>OY987277.1:25703815-26923370 GCA_963920785.1 Sphagnum contortum
TAATTTTTTTCCAAATAGAATTTAGATGCTTTTGTAATATACCCGTCATTATAATTTTTCCATTTTTTAATAATTTTTTGATTTTTTAATTTTTTTCGGGGGGGGGGGGGTGGGAATTCCTTCATTAAATTTTGCTAAACTTAGTTGTTGTGGTGGGGGTGGTTTAATTTTCTCAAATGAATTAATTAAGACCTACCTCATGAGCCTTACCTGTCGCTTCGGGGTAAGGAGTTAAGGGAGTTGAGGAATTTTAATGCTTTGGGGTTGGAGTGTTTGGTGTTGAGTAATTAATATCTTATTTCTGGCAACAATAAATTCAGGATTTCGCCTTATCATCTTCACACCTCGCCACTTGTCACTCACAAACATACCACACTTGTGTGCTACCCTTCATCAACTCAGTGAACTTACTGCACTCGTATTTTACTGAATTGGCGAATCATCATTTGTGTGTTTTTTTCTTTTTTGTGGCGAAATTTCGTAACTTGGCAAAACAAAAATTCAGGATATGAAAAAAAAAAAAACAACAACATGATTTTTTTTTGGAGATTTCTAAGGATTCTTTTCGCCATTTTTCGAAATTGAAATAATTAATTTAGCCTCATCTAGACCTAATGAAAGTGTCTAGGTCGTCGCTTGTAGCAGCACTTTTGTAAAAATGCTACTGCCCACATACGACAGTCGCCATTTAATGTTAATTAATGCTTGGGATCCTTGCCAGCAGTGTTTTTTTTTTGGGGGGACGAAATTTCGCCAAATTTCCACCTGAAAATAATATGATTTCGACCTATACAAAGGATTTTTCAAAGGAAAAATATGGTCAAAATTCGCCAGATTTCAAAGAGTTAAAAAAATCCAAATCGCCAGATTTTTATGACAACTTCCAATAGGTAGCCAAGAATATTGAAGGATTCTGTTTTTTACCTACTTTAATATCTAGTATGTAGCCAAATCTACTTGATTAATTTGGAGGGAAAAAACCCCCAGTTGGCCATCATCCATAAGATAGTTTAAGCCAAATTTGGCTATAAACAGGATATGAGAGTAAAAAAATTGTTTCATTAATTCTGGCTATGTGCTATGCTAGAAACCTTGAGAGAGAAATCTGGCTATTACTCCCCCAAAAAAACAATCGAAATGGAAAAACCCAAAAAATAAAATAAAAATTGTTTCGCCATTTTGAAAAACAATTCGCCAATTGGCTAAATTAACCAAAGCTTGTGTTCCCAAAGGAGGAACTTCCACCACTTCATGTTTAGTAAGAAGTTTCTCAACTTTGTTGGGGCTCTTGAGAATTGGTGTCTCCAATTTCCCAAGAATTTAATGAAGAAAATTTCATTAAATTTGTTGGCATGAGTAAAAACTTGACTTAAGTGGGAAATTGTGGCTAATTGTCAGCTAGAAAATAGCCATAGAAATTTGCAGTAAATTTGCTTAATAATTAAAACCCTAAAAATGAGACCTTACAATAAACCCATCATCTGTAATTGGTTTAGCTTGCATGTTTTAGGAAATTTGTTTTAAGGATTGAAGACCTAAAAATGGGATCTGAGCTTTGCCATAATAATAGCTTTCATTATTGAGTTGATAGGAGAGGTTTTGAACTCTACTAGTGGAACCATTTTGTCAGGAAAAAAAAAGGAACTTATCATAACATTAATGAGAGGTGAACATGGAACAATATTTTGCTATAAAGAAGCCACCAAATGTGTCAAACCCATCACAAGTTGGCATCAAAGACTTGTGGAATGCAAAATGACATATTGTTAGACTTAATTAAGTGTTAAAGATTAGGGGGAAAAAAAAAAACATGTAACATAAATACAAAATTAACTTTTTAATAATAAAAAATTTGTGATTACAAATAATTTTGAAAATTTTCCAAAGCTAATAAATATGAATTTTAAAGTAAAGAAACTAATGTTTAATAAAAAAATAATTGATTGAGATGTAATAACGTAGTTTCTTTCATTTCCCTTAAGCCTCACAATGAATTTGTTTCAAATATTTGAAGCTCTCACTCTCTAACATAGCCAAAACCTTTTGTCTTTTTTAAGTTTTATATTTTGTCATTACACCCTAAACTTCAAACACACATCCAATCACCACACATTCATACATTGTTTTTCAAGTGACATGAAGACTTTTCACTCAACCCAATTCACATTGGTTTTGCCCAAGTTTGTGGAAGTGTTCGTGAAAGCCAATAAAGTTATGACTTGATTCATATGTATTGTACCAAAAGTTTGCTTGGATAGATTCAAAAGGGGACCAAAAAAATTGTCTTTAAAAGTATATTTTGCACTCACATGTAGAAAGTTCAACATTTTCACCAAATGAAAACATGAAGTATTCAAATACATTTGTAATAAAGATTTTTGTGGATGGGTTTAAATGGATTATATTAAGAACTTTAATGGGGCATGGGCTAGGACAAGGCCCCAAATCACTTATTGATTTGTTGATATTCGTAATGATATAAAGGTTATGTTCAAACATGAAGATAATGTGGTCAATAAAATGAATGATAATTAACTTTGTTCAAATACAAAGAAAATTATTTGTAAATATTTAACATTACAAATGGTGTGGCACCACTATCACTAATCTAACTTTCAAAATTGACAAGGGTTTTAATTTATTGCCATGATGTTGAAAATCTTCAAAAAAATGGAGATCTCAATTTTTGACATCGTCAATAACCTAGTAGCCCTAAATCCTATCTAATAGCTTATCAATGATGTCCACTATTGACAAAAGTTGTCCTCCCACACCTCACCATCACAATTTGGATTCAAACTTTGCAATTGCACCTCACCCTCACCTAAACATCACAATTCACATACGAGCTTTGCATTTGCACCTTTAAATTTATATCTTTTATGTTGTAACATCATGTTTGTCTTTTTACATTGACATTTTTTATGTTTGCACCTCTTAGACCATCAACACATTTGTCTCTTTACATTTGATAGGAGATTCTACAAAACATAATTGATAAAATTCTATAAAAATAGTGATAATTTTTTTTTAATCACATACTTAGCAAAAGCTTGTTAAAAGATAGCTAATAATTTTTTTTAAAAAGATTGATGAATTGTTTTTGAATTTCATGAAATAATATAAGTAAAAATCTCAACAGTACCACCCTTCAATTTTTTCAACATAAGTTATAGTCTTTATATTCTTATTCCATTTCACACCTAATTTGTATCATTTTTTGTCCAAAAAATATTTAAATATTTTATTCTTGTTCACTATCTCATTTTTTATTTTGTCAAATCCATATATTTTCATCATATCTTTGTCTTGTCTTTAACATTATTTCATCGTTGTTCAAGTCATATTAGAACATTCTGAACTAAAACATCTCATTTCGATATGAAATTTTGAGCATATCCAAAACATTTGGTTGCTCTTTGGACATGTAGGGACCTTGGCAATCTTGCTTTTGACCCAACCTTTTACTAATTGTTAATTGTCCAAATAGTGAATGTAAATAATAATTAAATTACTTAGTTTTATTTATTTATAAATCACTTTGATGTTGCTTTCTTTATGATCTTTAAAATCCTATTATGTAGTAAAATACAACATCTTGCAAGTGTTTGATTTGTTGTAAATTTATAAGGGATTCATGATGAGTTTGTGATGAACTTCAATTATGAATTGGGTTCACATCACTTGAGTTGAATCCATTTCTTGTTTACTTAGTCTATGTTAGGGAGCCAAATGCTTAATAAAATGTTGTGCCATTTTTTACGTTCTACCTTTTGGACTCAATTGAAAGGAATCAAGGAATGCAATTCAACAAGTTTCGAAGATTTTCACTTTTATTCAAATTAGGGAATTGCAACCAATAACATGACTTGTCCTTTCCCATCTAGGGTTGATGATACACATACTATTTACCTTTTTAATATATATTAGCCATACTTGCACATGAACTCTTGAGTTCTCACTGAGCTATTATGGGCTTGTTAATTAAATTTTGAATTGCAATCTATTATCTTGCTCAATTACTTTCTTCAATCTTATGATTTCACAAAACTTGATGAATTTTTCTTTTTCAACACATTTTTGAAAGCTTTATTCCCCAATAAAATTTCCAAAATAAAAAAATATTTCCACAAAATATTAATGATGTAATGTGATCCTTACCCACTTTTCATGTAGTGATTTTTCACATAATTACTTTATGCACACCGAAAAATGGAAATTATAGTTTGAGGTGTTTTTTGGGGCTCTCAATTATCTATTTCATCCTTCCCTTGTGAAGGGTTCATAGAAGAGATAAAACATGTAGAATTACCATGTAGATGAGGGATGTATAAGTTGCATTCACAATTTTTACATTGTTATTTGTCCAAGACTTATTTTAATGTCTTCGTTCCCTTCAATTTTCTCTCTTTTCTTCTAATTCTTTTCACTTTGTAACTTGTCTATTAGATTTTTAATTATCAAACATATTTTTAGGTTTCAAACACACCCCAAATGAGCTTTGTCCATTTCTTGACCAAAAAAATTAATTTGACCTTACTTTTAGGCTAAATAGAAAATAGTATTGATATCATTCAAAGACATAAACTATGTTTGGTGGTAGATACTAGATACCCTCACTCTCTTGTGAGAGAGATGCTCAATGTGGAACAACAAAACCAAAAATAAATAAATAAATAAAATTATGGTATTGACAAAACCACAAAAGGTACAAGAAGGACCCACAAAGAGAAGCCTATAAATGCATTGGACAAAAGCTTGTTGGGGGGCATATTTAATGTTCCCCATGCAAAAAGTTTTCACTCCAAACACAGAAAATCCTAAATCTCAATATTGGCCTACCTATATAGGTTCCAAGTGGACAATAGTGGGGAAAGAATATTGGACAAAGTGAGGTGCTATTGGGAACTTGATGAGAACTTTGAGAACTAAAGACATTTTGTTTCACAAAATCATGAAGACATTTTGTTTGTTCCCAACATCATCAAATTAGTCATTTCTTGTCACATTTTGTTTACAACCAACCCAACCTCAATGAGAGTGCTCCACTTTCTTCTCTTCGCCTATGCTAATAGAAAATCATGCCGTTTGATATGTTTTCACCTCCATCACTGGAGAAACTGACTTTTCTTGGACCCTATGAGCAAAAGCACATGCATTCTTCTTGGACAATTCAATGAATTCAAATGTTTGTTGATATTTATTTTTCTAATTATGGGGTGCTGAGGTTGGCTACCATTGCTATTTTAAAACCCTCTAGTTAGCTTGTTCACCATTTGGTTTCAATCCTAAGGAGTAACAATTTCAAATGGAGACAAAACAAATGCTTAAAGGCTACTACTTACATGCTCCATCACATGCACAAAACAAGCTGATAACTTTCATCCTGTCTTTCATTTTTCCTGAATGCTCCACTGCTCCTACTATCTATTTTCACTCGTCCTACTTGTACAACTACTATAGTTACTCTCGAACCTTGTGCATTAAATGCTGAGTTTTCAGCATTTCATACTGAGATTTGATAAAAATTCCCTTACTTTGCAGATACCACTGAGAGAGGGTAGAGGGGGTGAAAGCAGGCCCAAAGACAGGGTCACTTTATGAATAACTCTAATTTCAATTGTTCTTTTGGGGAAAAAAAGTTATCGAGAGTGTAGATCATATACGAGTTTTCTGGAATTACAAATCACACTCTATAACCTAATGTCCAAATATATTACCAAAAAATCCCGCTACTTTTGGTCATCTATACACCTCAAATCCTTTTGTACTTACACAACACATGGGATTGATGGAGTGAATCAATGATATTACTATTGCTATTAACCATTCACGAGTAGCTGGGTCATGAATGGGTAAGGGTCTCAATGGTAGTGGTTTTTCAATGAACAATGTTTTCCTTTTTTTCCAATCATGTTTTCCCTAAACCCTATCACATTGGATCCAACTTTTGGGCGTTTTCACCTTATTAGAACCGATTTCTTTTGTGAAAGTGTTTAGACCGTTTAAATTGGAACGGATTGTGGAGTTCAGAGTGTGAACGCAGCAGGTAGATGTACAACATCTTATCTATTGGCAACAAGGCCAGCATGTTTATGATGCCTTGTTTTATTGAGAAAATGGCACAAAGTCACCATATTTCAAGGACTTGTTTTTGAAAAATGTGAGATTTTACATGAGAGGTTATATAGCATGTCACCAAAATGTAGTAAGGTTCAAAAACTTTCTACTTTCCTCTTTCACATGTAACCCAATTTCGGCTAAATCCTCCATGTAACCAAATTTGGCTAAATCCTCATGTGGATGATGGCCAGTATACCTAGGTACCACACAAAATTGAATGAAAGAAAAAAAACAAAAAACCCTTTTTTCATCTCATAGGTAATAATGTACCTGAATATTGGTATAAGCCAACTACTCTTATGGGGAAGTAGTAGTACTTTTTTTTAATAATTTTTTTAATAATTTTGATTTAAACCCTAATAAACTTCATAAAAAGAAAGCACCCAAGAAAGGGAGAGAAAAAGAAACAAAGGGCAAGGACCAAAAGAACTATTTTGCTTGGTGAGGGGGAAACGCCTACCTAGTACCTACCTACCCTCACCAAGTACAAGGGACCCCTAGGCAAATGCATCCCCTTACGAAAAAGAAAAGCTGAGATTTCTTTCATGTAAGAGAGATTTTTTTATCCTAACCAAAGAAGGGGGAAGGAAAAAAAGGATATTAAAGAAAAAAAGAGGTTATTTCAATTTCCATCTAAGGGTTTGGAGGGGATCACATTGGTCAAGGTTAGGTCATGAGGGGCTTCCATTCTTTGAGGACACTATTTAATCTTACATCCATATAAACTAAGGGAATCCCAAGGTACTCATGCATAAATTTAGACTATGGTGAGAAATTGAGCCAATTTGGAACCAATTTTAATGTTTAATATTTTTCAAACATGGATCCAATTGAAATAGCTAATTAATCACACTTTGTTGACACACTATCCCTTCTTTGGATAGATTATGTTTTTCCTTTCCCATGGATTGATTGACACATATATGAATTTAATGTTTGACTAATTTGTGCTCACAAAATCTAGCAAACCCCAAGAAAGGATATTGAATGTTGGGTCTTAGAAATGAAGGTTTGTTTGTCTATCCATTTGGATACATTATGTTTTTTGGGAGATGGTTTTAAGTAGATTTTTCTTTACAAGCCAAATTTAAAATCAATAATTGAAAAATGAATTGAGTTTTGAGGGTTTCAATCGCAAGAAGTGAGAGAAAAACTAAAAATTAAAAGAATTTTTTTCATAATTCCATATTTGGATTTCAATATGTAGCAAAATATATAGAAGGATGATTAAAATTTGTACTTTCATGTTTGTTTTTAACCAGATTTGGCTAAATTTTCCAAGCAATGATCACCACTTTGGCAAAAACAAATTAATGGAAAAGAAAACACTGAATTTTTTTAAGCACAAAAATGGTCTTTGAAGTGAAAATAAGGGGTAATTTTGGCTCATCTATGGTTTTATGAGGTTTTATGACTCCACATTAAAAACTTTCCATCATACAAAAGTTGGGTCTTTGAATTGAATGTGATTACATACTAGGATGCTAGTTTGTGGTATATTGTCAGGTGCATTGGGGAATTTCAGGACCAAATAGATCAAGTGCCTACAAAGCTATTATAATTTCTGGATTTTAAATCTAGACATTTGGAGTACATTCTCTAGCTAATCACTAGCACTAGACTAGGGTTTAGGGTTTATGGGAGGGCCAAGACTTCCCTGGAGCAGCAACTACACTTGGTACCATGGCAGAAATCCCAAACTAACTTCAAAGATTGAATGAAGGACCAAGTCCAATCTTCATGATTCAAATTGTCTTCCAACAAAGGTAAGGTACAAAAGGTCAAGGTACCAAAGTAGTAGAATGGGGGGCAAGGGTGAACCAGCACCTATAGTGGTACCTTGACATTTTTGGGTGAGGACTCTTATTGTGTACTAGTTATACTTGGGCTCCGCATTGCTTTTTCACACTACCAATGATAATTCTCTCTTTTTTCTTTTTTTTCAATTCCTTATGTTTTCATGTATGGTTTTCAATAGTTCATCACTATTTATGTCAAATTTAAAATAATATAAATATTATGAACAATGAAAAGGCACATGTTAATTTTCTATTTTATATATATTCATGTTGGTGAGGGCAAAAAGGAGTCAAATAATTATTAGGATAAGAGATAGTTATTAAAAAAAAGTTAGTAGAAAAAGAGGTACTTATTAGGAAAGAAGTGATGTAATTAGGTTTGAAAATGAGATAGGTATGAAATATTTATGGAATTGTCTAGAGATGACTACACGATAGTAATTGTCATTAGAATTGTCAATTAAAAATCAAGAATGGAAGCCCACCCATCAAAAGAAGTACAAGGCAAATGAGAACACAAGTAGACATAACCCAAACAGAAACAAAAAGCAAACAATCAACAGAAAATCAGGCAAAGACCATATGCAAAGAGGACTCATGAGTACAAAATGACAATCAATGATAACAAAGATGACCTAGAACAAAAGAGCTATCATCTGCCACAAAATCAACTGGTGACGAAGGTGCACTGACTATGATGTGTGAACCTTTACTAAAGTAAGGTTGGTATTGCCTGTAGAGAAGTTCAACTTGGGCAAAGTTTATGGGATAAAGTGTGTTGATATTGGGGATGTTCTCAGGGAAGCTTCACAAACACTCCTGACTGAAGGTTCTCAATATCACAACTTGACTGGTGTGGTGAAAGAAAGTCAACACCAGTTCAAATTTCATCCAAACCCTGCCAAACCCAGTTTCTTGCAAGGACCTGAAGCTCTCAGACACTCACCGAAAACAAATGTCCAAAACAGATTTTTGTCATGTTGCTTTGAAGTAAAGCTCATCAACTTAAAGAATCTGTCAGTCAGTCAGTCAGTCAGGCAGAGTGACGCCTATGATATGGAAGATGATTGCACTATCTTGTCACAAGAAGGGAAGGGGAGTCTCCACCAGGGGCAAACGCATGTCAGTTAGGAATAGGACTCGAGGTAGCTCACTAGTAGCACATGTCAAGGCAAAAGATTAGAAAGTGTGCATGCAGGCAGACATGTCATACACCAATGCCAATTGTTGACAGAAGTTGTTGTTATAGTCTTTGCACAAGTGTGACATTGTAATTTGTAGGGAACAAGGACTGCATGAGCATTCAAGAAAAGGTACATAACATAGTCAAAACATTTAATAACATTTATGGTCATGCATTGGGGTTAAGTTCCTTTTGGCTACAACATAATTTATGTTGCCCACAGTCATTTTATTTCTGGCTTGCTTTCAACAGATTTCTATCCCAAAAAAAAAAAAGGCTTGCTTCCATGACAAAGGATTTTTGGAGGAAAATAAAAGAAAGAGCCTAAAGCCATACGTGATGAATGGCTAGATAGATAAACAATATGCTCATTAGCATGAGATTCCTAGCTTTCCACCAACTAATAGTCTACATTTGATTTTAACTTTCCACTTTTAGCAAAACAATTACATTTAAATTTCCATGTTGCAAAAAAATTTAGTTCAAAAATTTACAGTTTAGCCATATGTCATACACTTAATTAGGAAGGCTGGAGACAAGGATAAAATTACTCAAATCTTGTAGGAAAATGTACAAAACAATAAGGAAAAGGAAAAACGAGAAGTTACACGATATCAAGTCGGCTCAAAGGACATGTCAAAATCTCTCCATGTCTAGTAGAACCAACCGCCTATAGTAGGTCAGCCATATTTCTCCATGTCAAAAATTGGCAACCTTTAATAAATTGGTCGTGGTGATGGAAGGTGTCTTTTGAAGGGGTGAAAATCAGGAAGTAGTTAAGCCTACAGTTACATTCGCCTTAAGATGGAGGATGCTTGCATCTTTTGTAATGTGATTGAAATTTTTTGACGAAAAAAAGTGACCAAGGTAGAAAGATGAAGGTCCTTTGACCTTTTCGAGCTCCAAATGGCATTGGCACAATTGTGTAAAAGCACATCGACATGTTTGTGTAAACAACTAAATACCTCAATTGCTAAAGGGAGGAATTGACCAATGGGGTGTTGGTTGCAATAGTTCTTTTCCTTAGCTTGAATTGCATGAAAGGTGGCAAATCTTTGAATTGCGCAAAATCATGGAAGTAAATCTGCTCACATTGGGTTGGCAATGACAATATTGGCCAAGGTGCAAATGCCATCTTTAGTGAGCACAATGTCGACTCATTGACGAAAGGAGTTGATTGTGGTTGAAGGGAGCTCATGTAATTGTTTTCATCCCCTACGGAAACTAACATCTCATGCAATTACGGCAAAGGTGTCCCAATTGCGTCATGGGTTCCAATGCATTTGTTGTCATGAACAAAACATAAAAAATGAATAACCATAAGGTCGATGGGATGTGTGCACACACATCAAGGGATACTTATAATTAAAAGATGCGGTAATTTAAGTTGCATACGAAGTGTCATGGAAAAATTTAGGAAAATTAATCAAAAGGTTATAAAGATTATTCAAATTATAAACCAAACATTCGCCCCTAGGCCAAAACATGATAAAAACTCGAACACAATGGGTTTCAAATATCTCGTCAAAGAGCATGTTCAAAAAGGTACAATGGTGTAAACGCTCCAAGATGGAATGTTGAAATTGAACCATTTGTTACATGACGAATTATTCAAATGGAAGAAAACACACATGGGTTAAGGGCAATAGAAGATCACATGCCACCTTAAGGTTTTGATGGAAAATAAATTTATTGTTGCCAACTTATGCTAAAGCTTCAAGAAAGAATGGACGTTGATTAACCATAAACCTAACAGTTATGACTGAAGCAATAAGGGTCCAACTCCTTAAATAACTTATTAAGGCAATGGTGACTATCGATATGAGCCCAATGCCATTGAAAGTTATTAGCAAGGCAGCTTGTTTACAAGCTATAAGTCCTTATGGGCTATCAAAGGATCTTGGACCTAAAAGGTGTCCGAACACTTGAAGGAAGGAGGAGTCAAAGGAAATAAAGGACTTTGTGAAGCTAGAAGATGAAAGTGTGCATCGTAATAGATACGATGGGTGTTGCATGAAACAACGAATTAGAATTCCAAAGGCTACTTGAACATCATCCATTCGAGGGAGTTAATGTTACTTGCAGTCAATTGAACTTTTTGGTATTTTCTGTTTATTTGGATGATATGATAGGGTTCACATGTTGAATATCGTCCAGAAAGGCATCTTTGATGAAGGATGATGTAAAAGTTAAGGTGTTCATCGAAACCCCCAAGACTCTAAGTCATTTTAATAGGGTGGTAAATTAGGATAAGGTGTTCAAGTCTAGTGGTAGGCCAGATGGTGACCAAGTTACACATTTTTTAGGTTGGATAAAAAAACTTAACACATAAAGTTTGGTCTAAAAATGTTCATATGCAAATGATATAATTAAAAGGGAACATATGATGAAAGTGTCATTTGCAATGGATGGAAATAAACAAGAAAGGAATTGATTAGCTATAAAGCCTTAAAATGGGCTAAAACAAATAGTGCCCCCCCCCCCCCCCCCCCAAGGTCACTTTGACAAGTTCACATGGTAAATGGGATGATTGTAACATCACATTCATGACTACAATGATTTTAAAATAGGGGAAAGTCAAATGCATAGAATGCACGAATAAAAGGGATGAGTTGTATGATGTCCCCACCTGCTGCATGAAGTTCTTAAAATATGACCCCTCTTGACACCGAATTGTAGGCGTTTGCCACATTCGGTTGAAGAATAACATAATTAGGGTGAAGGTTCAAGGTGCACTTGATGTCGTAGATTACTATTTCATAACTATCTTTAATTGTAACCTTAAATTAATGCGGGGAAAAATATGTTGCAAATTCATCACAAAATTGAAAGCATCAAATGCGGCTTGTGAGTCGATATAATGTTTCCCCCACTATAATGGGATGAACTCCACTTGAAGGCTTGGTCATGGCTAAGAGGTGGGTTGATCCAAGGACATATGCAATTTGGGGTGGAATGTAATTTTGTGTGAAATGAGAACAAAATTAAAACAATTAAAGGAATCCACTCGTTAAATCTTCTACATGAAAACAATATTGAAGGTGTTCAAAAACTATTTCAAAAGGACCATTTGTTGATAATGCGACATGCGGTCGAATGCCAACTTGAAAGAATTTTTTAAAAAGCTCAAGGTCTTGGTATAGTTCGTAGTCTTTGAGGAAAAACGAGAAGTAACCATCTAATTCAAGGTGTAATATAGTGAGAACTAAAGTCGTGTTAAAGGACGTGGGTGCAAGAGAAAATGGTGCCAAAACATGAACTACTCAAGAGTAATTTTGTACATGCTTAAAAATTAAACTATGAAATAAACGTTTGTGACTTAGAGGATCATGAACCAAGGAAAAAGGATTGAGATGAAACTAGCTACTAAAACTTAGGCCTATAAAAAAACTCCCTTGCAAGTTTTCCCGGTCACTTGCTAAAAATCATTTGAGTTGAATTTGCATTTCCTTATGCCATGTCACCCCACCATGAAGGGGCAAAATGAAACACCATTGGGGTAACAAAAGGAGTAAATGTCAAGCTATCACATTATATAAGTCTTGTGTTAGCTTATCCAATGGAAAACAAAATGCCACTTGTACATCACATTATAATGCGGTGGGGATATAATCATACAAAGGCTTAAATGAAAAGACCCAAAAACATCCAATGATGAAAAAATGTCCAAGTTGATGCAAACAAGGTGAGAGCAACGGAGGGTATTGAACTGGGATGATCACAAGGGTTTGGATTAGATGAATTGAATGTTTGATAGGAATGTTGATGACAAATTAACCTTTGACTAATAAATTGGCACCCATAAATGGGGCAAAAGAATTTACGTGGAGGTTGAAAAATGTGTTGAAAATATGGGGGTAGGTTGGGGGGTATAATCATGGCCAATTGTAGGGATTAAAAAAATGGGAAGGGAAATATGTCCTAGTTACGCATGATCAAGGGGGTTTAAGGTTGGGCCCCCACATTCACACAAAGGGCTAGGGGCTAGTAGGGGGAACATGTGGGTAGTGTGTGATTTGGTAGAATGGGAAAGGTAACTAATGGGTGGTTTGTGGTTTATGTGGGGGATAAACTGAAGGATAGGTCTGTGGTGGCGCATGATAATGCAAATGGGCGATGGGAACTACAAGGTTCAATGAAACATGATGAGTTGGTGGACATGGGATGTTTCATGCCCATGAGGTAGGAAGTTTACTATGAACATGAGCCCCATTTTTTAAAGACTACCTACTGCTATAAAGCAATCCTAAATTTACAAAACCGATCACACAATACCAGACAAGACAAAAAGAAAAAAATAAGAAAATTTCCAAGGAACCCTTTGCTATGACATTATGCCAAGCCTAAACCTTAATTTTGCTATAGGCATGGTGTCATGATCATTATTTTACTAGATTCAACAAGACCTAAACACTTGAATACCAAAATATTACAAGTTTCACTCCTTGTTCTTAGTTTTGCAAGATCCAAAACAAATAACACCACACAAAAGTTTTTTAATTTTGTGGTGGAAAATTAAATATATTTTCATTTGCTTGGAAGATGTACTACGACACTAAGGGATGGTTGGTTAGTTGGGTGCCCCAACAAGGTTTGTATTTTATGTTGCATTGGCTTGTATTTGCTTTAAAAAAACCCTCTAATACCAATGTTACTACTTTTAATCATTTTTCCTTGTTGCATGGGTCCTACAACCTATTAATGTCTAAAATTGAATAGAAAAGGGGAGAAAATATTATTTAATAAAAAAACTTCAATAATAACTTTGCAAGCAAAACAATCCATTTTTTTTTCCTTTTCCTTTTTTTTATTATTATTATTACTATTATTTGGATGCCTCTCCCAAAACCCTAGATCTTGTTTCTTCTTTTTTCCAGGCATAAATAGGGTCACGTCTTTTTTTCAAATTAAAATGGGGTTAATGATGGGGTTAATCAATCTATGTATACTAACCAAACAAAAAAATAAATTCCTTGCAAAAAGGTTTTGCCAATGTTTTGAAACCTGTGGAAGTTGTGGAAAAACAAAAGTTGGCAAGTATTGCACAATCCAAGCAAGCACCAAGATTATACGTTCTCTCTCTCCTCTACTTTTATTTTCTTCTTGTCCATTCGTGTCAAGTCCTAAAAGAGTCTAGCTTCATTCGTTCTCTCTCTTCCATTCATTTGTTATTATGTCTACAACCTAAAGTTCATTCAAGACAAACTAAAATTTGACAAAGCAAAAAAAAAATTCCATTGTTGCTATATTTCCTTTTTCTTGAGCACCTCCACTATCACAACTAATAGAATTTGGTGATCTCAATCTCCTTGCAGTTCTAACACAAAAAAAATTAGTTCAAGAAAAAATTATCTACACTAATACCATGACATGAATCTTGTACCAACTCAAAACTTGATTCAAAGGGTGATAAAGACGCTTGAAAAACGGTCTCCAACACAATGTCCAAGATAGAGAGGTCGGTCATCATGATGGCATTTAGATTGCAAATTTACACTACCCCTTCATTCGTCAGCACAACATCTTAGTTTTTTTACAAAAACTTTTTACCATAATATCAACTTGAATGGCATGTGAATTCCTTTGTAGGCGACTTGTAGCCAACAACCACCAATGTCCACCTTAGGATATGGTATCTAAAGTTTAGATTAATGTTGGCTAGTTTTTTTCTTTTTTTCAATATCCATTGGATCAATAATTAATATTTCCATTTTTTCACTTACACATAGGGTATCAAGTATTAAGATTTTTCAATTCTTTTAGGACTCAGTTAGAGTCCAACTTGTTGGAATAATCAACCAATAAGGGTATTAATCATTTTTTTTACATGTAAGAACTTCTTGGTATGCATAAGGGTAGGTTTTTGCAAGACTTTATTGAAAACCAACTAATATAATGCGTAGGTCAATTATCAAACTTTTTTTTTAAATAATTTTTTTTCCCATTATTCTTATTTCCATTCTTTTCACATTTCTAAATCTCACATTTCATATTTCAAGGTTCTTGTTTTTTATTATGATCTTTTGATCTGTGAAGAAAAATGGTATTAATTGTGCAAGATCCTTGAGCACTATGCATGCTCTATATCACAAACCAATGTCAAAGAGCTCAAACAAAGGAAAAATATGAGTGTAACACCAAAGAATTTGAATAATGAATTTCAAATCCAAGTGTATTGAAAGGGAAAGGACTCTAGTTTTCTATCATGATCTTTTGATTGACGGTACGAGTTGTATGAAATCCTAGAAAAACAAATCATGAATGTCCAACATTTTTTCATAATTGATTTGGACATTATTCAATCCCACAATGGCTTGTAGTCTAACAATAAAGGCAAGGGAGGACTAAAACTTCACCCCCAAACATATCGAAAACCATGATAGATTCTTGAGAGTGGCCACCTTGCAAACTTGCCAAAACAACACAATCATTTCAATTGTTGTAATTTTTGTTAAACCATAAATTGGGGGACGTAGAAGTCCATTGATACAATGGTATGCCACCATTTAAATTTGTAGAATCAAAGTTGGCCAAAGAGCTCCTCTTGTTAATCATTATAGAATCCACACTTGCACACAACCAATTAGGATTTAAAAATGGAATAAATTTAGCAACTAATATAATAAACTTCAAAATAAATGTGCTTGAAACATTGGACATTTTACCAACTCCTAAAGAATTGAACACAAGAAGCTGATCCCATGCATAATTAAAATAGCTAGCTAACTAACTAGTATAATTAGCCACTTGGGCTAACACCTCTAAATTTTGTTTAATGGTAAAGCAAATTCGTAAAATAGAACAAAATATTCATCAACAATCACATCCATCATTCCAACTCATGATCAAAATTGAAATTACTAGATGCATTCAATGATGTATCATTTTCATCAATGATATATGCCTTTTCCATAAGAAATTCATCAATGGACTACTGTTTTTGTGGGCAATTTGATCTTACATCAATGATGTAATTGATCACCAAGTTATCCAAATTGTCAATTGTTAACCTATGACGTTGGAGGTTTGTTAACACTTTAGCTATGTCAAAAAATTGTCTCAATTTCAATTTGGGACCCAAGAATCCTTAAAATCTATCAAACCACAAAAGAAACATTTGGACATTTTGCTTCATGGGACTTCCACCAAATCAAAGGCAATACTGAATCTTTTGGCTTCACATGTGAATGGTAGAACAAACCCAATTCATTATTTAACATCTCATGTAAAATGGTTGCATTTCACGAGGTCATTATCCCAAAGATGGAATCATCATCAACGTGTTCCTTTAATTAAGCCATTAATGGTGAGGTTTAGGAAAAGAAAAGCAACCACCAACAATGGTAGTAGAATCTTATTTTCATTCTCAACCACAATTTGTATCACTTTTACCCATGCAACAAAGACCTTCAAGGTGAATGCACACTACAATGTACATAATTTGAGGGAAATTTAGAACTACATATAGTATGAAAATTAGCAACTTGTAAGATTTCATTCATTTTGAATTATTTTAAAAATCACATGTAAATTATTTGGGCTTCAAAATTAAAATAAGTCACAAGAATAATGAATATAAAATTGAAAAATAATTTTATATTTGTGTAAATGTACACCAACAATTTAATTAAGGTTTTTAAAAAACCATTGTTTAACAATAGTTTCCATTTTTTTAAAATTCAAAACTTCAGTTTATTTTTGTCAAATAATTAAAAAAAACATTTAATCCAAGTAAATCTTCAATGGAAGAACATTTTGTAACCTAAAAAATCATAATCATCAACATTATCATACCATAATCATATAATGTACTAATGAACATTTTCAAATAATGTCACTTAAACTCCATGACCTTAAGAAAAATTGAAAACTTTGATGAAATTTATTATTGTTTATATTTTCTTTTATGTATGTGTAAAGTTTCATAAAAAAAAATCATTAAATGGAAACTTCTTAATCCTTTTGTTGGAATTGCAAAAATGTGATAAGGGCTTACAAATCAAAACTTTGACAACTTTTTATGTACACCATAACATGCATTCACGTTTCCTTACATCAAAGGATTTAAAACATGGGTCCAACAATAATGTTAGCATGTTGTGATCTTTGTTAGCATTGTAAAAAGATGTAAATGCTAAAAATGGAACCAATACAATCTAAACTTCTACCATCATACACACCCACAATACCCCTAATTTAGATTCAAAATCCCCCCTCACAAAATTGAGCAGGTTAATTTCATATTGTTGAATTTGAGTTTACATACATGTAGTGATTGAAAGGGTGACATTTAAGGCATTAGAAAGTAACTAATATCCTCAAGTTTGATTGAGGATACATTGCTTCACAACAAGAAGCATAGCTTGAGTAACCACTTTACAAATTGCCCATGTGCATGCATTCAACACATGATCTTCTAATTCTTGAATTTCTTACCTCACATAACTTAAATTGATGGCATTGCGATACTCCAAGGTTTCTTGAAACATAATCACCTTGGTAACAAACCTAATATTCACAAGTGTTTTTAGTTTTTGATGGGAAAACCCAATATCAAGGCATCCAATATGCCATTCGATGTGCCCTTTGCCAAACTTCTTCGTCCATGTAATTTTTTTCTATAATGTAAATTGAGTGACCTTCAAATTAACCTCCCTAAAATCAATAGAAACCTTAGTACCATTATAGGCATGTTGGCATGTTTTACTAAAAGCATGGCCAAAACACAACCCTTGCCAAAGAACTATAAGTCCCAAAGGATGATAACTAAGAATTGAAATAAGGTTGTGCAAAGGTGGACATATTACCACCCTCATCTTGCACATAAGCAATTAGTTTGTCTAATAAATTGTACAAGGACAATAAATCCTTGACTTACGCTATCATTACAACTCTAGATGTATCAATTGCTTCAAAAAATCCCATTGTCACATGGCAAGGCACCCATAATGAATTTATGAAATTAATCACAAGAGCAAATGTGTGATGTCCAAATTTGGACATCTATAAATCAAAAGAGGTTGTTGTTATAACACAAAAATCCAAAGTCGGAATTACATATTGTTCCATGGTCTTAACCACCAATGAAGGGATGACATGTTGAATTAATTGCTTATAGTTTGGAAACACAATTCAAGGACTTTGACACATGACCAAACGTTTCAACCACTAATTTTTCATAGTTTAGTAGGTCCTCCATAAATTTTTGTTGTTGTGCATCATCCTTTTTATAATGATTACCATTCCTAAAATGATTTGTGATGGCCCCATAACCAATAATATAAATCTTTATGAATTTTTTTTAGTGCAGTTCTTCTAAATCAAAATCCACACTAGCATTTTTCCACTTGTGCTAAGTGGCTACATGCTCACCCAAGATATGTTTTTTCATAAAAGTAATCCCATGTTGCAGGTTGTAAGAAATCATATCTTTCCTCCTTTTAGTTGTATTACTAGCACAATAACTTTGGCAAACATAATGGCAAATCACACAATGCATAGTTTGAAACATAATACGATCTGGCTTATTGCCATCATTCACCACCAAAAAAATGTCAAAGGAGAGACAAACTATGGTGAAGGACCCCTACTTTTTAATTAAAGATGAGTTGAATCTTTAAAACCTCCCATGCAATTTCTATTTTTTCATCCAAATCACTAAGTGTTGCAATGCTTTTAGATGCAGATGGTCCATTTGGTGTCAAAATTAAACCAATTATTGACCTAAAACCTTCAATTAAGTTCATGATTCCAAGTGAACATCATCACAATCAAAACCCTCATGCATAAGCACATTCAAACCAAATGTTTCAGTTTGATCTACCATTTGGATTTTGATTATAATGGAAAAAACAAAAAAAACTCTAAAATCTGGTTTACAAATTGACACTGATGAATTATATAAAAAAATCGTTTAGTGAATTTCAAAATTCACAATTCGAAATCGAAACCTTAAAACAATTCATGCAAGTTTGTTTTCGCAACACAACTTCAACACTACCCATCTAATTGCATATACTTGAAGGATGATGCCAAACAAAACAAAGACAAAAACACAACATCAATATTGAACATAAGCAAAAACACAACAAAGATCGAAAAATACTTACTTATGGGTGCGTGAGTTCGGTTGTTGTGAGTAGAAAGGAAAATATGCCATCGCAAACCCTCAACAATGCCTTGATATTTGCCTTCAAAGTTCACAATAACATTCAAGAATCTCACAAATAACCATTATAGTGATTGGGACCACTTGTCATGTTTGGTGGCTATTGTACCAAACACAACAATCTATCCCAACAACAAGTAGAAAAACATTGTCGAATGCAAAACTGAGTGACACATGAAAGAGGGACTTGTGGTTTAGGGTTTTAAGTATATGACAAAAAGTGAGACCCTAAATGGATGAAGGTGCTTGGACGAAAAAATTTAAATGAATGAAAAGTTAAGATGAAAAGTTAACCGACCCAAGTAAGAATGACAATTTGCATCAGGGTATCAATAGGATATTGAGTTTTTGAAAACTAATACCTTGCCAATAGGGTATTTCCAAGGTATCTAAAATCCTAATACTAGGGCTGGTAGGTTCTTGGTCAAGTATTTCTTGAAGATGAAACCAGCAGATAGGTTATATGATACATGGACTCTGGTTGACACCCGAGTTGTTTTTCAATAACCGGCCAACATTGGTTTGGACCCCCCAACCCTTCTTTATTTAATAATAAAAATCAATTAGTAAAAAAAACTTGTCACCTTAACCTCTGGGACTTGGTTCTTGGGCCTAAACTCTCATTACTTCGTGGCTCACCCTTTGCAAATTCCTAGCAATGACCAATGACCAATCTCTTAACTTCTAAGTCCTTAAAAATAAAATAAAAATTAAATTGTGTCTTGTATGTTTGCTTTGTAATGTTAATGTGAAATTTGAGGACATCTGAATCCTACAATTATGGAAACTGGATTAAAATATAGTATATTTGGGTTAGCAATGGAGCCAATTCACTAAAGATTTGATATTTTTCTCACAATTTTTTACACAGAAAATGTTGAAGCTTTGCATGTTTGGTAAAGAAAATATCAAACTGTAACCTTCATTTTCCCACAAGAAAGAAAACCCAAAAAAATTCCAAAAAAAAAACTTAGCAAAAAAAAAAGCTTTTGAAATTTGAGTCAAGTTGTGTGCACTAACTAAATTTTGCCAAGCGCAAGTCTGGCACTGGGTACAAATGCCTGGCATAGCATTTGCTGCTATAACTGAAATGGAAAAAATAATGAACCGATTTGCACACATAGAGAGAGAGAGAGGTCTTCTAATAAAGCTTGTGATGTAGTAGGTGTGTAAGGTGGAGATGTTAATGTTGCCAACTGCTACACTTCTAATTTTATCTAGCAGATAGGTCTGAGCAACCAGACCACTCAGAAGTTTGTTGGGAAGATTGATCTCACTCACATTAATTCCTACAATTAATGTGAGTTACTTTAGGTCTAGGATTGGAGTTTTATGTGGTGTACCTTTCCTCTCTTAAGTTGATATGCTTCATGCAACTGGTGGAGGGTTGGGTTCTTAGTGGTTCCTTTTCCTCCTTGTGGCCTGCCTCTTTTGGGTTGTTGGCTTGCCTGAACTTTTGGTCTTTGCACTTTGTTTCTTCTTCTCACCATTTCTTGGCTGGTTTCTTTTTATAAAGTTTGACATGGTTATCCCTAGAGGTACTATATTCAGGACCCGTGTCAAATATGTGAATTACATGCAAGTAGTAATGTATGCATATATTAATTCACTAACAACACAAGTAAATTTATAAGTTATCATGTTTCCAGTGACCTCAGCCAAGTCTTCCCATGTTCTGCCAAACGACAAGGCCACATGGCACACGGTTTTGTATGACATGTTTAAGTTTTCCTTCATGCCCCATTTAATGTTGTTGTCCCAAGTATGTATGGAACTTTGCAGTCACTTGTGGAAGAACTATTTACTCTGACTCTCCCACCAAACAGCTTAAAATGGCAGATTGTGTCTCTTCGGTCTCTCAATGGACGCATTGACTTTGAGGAGCGCCAGTTGTGAGGAGTGATAATTTTGTTGCAATTTTCTGATGTTGCATCCTTGGCTAGCATCTGAAGAGGGATTTAACATTAAATGGAAACGTGGTTTTAGAAACTTGTCTAAATAGTAAAATAAATTAATTAAGAAAATGTTACCAAACTAAAAATCAGAGTGACAAAAAATTTATTACAACATTGGTGAGTTCAGAAAGAAGAGAATATTTTGATAGAATATTCTTTTATATATCTTATATATTTTTCATCTTGGCCAAATTTTGCACTAAAGAAAATTTTGCTTTGTATGACTCCTAGTGTGTTCCACTGTGCCCCTAATTTTGTGTTATAGCCATCCATGAGAATATTTAATATAGCCAAATTTCAACACATGGAATATTAAAATAAAAATTTTAAGTATCTTTTTTAAAAAATTGACTACTTACTAGAACCAAATATACAAATTCAATGATTCTTATTAACTAATTTTGAGTTCTGACAATTGAAACCACCCCCCCCCCCCCCCCCCCCAAATCAATTCCTTCTCTTTTTCTCATTTTTTTTTCAAGCCAAAATTAGCCAGCCAAAACAAATTGCTGAGTGGTAGGTGCAGAAAATAGGGTACTAGTTATAAAGCATTAAATAAAATGTAAACTAATTTATCTATTCAATAATATCTTGAAGTACACAAACTATAAACATGGTATTTTTGAAAAATGATTAGGTACACTAAATGAGGAGTGCCACCAAAGTACTCTTTGCACAAGTAGCCTAGTAGTGAAGGAAGCAAGAAAAAGTCCATGGCAAAACAAAACAAAACAAAATCCCATGGACTCGGTCTGTGGCCGGCCTTTTGTGAAACGACCTAACATTAGAGGTTGCAAATTGTGTGAAGTGACACCAAAACAATACTGTGAGCACAATTATGGTGCATTCACACTTGAGGTTAACTCAATGTTCAATGTAAATCTAGGTGGCGTCCTAGGTGGTACCCAATGTTAAATGGGCAATAGCTTAATGTTAAGTGAATGCTATAGTTTAACATAAAAATTTCATGATAAGCAAAGTTAAGTCTTAAGTGACTAGTATGGTGATAATGGACTCAACACTAGAATCCCTAACACCAAGTGTGAATGCACCTTTAGTGTGCAAACGTGGGTTTGGTGATCACTCATTATTGGGTTTGGTCACAATAGCCATGGCCACTGCTGGTCCTCCCCAATAGCCAAGGCACCCACCCTCCCACAACACACCCCATGAGATTTAAATTAAAAATAAATAAATTTGTATTTAAAAAAATCACATGGGAGGTCAAATAAAGTGAGGGTGGGTTTCATGGGCCATGGATGCATCCTGGGGAGTAAATTCTTTTTATTTCATTTTTTAATAATTAAAAAAGAAAGAAGAAGTTGGCCATGGGTGGATGGGTGTTGTGGAAAGGTGTCCTGGCTGGCTATTGGGGGAGGGACAGCAATTGCCATGGCTATTGTGGCCAGTGTGCATTAATGAGTGATCACCAAAACTATGTTCGCAAGTTCCTGCATTTGCCACCTTCTTCAGCTGCGCTGTAGCCCTTTAAGACTGAGGATCCCTCGCCAGTAATGCTCAGGATCCTTGCCAGTGGACGGAATATAATTTGTGGGAAAAACCTGCGTTGCACATCGCACTTAATGGTGACTGTATGTTTACCAATAGCAACGTTATTGTTGTGCATTCATTTCTCTTGAATTGATGGCAGTCATCCAGCTGCCATGTGAACATTACAACAGTTTGGTGCTTTCATAAGGACTTTTGTTTTGAAGTGACATTGGAAACCACCCAGAGATAGATTAGGCTATAATCGGCGATCATCATTAGGCTATAAACAAAACATGATTTATAGGTCTCTAGTTATCCTTCTATATATTTGGCTGCACACTGACAACGAAATATAAGGATCTGGCGTTTTTAAAAAAACAAATCTTTCTCGCTTATGGTGATTGAAAACTTTGAAGTATACATCATTTTGAAAAAAAATAAAAATTATTTCTCTTTTTTGCGAAATTACGCCAGTAATAAACTGATTGGTACTACAACGACCTGTAATATCATTGCTGCGCTTTCATTACCAGTCACATGAGGTAGAAACTGAACTGATGTTTAAGAAACATACTGCACAAATCTGTAGTGCATGATGGCAAAGCTCTTGCTTTCATTGAGCTGCACCATTTCTGAACTCTTACCACCATTTCGTGCTGCAACGTCTGGCATCGTAGAAGCTATATTTATCATACCCACCACTCATGTTTCACATTAATTAATTCTTATGACAGCCATTTGAAAACAACGGAAAATTTAAGAATAATTTGTGAACATTGTAGAAAATTGAACCTAGATCCAAACACAAAATCACCTTTGAAACATGTTACTGCACTTAGCACACTTAAACATTATTGTTGAAATTCTGAAAATTTCAGATTTAGCCTGCTGGACTCCTTTTCTTTTCAAAAAAACAATTATCTTGACAACATGAGTTGTCGGTATGCAATTCAATCCTGGGTCCGTGAAAGTTTGGGAGAACTTCATGTCAACACACCCACTCTAGTAGGACCCCTGGAAACCAGCAGGCTCCAAACCAGTCTTGTGTGAAACTGAAAAAACAAAATTGGGTAGGCAAAACTCTAAGTTAGTTCTTATTGACAGAGTCCATAACATTGCAGTGATGCCCACTGCCAAGTATTCAATTCTCTTTAGAACTGGTCCACCACTAGAAAGTAAACTGGCCTATAAGTGTAATTTGGATGCAGTATAAATTTCTTTGAGTGTGAAAAGGGCTTTGAATTATTTAGCATCCATATTAACACAAGGCACATAGCAGTCTATTGCTTTTCCATTTTCTGATGGACCCAAAGTGGCAATCACTGGAAAGCATATTTGGCAATACCTGTGACATGTCTATAGACACTTCAAAATCGGTAGCTAGTAGCCATAAATGTCACGGCAATGAATAGGAAAGTCCAATTTGGCCTCTAAGTTGGCTGGAGCGTTCTTTAAATAAAAGGAAATTTGCAACAAAATGCTGTCCTTTTTTCTTTTAGTGTGACCCTTTGACGATTTTTCACCCAAAAATATCACTGGTACCGCAGTCTCCATAGGACTTACTAAAAGAAAATGACTGCTTCTTATTGGCCCAACTGACCATTTAAGTATTTAAATTGTCTTTCACTGTGCACAGTTTGCATTTAATTTCACACGCGTTTAGGGGTTGGGTTGGGGAAATAATTCACACCATGCGTTGGATGTGAGAAACACTGCGCGAAATAGGGTGTGGGTCAGTGCTATTTTTTTGGTCAAATAATTTCCCCAGAGGAAGACAAAAAAAAAAGTGAGTTTTTAATCCCAAATTCCAAAAATTCCCTAACATGCACCCCCGGTTTTTTTTTTTTGAGGAGGATGCTTGCAAGTGTGTCAGCATCACAAAAAAATTTGAATGAAAAGAAGACTGCTTTGAGTGCGAATATGCTCTTAAATCATATAACAGTGCAAAATTGGACATGTAGGCACATGTCCCAAGCTATGGAAAATTGGTGGGCTATTTTGCCAAGTTGAGTTGTGCCAATTCCATGTCACAAAATTGCCAATCCCATGTCACCCGCGCTACACTGCCAACTTTGTCCATTCCACTTCATATTGTGAACTGCCTGAGCGCCCTCGAAACTGCCCAAAATGAACATCTTTTCAGATTGCCCACTCCCTAGCCTGGTTTTGCACCTTATCAGTTCATTTTTGACCATAATAATAATAATCATAATTTGCAATTCAGCATTATACCAAAAAAAACGAAGCTATTGTGCTTCAGAGCTTCATTCATATGTTTGGCATGTCAGGCATCATTTTTCAAAATTTGTGGCAAATTCCAAAAAGTAATTAGCTAGCACCTAACCAGTCTTGGTACTACTGTAATATACAGAGGGTGTTGAATAGGCTTGTGTGTAGGTATGAAAAGCAAATTATGAAATGATTTTTTATGGAGAAAATATGAACGCAAGCAATCCATTTGCTTGGGTGAAATTAATTTTGATCATTGAACCTATACCCACTCATCTGATGAATTACACATGTGCATTATGTCTAAAGGCCATTTAGGGTTTAGGGTGTGTGAATTTTTTATTGATGTAAACTGATCCAACTAGATGAAATTCATTCCGGATGAACAAAGTAGTTGGATCAAATTTCATGTTGTTTTAAACCAAACTACATTTCATCCATGAAATTCCATTCAAAGTTTATTTTGTCCAGGAAATTTTATAAAAATTCCATCAACCAAAATGCACACAATGTCTTTTGTGGATTCCAATTGATGAATGAGTGAACCTTCATTCATTTCTCTTGTGATAGAATTTGATGATATTCTAAGGTGAAATAAGTTCTTTGAAGAAATATCATCTATGTATAGTTATATTTCATCCACACAACATCATTCATAATACTTTCATTTCCTTCATTAAATTTCATCCATGTTCAATGGCTGAATATCCATGAAATATCACTTTTTTAATGGATGAAATGGGATGAAAACTCAGGATGAAGTCAAGATCTTCCAAAACATTGTCCATAATTTTTTTCATTAATAAGATTTCATCCATGATTATGGTAGAGAAACATGGGGCTTAATTTGCACTATAATGTAATTTTGGAAATATTTGTGGCGACCAAAACCTTTGCTACTGATGGATGTCCATTCATGGAATTTAGATGAATTTTAGTGGAAGAAATAAATTTTGAATATATTATTTCATGGATGAAATATAACACTAACTGTTATTCCATAGATGAAACTTATTTCATTTGAAATAACATGAAATTGCATCCAATTATTTCATTCATTAAATAGAATGAAAAGTAAACCTAGATCAGTCATGTCATTGCAATTGGACATAATGCATGTATGGAATTCATCTAATCAAGGGGGGTAGATTCATCATTCAAAAGCACTTTCATCCTGAGACATATATTCCTTGAGGCAATGTCTTCTCCATAAAAATCATCTCATTTGGTTAATCAATGTGAACCCTCATCCATGTGAATGAGTTATATTTGCGCTTACAAATTATTTAATGCAGTTAAATTCCATGTTGTTTATAAAGATTGGGCCAAAACAAATTCAAGCTCAAAATCTTTCTAATTGTTCTCAAAATATAAGTAAAAATAATTATTCGAAGCCCTTGGAAGGCTTCTTCTTCTAAAGCATAACGAGCCATCAAAATTTACTCGGACCCCCAGAAAAACAGACAATTCAAGCTTTTTTTTAAGTAGTCAGCCTTTGAAAATTGCACACTCTTTGGGGGGGGGGGGCAGGAGTTTGGGCAGAAAAGGAATAAATATCAGGCCCTGGGCAACCTAGAATTTCGGCAAAATTGAAAAATAATACGTTGAAAACCTTACCGCCGAAAAGTTCAAGATTCAGTAGAACCAACACACTCCTCACTGAACACATAATGTTTTTGATTAGTTTGGCCTAGAAAAGCATTCATTTCCTACTATAAATCTTTTGTGCGATGGTCATCACTCATATTAAATTGTTTGCCTCCCCCTTTCTTTTTACCCTAGCCAAGGGTATATGATAAGTTGTACCCAAACCCTACTCATCTATCCAAAATTATAAAATTTGTTTACCCAAACCCTACACTATAAAGAAAAATAATAATAATATGACCTTACCCGTTAAGTAAACAAATTAAAAATTGATATTCCAGTACCCTATGATATAAAAACTATTAGTGTACTCGCTATACCTAGGCTGGTTCTGCACCTTATCAGTTATTTTGGGCCATAATAATAATACTAATAATAATTTACAATTCAGCATTATATTAAAAAAGGAACTTTATTGGGCTTGAGAGCTTTGTTCATATTTTTGGCATGGCACGCATGCATTTTTCAGGACTTATGCCAATTCCAGAAAATAATTAACTGGTGCCTAGCCAACCTAGATACCACTGTAATAAAGAGAGGCTATTAAATAGGCTTGTGTGTAAGCTTGAAAAAAACATGTTATGGCCAATGAAATTGCTGGATGTGGTGGTCTGAATTTTTTTTCCTTAGTTATCTCCAGTGTAGAAATAATATATCCTCACTGATTCCATGAATTACATGTGTGCATCATGCCTAAAGACAATGTTAATTTTTTATTGATACAAACTTATCCAACTAGGTGAAATTCATTGTGGATGAATGAAATAATTGGATGAAATTTCATCCATGAAATATCACCTGGTGTTTTATTTCATCCTTAAAAATGCATTCAAAGTTTTGTTTGTCCATGTAATTTTATGTAAGTTCCATGCATGAACATGTGTGCAATGTCATTCATGAATTTGGGTTGATGAATGGATGGACCTTTGGTCATAACTCTTCATTCATTCAGTCAACTCTTGTGATGAAATTTCCTGAGATTCTAATGTAAAATAAGTTCATTGAAGAAATATCATAAGAATAGAAAAAATTAAAACCTGAAACAAACATAAACAAAATAAAAGTAAAACAATAAAACTATGAAAAAAGGAATGGAAACAAATGAAACAAGGAAAGGGAAATACAGTAAAATCATTTTAAAAGAAAAAAATTACAAAAAAGAAGAATCCAAATAAAGAGTAAAAAATAAGAAAAAATAAAACTTATAATAATGAAGAAAAGCCCTACTTGACGAATGAGGTGTGTCTTCTTTCTCCAAACTTCAAACTTGCATCCAAATAAAGAAAAATACAAAAGTAAAAAAGAAACACTTTATTTTTTTAATACAAAATACTAATAATAACATAAAACACATAAAAATAAAAAATAAAGAAGGTAAATGTTTTAAAAAAAAAACAAAAAACATGAACCAAACATTGTTGAAATAACACACTTGTGCATTAGGCACAGGGTTCAAACTACTGTACAATAAAAAAGGATAACTTTCAAGTCCCAAGTTCAAACCCAAGGTCAAGTCCTAGAAACTTTGCACATGCTGTAAAAGGCTTTGACCCTTTCATCCTTGATTTTTTCGTGAAGGGTCCTTTAAAATGATGGAGTGAAGATTACAATATGATGCATTACATGCATTACACATGCATATTTATTTGATTAACTTTATTCATTAAAGGACATGAAAACAATGATTGGAGAGTATGTGCAAGTAATTATAAATAATTTAAATGAACCATTTCTTGACTTCTCAATTTTCAATGTTTTAAAGTTGCTTTGTTTTTTAATGATTGGTTTCAAACATTATCCTAATGACATTAATGATCGACATTGGATTACAACTCATTGGCTAAACATGTTGATAACGAAGTTTATGATTTTGGAGGCTAGTGTTGCTTTGTGTAGGGCTGAATTCCTTGAATTTTCAAAGATTTGAAATGTACACATGAGAATAAAGGCCTTTTCAAGTCATGGAATATATATGTATAACGGAGTATAAATGGGTATAATGATCATTGGCATACCAGTTGATCTTTTATTATAAACTTGTGGCAAAAGCTGTTTGTTATTCAAACAAACACAATCATATGTGAAAAGGATTTTCAAAACAAAATGCTATAAAAAATTGTCTTTATAACTTTTGAAATTGGAGACATTGGATGTTTTTTTTATGCATGAGATTGAAGTTGACAACATGCACTAAACACAAATCTAACAACAAAGATTTGCTAAATTCTATCATTGGATTAGAGATGAGTGTTTTTGTATTTTGAGTATGATCGTAGAGTTCCTTACAACTTTAAATCAAGAATTAGTTTGAACCCCGTGCCTAATGCACAGGCGTGTTATTTCAACAATGTTTGGTTCATGTTTTAGTTTTTTTTAAAAACTTTTATCTTCTTTATTTTTTATTTTTATGTGTTTTCTGTTTATATTATTATTTTGTATAATAAAATTAAAGTGTTTCTTTTTCACTTTTGTATTTTTGTTTATTTGGATGCAAGTTTGAAGTTTGGAGAAAGAAGACACACCTCATTCTTTTTCAAGTAGGCTTTCCCTTCATTATTATAAGTTTTATGTTTTCCTATTTTCTACTCTTTATTAGGTTTCTTCTTTTTTGTAATTTTTTTCTCTTAAAATGATTTTACTGTATTTCCCTTTACTTGTTTCATTTGTTTCCATTCCTTTTTTATTATTATTTTTTGTTTTTACTTCTTTTTTTCTCTTTATGTTTGTTTCAGGTTTTAATTTTTTGTATTCTTATTTTGTCTATCTTCATATTTTTTCTATTTTCATGCGTTTATTTATTTATTTATTTCTATTTTCTTTTTCAAACAAAATCTAGTTTTTCTACTATGTTTTATAATAAAAATAATTTTTAAAACCTTTTTATTTTTGTTTGATTAGATGCAGGTTTGAAGTTTGGGAAAAGAAGACAAACCTCATTTTTTTTCTCAAGTATGGTTTTTTTTCTCTTTCTTTTGCTCTCTGTTTTGTTTCTTATTTTTTGTCATCTAACTTTAAGTTTTCTTTTAATATTATTTTACTGTATTTCCCTTGTTTGTTTCATGTTTAAGTGTTTTAAAAAAGTTTCTAATTGTTAAAAAGTTTTCTGTTTTTATTTTTTTCCTAGTTTTTTTCCCTTTTAAAAATATATATTTGTTCTGTTTTTTTTTTGTGACAACTTTGTTTCATTTTATTTATTTATTAATAACTTGTCTTCTTCTTTTTTAATTTGAAATTTCTTGTGTTGTTTTAAAATGATTTCTTCTCTTGTTTCTCAGGTTTCTTTTAACAATTTTTACTTTTTAAAAATTAGCGTTTAGCTTTTGGCAAATTGCAAGACTACAGAAGTTTTTCAGCCTTCACATTATAGAGGATTATTATATGATGCCATCCATGGATGGATGATGAGATGGATGACGACACGGATATATATGCCTTAAGAAACATGTGCAACGGTTTGAAAAAGAATTGCTCTCTATTAGGGAAAGGGAAAAAAGTGCATGTTATTTAGGGTAGTACCTTAGAGAAGTCAAGTTGTTCAAAGGGGAAGGTCCAAAATAAATCATAACTAAAGACATTATACTATGCTCTACCTCAATAGATTTCACGAAAAAATCAGCTATCTCCAAGTTTGGTGGGGCTTTCACCCCTAGCCACAAGTCGTCCATGTATTTTGTCACATACAAGAAGTTCAATCCTCCGAGGCGAGGGTGCGCAGGACAAAACTATGCAAATCTTATCTAGTATGGCAGGAATGGAGGAGGCACAACAAGTGGGGTATTGAGACAAAACCGCTGGAGACAAACAGAAGGTAACTTTAAGAGATTGGAAACTTCTTTTAAGGGAGTTACATTTGGGGTGGGGGGTGGTTTACATGGTCACAGTCATCATTCCTCTGATGAAAATAAAGTTTATACCCTAAATCCTGTACAATTTATAGGGTTTGGGGTATATCACACTCTATGTGATATGGGTTATAAATTCATAGTTATAAAATTTAGGGGTTCTGGGAAGAAATTAATAAAGATTTCATCTTTACAAAGGGAAGTTGATAAAGTTTATAGGGTTTAGGGTTTAAACTTTTGGGGACACTGGGACACTCTTGTGATATGGGTTATAAATTCATAGTTATGAAATTGATGGATTCTGGGAAGAAATTAATACATATTTCATATTTACAAAGGGAAGTTGATAAAGTTTGTAGGGTTTAAACTTTAGGGACACTCTGTGTGATATGAATTATAAATTCATAGTTATGAAATTTATATGGATTCTGGGAACAAATGAATAAATATTTCATGTTTACAAAGGGGAGTCATATAAAGTTTATATGGTTTAGGGTTTAAACTTTAGGGACACTCTCCTGTGATATGGGTTATAAAAATTCATAGTTATGAAATTTAGGGATTCTGCGAAGAAATTAATTAATATTTCATCTTTACAAAGGGAAGTCTGAAGGACCTTTACCCCTGGAAAGAGAGTAGAGTAGAGTAGAGTAGAGTAGAGTAGTTATTACTACTGCAGGTGACATGGCCCATATTATCAAACATTCCCACATAATGGCAAATCCATCACATTGGGGTTGGAGCCGCTCAATGGCATTCATGCTTTGTATTTAATTTAGTAATGGGTGCGGTCATATTTAGTTTTTCCCTTTTTCTTTTCATAAGGAGCCATTTTGATTGGCCCATCATCAATATTTTTTGGAATGTGGCCCAACATAGACGTCTAAATATGCTTCCCTCCTCAAAATAGAAACACGCTTTGTCGCGATTCCATCCCAGTCCCCTGCTCACCACACCCTTTTCCATTACTGCTGAATAATGGAAGTTGAACCATCACACCTTTGGCTGAATTGCTGAGCTGTCAGCAGCAAGGCATCCTTGCTAGATTCTCAGTGCAATGTCAGACGGTTAGATCTGAATTGTTTCATCAGACTTAACGTCAATTGGGCTCTGGCCCGGGCGCTGTTTGGCCCACTTAATGATGCTAAATCGTAAGTAAGTAAGAACCATGGCCAAAAAATATGGGAGAAACAAATGAGGTGCTATTGGGAACGCCGTAGGGAACACATTGAGAATTTGAGGAACAATTTTGGAACCTGTTGGGAACACACCCAACCCCTCCCCTGTCCTAAAATCCAAAAGAAAAAAACTAAGCCCCGTTTAGCCTTCTCATTGGCTGCATGAAATTTCTATTTCCAAAAACAGTTTGTCACCATTTTCAACCTGGACTGATATCCTGTTATAAACTGGGGTCACTTATTAGGCAGTGCATCTCTTAAGACAAAAATTTTACACGGCAGCCACAGTGCAAAGGGTACAAATGATTTTTGTGGGGAAAAATTATGTGCCAAAAGCACCATAGTTTGAGGGGGAAAATCTAAAGAAGTCATCATATTTAGACATTATGTTCCTGCAGGTCCCCAAAACACAGCAGGATTCTAAATGTTTTCTACTTTCCTGCCTGACCTTTAGCCAAAATTTAACTTGTGAATGCTCACCAGTCCAGCTACCTCACCAAATTGCCACCGAAAAAAACAAAAAACACCCTGATTATAGGGAACTTTATATGTCAATCTGTACATTAAAGTTATCTGTATAGTCACCCTCTCTTTCACCCCCTGTCCCCTCTGCTTTCACTCCCTATCCCCTCTTTCAGTGGTATCCACAAAGTAAGGAAATTAGTGGAGGTGCTCAGCAAAAAGGAAAGAGGGAAACCAAATTGGTGGAAAAATTAGTTTGGGTCCCAGTTATTTTCTTTTGTAAAATTTCATTTCCAATTACATATTTGATGGCTTATTATGCTGAAACTGGCCAACCTCGGCTCCTAATCGCCTGACTTTACGGATAACTTAAATATACACAACATACATATGTTTTACATTGGCTTGGCCAAATCACATCATTTACCTCACACATGTCATGAGTCAAAGCCTGCTGCTGTATGAACTCTGCTTTTTCTTTGTTTTCAGCACCTGGATGACCTATTTGGGAAGACCTTGGGTCAACCAGCACCTTCATGGGTACCATGTACCATGATGAAAACCATAACTTTCTAGGCTGCTCCTAGACGTTTTAAATAGCTTGTTCTTAGAGTAAATCAGAGTTTTTGAGTCCATATTTTAATACTTCCTGGGTTAAATGTTGCCCACTCAAGAAGATGAAGGTACCAGTGTAGATTCTGTTTACTCTGGTCGGTGTGGAAGAGGGTCTTCCCACTTGAAATGCATTGTGTAAACACATCTTCTAGACATGCTAGCTTGCAGACTACATTGGTAGTTGGGTATGTATGAAAGTGTCATCAGATGGAGCTTTAGTCCTCCCCAGTATTTCATGAGAGTTTCTGAGTAAAAGGGGTTGTTCATTGTCCCCCTCCACAACGTTCACTCTCTCAAACATTTCTTTTTGTATTTTGCTGCAGTTTTAAGTTTTCTCTGATTAAAAACTATCATATGGGGGTCACAATTGCAAGAATTTGATAGTAATGTAGTCCTCAACATTATTTGAACATGTTGTAAAAGTTGCATGTTCCTTAGGTTGATTGGTGTACGTTTCAAAGGCGCAGGCAGGCTTCCCCCACCCACATATCCCCATGCTGCCATGGCCCACAGCCCCCCAATCTCACATCCCCCACATTCCACATCCACAACCAAACCATCTCCCCATCTTGCATTTGACCATCTATGCGGATTTTGTAGATTTGGAGGTGACCTTACACTATATAACCAACATCCTTGTGACATACTAAGCAAAATCTGATAAGTTTTTACATACCTAAAAAGGCCTCAAAGCATGGTGGACGAGATCAAAATTCAACAAGCTGTTGTGGGTACGAGGTAAAAGTCTCACCCTCACTTGGTATTTTTTTCCTATGTACACTCCAAAATGCAACCGTCTTCCATAAATATTGGTTATGAAGACATGTCTCTCACAAAAGGATGTATTGTGTTGGTCTAGCAATCACTGATTTTTACTACTTTGAAGAGTTAAATCTTCTCATTGAGAGAATTTGATTTGATTTGATGGTGCATTTGGTCGCCGAACCAAAGTCCTTGCAAATAAATAGGCCCAAACAATGTTATAGGCCAATTTAGTCTCCTGCAATTATTGAAGTACTTGTACAATTTGCAAACTTTACATGTGTCAAATTATAGATGGAATTCAGAAAGTCAATTAGATATGAGGCATCTGCACATGAATTGAACAATCAATAAACATCAACAGACATCAAATTGTTGCACCAAGACTTAAAGCAAATGTAGGACATAAACGGGTATAGGACCGAAACTATGTATTTTATTACATAGCTATGGATATCTATGTTATTGGTTGCACATCTACTTCCTCATCCTCCTTTTGTTTACACACAATTAACACCAAAACATGTCTATGCATAAGTGATGAACTTCATCATCCTCCTACCATGAACTACACATTTTCCACACTAAAAGCATATGTCTATGCATGGGTAGTTAGCCTCATCATTCTCCTATCACAAACCACACACAATCAACATCAAAACATGTGTCTATGCATAAGTAATGAACTTCATCATCCTCCTATCATGAACTACACACTTTCAACACCAAAACAATCAAAACCAAAAGTCTTTCCAAAAGCAAAACTTCAACAACAACTTTGTATTCAAACTATGATTCTTTACAAAGGAAGGTGGTGTTTCTCAAGGTCACAAACACCCCTTTATATACTAATCAAAAGGAAACAAGTTAAAAAACTTCCTAAAAATTATTCACCACATGGTTCCCCAAATAATAAAAAGGAAACATAAATCACAAAAAACAAAATCACATGGTTCCCCATGTGATTCCACAATTAATCACAAGAAACAAAATCACATGGTTCCCCATGTGATTCCACAATTAATCACAAGGAACAAAATCACATGGTTCCCCATGTAATTCCACAATAATCAAAAGGAAACACAAACACATGGTGCACATGACTTCCACATTAATATGTGAAAGTCAATGCACCATGACCAAGTCCAACCCCTAAACTTACCCCTTTAAACAAATTACCAAGGTAATTATGAAATTACCCATCAAGTTACATAACCATTGATCTCCACAAAGATTTGGTGAAGAGGATACATTCTTGTAATGTATCCAGTTTTAGTATACTTTGAACTTCTGACTCTAGCTGCGAAGAAATATGGTCCTGCAATGACTTAGAAGGAGCTAGATTCAATTGGCTCTTGCCAAATTGGTTATCAATTTCAACATTGTGGAACTAAGGAAGGTTACCATTAACTGGGTGACCTGCATCTTGGAGAAATTCAAGTTGCATATGCATTGCCTTGATTCATGGGTTTCATAGGCTATTCATCAGGAGCTGATAGGAGCCACAACTTAAGTTGTTATCTAACAGCCCTTTGTTTCTCATGCCCTTGGTAAATTCAACCTTCATAGAGCTCAGCGCTCAAAAGGCAACTTTTGAAATCAAAATTCATCTAGGCCTGCTGCTTGTGACATACCATGCAAAATTTGAGAGGGTTTTAAATACCAGGCCTCATCATATGGTCGATGAGACCTAAACTCAGCAAGCTGTTTTTGGTAAAAGGTAAAAAGTCCCACCTTCACCTTGTGCTTTTTTTCTTGTTTTTAAAGTTCTTTTCAAAATGCAACCCCTTTCATGGAGAATAGTTTTCAAGGCATGTCTCTCACAAAAGCTCATATTGTGTTGGTTTAGCAATCACCAATTTTCAGTTTACTGTCTCATAAGTCAAGAACATTAATGCCACAGGCAATCTGAAGAAATCAGATTGTTGATGACAATTGTCTTATTTATTAGGTGTGAAGAATTACAGTGTGGGGGTTGATGATCTAAATGAATGGTCATCTTGCAATGAATAAATTTGTTTATTGCCTATGCAAGCTCAACAAGTTTGTTAAATCCAAGCTTTATTCTCTGAAGTGATCAGAACATTTACACAGAAACACAAAGTCGAGACTTATTCTCTAAAACATGCTTTCTTTTCTATACATAGTCCAGCTTTAGTTTGGTCCAGCTGCGATGGCATCAATGTACAATAAGTATTGCTCATATAATGAATCTAAAAATTAATATTTGAACTTTGAAATTTAATATTCAAATCTGAAAATCAATATTTCAATTAAGAAATGTATATATATTTGAATTTAAAAATTGATATTTGAATTTAAGAAATGTTCAAATCTGAAAACTGATATTTCAATACTAAAGATTCTTATTTCAATTCTGAAAATTATATTTGAACTGAGAATTGTTATTCCAATCCTGAAACATTTTATTTGCATCTAGAAATCAATATTTGAATATGAAGTTTTAAAAATGAATTCTTAAACTTGTTAGTTTTATTAAAAAATATATGTTTGAGTATCAAATTATGAAATTTCTATTTGAACATTAAAATCAAATTTGAAAATTGCTACTTTCATTATATGTATATATAATTTGAAAAAAATTGAATCTAAACATTGTTATTTTAATTCTAAAAAGTTTAATAGGAATTCCTTATTTAACTATTTGAATTTGAAAATTAATATTTCAATTATGAAAACTACTATTTCAATTCTTTAAAGAATTAGTTGAATTTGAAATTTTCTATTTCAATTCCTTAAAAAACATTTGAGCTAAAAGACTTGATTTTAAATTCAAAAAGCTTATTTGATTTAAAATTTGATATTTGAATCCTAAATTCTTATTTTTGATTCTAACAATTAATATTTCAATTTTGAGTTTTAAATTTAAATTCAAAAAAATTTTGATTTAAAACTTGAAATTGCAATTCCAAATTATTATTTGGATCCTCAGAATATTTCAATTGGGAAAATTATTAATTGAGTCTAAAAATGGACATTTCAATTTTGAATCTGAAAATTGACATTACAATTCTGAATTTTTTATTTAAATTCAAAGACTTCTTTCAACCTAAAAATGATATTTGAATTTTGAATTGTTTTTTTGGAATCTACAATCAATAATTCAATTCCAGATATTATTGATTGAGTTTTAAGGGTTTTTTCTACTACTGTTATCCATAATGAATCACTTTTATAAATAATTATAAATAATTATATTTATTACTTATGAATTACACTAAATAATTATTTTTCAAACATATATTTTTCCATTATATATTTTATATTCTTATAGTAAAAGAAATTAATTACTGTAATTAATGTTACATTACTTTAAAATCATTGTAATTACTTCAAATAAGAATTAATTATAGTGTATGCATAATTATCTTTTAATTGAACATAATTATTCATAATCTGTAATTTATAACTTTAAATCTGAATTAATTTTTTGGAAAAAAATAACGTAGTTAAAATAAGTTTTGCAATGACGTAATTTCATGAATTATTATGAATTAATTTAAGTTTTTATTTTTAGAAATTCTGTAATTACTTATCTATGATAATTTTTTTTATAATAACAAATGTAATTATATAGTAATTAATGTAACCATTTTAATATTTGTTTTTTCAAAGTCGTGTAGGAACTTTTTAATAACAATTGTTCGTTCATTATTTATAATTTGAGAAAATATATATAATAGTTATTTTTTAAATTAAAATTAATTAAATTATTTTTACATTAATTACATTATTTATAATTCGACTATGTATAAAAAAGTGATAAGAATTTTAATTATTTATTTATCTTTGAATTATGTATTAACAACTTGTGAGAAACTCGATAGTTAGTTAGTTAAATATGAAAAAATTAGTAGTTATTTAAAAAGTTGATAATGAATATTTAATATTTGTGTATTATTAATATTTTAAATATATGTTAAATTTAATCTTTATAAATTAAATGGTTATCTAATTATTTAGTGAGGCATGTACTTGAATTGTTTATAAATCTAAAAGTTAATAACAAAAGGCATAAAGAAAATCTTGGAATTGCAATTTAGTTTGTGAAGAAGTTAAAATTTCAAACTTATCTCATATTGTTTGTTTTCCATTTCTATTTTGAACACTATATAAACAAGAGATGTGATCATCAAATTTCAAATTAAAAAATTTGTGCACATGGGATGAGCCAATCAAAAGGCTTAACCCAAAACAAAAAGAAAAGTTATGCACAATTTTGAACTATCAACCTCCCCAACCTACTTATTTATGTACCTAAGTAGATACATAGTATGCCCTACCTATTAGATTAACCTATGTACCTACCTACTTAAGTACTTATTTATATGAGTAGGTATTTAATTTAGGAAGGTAGACTTACTTACCAACATTTTTACCTAAATAGGTAAGTAGATATATAACCTAGGTTTGTAAACACCTATTTATGTATCTACCTAGGCACTTACCAACCTAATATTAATATTTTGCATTAAATTCATCTTCAGGTGCCACGTGGCATATTTACATTGAGTCATGTGTCATAATATAAGGTCATCCAAACATTTAAATTGAACGTCCTAGATTATTTCAAGATAATAATAATTATTATATATTGAATAATTCAATATTAGAACACGTGGAAACACATCATTTGTCTCAATTGTGACCAAAATTGCATCGTAATTAGATGTGAAAATACATATACAATGGAATCAAAGGATGAATTTGTATTTGTTGATTTTTTAAAATTCAATATTCGTTGTTGTTTGCAATTAATGTCTCATGCGACTTGTCCAAGGCGACTAATGAGATTTTAATCACAAATGTCACTTGTAACTAAATTTTAGTCATAGAGACTAGTCGAAAATATCTGTTTTTCCTCTAGTGATTATTGGTTGAATTGACTTGCAACATTCTTTGACAACTTATTGGTTGGATTTGCATTTCAAGTTAATTAATAGACATAACCAAATAGGAAGTTTAGATTTAACACCAAACATTGGCCATTTTTATAGAAGTATTCAATGTTGATTTTAATGCTTCAATATCACTTCATTTGCATCAATATGCATTGCAATTATTTGATGAACCATATTGCAATTTTTTCTTGGAATTGCATAGCATAAAGACACTTGATTTCTCTTTCCTACTCAATTAATTGCTCTTGTTGGAGTGATATTATGTATAATTTCGCTCTCATGAGGCAAAATCACATGTAACATTTAAATTTCCCTTTGGGTTTGAGAACCCTAAAAATAGAAGTATTGTGCTCGGTGAGGTTCAAGAACTTCAAAGTGCTTTCCAGAACACAAGCTCGCATTGTCATTTTTCCATATTACAAAAGAGCAAAGGATCCTTTTATTTGCTTGATTCAAGTGAGGACTAATGCAAAACTATACCTGCCCATGGTTGCAAGATGTAGTTTTGGATGTCCAGAGTGAACCAACACCCACTGCGGGACTATGAAGGATGGATGGTAAGGGGTCAGGAAACAATTTTCAGTTGGGTTCCAGTTCCCTAGCTAACCATGGTGGTTAGCTCTGTTGTTGTTTTTAAACTTTCAGGTTTTTAGTAGGTAGTAAAGATAAACCTACCTATCTATAAACCTTCTACTTACCTAGTAGTGACCTATTTTTCTAGCTCTCTACCTACCTGTAGGAATTGCTTCTTACACACTGGGTTACCAAGGTGAAACCAGATATTAACTGAGTTGAGGTTCATCCACAACTGAGTCATAATGGGTAGCCAGTGGATGGTGCACTTGTGGGTGCATGTTCACTTTGGCCCTTTTGGACTATGTAAAGGCCTATTGCATAAAGCACAAAGTAAATGGCGGCCTTCTACCAGCCATTGCCATAGAACAAAGACATCCTAATCCAAATAGAGGGTCCAGGAGCTTAATGGAATGGCCTTTGGGAACACAGTGAACCCAAAAGGCTGTTGGGGGACTGGATAAGAGGAGGACCTTCATCCACCAAGGATGGCCTGGATGCGATTTCCCAATGTGATTGTCATTTTGCCCTGGGCTACATATTTAGACCATTCTTTTCTTTTTTTCTTGGCGAAATTTCAGCGTTTTTGAACAAAGAAATTGGGAAATTTTTGTGTTTCCTAACTTATAAATTCTACAAATTTTGGTTTTTTTTTGGGGGTTAAATTTCGCCAAAATTTCGAAAAATACCAAAAAAATGAAAAAATAAAAACACTGATCTAGACAGGTGCTCAAATAGTAGATGTCCCATATCTAGATGAGGACCCAAATCGGTAGAAGTTAACTCCTATTACCCAACTCCTCGCCTATGGTTAGCAAAAGGTTAGTTCTTCATTTTTCTCCAACTTTCTCTTCAGATTTCAACACTCTTCTAGCCTACAAATTGAGCATCCAAACAATAGGAACATATTCTTGGTGCTCCAGTTTTTTTTCGTAGGCTGCCGATGCTTTGGAGGGTTTTACGACCACTGCAAGTGGACAGATGAGGTTCAATTTGGAGTTGTCCGCCCAACAAATGCACAAGTGGCCGTGGGAGAGAAATTACATTTAGATCGACTTCGGACGCTTGAGAGAGAATTGCATTTGCGTCTTACTTGGGATGCTTTTGTATGCAAGGAGCAAGAGCGAGAGGGCAATTGCTAAGCGTTTTGCGAAGCAGCCATGTATTCTTCACCATTAGTGCAGCAATGGTCATGTGCAAGAAATAACTCTTTTCTAGACCACAAATAGCAGCAGTAGCAGCTCCACCACCACCACCACCATATGGAGGAAAGGGAGGTCGTCCAGGAAGAGCTTGCCACAACGTGTCTGTGTGCATCCGCAATTGCTCTTTAGCCGTCAACATCTTTTGTAGGACACTGCACTTCTTTCCAAAGCCCACCCGAATAGAAACAGAGGCGGCACCCAGAGATCACAACAATTGTAAGCTTCCTTGTGCTTACTGCCTTCTTCTCACAGTACGTGTGTTTTGTTTCTCCAAAAATCTTGACCTGGTTATGGTTATATCTTTCCAGCCACATTGAAAGATTGGACACATTTTATGCAAGATGTGATACCTGGTCGTGGCTTCTATATGATCAAAGTACATGACTTGAGCCTGAGTTTTTCTACAGCACCTGGAGGTCAGAGAGAGAAATTGTGGCGGGAGTTCTTTTTGGATCCTTCGTAATGGTGGAATCGCAGACCAGAAAAGGTAATTGAACATCAATCCTCTCAGAGTTCACATGTCAATGCAGCCATAGCTCTTCTTGGTGTAAATCTTGCTGCTATCTGTCAGTTGCTATCCTGCCTGGTCTAAACTTGGCTGAAATTCTTTTTAGGTCCTTTGCACGGGTGTGATAGTATTTTAGGATGCTGGACAGGGTAAGTAAATGCAATATGCTGATGGATGGAGAATGTCCGTGTGTGTGGCTATCTCTGTTCTTTTGATACCATTGATGCCAGGATGTGGAAAATACGTGGCTGATCTGCTTGATCTGGATTTCTGGTTGTAGGCAAATGAAAGGTACCCAGATTTCAAACATAAGAAAACAGGGGAAGCACTTTGGCTTCAGGACTGATGAAACCCACCATGGGTGGCAGCAGAGATAGCTGCAATGGCACTAGGCACAGTGCAATTGAACATATTTTCATTGAATCAAAAGCTTACAAAATATGTGAAGGATGGGCAACCTGACAAGGCAATGCAGCTTTTCCAACATGAATGAATGAGTCTTGACAAATACACTTTTGTTCAGATCATTAAGGCATGTGCTGGTTTAAGAGAATTGGAAGACAGCAGGTTCAGAGTCTGATGTCTTCTTGGGGAACAGCTTGGTTGACATGTATGCTAAATGTGGGAGCCTTGAAGATGCTTGGACAGTGTTCAACAAGACGCTACTTCATGATGTGGTCACTTCTGATATTGGGACATGTGAAATGTGGGCAAGGGTAGAAGGCACTGGAACTATTTCGACAAATGCAACAAGAAGGAGTGTCGCCAGACTCTTTTACTTTTGTGGGGGTGCTGATTGCTTGTGCCAGAGTAGTTGCCCTTGAAGAGGGCATGTGCGTTCATTAGTAGAATGTTCAAAGCAGTTTAGAGTCTGATGTCTTTGTGGGGAATAGCTTGGTGGCCATGTATACAAAATGTGAGAGCATGGAGGATGCTTGGACAATGTTTAACAAGATGCCATCTCAAAATGTGGTCACTTGGAATGCCATACTTGGAGGATGTGCCATGCATGGGCTTGGTAAAGAAGCTCTTAAACATTTTGAATAGATGTGTGAAGAACATGTACAACAAGATGATACCATGGTTGTTTGTCGTTTGTTAGCTTATAGCCATGCAGGTTTGGTGGATGAAGGCATGCCTTGTTATATGCTTCAATGATTTCAGCAAAGTTGGAACATTACACCTGCATAGTTGACCTTCTTGGCTAACTACGGGAAGCAGAGAATCTATTAGATGTGGCTGCATGGACAGCTTTGCTTGGTGCTTGTAGAATTCATGGTAATGTGGAGATGGTAAACGTGTTGCTAAATGGGTTTTGAATTCAAGCCTGAAAATGCTGTAGGTGATGTTCTCCTACCAAGCATCTTTGCTATTGTTGGCAAGAGGCATCTCTATGAGAATGTTGAACATTAGAAGAAGGAATGCGGTGTGAAGAAACAAATAGGTCGCACCTAGATTGAAGTGAATAATGAGGTGCATACATTTATAGTAGATGATCAAGACCACCCCCAGAGGATTGAAAGATTGTCAGGGCTGATGTGGGGTATGTGTCTTGTATGAAACTTGTTCTGCATGATGTGGAAGAAGAAGAAAAGGTCTTTCATTTGTATCACCATAGCGAGAAACTTGCTATTGCATTTGGTCTCATCAACACAGTTCTGGTACTCTCCAAATAAGAAAGATTCTGGATGTTTGTGAAGACTGCCACACTTGCACAAAATGCACTTCAAAAATAGTTGGGAGACCAATCAAAATAGTTCACTACAAATGTGTTAAAATGGTGAACTTTGGTCATGCCACATGCAACACATGACATAAAAACGACCCAATTTTTCTTACATCACACAAATCACATTTGAGTTTTTCCAACATGTAACTTATGAGTTACCCAAGCATATACATGAATTGCACACCACATTTTTGCATATGCCCGCAAACAATTACCTTATCTCACCATCACAAGCAAAGCATTCAATTGATCAGCAATAACACTTTCAACCATGGAAAATGAAACATGCATTTGACATTGTGTGTGTTGTTTGAGGTTCCCATAGTGACATTTCAAAAATGATAAAAAATGAACTTGGTACTACAAATGTTTGTAAACATTGTCAAAGCCAAAAAATCAAGAAACAAGAAATAAAAGGAAACTTTGAAAATGTCTTTGCTCTATCTATTTGCTCCATATCAATGGGCCTTCTCAACCACTCCTAGCCTCATAAAGAAATTGTTCCCCTCATAAAAAACAATAATAATGTGTTCTACAACAAAAGTCCCTAAAAAGTGAATAGTGCAACAAGGGATGAAGGTTCCACACTCATGGATGAACACAAACAAAGACTCATATCAACTGTAAGCTCAATGCCTACTGGGGGGTCGATCTAGTTCATAGCACATTTTCCTTAGCTTGTGCCTTTTTATCCAAGTTCAATGCTATGAGCATCAATTTAGTTAGGATATAACAAATGTCAAAAATGACCCTAAGAAACCCTGACCCCCAAAGTTGGGGTATGCTGGATTACACGGTTAGAATTATATACCTATAGGAGCTTCATTAGCTTCAACACATCAAGGTTGATGACTTTAGAAATGTATACCTTGACACAAGAATGAGCTTGTTGCTAGTATGACAAAGGTGTAAAATACACAAGATTCAGGTGATGATATTTACTTTTAGTTTTATTCATTTAAAAACATAATTACAAAAATATCCCTCTCCCCCTGCCCCCTCAAAAAGAAAAAAAAATGGACCATTCATGAATGCATGCTGAGCCTTTCCATTGGCTGCATGAAATTTCTCTTTCCAAAACTGTTTGTCACCATTTTTTGCCTAGGCTAATGGCAGGGTCAGAATTTTGGGGATATAGTGACGTTTTTTATTCAAAGAAAAAATAAAATATGTTCACAAACAACACATTGTAAAATGGTACGAATGTAGAAGCATTAGTTTGAAAGTAAAAAACTCTATTGCACCGAATAATTTAGGGGCTACATTTTTAACACATAAATTAGATCGTTAGTTTCAAACATTGTGCCTTTCTTAAAAAATTAGACTTAATAGTTTTGATATATAAAGAAAAAATCATATAAAAATAGGATATTATAAACTGCCAAGCAATGTTCCTACATCAATTTAAGTGTCACAATGTCATTTAATAATATTTAATTTCCATAATATTTAAAATAGTAGGCATTCAATTTTTTCAACACAGACTTGAAATAAAAAATTGATTTTGATATTGATTAGGTTAGATTTATGACAACATAGAAAATGTAAGTGTCTTCAAATTATTTTGAGGTGCCAATAGTTAGATATTATTATTCATCCATGATATGAATAAAATTAGGATTTATTAGGACCATTATGGAGGGAATTTTGTTTTGTTACACCATATAATGCCATGGTTCTCTTCATTTGTCATTGCTCAGTGTAACCTTTTGACGATTATTCACGAAAAAAAAACACTGGTACTGTGATCTCCGTATGGCTTAGAAATGACTTATCTTATCAGACCAATTGTTATTAGCATTGAAATTGTCTCTCGCTGTGCATAGTTTGTGTTTAATATTGCACTCGTTTAAGGGTGGGCTTGTGAAAATAAATAACATGGTGTTGGATGTGATAAACACCAGCCAAAATAGGGTGTAGGTCAATGAGAATTTTTTTGTCAAAAAAATTGCCAAAGGAAGACAAGAAAATGAAGTAATTTTTTGGTCACAAATTTTGTGAAAATTTAAATTTCTTGAATCACAAAATTAAAAAAATCGCTAGAATTCCACCCAGTTTTTTTCAAGGAGGATGTTGTCACAGTTCTGTCTATGGCTATTGTTTTAATGATCCTCTAGTCATGTGTTGCCAAATAAGGTGGAATGTGTTGTGGGATGTTTGTCACTGTCTCTAGCATCACAAAATTGAATGGAAAAAAGACTGGTTTGGGTGTGAAAATTTTGTCCTTAGTGACAAAATAGTGCAAAATTGGACATCTAGGCCCATGTCTCAAACTATATGGCACATTGGTGGCGGGCCATTTTGCCAAGTTGAGTTTTGTGCTTTGCCAAGTTGCTAAGTCCACATAGACTTCACCAGTTTGCCAAATCCGCATCACCAAATTGCCAACTCCATGTCACTAGGGTTACATGCCAACTCATTAACTCCACTTCAAATTGTGCACTATCTGAATGCTCTCCAAATTGCTCTGAGAAAAGGGTTATAGTATTAGTGTACTACCCTAGTTACCTAGGCTGATTCCGCACTTTATCAGTTATTTATGGCCATAATAATAATAATAATAATAATAATGTAGTACAATTCAGCATTATACTAAAAACTGAAGTTATTGTGCTTGAAAGCTTCATTCAGATTTTTGGCATGGCAGGCATTCATTTTTCAGAATTCTTGGCAATTCCGAAAAGTAATTAGCTAGTGCTTAACCAGCCTAGGTACCACTGTAATAAACAGAGGGTACTCTTAAGAGGCTTGTGTGTAGGTATGAAAAAAATTGTTGTGGCCAACGAAATTGCTGGATTTGATGGTCTAATTTATTTTCCTTTGGTTAAATGGAGTGTACTAACAGTTTAATGCACAATAGGGTTTGGTGGGTTTGTGAGAATTTTAGAGGACCAATGGAAATGGAAAAAAAGGAATATTCTTTTCAATAAGATTGCTGGATTTCATCCAATTTTCTTAAACAGTGGAGAATTTAATCCCAGTGAACCCGACGTAGGTGCAAGGATGAATCATCATTTGAATGGATGAAGACTGAAATTGATGAAGCAAATTATGAAATGATTTTTTTATGGAGAAAACATGAACCCAAACAATCCATCTCCATCGGTGAAATCAAGTCTAATGAATGAACCTGTACCCACTGATTGGATGAATTACATGTGTGCATTATGTCCAAAGGCAATGATGTGAATTTCTTTTATTGATGTAAACTGATCCAACTAGATGAAATTCATTGTGGAAGAATGAAATAATCAGATGAAATTTCATGATGTTTCAAAATGAAATAGGTTTCATCCATGAATTATTGCCTAGTGTTTGATTTCATCCATGAAAATGCATTGAAAGTCTCTTTTGTCCATGAGATTTCATGTAAATTCCATGAATGAACAATCTCATTCATGAAATTCATATTGGTGGATGGATGAACCTTCCTTCATAACTCTTGTGATAAAATTTCAAGATATTTTAAGGTGAAATAAGTTTGTTGAAAAATTATCATTTATGCATAATTATATTTTGTATACAAAATATAATTCATTCATAGTTTCATTTCCTCCATTAAATTACATCCATGTTCAATGGCTGAATATCCATGAAGTATGATTTGTTTCATGGATGAAATTCGACGAAAAATTAAGGTGAAATAAAGAGCATCCATAAAACTGTCCAGAATTTTTCATTCATAAGATTTCATCCTTGGTTGATGATAGGGGAACATGGGGCTTAGGTTGCACTGTAATCTAATTGTGGCAAACTTTATGGCCAACAAAAGCCATGGTACCGATGGATGTCCATTCATGAAATTGGATGAATTCTAATGGAAAAAATCAACTTTGAATAAATTATTTCATGGGACGAAATGTAAGTCTAGGTGATATTCCATAGCGATAACATATTTCATTCCAGACAACATGAACTTCCATCCCATTATTTCATTCATTCATTAAAATTTTAAAAACATTAGTTGGGTCATTTCACATCCAGGAAAAAGTTCATGTCATTGCATTTGGACATAATGCACACATGGAATTCATCCAATATAGGGGGATAGATATGTCTTTCAAAAGTGATTTCATCCTCAGACATATATTGCTTGCAGCCATGTTTTTCCCATTAAAAATAATTTCCTTTGGTTAATCAATTTGAACCATCATCCAGTCAAGTGATGACTTATAATGGACAAAAAATAAACATGAAATTTGAGCTCAAAACTTTCAAATTGTTCTGAAAATATGGTGAAAAGAACTCCAGAAGCGCTTGGAAGAAAATAAAAGAACCAATCCGAATTTACCCCCATGCTTTAAAAAAAGACAATTGAACCCTTTTTTGAATTAATCAGCCAGTGAAAATTGAACAGTCTTCTTTTTTTGGGGCATAAATTTGAGCAAAAAAGGAATAAATCTCAAGCATAAGACAACCTGTAAAAAAAATTATTTTGAGCAATTTGGAGAATATTTGGTCGTTCCAGAGGATGAAATGGAGTTGGCGATTTGGCAATGTGGAGTTGGGAATTTGGAGGTGTGACTTGGCAATGAGGTGACATGGATGTGGACAAGTGTTTTTTTTATAGCAAACTAATGCAACATTTCTCCTAGGTCCACCCACATCAATGGAACTTTCACCACAAGGTTGCTAGATGTTTTGCCATATTTTTATGGTTTAGAACAATTTTTCTAGTAGTTTTTTATGGTTTCGACAGTTCCATTCAAATGAAAATTGGAACGACATTCCATGCAACTTTAAGTGAGATCAATTAAAATTCTTGAATTTAATCGAATTGATTCAAAAAAATTAAATGAATTCAAATTCAATCGAACAAAAATGGGATGCAATTTGGTATAGAATATATTGAGAATTTTCTAGCAACTATGGTGTTGGGGGAAAAAAACACTTAGAAGAGACACAAATTTGGAAAACTCCTTTCCATCTCTTTTTACTTGGGAATTGACTAAACAAATCGTTGTTTGGAACTATCCGAAGGAGGCTTTATTCAACTGGATGATTTACAAAATTTAAAGTTGTTTGATCAAAATTACTTTCAATCCATCATTGTCATTGGATTTTTTTTTAAAATGGTACAAGACTTTATGTATGTACATGCAACATTTGGTTATCAAATTTGATATTCCATGTGCACTTTCAAAGGACGTCACAAAAACAATTGTGGAGGCTATGGAACCTTCTGACCTAAGCCATTAAGGTTATAGATGTATTAATCGTGTGAAGCCATTGACTTGGGCAAAAGTTTTGGAGCATCATCCTAACTTATCTAGGTTTACATTTGTATGGTTACATAATTGTAGTCGCTAAGAACTCGCATCTACATAGTAAAATCGCACTCATCTTTATGTTTTGGCTACATCATGGCTTAGGAAGTCAATATAGATTATATAAATACATAGTTTATATTTGTACGTATGTGGTTGAAAATTTGGTGGCCAATACCGAAACATGGCCATTTTGTGAGAAAAAACCTAGGTGTGTGTAATTTGTCATTTTACACATACACATAGTTTCGAAGCATCCATATGCTTGTTATTGTCATTCCATAATTTTGTAATCAATTACACAAATAACAACAAAACTAATTAGATTTTCAATACCAATATAATATTACCAATGGCCCTTGGCATTGGTTTTTATAATGTTTGCGTTTGATAATAGTATAATAGGAATATCCAAATATGGTATCCAAATATCCAGATTGATAGTATACATTTTTTTCCTTGGTCTTGTATTTAAAAGGTACCACATGTGCCTCTAAGCTTCGGTGGTGAATCATTTTCAAAAAGGCAAGTTGGATATATTGAAAATTTGGACCAACCCAATTAGAGTTTTCAAGAAGTAAACTCTTGATTTGTTGTTATTGATGTATCAAATTTGAAGAGCATATATATCAATGTCTTACACTTTAAATGTTTTAAAAAAAAGTTTAGGATTACTTGTCTACCTAAACCATTAGGGTACAAATGTATTAATCATGTGGAACCATCTATTCTAATGGGGGTGAAAGTTTTGGAACCTCATCATGACTTATTTGACTCTACATTAGTATGGTTAATGAATCAAAATTATTAATTATTACACATTCCAAAAACTCAACATCTAAGCATCAAAATGATTGTAGTCATTTCAAAGCTTTGAGTTCCATAATACTCTAGGAAATCATTATACTTTATTTAAATATATAATTTATGTGTATAAGAATATGTTGGGCGATAACATACCAATCTAATGGGTAGTTGAAATTTTCACACTTGATAACAAAACCATGGCCATTCTTTGAGGAAAAGATTATAAAATTCTAGAATTGTGGGTACATGTAAAATGACCCACTATTCATAAAGAATGAATGGGTAAGTGGAAGGGTTCATGACTTACTTGGGCAATGGGCATGTGCAAAAACCTATTATAAATGTAGAAAATCAACTTGCAAAATCCATATGATCAATAGGCAAATTCATTTGAACATTATGAAAATCCACATGAATACCATCACATAGTGTACTATGTCAAGTATATTTCATTTTGCTCACCTTCCCACCTATTTGTGAATTTGGCAAGGTGAGCCCCAAATTTTCAAAAGCACCTTACCAAGCATAATGGCATATGGTTGGTTCACAACATTATACACAAGAAGACTAGGTTGTCAACAATGAACAAATGGGCAATTCATTGCAAAGTAATATTGGCCTTTAATAACATGCAAACAAAGTTATGAGAGAGGATGAAAGTTGGAATGATGCAATATAATTAAGAAAATTAAACATGCGATTTGATTTGTAAAAATATTTTGCAAAAGTCGTCAAGTATAGTTAAATCAATTTTCTACTACTTGATTTAACAACCAAATTTGAATCTATTGCATCATTGGAAGTAAATTGGATTTTATTAGTTTTCATATATTAAAAAAGTGTTTTTATGTATAATATTAAAACATTAAAAATTTATAATGTAAGATGACAATAAATGTTCCTACATCAAATTATGAAGTGTAATGATCTTGTTTAATGATCTTTTTAATCTTTGTAATATTTAAAATAGTAAGCATTCAACTTTTATGAAATGACCTTAAATCTAGAAGTGATTTTGGTATGAGTTATATTATATTTACAAAAAAATAGAGAATTTAAATGTTTCAAAAATAGTTTAGGGTGCCAATAGAAAAATATACTATTCATACATGAATCAATCAAATCACAATTTCTTAAAACCAATATGAAGTGTTCATGACAAGGAACTACCGTATAATGGGTAGCATCATGATTATTTTCATTGTGATTGCATTAAAATTGACTCAAACCTTTGTGGTAATGGCCAAGTATAAATTAAACCTCCTATAAGGTCACTAGCTTAATATTGTTTTGGTTGAGGTGGGTGTCATCTTGGAATTATTATAGCAAAATCATTTTTCAAAATTCAACTAATTTTCATAGACAAATATTTTATATATTCAATAAGTTTTGCTCTATTGGTATGAAAATTGCAAAACAAGCACATTGCCTTATTGAAAGTTCTTTGGTCATACGAAAAGCGTAGGGTATGGCCCATGATTAGAGGGTTAGTGTATGGTGTGATCACAAACAAACAAAAGCCTTTTGTGATATATGAATGGATTTCACAATTTTGTGAAGTTGCATTTCCAAAACTTTGCATGGGAAGAGGCATTGATAAATGTGAGTTGCCACCTACTAGGCATTCAATTTGAAATAATCATTTAAATGGAATCCTCAACAACATTCATAATTTATTCTTTTATTGTCCAATCATATACCAAACTACCATTAATATAACACCATTAGGAATTATGCAAAATTGTCATGTAGTTTGAAATTGATATGATTGGATTTGTTTTAAAAAAAATTGTATTCACATTCAAATTCTTTTCAATGTCATAAAAAGGGCGTTTATGGGAACTTCCATTCAACAATGATTACTTATTATTCCTTTGATCAAATTCTCACCATTTTTCTTTTGTTTTGAATCATATGTATGTTAACTATTTGAACAAACTTGATGGAAGACCGGAAAAGTTTACATCTTTGATAACAGTAGCTAAAAGGGTGGATTCCTTTCAACATTTTAGAACTTACTATTCAAGGACTTGAAAAACTAAAATAAAAAATTAGAGCCATGAATTTATTGCATGTAGAGTTTACCTTTTATGGTAGGTTCAAACTTGAAACAAAAAAGTCCCTTATTGGAACTACATGCACGTTTCTTCAATGAAACATGACAATCTATAATATGCACATAGCATTTCAAATGATGGATAAAGTTGAAAACATAATTGTGTTATCATTGACATTCAAAACTTGATTGAAAAATAGATTAAAACAACTCACCTTATTTACGAGGGTGTTCAAATTTATTTCATTTGAAATAACATGAAATTGCATCCAATTATTTCATTCATTAATTAGAATGGAAAAAAAAAATTAGTTGGGTCATGTCATTGCAATTGGACATAGTGCATGTATGGAATTCATCTAATCAAGGGGGGTAGATTCATCATTCAAAAGCACTTTCATCCTGAGACATATATTCCTTGAGGCAATGTCTTCTCTATAAAAATCATCTCATTTGGTTAATCAATGTGAACCCTCATCCATGTGAATGAGTTATATTTGCGCTTACATATTATTTAATGCAATTGAATTCCACATTGTTTATAAAGATTGGGCCAAAACAAATTCAAGCTCAAAATCTTTCTAATTGTTCTTGAAATATAAATAAAAATAATTATTCAAAGCCCTTGGAAGGGTTCTTCTTCTAAAGCATAATGAGCCATCAAAATTTACCCCGACCCCCATAAAAATAGACAATTCAACCTTTTTTTGAAGTAATCAGCCTTTGAAATTGGACACTCTTTTTTTTTGGGGGGGGGGTAGAAGTTTGGGTAGAAAAGGAATAAATATCAGGCCCTTGGCAACCTAGAATTTCGGCAAAATTGAAAAATAATATGTTGAAAACTTTACCTCGAAAAAGTTCAAGATTCAGTAGAACCAACACACTCCTAGGTCTTCCACAGATTAAGGATCCCCCTTACCATTTCTATATAACTAAAAATTATATTTGGATAGATTTTTTTGGCCATGCACTGTTTTTGATTAGTTTGGCCTAAAATACAACAAATACTTTGTGAGAGCACCTGTGATTTTATTCTATTTAAGGCAATAGACCTAGTCTAGTATGAGTACTCTACATCGAAGAAGGACCTAGAAAAACTTTCATTTCTTACTATAAATCTTTTGTGCGATGGTCATCACTCATATTAAATTATATGCCTCCCCCTTTTTTTTACCCTAGCCAAGGGTATATGATAAGTCGTACCCAAACCCTACTCATCTATCCAAAATTATAAAATTTGTTTACCCAAACCCTACACTCATGAGGTAAAATTAATAATAATATGACCGTACCCATTGACTAAACAAATTAAAAATTGATATTCCATTACCCTGGGATATATATTTTATCTAATATTATACATAGGAGGGTTCAAACAAATTCAAAAAATGACATGATTTTTTTTCTTTGTCCATGAGAAAACCTCCAAAAATTTAATTTTTAAAGCTCACCACCATCTACCTCATATGAGGACCTCAACTAGCTATAATGAAAACTTTCGCAAGGTTAGCCATTAAGATTTTCCTTTTGATTTGTTCACCTTGTGTGGCTTTAACTTTTATTTTGTATGCAATGTCAAGCTCTTATGACATTACCAAATAAAATGTGTTTGCAATCTAGCATTTCAAAGTAACTCAAAGTTTTGTCAGAATTATATGCTCAAGAATTGATTCAAACCTTTGCATCAATGGGTTAGGATTGACCACTCATTATGTATGGCTCTTGTTAATGTAACATTTAAACGAAAATATAACAGTGTTGTTGTTTTAAGAATGTTTGTTTGGTGAAAGCTTTTAAATAGTTTCTTTTAAATCTTATGCATTGATTTTAGTTGTATGCACAACCAAATATATTTGACATCCCTTGTAAAAATTTCATGGGATCAGCTAGTTCCAGATCTTTTACCACACCCTTTCCCATTTATTTGTTAGTTGCTTATGAAAACCCTATATTTCCATGAATTGGTCATTTATAATCAATTTCAATGGCACCCACTCTAAAGTCATTCCTTAAATATTTTAAACTACTAATGCCATGTGGGTTGATTTTAGTTTTTTCTAATTTTTGATTTTTTTGATTTTGGTTTGAACGCATTTTTTCAAAGTAAAAAAGCTCTAGGCTTGATAAAAAAACCAAATTCAATTCCATGTACATGCTCCCCAATGCTAAAGGTTGTTGATATATACAAAGTTTTACATTAAATTTCCATAAGGTGTTTTGAATAAGTATGGAATTTAAGAACTAACTAAAATCAATACTTTATACAAAATTTTAGCCTACTTAATTGTTTTTTTAAAATTCATCTTATTGATTTCAAGAACTTGATTTTGTGTTGAGAATGTTTTTTTTTATAATTCATGATTTGGTAAATGACTAGTTCCAAGGTGAAAGCATGGTAAAGTATCCAATTCAATTATCTTGGGAGTCTACTTGTCAAACTAACAAAGAGTACGCTAAAAACACGTTGAAATTTTATTATACATTTAATAAAATTATTTAAATGATTCAAAAAATATTTTTTCATTATTATGAATTGATTTTAAAAATTACAATCTAAAAATTGGTTTCAAATACACTTCTGAAATTGTAAATAACTTTTGGACCCTATAGTTTGTATTATAACATTTGTTTGAAGTATGTGTCAAGTATATTCTACCAAAGAGAAAGTAAAATTTATTTATTTTCTCTCTTTTGAATCTACAATGATCTTTATGTTATGGCATCACACAAATCTTTTTCATTACAATTTTTAATGAAAAAGTAATTTTGAACACCATATTGACTAGTCAAATTCAAAAGTATTTGTTCATTACTTTTATTATTCCAAAATTTCTCAAATTTTGTATTCAACTTAATATAAACCCAAAACAGGCACCATGATTTCAAAATAAAATTTAAATAAAATCTGAATTTACTTTATTTTGTTTTTCTCCGAAACGATCTTATTTTGTATTGCATTCTAAATCAAGGACATTTAATCGTGTGCTTTAGCATGCTTTCACCCTCCATGGTGCAATTATTATCATAGTTCTCCCAAAAAAGGTGTCAACTTGAGTGAAATTCACAAGAATGCATGAACAAAAACATTTTGATTCAACATTGCCAACAAAAGGAATGATTTGTTTTTTTCCCAATTGTTTGATGTACCCAAGGCAGCCCCCATTGTATGTTAGATGCTTATTTTTGACACATGTATGAAATAATCTTTATGGTTTCATCCATTGCATTACAAAAATATATATAAAATATTGATTAATTCATTTGTTTTCGTTTTGTAGGAAGATAAGGTTCTAAAGGGTCTGATTGCTTCCATGCAATGTTCCTCCTATGAATAGACAAGGTTGTGGCACATTCCTTGCGTCCTTTGTTTATGTAAGGGAAAGGTAGAACATTCATTTGTTTAATGGCATAGGGAACTCATGGTATTGCTTGTTTCTCATGCCTTCGACCAAGCAAATACCTTAATGCCTTACCATTTCTCTATACATAACGATATGTGGACCATGACAAATAGGAACTATTGTTTGTTTCCTATGTTTCCCACCAAGCAAATACCTTATTGCCATGTTGATCCACTATACATAAACATACATAGACCATGAGCCATGAGACATTTATGGGGATTTACAACTAGAATGGTCAATACCCATGCATCTATATGGTTAGTGGTTATTTTTTCCTGATTTTTTAACAATCAAACTTTGGAACTTTTTTATAATTGATATGTCAAAATTTATGAGGATGTATATGAAGATATGTAAGGAAAAGGGATGACCTGTCAAGTTTTTTATTCAAAGCAAGATGAAACTATGTTCACAAATAACACTTGGTGAAATGGTATGAATGCATAGACATTATTTTGAAATTTTAAAAATTTAACGCGGCTCTAGTAATTTAGGTACTAATTTGCAAAACATATTAAATTAGATTATTATTCCTCAAATGTGCTTATTGGAAGTAAATTGGATTTTATTAATTTTGATATATTAAAAAAAAATTATGTATAAATTAAAACATTAAAGTTTTATAAAGTAAGATGATAATAAATGTTCTACATCAAACTATCAACTGTAATGATGTTGAATGATCTTTTTAATGTCCATAATATTTAAAATATACAACAATCAACTTTAATGACACGACCTTGAATCTAGAAGTGATTTTGGTATGTGTTATATTATATTTACAACAAAATAGAGAATTAAAATGTCTCAAAAAATAGTTGAAGGTGCTAATAGAAAAATATTAGTATTCATATGTCAAATCAATAAATTCACAATTTATTAAAACCAATGTGGAATGCTCATGACGAAGGAACTTTTTTGTTAGACCATGTAATGGGCAATATCACAATTATTTGTCATTGTGATTGCATTAAAATTTTGTTCAAACTTTTGTGGTAATGGCATAGTATAAATTAAACCTCTTATAAGGTCACCAAGTTTAATAACGTTTTAGTTGAAGTCGGTGTCATCTTAGAATTATTATAGAAAAATCATATTTCAAAATTTAATAAATTGTTATAAGAAAATTGTATAAATTCAATAAGGTGTGTTCTATTGGTATGAAAATTGCTAAACACCACATTGCCTTATTGAAATTTCTTTAATCACCAAAAACATAGTAGAAGGTCCATTATTTAAGAGGGTTACTGTATGGTGTGATGACAAACAAACAAAAGCCTTTTGTGATATATGAATGGATTTCACAATTTCGTGAAGTTGCATTTCCTAACTTTGCATGGGAAGAGGCATTGGTAAATGTGAGTTGCCACCTACTAGGCATTCAATATGATACGATGATTTAAATGGAATCTTCAACAACTTATTCTTTATCCTCCAAACATATACCAAGCTACCATTGATATAACACCATTATGAATTATGCATAAATGTCATATAGTTTGAAATTAATAGAATTGGATTTAAAATTTTTTTTTTGGAAATCTTTTTCACATTCAAATTCTTTTCAATGTCATAAAAAGGCCATTTGAGGCACCTTCCATTCAACAATGATTACTTCTTATTTGTTTCACTACATTTCTCACCATTTTCCTTTTGTTTTGAATCATATGTATGTTAACTATTTGACAAACTCAATGGAAGCAAGGATAATTTTACATCTTTGACAAGATTAATTAGAAGGGTGGATTTCTATCAACATTTCATAACTTAGTACTTAAGGACAAAAAAACTGAAATACAAATTTGAACCAACAATTTATTGAATTTCATCCATGTTCAATGATTGAATATCCATGAAATATCGGTTGTTTTATGGATGAAATGGGATGAAAGGTCAAGATCAAGTCAAGATTATTATTGTTTTTCCATTAATAAGATTTTATTTGTGATTATTGTGGGGAAACATGAGGCTTAAGTTGCACTACAAACACATTGCACATGGACTATCACACATGTATTAGACAATTAAGTATATTATTACAAACTAAATTTCTCCCCAAATGAATTTCTGAATTTGAATGGGATTTCTATACATAATATTATTTGTGTTGAAACTACCAAGCTATTGTGGTATAACTTCCAACAATTTTAAGGTTTTTTTTCAAAACTAATGTTTTCAACTTATTTTGAAAGGAGGGAGTTTTTATGTATGCCTAGTTAAAAGTGATCCACGTTCTTTTCTTGGAAGGATTTATTAATCTACATTAATTGAGAATCAAACATTCGATATTTGGAATTGATTTTTTTTTTTTTTCCCAATATCGATGTACTTCTATAATATATCAGACTAAATATTTTATCTAATATTATACATAGGACGGTTCAAACAAATTCAAAAAACGACATGATTTAGTTTTTTTGTCCATGAGAAAACCCCCCAAGATTTAATTTTTTAAGGCTCACCACCATCTACCTCATATGAAGACCTCAACTAACTATAATGAAATTTTTAGCAAGGTCAGTCGTTAGGAGTTTCCTTTTGATTTGTTCACCTTGTGTGGCTTTATCTTTTATTTTGTATGCAATGCCAAGCTCTTATGACATTACCAAATACAATGTGTTTGCAATTTAGCATTTGAAAGTAACTCAAAGTTTTGTCAGAATTATATGCTCAAGAATTGATTCTAACCTTTGCATCAATGGGTTAGGACCGACCACTCATTATGTATGGCTCTTGTTAATGTAACATTTAAACGAAAATATAACAGTGTTGTTGTTTTAAGAATGTTTGTTTTGTGAAAGCTTTTAAATAATTTTCTTTTAGATCTTATGCGTTGATGTTAGTTGTATGCACAACCAAATATATTTGACATCCCTTGTCAAAAATTTCATGGGATCAACTAGCTCCAGATCTTTTACCACACCCTTTCCCATTTATTTGTTAGTTGCTTATGTTTAAGAATATTTCAAAAAATTTAAATGCTAGTCACGTCTAATTGCAATTTGTTGCATCTTAATCATACACACAACATTTACTACTACATGTTGCCCATCTATCTTATCCATCCCCATGCATGAACAATATTTTAGAACCATCCAAGATGAATTATATTGACCAACAAAGTTGGTCCCCATGAATTGGTCATTTATAATCAATTTCCATGGCACCCACTCTTAAATCATTGCTTAAATATTTTAAACTACTAATGCCATGTGGGTTGATTTTAGTTTTTTCTAATTTTTGATCCTTTTGATTTTGGTTGAACACATTTTTTCAAAGTAAAAACGCTCTAGGCTTGATTAAAAAACTAAATTCAATTCCATGTACCTACTACACACTCCCCAATGCTAAAGGTTGTTTATATATACAAAGCTTTACATTAAATTTACATAGGGTGTTTTGAATAAGTATGGAATTTAAAAACTAACCAAAATCAATACTTAATTACAAACTTTAGCCTACTTAAAAAAAAATTTTAATTCATCTTATTGACTTAAAGAACTTGATTTTGTGTTGAGAATGTTTTTTGACAATTCATGATTTGGTAAATGACTAGTTCCAAGGTGAAAACATGGTAAAGCATCCAATTCAATTATCTTGGGAGTGTACTTGTCAAACTAACAAAAAGTGGCTAGAAACCCATTGAAAATTTATTATACATTTAATAAAACTATTTAGATGATTCAAAAAATATTTCTTCATTATTATGATTTGATTTTAAAATTTACAATCTAAAAATTGGTTTCAAATACACTTTTGAAATTGTAAATAACTTTTGGAACCTATTGTTTGTACTACAACTCCTCCATGGTGCAATTCTTATCATAGTTCTTGCAAAAATGTGTCAACTTGAGTGAAATTCACAAGAACACATGAACATAAACATTTTGATTTAACATTGCCAACAAAAGGAATGATTTGTTTTTTTCCCAATTGTTTGATGTACCCAAGGCGACCCCCATTGTATGTTAGATGATTATTTTTGACACATGTATGAAATAATCTTTATGGTTTCATCCATTGCACTACAAAACTATACGTAAAATATTAATTAACTTGTTTTCATTTTGTAGGAAAATAAGGTTTTGAAGGGTTGGATTGCTTGCATGCAATGGTTCTCCTATGAATAGACAAAGGTTGTGGCACATTCCTTGCGTCCTTGTTTATGTAGGGGAAAGGTAGAACATTCGTTTGTTTAACGGCATAGGGAACTCATGGTATTACTTGTTTCTCATGCCTTCGACCAAGCAAATACCTTAATGCCCTATCGTTTCTCTATACATAACGATATTTAGATCAGGACAAATAGGAACTATTGTTTGTTTCCTATGCTTTCCACCAAGCGAATACCTTATTTCCATGTTGATCCACTATACATAAACATAACATAGACCATGATCCATGAGACGTTTTTGGGGATTTACAACTATTTTTGAAGATTATATTAGCTTATCAATAAGCATAGTTTCCTTCCTATTTTTAATACCTTTTTCTTTTCTAGGAGGGTTATTGATTGATGTAAGGTGCCCTTTAAAGACACTTTTGAAAAATTCCAATGTTTTATAGAGTGGTCAATACCCATGCATCTAAAGGGTTAGTGGTTATTTTTTCCTGATTTTTTAACAATCAAACTTTGGAATTGTTTTGTAGTTGATATATCAAAATTTAAAAGGATGTATATCAATATTTGTAAGGAAAAGGGATGACCTGTCAAGTTTTTTATTCAAAGCAAGATGAAACTATGTTCACAAATAACACTTGATGAAATGGTATGAATGCATAGACATTATTTTGAAATTTTAAAATTTTTAATGTGAATATAATAATTTAGGTACTAATTTGTAAAACATATTAAATTAGATTATTATTTCTCAAATGTGCTTATTGGAAGTAAATTGGATTTTATTAATTTTTATATATTAAAAAAATTTATGTATAAATTAAAACATTCAAATTTTATAAACTAAGATGACAATAAATGTTCTACATCAAATTATCAAGTGTAATGATGTTGAATGATCTTTTTAATCTCCACAATATTTAAAATGGTAAAAATCAACTTTCATGACATGACCTTGAATCTAGAAATGATTGTGGTATGTGTTATATTATATTTACAACAAAATAGAGAATTAAAATGTCTCAAAAAATAGTTGAAGGTGCTAATAGAAAAATATTAGTATTCATATGTCAAATCAATAAATTCACAATTTATTAAAACCAATGTGGAATGCTCATGACGAAGGAACTTTTTTGTTAGACCATGTAATGGGCAATATCACAATTATTTGTCATTGTGATTGCATTAAAATTTTGTTCAAACTTTTGTGGTAATGGCCAAGTATAAAATAAACCTCTTCTAAGGTCACCAAGTTTAATAACGTTTTGGTTGAAGTCAGTGTCATCTTAGAATTATTATATAAAAATCATATTTCAAAATTTAATAAATTGTTATAAGAAAATTGTATAAATTCAATAAGGTGCGTTCTATTGGTATGAAAATTGCTAAACACCACATTCCCTTATTGAAAGTTCTTTGGTCACCAAAAACATAGCATAAGGCCCATTATTTAAGAGGGTTACTGTATGGTGTGATGACAAACAAACAAAAACCTTTTGTGCTATTTGAATAGATTTCACAATCTCGTGAAGTTGCATTTCCTAAACTTTGCATGGGAAGAGGCATTGGTAAATGTGAGTTGCCACCTACTAGGCATTCAATATGATACGATGATTTAAATGGAATCTTCAACAACTTATTCTTTTATCCTCCAAACATATACCAAGCTACCATTGATATAACACCATTATGAATTATGAATTATGCATAAATGTCATATAGTTTGAAATTAATAGAATTGGATTTTTTAAAATTTTTTTTGGAAATCTTTTTTACATTCAAATTCCATTCAATGTCATAAAAAGGCCATTTGCAGCATCTTCCATTCAACAATGATTGCTTCTTATTCGTTTCACTACATTTCTCACCATTTTCCTTTTGTTTTGAATCATATGTATGTTAACTATTTGAACAAACTCAATGGAAGCAAGGATAATTTTACATCTTTGATAAGATTAATTAGAAGGGTGGATTTCTATCAACATTTCATAACTTAGTACTTAAAGACAAAAAATCTGAAATACAAATTGGAACCAACAATTTATTGCATGAAGAGTTTACTTTTCATGGTAGGTTCAAACTTGAACCAATTTCCTTATTCAAATTATATTTACATGCATCTTTTTCTTTAATGAAAATGCTATTTAATATTATGCACTTAGTATTTCAAATGTCATTCAAATGATTGGTAAAGTTCCACATATAATTATGCAAGCATTGACATTCGAAACTTGATTGAAAATACATTCAAATAACTTACTTTCTCTACAAGGGTGTTAAGAGACATTGCAAATTATATGATAGATTTTTTTTTTAATAGTTTATGGTTAAATGAAATGTGAAGCATGAAAAAAACTTATTAACTCATATAATATTATCTTACAACTATGGAAAACGATTGAAATGCCTTTCATTGACATTATAAAAATATGAGCCCAACAAACTAAATGTGGAGAAGTATTAGGTGTTTGAAATCATAAAAAATGTTTCACATAACAATACATGACAATAATTTTTAAACCTTGTTTATTTAGTATCATATCTGAAACAAATTTGATGATCTATCAATGTTGTGGGCATTATTTAAAATTCACCACAAAAATGAGCAAAATTACTTTCAACCTAGGAAAGGTAAATTGAGTATCACAAAAGGGGTGCGCCTATCAAACTTGTCGATTTGCCAATTTAGTACGGTGGCTATAGTTGGGGATGATTTCATTGACCACCATCTAGCTTTTGACATGCCTTTTGAATCTATTTCCAAGACATAATTTTTTGATCATTCATGCAAATGTGTGGTTTATGGCACAAAAGAACACAATGCACCCATTGTTGTGGATTTGAGCTAATTTTAATGCAATCACAATGAAAATAATCATGATGTTGCCCATTATATGGTCTAGCAAAATATTCCTTTGTCATGAACACTATTGGTTTAAATAAAGTGTGATTTTATTGATTTCATGTATGAATAGTAATATTTTTTTATTTTTTGAGACTTTTGAATTCTCTATTTTGTGGTAAATATATATAACGCATACCAAAATCACTTATAGATTTAAGTTCATGTCATAAAAGTTGAATGCTTATGATATAAAATATTATGAAAATTAAAAAGATCATTTAACAACATCATTACACTTGATAATTTGACGTAAAAACATTTATTGTCATTTTACATTATAAAGTTTTTAATGTTTTGATTTATACACAATTCTTTTTTTTAATATATCAAAATTAATAAAATCCAATTTACTTCCAAGAAACACATTTGAGGCATAATAATCTAATTTAATATGTTAAAAAAATTAGCACCTAAATTATTTGATTCATGTTAGATTTACAAAATTTCAAAACAATGTTTACGCATTCATACCATTTCACCAAGTGTTAGTTATGAACATAGTTTCATCTTGCTTTGAATACAAAACTTGACAAGTCATACCTTTTCCTTAAATATCTTGATATATTTCCTTTTAAATTTTGATATATCAATTACAACAAAATTTCCAAAGTTTGATTCCTAAAAAATTAGGAAAAAATAACTAGTAACCCTTTAGAAACATGGGTATTGACCATTCTATAAAACATTGGAAAATTTCAAGAGTGTTCCTAAAAGGCACCTTACATCAATCAAAAACCCTCTTAGAAAAAAAAAAGGTATGAACAATAGGAAGTAGACTATGCCTTTTGATAGGCATATCCATTCTTCAAAGGTAGTGGTAAATCCCCTCCCAATTCTCATGGCTCATGGTCTATGTATGTTTATGTATCCTAGACGATGGACATGGCAATAAGGTATTTGCTCAGTGGAAAGCATGGGAAATAATCAGTAATTCCTATTTGTCATGGTCTACATATGGTTATGTAGAGAGGAATGGTAGGGCAACAAGGTATCTGCTTTGTGAAAGGCATGGGAAACAAGCAATAACATGAGTTCCCTATGTCGTTAAACAAATGAATATTCTACCTTGCCCTTACATAAACAAAGGACACAAGGAATGTGCCAAACCTTGTCTATTAATTGGAGGAACATTGCATGCAAACAATTTAACCCTTTAAAACCTAATCTTCATGCAAAATGAAAACAAGTGAATTAAACAATATTTTATGTATATTTTTGTAGTGCAATTGATGAAACCATAAAAATTCTCTCATACATGTGTAAAAAATAATCAACTAACATTGGATGGGTGTCGCCTTGAGTACATGAAACAATTGGAAAAAAACAATCATTCATTTTGTTTGCAATGTTAAATTGAAGGGTTTAAGTTGATGTGTTCTTATGAATTTCACCCAAGTTTACACCCTTTTAAGAGAAGTAACATCATGAAGGGTGAAAGCATGTTAAAATACACAATTGAATGTCATTGATTTAGAATGGAATAAAAAATAGACCGTTCTTTTACCAAAAATAGAAGAAAGTACATTCAGATGTTGTTTCAATTTCATTTTTAAACCATGGTCCTTTTTATTGGGTTTATATTAAGTTTAATACAAAATTTGAGAAATTTTGGAATAATAAAAGTAATGAAGAAATACTTTTGAATTTTATTCGTCAACATGGTGTTCAAAATTACTTTTTCATTAAAATTTTGAATGAATCATGCATAAATGTCATATAGTTTGAAATTAATAGAATTGGATTTAATTGTTTTTTGAAATTGTATTCACATTCAAATTTTTTTCAATGTCATAAAAAGGGTATTTGTGATAACTTCCATTCAACAATGATTACTTATTATTCCTTTGATGAAATCCTCACCGTTTTTCTTTGGTTTTCAATCATATGTATATTAGCTATTTGAACAAACTCAATGGAAGTAAGGAGAATTTTACATCTTTGACAAAATTAGTCCAAAGGGTGGAGTCCTTTCAACATTTCATAACTTACAATTCAAGGAAGTGAAAACTAAAATAAAAATTGAAACCAACAATTTATTGCATGTAGAGTTGAACTTTTATGGTATGTTCAAACTTAACCAAAAAATTCTCTTATTGGTATTACTTTTACATGCATGTTTTTTTTAATGAAACATGGCAATCTATAATATGCACATACTATTTCAAATTTCATTCAAATGATGGGAAAAGTTGAAAACATAATTGTGTAATCATTAACATTCAAAACTTGATTGAAAAATACATTAAAATAACTCACTTTATTTTAAGACACATTGAAGACTATATGTCATTATTTTTGTTTTTATTTTTGTAGTTTAGGGTTAAATACAATGTGAATCATGAAAACAACTTATTAATTCATATAATATTACCATATAACTATGCAAAGTGATTGAAATGATATGAATTCACATTAGAACAATATGAACTCAATGAATTAAATGTCCACAAACTTAGTTATTTGATATAATAACAAGTGTTTCACATAAAAATACATGGCAATAATTTTCAAACTTTTTTTATTTCATCACATCCAAAACAACATTTGATCATGTATCAATGCTGTGGGTATTATGTAAAATTCATCACTCAAATGAGCAAAATTACTTTTAACCTAGGAAAGGTAAATTGTGTATCACAAAAGGGGTGCGACTATCAAACTTGTCTGTAGGCCAATTTAGTATCGTGGCCACAATGGATACAACTATCCCACCAAAACTAATGATAGTAGCCCCAACATATAAGAAAGCAACCCATTCTGGTGGATCGAAATGTTGCGTGAATATGATAATTGCAAATGTTTGGGTGATAAGAGAAAGCAAATACAGGATGGGTCCGATTGCATCCAACCAACTTATTTTTAACACATGCCATTCAACAAGTATCGTGAATGTCACCACAACGCTCCCCACCACCACAATTCCGACAATCGCCGCGTTTTCACAAATTACGTTATCCACATTTGACCATCGAGTAGACTTACATTTATCGAACATTTCTTGTTCTTGTGTAGGGTTCAAGTATATGACAAGAGGATTTTGACAAACTATTCCCACACTATGAAGAAGAGAATGAACAATGACCAACAGGCTCAAAGCAAACCCTATGGCTTCTATAGGACTCACTGGCAAATGATGAATTGCTCTATCAACAATAGATGTAACATATCCTATTGCCTGGACAGCAAGTATAAGTGTTGCTATACCACCCCTACCATCTAGAAACCGAAGTTGCTTATAATTAGGAAGGATACTACTTTCCAATAATGCCAATTTCCCTGCACGACTTAGTACCATCAAGCATGAATTTTCAGCCGTCTTATGCCCAAGGGTCAAAGCATCGGCCATATTATCCTCCTTCACTGGACTAATGTGTGTATGGATATGTGTAGATGGTAACTTGGTTGAATCACTCATTCCTAGCACAATGTAAGTACTTGCTGCTATTCTTGTACTCTTCAAGAAAGCTCGTGGTTGGTTGATCCCAAATAGTATAACAAGGATATCGTCTATGACCCTCTTTAACTTATAAGACATAGACGTGGCATCTGCTGCTAGTTCAGGATTGGTTGAACTTCCAAGGATTTGGCGAAACCTCAGGGTGGTGAACAAATGTCTTACAATCAAATAAATTCCAAAGATTGGAACCAACGGTCCAGTTAAAAGGAAGTAACTCGACCTGTCGAGCAAAGAAGCTTCGTCACTCACCAAGGCGAATGCCTTAGCGGCAGGCCATGCATCGGCCATCAAGCTGAAGAACGCAAAAGCGGAACCCCACAGCGTGGTCGCGAGCGCTCGTGAACACAAGGATGACGATGACGATGATGCAGAGGGGGACGACGCCAACGGTTCCGGTGCTAACTGACGAGCAGCTACAAAATTGGACAAACAAGTACCCACAATGACGCCTTGGATAAACAGCAGCGCCTTCAAATCCATAACATTAAAGCTAATCACCCGGGGGTTCCACGGACGTGAAACCATTTTTACAACCAAACCGATTTATGATCACTTATCACTCTTCCCGTGCACAAACCCAGAGCTCCGTTTGTCGTCTTCACTCAAAGAAGCGCAAATAGTGAACGAAGACGTATTCACAGCAATGCTCTTTCTTCACAGAGAACGACTTCCAGGGGCGAATTGTTTCCTTCCTCGAATCCGTCCAAGCCATACACTATGTCGTAAACCGACGTTAAAAAAGGTACCTTTTGGCTTGCACTGGTGAAGAAAACTTTGCCGTGATTAACCTGGACTATGATTGGTGGAAAACTGGATATTGATCATCAATTTCGGGTCCGCCCACACTGCGTCATCATATGCGCATCAGCTGCTGCACGGGAAAAAAAGAAGACACCACCCAATGAAATTGAACAGTTCACTGATCACGCCATCTCACGCACAAACAACGTTCTCCGATCTTTGTTTGTAATAAATACAAAGTTCAAGCGAAGAAGTCTCCACGGTAATGAGCAAGGGGAAAAAAAAGCTGATCACGTGAGGGATTGGAAGAACGTGAAGCCGCCTCAACAACGAACCCGATTTACAGTCACTGATCACTCTTCTCGGCCACAAACCGTCAATCCGTTTTGGGGCTTTCAACCAAGCGCGAACAGCGAACTAAAACGTCCTCTCACCAATGAGATCCACGGGAAAAACAAACAGACAACAAGAAACAAACCTACGCAACTCACTGATCACGCTTTCTCACACACAAACGGTGTAGTCCGGCTTTGGATTTGAGACAAAAACAAAGTCCAACCCAAGGAATCCACACGAGAGACGAAGGGGAGAAAAAAAAACACACACACCTAGCAATGGACAGTTCCTTTCCTCCACTCTAAAGAACGGCTTCACAGCAGAACCCTTCTCAGTCTGCTGAATGCGCAGAGCAGAGTTGACGTCTCAAAACAGACAGAACATTAGAAACTCTCATACTATCCTTCTCTTCGCATACAAACTATACACTCATGCATGACTTATAGAAAATTCCGTCTTGTGAAAGTCTACTGCTTCTCAGAAATACAAAGTAGAAATGATTTAGCAAGAGCATTGTTGTTGATGGGCCATTTCATTTCCAACCACGAGGAACATAGAACTGCAACTAGTGTTATGTGATGTAAGTGGGATTGTCGAGTTCCAGACATTTTCTTTTCGGCGGATTTTCTTTATGAAAAAGTGAAAAATGGCATCACAAGTTTCTGAATGTTCGGAAGTTCAGTCGCCATTTTTCGAAATAAAAATATTTAAACTAGCCACATACTTTCCCTAGGCACTTCCTGTTTCGTCATGTGTAGCAAAACATTTGTAAACATGGTACAGACCACCAAGAACAGTAGCCCTTTAAGACTGAGGATCCTTGCTAGTGGTGTTTCTGGGAAAAAACCGGCGTTCCACACGGCATTTAACGGTGACTGTATGTTTACCGATAGCAACGTTATTGTTGTGCATTCATTTCTCTTGAAGTGCTGGCAGTCAAGCAGCTGCCATGTGAACATTACAACAGTTCGGTGCTTTCCTAAGGACTTTTGTTTTGAAGTGACATGGGTAACCACCCAGAGATAGATTTAGAAAAAACTAGTGAGTACCCGTGACGGTCGGACACAATCCGCCCATGCCTGCCTTTTTTTTTTCCCTTCACTTGGATGGTCTTAAGACTCCCCTATATTTTATATTAAGAATTCAAGCAACAAAGTAACTCAATTGTATTGGGTAACCATAGTTAAATGGGTTGCAAGAATTGATGGTGGGATACAAAAGAAGGTGAAAGAACCACAACCCAAATCCGCCCGTGCCTGCAATCCGGTTTTTTGGAGAACCGGACAGGCTCGCTCCTAGAACTCAAATCCGGTTCTCAGGAGTTCTCTGTATCATTTATTGGTTCCTCTTGTTGTTCTTCTCACTTGGGACTGCTACTCTTCTCCTGTTGCTATTACTTTTTTTTTCTCATACTGCTATTATTACTTTTCTCCCAGGACCTGGCTCTCAGGACCTGGTTTCAGGACTCAGACAGACAGAATCGGCATGGCAGAGACCGTTAACGGGCCGGAACGCCCTGTCGGATGGACGAATTAAAATGCAGAATTGTCGCGTCACTGACAGACGCACAGACTACGTGAATTTATATATAAGATCGGCGATCATCATTAGGCTATAAACCAAACATGATTTATAAGTCTCTAGTTATCGTTCTAAATATTTGGCTGCACACTGACAACGAAATATAAGGATCTGGCGTTTTAAAAAAAACAAATCTTTCTCGCTTATGGTGATTGAAAACTTTGAAGTACACATCATTTTGAAATTTTGAAATTTTTTACTTTCTCTTTTTTGTATAGTTACGTCAGTCATAAAATGCTTCGTACTACAACGACCTGTAAGATCATTGCTGCGCTTTCAGTACTACTCACATAATGTAGAAACTGAGCTGATGTTTAAGAAACACACTGCACAAATCTATAGCGCATGATGGCAAAGATCTTTCTTTCATTGAGCTGCACCATGTATAGTCGGGTACTTTCTGCTGCTCTCTGAACTTTTACCACCATTTCCTGCTACAACGTCTAGCATTGTAGAAGCTATATATATCATACCCACCACTCGTGTTTCACATTAAGTAATTCTTATGACAGCCAGTTGAAAACAAGGGAAAAATTAAGAATAATTTGTCAACAGTGTAGAAAATTGAACCTAGGTCCAAACACAAAATCACCTTTGAAACATGTTACTGCACTTAGCACACTTAAACATTATTGTTGAAATTCTGACACATTCAGATTTAGGCTGTTGGACTCCTTTTTGTTTGAAAAAAACAATTATCTTGACAACATGAGTTGTCAAGATGCAATTCCAACCTGGCTCCGTGAAAGTTTGGGAGAACTTCATGTCAACATACCCACTCTAGTAGGACCCATGGAAACCAGCAGGTTCCAGACCAGTCTTGTGTGAAACTGAAAAACAAAATTGGGTAGGCAAAACTCTAAGTTAGTTCTTGTTGACGGAGTCCATAACATTGCCGTGATGCCCACTGCCAAGTATTAAACACTCTTCACAATTGGTCCACCACTAAAAGCAAACTGGCGTATATGTGTACTTGGCATGCAGTACAATCTTCTTTAAGTGTGAAAAGGGGTTTGGATTATTTAGCATCAATATTACCATAAGGCACATAGCAGGCCTGGAGTGAACCAGCAGCCACCAATGCACCAGTTCAGGATGAGCCCGTTGAAGTCGTTTTCTGGATGAACAAAGATCCCATCCTCCTTGACCTCATGGATTTTATTTTTCCACCTCTTCTCTGCCCCAAAATTTTCCCCCCTCCTACCTATCACCTACCAACCCCTCCCCCCCTCACTCCATTGCCAGAGCTCCAGAGACGTCAAGTGAGAGCGAGCTTGGAGCTTGGAGCGGGACCCACAGAAGACCCAAATAAGCCTTCTTCTTCTTCTTTTTTGCAGTAGAAGAAACAAAAAGAAGAAGGCAACGGCATCTTTGTTGTTATCGCCTTCTTCTTCCTCTTGTGGAGTTGCGTTGCAGCACAACTCCACAACGCTACAGTGTGGACTCTTGTGGAGTTGCGTTGCAGCACAACTCCACAACGCTACAGCGTGGACTCTTGTGGAGTTGCGTTGCAGCGTAACAAAGAAGGTGTCGTCGCCTTCTTCTTCCTCTTGTGGAGTTGCATTGTAGTGCAGCTCCACAACGTTGCAACGTAGACTCTTGTGGAGCTGCGCTGCAGCGCAACAAAAAAGGTGTCGTCGCCTTTTTCTTCCTCTTGTGGAGTTGCGCTGCAACGCAAACTCTTGTGGAGTTGCGCTACAGCGAAACTCCACAACGCTGCAGCGCAGACTCTTGTGCAGCGGAGCGAAGAAGGCAACGACTGTCATAACCTTCTTTTTTCTTTTTTCTTGTTACGCAGCGAAGAAGGCGACGACAACAACGGCTTCCGTCGCGTTCCTTTTTTTTTTCCTCGCTACGCTGTAACATTGCAATGCAACTACCTTTTTCTTATTTTTGTTTTGTTGCACTACGCCTTCCTTTTTGTTTTGTTGTTTCTTTTTTTCCCTTCTAGCATAGCAAAGAATGCAGCAACATTATATTGAAGAAGAAGAAGACGTCGTTTTGCTGCCCTGCAGTGCAGCAGAAGAAGGTGCCTTCTTCCTCTAGTTTTGCTATGTTGTAGTGCAACAGAAGAAGGCAACTTTATATTCAAGAAGAAGAAGACGACAACTGTCGCCACCTTTTTTGATGGCTTTGCTACAAGGAAATGGCGACCTCCGCCTTTTCTTTTGTGGGTTTGCTGCGAAGTAGGTGACGGCAGGAATGTCGTCACCTTCCTCTATGGTGGTGGATTTTTTTTTTCCTTTATTGTTGCGTATGGGTTCATTAGAATTAATATTTGACAATAACTGGTGGTTTTTTGTTTAGGGTTGGAGATTGTAATGGGTAGGGGAAGAAGACTAAGGAAAAGCGGTGGTGGTGAGTTGGAAGTCAATAAGCGAGATGTTGCTACATAAGATGAGGCAATTCTTCTGCCAAATGTTGTTGTGTCAGATGAGGCGATTCTTTTGGCATATATTGCTGGAGGAAATGAAGTTGTTGCTAAACCACATGTTGTTGCATTAGATGTAGCAATTATTGAACAAAATATTGTTGCATTAGATTTGGCAATTGTTGAGCAAAATGTTGTTACATCAGACGGGGGAATTGTTCAGCAAAATGTTGCTGCATCAGATGCGGCAAGTGCTCAGCAAAATGTTGTTGCATCAGATGCGACAATTGCTCAGCAAAATGTTGCTACATTAGATGACGCAATTGATGACCAAAGCGTTGTTGCATTAGATGAAATAACTAATGATCGAATTGTTGTTGCATCAGATCAAGAAATTGGTGAGCAAAATGGTGCTCTATCACAATTGAAACACAAGCATAACATTGGTATAAATTGTTATAGAATTTGTGGACATTAGAAATTATGGACATTAGATAAATACAAATTAATAAAATTGTACAAGTTTCTTGAAGTTTAATTATATTTGCACCTTCCATCATTTGTTAGAAGGCGCGGGATTTTTTTTTTCAAATTTTTTAAAATGCAATACCTGAAAATAGTTCACGTTTATAGGAGTAACATGTGATTGTGTGATTTTATGATTTATAATACTCACATTCTATTTTTTTAACTCTCATTTTTGGGTTTAGGTCTGGAACTGGAACCTGAGCAGGCTTCTCAGCCATTTGCACCTCTTTGTCCACCTAATTTGGCTCGGAAGAACAAGGAATGGATGAAGGTTGGGTCGAAATGGAAGTGCAAAGTTGGCACTTGCATTATCGCATATTCTGCCAAATGGTTATTGACCAAACATTTGAAGGAGGTGCATGGTTTGGTGGCAAAAAAATCCAAACTTGGGAGGCCTTCAATTTCTGTAGGTCCTTGACATCAACACCATGCCAAAATGAATGCTCGCATCTTGGGAAATGTCATGGCTGTGCAAAGGCGAAATGATCAAAAAGTTGTTAGTTGTGCTTATGCCAAAGTAGAGCGCAAGTGGAATCACCTAATAACTGTTGTAAAACAGTGTCCACCATTCCCAAAACCAGCTTTGGTCAGATTAGCTTTAGAGCAATTGTTGAAGGTATTGGGCATTAATGCCTGGGGCGTGGGCAGTGTGCCTTGAAATGCAACATCATGAATGGAGAAAGATGAAGATTTACAAGGGATGATCTGATCCACCCATTGTGTATATGCACGACAATTGAAGACAGCATGGGATGTCAAAAATTGAGATCGAGAGTCCAGTGAAACATGTCGGACAAAATAGTTAGCAGATGTTTTGGATTTTCATGAATCTAGAATGATTCATGGAAGGTAAGAAATAATAATAAGCAATGTTTATTTTTATTTTATTGGATTTTATCCAAGGTGTGTTACGGTTTAATTTAGTGATATTTGGGTGTTTATAGGGTTCAGGACCAAACAAAGGCCTAATTTGTTGCAAATGCAGTTCAGGTTGAGATGCAACACTGCCATTTTTACACTACTCGTCATGCAGCAAAGGTTGCAAATGCAAGAGCTACAACCGAGCTAAACACAAGATTATAGATACTGATATGGGTTAGGATTTCATTTTATAATTAGGTTTTGTAGCCCTTTTAGTTTTTGGACTACCTAATTTTGAACTTCGATCCTTTGATATGTTATAGAGAACCAACTTTTTTTTTCATTGGGTTCTTTAATAATTTTTCATGGACGCATTTTTGTACATCTTTTATCAATATAATAGTATCTTCTACTCATACTTGTTTGATGGGTATATGGTTAATCATATATGTTTTCTTTGTCATAATTTTTTTAGTACTTGAGATGTAAGAGTCAAACCAAAGATCAAAATGAACAATATGCAATACTTACATCTAATATAATAGGACTCACATCACCTGAAAACTTTTAAAATAATCCACACATTTTAAACATATAATACCTACATCATTCTCTATTATGAACTCCATAAGGCCATTTTCAAATATGCAATACTTGCATCTAAGTCCAAAAATAGCCATAGGCATTTTGTATTCATTGTAATACCTGCATATAAGTCCCATAATAGCCGTTGGCATTTTGCATTCCTTGCAATACCCGCATATGAGTCCCATAATAGCCGTTGGCATTTTGCATTCCTTGTAATACCCACATATGAGTCCCATAATAGCCACTGGCATTTTGCATTCCTTGCAATACCCGCATATAGTTTCCATAATAGCCATTGGTTTTTTGCATTTCTTACAATACCCGCATGTAGGTTCCATAATAGTTGCTAGTTTTTACATTCATTGTAAAACTTACATTTTGTCATAAAATTAATTTAAAATAATAATTAATTTAGGTATATAAAAAGACATAATTTTGGTACCCAAACCACTTTTGAAATGACATTACATGCGAGTATTGCATTTCTGGTTTAGGGTCTTCACATATGGTTTCCTTCAATCACCTATGTATTATTTCAATATGATTTTACAAATATGTATTGCATTTTTTTGCATATAAAATTCCCCCTATAATGCACCGTAAATTTATTTTATTTACTATTAATTTGTAAAAAATAAATAAAATTTAGGGTTTCCCAAACTCTAAATTTGAAACATATTCCAATAGTATGTGCTTATAACAATTATATGAAAAAATGTGTTTTCTTTTTGATAAATTATTTTAGTTCAAATTTAAAATGTTATAACACAATAAGGATTAGACATTAAACTATCATAAATGCTTATTAGGCTTACGTGGCCTAGGCTAATATATTACTTATATGACTAGTGGGTTTACTTAATAAACTCAATCACCTTCAATACCTACATAGACCATTTAAGATATTAACTTAGAAGGCTTACAGTAGTGAATAAATTACATAATAGGCCTATATTAAGTAGTTAGCCTATCAGGTAGTTAATTAGGTTATTTAACAAATAGCTTACTAACCTATTACTCATGTTTAGGTTAGGTTGTTTAGTTTGATCAATGTCCACACTTTAGTCAATTTAACAACTTTAGGTTTAAGCTTTTGTTGAAACTAATAATTTATCAAGGTTATAAATTTTTGGTTTTTTTTAATGAACATTATTGTGTTTTTTGGATAGTCAAGTCATCTTTCAACTTCTGAAAGTGTCGAAAACATTACATAACAACTTGGCCCTCACAAAGCTTTTTAAATCCACACAAACTCTAGCATGACGTCTAAGAGCTTATGAACATTTTCATACTTAAATATTAATACGTAACCATAGGTTTATATATATATATTACTATAAATAAATATGAAAATATTATATGTATTGAAATGGAGCAACAATATAATTCCATAATATCATTATTTATATATTAGGTGTTATAAATAACAATATATTTGGACCAATATTTAAACTAATATTATACATCATAAAAAATAAAAGTTTACATAAGGACTTGTGTTATATATCTATAAAATATAAAATATTTTTGACCCACTATATGAATATTTTAACCAAAAAATTATTTATTATATATCAAAAAATATAAATTAAAATTAAACATAGGATTAATATATGGGAGAGATCATTTTTATTATTATGTGAAACAAAGAAAAAGAAAGTAGAAAATTATGTGCTTTGATTTGTTTTAACATAATTTAAAATCTTATTAAATTAAAGACTTTATATTTATGTTTTTAATATGAATATACAACTTTAAAAGGGAAAAAAAAAAATGAACATCTTTGAAAAATATTTAAGATTGAACTTTTTATTTTTTGATTTTGACAAACTTTGTATTGCATTTAGGGTTGGGTTTTCACATAATGTTTGTTTTTTACCTTTATGTGATAACTCCAACCTAATTTTCCCAATCTCTTGAGGAAGATATAGAATGAAATTGTATTGTTTCCCATGTGTCTAAACCCTAAAAGTTTCCCCCCAATTTAATATAAAATATTTATGATAATTAATAGACCATTATTTTAGATAATTTAGATTATTAATGATCAAGAATTAGATAATCATTTATTTATTTAAAATAATTAACTAATCATTTGGCTTAAATTTATTTACTGGAAAATAAAAAGTTGGAATTAATCAGATTAATTAATTTGATATTTGATTGATTAACTTTAGAATATTTTTGTTTTAATAAGTTATTGAAATCACTATTTAAGATAATTATTCCATGTTATAGATTGCAAGTTCAACTTTTTCATGAAAATTTCTTACACCAAAATAAGCTTGATCATAATTGTCATTGTACTATTTATTCCACAAATAATAGATTTTTTTTTCACATTCATGAAGAAAAGTAAGAATCATGAATTCCTAATCAACAACCCCAACCTCTATACACACCTTTGTTAGTATATGATTTTGAAATTAACTAATTATTTTAGAGTGACCCAAAATGCAAGTATTCCATTTAGGGTAGGATCTTCGTATAAAAATGCTTAAACCCACGTGTGTACTTTTGAAATGGCCCAAAATGTAGGTATTGTATTTAGGGTAGGGTTTTTTCAAAGTGACTTTGCATCTGCATATTATGTTTAAGGCTAGGTCTTCACTTAAAGGTATCCAAACCATTTAGATGAGTTTTTTTAAAAATGTGTGGGTATTACATTTAGGCTTGTTTTTCATTTAAACTTGCAATACCCGAACTTATACTTACCTCTACTAACTGGAATGTTGGGGTTTCATTGCAATACCTATATCCGTACTTACCTTTACCAACTTGAATTTTGGGGCATGATTGGAATACTTGCACTTGTGCTTACTTTTACCAACTGGGATTTTGGGACCTAGTTACAATACTTGCATCTAACACTAATAATATCATTATCCTTGTGTTTTTGCATTTCACAATTTTTGTGCTTATACTTGGAAACAATAATAACCTTTTGTGCCATATTAGATTTCATGTGTGTGTTGAATACATGATGTTCAAAGAATTTGGGGTATGATTTCCTCCATACAAAATTGATTCTAAAAGAAAATTCTTAGTGCTAATGGCAACAATCTTGATTAGTAATTGAAACATTTATTCATGACATCGTTTAGTACGTACATTTGTGTGATTGAGCATTGTTTCATGCCAATCTTTGAGCCGTTTGACACTATTTCCCAATCCATCTTCTACACGGTGTAACACCAATCATGGGTGTGAAATTGTATTTGCCTTTGTGAGGCGTATGTTACGAATATTACATGCCAATACTCTCATGTGTGAGGTGGCATGTTCACAAAGTGTCACATCGCCTTCTTTACATTCATTTGTGATCTCTTGCATTGTAGTGACCAATTGTGCAAGAGCCCTTTCCATTGGGGTTGATGAATTTATTGTCGCATTAGACCCTACAATGGCACCCATAGGGAGATCATTTTGCTCCATGTTCATGAACCCATCAAATTCCATGATCCCATCATCACCTTCGAGATGATCATCTTCGTCATCATCATTGGACTCCATATCATCTGGAATATGTTGCGAGTCTGCAAACATGTGACCCAACCCTCCATGATGTGATCCATACCATGTTCCACAATAATGAATGATATCCTCTTGAGAAATGCATGTGCATGTGAGAATGACCTTAATTTGGTGTTTACACATGTTCCCTCGCAATGCCCATTCACATGTGCAACAAAACATTTCGGTGAATGGGAATTTCATCGTGTAAATAACATTGGGAAGGCGTTGGCTATGTACGACCCAAGCTCCATCACTCTCAAGGGTTGGTTGGTACACATGGCTGAGTGGAATAAGGGCTGCCTTTTCCACACTTCATGTAATAATGGCCTCCATAACTTTGTTTTTTATGAACCCCCTCTTTTTCATTTCCAATGTGTGCATGTAGTGGCGTGCAATGGTTGTTGTTAATTGCCACACCAACCAGTCAATCTTATGCCTTTTAAGGCCTTTTGTGTCAAGAGCAAGCCAACATTTCAACGCACCATGATATGATTCAATGTTCGCTTGGGTGTCTTGGTTGGAATGGGGCACTCTTCAAACACCCACCATCCATAATTCTACAAACATAAACACAATACATAAGGATGAATAACATTATACAAAATAATTTTGAATGTTAAACCATGATAAATATTATCACTTACCAAATTGATGGTAATAAGTCCAGAAATAGTTTGTCCACGCATCACGAGGCCTATGTTTATGAAGGCTTTCTTTCACAGCAACCCTTCCACACTCTTTGAAATCATCAATTGTTTCTCCATGATTGATGGACATGTACATCACATCATGAAGGTCTTGGAGGATTCCACCCCACATTTCCACATCTTTGATTTTTTCAGTACCACGTAGGTGCCATGTTTTGAGAACATGCCAACAACAAAGGTAGATGGGAACCTTGTCCATACCCCATATGACCCTAATAAGGACGCATATGCAATAAAATCTCCATGAGTGGATGGGGTTAGTACAACATAAAATGCATTTGAAGTAATCAAGAATTTTATGAAAGATATTAAAAAACATTTAAGGAAATAAACACAAAGTCGATACTAGGTATAGAACTAACTGTAATGCCTTCAATTCTTGAGGTGCATCATCAACGAAAAACATGATGGTTTCCAATGTGGCATGTGTGATAACATCTTCTCTTTTAATGGTTTCAACCATTCAATCAAATCTTGCATTGTTTGCTTACTTGTAATGATCCAACCTAAAGGGACACTCGTGCGATGATCATCAAATCCCATCAAGGTGAATAGATGGAATTTCATGTCATTTGTGCCAAATGTGGCATTCATAGAAATGGCACCATTGTGACCATATGATAGCATGGACTCACATTGAATTGGTGTTTGAATACCTATGGTGAATGGGACTTGAGTTCCGTTGATTTCATCAACATTTTGGAAAAAGAACACATCTTCCAGATGTTGGAGAGCCCAAGATCAAATTGGAATTGCAGGGTTAGTGTGTGAATGTCAACTCCTTTTCTTATGTTTCTGATCCAAATATGCAATGTTTTGAAGCCGAATGAAATCATCTCGTGTCATGCTTTGACTCACATTCACACGTTCCCAGCAAATCGCTTTATGCTTGTCATATATTTGTTGGGTCGTATAACTTAAGCTTAGTTGGGCCCATATGTGGTCTTTCAATGCTTGTGACATGCGTGGAACATAACGAGACATACGAGAAATGGACTCTAGGTCATGCTCACCATGTGCGAATGACCCATCAATTCGTGTATGGGCCTTATGATAAATTGTGATCTCAGACACATCAGGTCATGTGTATAGATGTTTGATTGAGAATGACGTTAGGCATCTTTGTTTAATAGATCGAGTGTGGGTTCAATTTTCTCGATAATCCTCTGGTCCATATCCGCATTGATACTTAGACCAAAAAACTTTCAAAACGTAAATGATTACATCTTTGGTATATGAATTTAAAAAATTGAAAAGGTTAATGCCATAAATGTTTACCATGTGTGCCCAAAGTGGTTTTTGATAGTTGGTTGCTTGACATCCGTTTGGCTTGGAAATTTTTGTAAACATTCCATTCCACAGGGGTGCTCGTATCCCCTCATTCACCTTCCAAGAATTCCAAGATGCGAGCATATGGAACATAAGCAAATTGAATGGTCACTTTATTTTGCCCTCCATGGCGTATCCTAGACGTCCACACCAAGTCTTTGTTTGAGAAAGGGGACTTGGTGGGGTTTTGGACATGAATGGAATGGGATTTTGGAACCCTTCCCATGATTGAAGGAAGTAGGACAAATTCCTGCATCAAGAGAATTTATAATTCTCTAAACATTCATCATTGAACAAAAACCCAAAATGTAATACATACATGGCTCCTTTAAAATCAATGTTGTGACTTGAAATTCCCATTACAACACCCATATCATGATATAAAATACCTAATATTCCAATGTACATAACATACAATACTTGCATTATGAACCCATATACTACAACAAACTTTGGCAATACCCACATTGAGCTATTAAACCTCCCATCATTGAAAATGTTCACATATGCAATACCCGTATTGTACTTTAAACCCATAATGTTTAAAAACCCCACGTAGTAATACCCACATAATGATAATTAATGCACATTATTTGAGAGGTGCAAAATGCAATACCTACCTTAAGCCATAAAACCCACACTGCTTGTGGGTAGTCAATGCATTATTCGCATATGGGTATGAAAAAATAAACTACAAAAAAATATTAAATATGAAATATCCATGTAAAAGTATAAAACCTTTATTTATGCTTGTATATTTAATGAAACTTGATGCCCTTTCTATATCCAACAACTAGGAAATGAAAAGAGGTTGAATTGTGAAAATATAAACAAAAAAAACAAAAGAAGTAACAAGAGACAAATGCATACCTTTAAGAATAAAAGATTCCACCAAAGCTTATAGTCCCAATTGAACACGCAACCCTAAAAAATCATAACTCGTACAAAAATGGGTTAGAAAATATTAAACTCTAGCAACTATGGAACATATGGAAACAAAGGAAATTCAAATTATGGTATAGATCTAAATAAGTGAAAAGATCAAAAACCAATACAATGAGCAAAATTTAAAGTATAAACCTTAGGTTTTGAAATATATGAACCAAATTCTTATACACTAAATAATAAAGCATAACCTTAAAAATCCAAATGATATTTTGCCATAAGCTTTATTACAACCCTAATTATACAAACCCTAACAAAAAAAAGTCTTAGTGATATATGTCCTAAACCCAAAAAACTATACAAACTATACAAATTATATAATGCAAAATACGTTAATATTTAAAAGCAATCAAATAAATTTCATACAAAACCAAGAGAGAAGATATGTCTTTTACCTTTGTGTGATCTCTCCAACTTAATTTTTTCCACTCTTTTTGAAGAAGATATAGAATGCAATTGTATTACTTCACATATGTGTAAACCCTAAAATTTCCCCCCCAAATTTAGCTTACTTTAGATTAATTACTATACATTTGTGAAAAACTTAATAATTAATTTATGTGTCTCAACCCCAAACCTAATGGTTAAATTAGTAAGGTATGTAATTAATAAAGTAGCTAGGTTAATAGGGTAGGTGGTTAATACAATAGTTAAGTCAGTAAGATAACTAGTTATTAAAGTAGTTGTGTCAGTAGGGGATAATAAATAAGGTACCAAGGTTGGTGCAATACTTATGAGGGTAGGAAAGTGAGCATGGTAGCTATTCGGAGTGACCCAAAATGCAGGTATTGCATTTAGGGTAGGATCTTCATATAAAGAACCCTAAACCCCACATGCATACTTTCGGAGTGACTCAAAATGCAGGTATTGCATTCAGGGTATGATCTTCATATAAAGAAAGCTTAAACCCTACATGCATCCTTTCAGAGTGACCCAAAGTGTAGGTATTGCATTTAAGGTTGGGTTATTTCAAAGTGACTTTGCATATGCATATTGTGTTTAGGACTAGGTCTTCACTTAAGGGTATCCAGACCATTTAGATGGGTTTTTTTGAAACATGGGTATTACATTTAGGCTTGTTGTTTCATTTCAACTTGAAATACCCATACTTATACTTACCTTTACCAACTAGAATTTTGGGGTTTTGTTGCAATACTTACACCCGTACTTACTTTTACCAATTGGAATTTTGGGGCATAATTTCAATACTTGCACTTGTACTTACTTTTACCAAATCCTAACAAAAAAAAGTCTTAATGATATATGTTCTAAACCTAAAAAATTATACAAGCTATACAAATCATATATGCAAAATAAACAAATTTAAAAGAACATAGGAAGAAATTTAAAATTCAAAATTCAAAGGTTTTAAACTATAAATATTTATTAACTGAAAGAAAATACGTTAATCTTTAAAAATAACTGATCCAACTAGATGAAATTCATTTCGGATGAACAAAGTAGTTAGATAAAATTTCATGTTGTTTTAGGCCAAAATACATTTCATCCATGAAATGTCACCTAATGTTTTATTTCATCCATGAAATTCCATTCAAAGTTTATTTTGTCCAGGAAATTTTATAAAGATTCCATCAACCAAAATGCACACAATGTCTTCATGGATTCCAATTGATGAATGGATGAACCTTCATTCATTTCTCTTGTGATAGAATTGATGATATTCTAAGGTGAAATAAGTTCTTTGAAAAATATCATCTATGTATAGTTATATTTCATCCACACAACATCATTCATTAATAGTTTCATTTCCTTCATTAAATTTCATCCATGTTCAATGGCTAAATATCCATGAAATATCATTTTTTTAATGGGTGAAATGGGATGAAAACTCAGGATGAAATCAAGATCTTCCAAAACATAGTTCATAATGTTTTTCATTAATAAGATTTCATCCACGATTATGGTAGAGAAACATGGGGCCTATCCACTCATACAAAATCAACGCATTAACACATAAATAATCTATTCCTTTGACACAATTGTAATATGATGCACATTTTAGTAATGGAAAATAAAAATGCAGGATAGGTACAAACAATTTTTTGTTTTTTTTTACCATTAGCCCTTTTCTTACAAATATTTCCATGTTCTAACATCATCCGATGCCAATCCATTATCTAGTGCATTAAATTACCAAGTCCATCATTGACGCAATGAAATACCATGCCAAGATGCATGATTTCATTTGTCTTGGAAAGGCAAATACCTCATACATTTGTTATAATCACACACAATAATGATGTGGTGTGGTCTATGAGTTGAACCCCACTTTTTTTTACTTCATTGATGATTTCTTGCATTAGTCACCCATTTGAGTAAACGTTTTTTCTATGGAGGTGGATGAACTTAAAGGTTGGTTGTGATCCTTCTACTTTTCCACATTGGGGGAGGTATCATTTGGTTTCATAAATTCGCACATATCAACAACCCATGAGTTTTCAGTTTAATTATTACTAGCCTCTTCATCATCAGATTCATTGTCATAAATGTGCAAATAGGTAGGGTCCGTAAACATGGCAACAAAACCTCCACGATCAGATCCATACCGTGTCCCACAATATTGAATGATATTTTGTTTAGTGAAATTGGTACATGTAAGAAAAATGGCAACTTGATGTTTACATAAATTTCCACACAATGCCCATTGACATGTGCAACAAACATACTCGGTGAAAGGAAATGCAAACTTACATGTCATATTTAGATGTTGTTGGCTTTGTACATCCATGCATCCATGCATGGTCAGTTTCGTTTGAATCATCTATCCCATGGATGACATTGGTATGAGGGATCAATGTGGCCTTCTCAACACTCGTTTTCACAATGTGTTCCACAACCTTATCTCTTATGAACCCTCGTTTTTTCATTTTAGCTGTGTGCATGTAATGTTTTACAACAGTTGTCATGACTTTCCATGCTAACCTATCAATTTGTTGACCTTAAAACCTTTTTCTTTCCAAAAAGAATTAATGTTTCAATGCCCTTTCACAAAACAACCATTGCTAAAACAATAACACTGTTATATTTTTGTCTAAATGTTACATTAACAGGAGCCATATAATGAATGGTTAATTCTAACCCATTGATGCAAAGATTTGAATCAATTCTCTAGCCTATAATTTTGACAAAATTTTAGGTTATTTCAAAATGTTAAATTGCAAACATGTTGTATTTGGTAATGTCATAGAGCTTTAACATTGCACACAAAATTGAAGCTAAAGTCACATAAGGTGAAGAAATCAAAAGGAAAATCATTATGGCTGACGTTGTTGAAATTTCATTATAGTTAGTTGTGGTCTTCACATGAGGTAGATGTTGTGACCCTCATAAAATTATTTTTTTGGAGGTTTTCTCATGCACAAAAAAAATTTCATGTTGCTTTTTGAATTTTTTTGAACTATCATATGTGTAATGTTATATAAAATATTTGATCTGATATGTTCTGGAAGTATATATATATATAAAGTTCATTTCAATTTGATGGGAAGAACAATGACATAAGTCCCCGCTTCTCTTGGATTTTCAATTTATGATGTCAAATTATGCACATGAATTATCAAATATTAAATTTTGCTTATGATTATGTCCCAAATTAAAATTTGAAGGCAACAAATTTGTCTATGGTCTAACCATCACTATTATCAAAGTATTTCAAGTCAAGCAAGATAGAAAAATTATACTACCCCCCTCCAAACTTTCATTCCAATGTATGATGAATTAATGAAAATAATAATAATCTATATGCACCTTTAATTTTGATGCAAATTAAACACATGAAATCTCAATGCATTGAAATTGAAAAAAACTCAATTCCAAAAATCAAATGTTTGACTCTCAATTTAATGCATACTAATAAATGCTTCAAGGAAAAGAATGTGGATCACTTTTATCTAGGCCTACATAAAAATTTCGTCACGTCAAAATAAGTTGAAAACATTAGTTTTGAAAAACAAACCCTGAAATTGTTGAAAGTTATACCACAATACCTTCCTAGTTTCAACACAAATAATATTATTTTTAGAAATCCCATTTAAAATGAGAAATACATTTGGGGATAAGTTTAATTTGTAATAATATACTTAATTGTCTAATACATGTGTGATAGTCCATGTGCGGTCTCTTTATAGTGCAACTAAAGCCTCGTGTTTCCCTACAATAATCACAAATAAAATCTTATTAATGGAAAAAAAATAAAATGATCTTGACTTGATCTTGAGTTTTCATCCCATTTCATCCATAAGACAAATGATATTTCAAGGATATTCAATGGAGGAAATGAAGGAATCATATTTTGTGGATGGAATATGAATATACATGATATTTCTTCAATGAACTTATTTTACATTAGAATCTCATGAAATTTCATCACAAGAGTTATGACTGAATGCATGAAGAGTTATGACCAAAGGTCCATCCATTCATCAACACAAATTCATGAATGACATTGCACGCATGTTCATGCATGGAACTTACATAAAATTACATGGACAAACGAAACTTTGAATGCATTTTTGTGGATGAAATAAAACACCAGGTGATATTTCATGGATGAAAGTGTTTCATTTTCAAACAAAACGAAATTTCATCCAATTATTTCATTGATCCACAATGAATTTCATCTAGTTGGATAAGTTTGTATCAATAAAAAAATTAACATTGTCTTTGGGCATGATGCACACATGTAATTCATGGAATCAGTGAGTATATATTATTTCTACACTGGAGACAACTAAGAAAAATAAAATCAGACGGTGACATCCAGCAATTTTATTGGCCATAACATGTTTTTTCAAGCTTACACACAAGCCTATTGAATAGCCTCTCTTTATTACAGTGGTCCCTGGGCTGGCTAGGCACCATTTAATTATTTTCTGGAATTGGCATAAATCCTGAAAAATGCATGTGTGCCATGCCAAAAATATGAACCAAGCTCTCAAGCCCAATAGCTTCATTTTAAAATATAATGCTGAATTGTAAATTATTATTAGTATTATTATTATGGCCCAAAATAACTGATAAGGTGCAGAACCAGCCTAGGTATAGCGAGTACACTAATAGTTTTATATCCTACGGTACTGGAATATCAATTTTTAATTTGTTTACTCAACGGGTAAGGTCATATTATTATTAATTTTTCCTCATGAGTGTAGGGTTTGGGTAAACAAATTTTATAATTTTGGATAGAGGAGTACGGTTTGGGTACAACTTATCATATACCCTTGGCTAGGGTAAAAAAAGGGGGAGGCAAACAATTTAATATGAGTGATGACCATCGCACAAAAGATTTATAGTAGGAAATGAATGCTTTTCTAGGTCCTTCTTCGATGTAGAGTACTCATACTAGACTAGGTCTATTGACTGAAATAGAATAAAATCACAGGTGCTCTCACAAAGTATTTGTTGTATTTTAGGCCAAACTAATAAAAAACATTACGTGTTCAGTGAGGAGTGTGTTGGTTCTACTGAATCCGGAACTTTTTGGTGGTAAAGTTTTCAACGTATTATTTTTTCAATTTTACCGAAATTCTAGGTTGCCAAGGGCCTGATATTTATTCCTTTTCTGCCCAAACTCACCCCCCCCCCCGACCCAAAAAAGAGTGTCCAATTTTCAAAGGCTGAAAAAAAAAGGTTGAATTGACTGTTTTTCTGGGGGTCGGGGTAAATTTTGATGGCTCCTTATGCTTTAGAAGAAGAACCCTTCCAAGGGCTTCGAACAATTAGAAAGATTTTGAGCTTTGAACATGTTTTGGCCCAATCTTTATAAACAACGTGGAATTTAATTGCATTAAATAATATGTAAGCGCAAATATAACTCATTCACATGGATGAGGGTTCACATTGATTAAACAAATGAGAGGATTTTTATAGAGAAGACATTGCCTCAAGGAATATATCTCTCAGGATGAAAGTGCTTTTGAATGATGAATCTACCCCCCTTGATTAGATGAATTCCATACATGCATTATGTCCAATTGCAATGACATGACTGAACTATGTTTACTTTTCATTCTAATTAATGAATGAAATAATTGGATGCAATTTCATGTTATTTCAAATGAAGTAAGTTTCATCTATGGAATAACGCTTAGTGTTATATTTCATCCATGAAACAATATATTCAAAATTTATTTCTTCCACTAAAATTCATCTAAATTCCATGAATGGACATCCATCAGTAGCAAAGCTTTTGGTTGCCACAAATTTTGCCAAAATTACATTATAGTGCAAATTAAGCCCCATGTTTCTCTACCATAATCATGGACGAAATCTTAATAATGAAAAAAATTATGGACAATGTTTTGGAAGATCTTGACTTCATCCTGAGTTTTCATCGCATTTCATCCATTAAAAAAATGATATTTCATGGATATTCAGCCATTGAACATGGATGAAATTTAAGGAAGGAAATGAAACTATTATGAATGATGTTGTGTGGATGAAATATAACTATACATAGATGATATATCTTCAAAGAACTTATTTCACCTTAGAATATCATCAAATTCTATCACAAGAGAAACGAATGAAGGTTCATCCATTCATCAATTGGAATCCACGAAAGACATTATGTGCATTTCGGTTGATGGAAAATTTCCTGGACAAAATAAACTTTGAATGGAATTTCATGGATGAAATGTATTTTGGCTTGAAACAACATGAAATTTTATCCAACTATTTTGTTCATCCGGAATGAATTTCATCTAGTTGGATCAGTTTACATCAATAAAAAATTCACACATCATTGCCTTTAGACATAATGCACATGTGTAATTCATTGGATGAGTGGGTATAGGTTCATTGATCAAAATTAATTTCACCCAAGCAAATGGATTGCTTGTGTTCATATTTTCTCCATAAAAAGTCATTTCCTAGTTTGCTTTTCATACATACACACAAGCCTATTCAACACCCTCTGTATATTACAGTAGTACCAAGACTGTTTAAGCGCTAGCTAATTACTTTTTGGAATTTGCCACAAATTTTGAAAAACGATGCCTGACATGCCAAACATATGAATGAAGCTCTGAAGCACAATAGCTTCGTTTTTTTTTTGTATAATGCTGAATTGCAAATTATTATTATTATTATTATGGCCAAAAATAAACTGATAAGGTGCAAAACCAGCCTAGGGAGTGGGCAATCTGAAAAGATGTTCATTTTGGGCAGTTTCGAGGGCGCCCAGGCAGTTCACAATATGAAGTGGAATGGACAAAGTTGGCAGTGTAGCGCGGGTGACATGGGATTGGCAATTTGGTGACATGGAATTGGCCCAACTCAACTTGGCAAAATAGCCCACCAATTTTCCATAGCTTGGGACATGTGCCTACATGTCCAATTTTGCACTGTTATATGATTTAAGAGCATATTCGCACTCAAAGCAGTCTTCTTTGCATTCAATTTTTTTGGTGATGCTGACACACTTGCAAGCATCCCGGAAAATATTTTGCCTTATTTGGGGACACATTCATAGGGGATCATTAAAACATTAGCCAATAGACAGAGCTGTGACAATATCCTCCTCAAAAAAAGGGGGGGGGCGGGGGGGGGGGGTTGAATTTTAGGGAATTTTTGGAATTTGGGATTAAAAAATCACTTTTTTTTTCTTGTCTTCCTCTGGGAAATTTTTTGACCAAAAAAATAGCACTGACCCACATCCTATTTCCCCCAGTGTCTGTCACATCCAACGCATGGCGTGAATTATTTCCCGAACCCAACCCCTAAACGCATGCTAAATTAAATGCAAACTGTGCACAGTGAGACACAATTTAAATACTACAGGTCAGTTGGGCCAATAAGAAGCAGTCCTTTTCTTTTAGTAAGTCCTATGGAGATTGCTGTACACCCTTGTAAATGAGGTGAGTTGTCGTAATGTAGTTTTCAATCAAGTTTTGAATGTCAATGATTGCACAATTATGTTTTCAACTTTACCCATCCTTTCAATTACATTTGAAATATTATGTGTATTAAAGATTGCCATGTTTGAATAATAAAACATGCATGCAAATGGAGTTGAAATAAGGTTATGTTTTCTTTCGAACCTACCGAAAAAAGTAAAGTCTACGTGCAATACATTATTGGCTCCAATTTTCATTTTAGTTTCTAATGTCCTTAAATAGTAAATTATGAAATGTTGAGAGGAATCCACCCTTCTAACTAATCTTGTCAAAGATGTACAATCCTCCCTACTTCCATTGAGTTTGTTGAAATAGTTAGCATTCATATGATTCAAAAGAAAAGAAAATTGGTTAGAATCAAATAAAAGGAATAATAAGTAATCATACTTGAATGGAAGTTGCCACAAATGTTCTTTTTATGAGATATTGAAAATAATTTGAATGTGAATACGACTTCCAAAAAAAAACAAAATGCAATTTTATTAATTTCAAATTATATGACATTTATCCATAAATATGAATGTTGTTGAAGACTCCATTTAAATGATTGTATGAAATTGAATGCTTAGTAGGTGGCAACTCACATTTACCAATGCCTCTCTTCCTATGCAAAGTTTTTGAAATGCAACTTCATGAAATTGTGAAATCCATTCATATATCACAAAAGGCTTTTGTTTGTTTGTGATCACACCATACATTAACCTTCTTAAATCATGGGCCCGATTCTATGCTTTTGGTCTGACCAAAGAACTTTCGATAAGGCAATGTGCTTGTTTAGCAATTTTCATACCAACACAACAAAACTTACTGAATTTATACACTATTTGTTTATGAAAATTACTTAAATTTTAAAATAATAATTCTAAGATGACACCCACTTCATAAGCTTGGTGACCTTATAGGAGGTTTAATTTATACTTGGCCATTACCACAAAGGGTTGAACTAATTTTACTGCAATCAATATGAAAATAATCATGAAACTACCCGTTATATGATCTAAGCAAAAAGTTCCTTTGTCATGAACATTCCAAATTGGTTTTAATAGATTGTGAATTTATTGATTTCATGTATGAATAGTAATTTTTTTATTACCACTCTCAACTATTTTTTAAGATATTTAAATTCTCTATTTTGTTTTAGATATAATATAACACATACCAAAATCACTTCTAGATTTAAGTTCATGTCATAAAAGTTGAATGTTTACTATTTTAAATTTTAAGATTAAAAAATCATTAAAAAACAACATTACACTTAATAATTTCATGTAGAATTATTTATTGTCTTTTACATTATAATTTTTGTAATATTTAATTTATACATATTTTTTTAATATATCAAAAATAATAATATCCAATTTACTTTCCAGAAGCACATTTGAAACATAATAATCTATTTTAGTTGTTTAAAAAATTGGCACCTAAATTATTGGATTCCAGTTAGATTTATAAAAATTTCAAAACAATATCTATACAGTCATACCATTCCACCAAGTGTTATTTGTGAACATAGTTTCATTTTGCTTTCAATAAAAAAAAGTTAACAAGTCATATCGTTTCCCTAAATATCTTGATATACATCCTCTTAAATTTTGATATATCAATTAAAACAAAATTTCCAAAGTTTCATTCTTAAAAAATCGGGGAAAAATCTTTAAAAGCATGGGTATTAACCACTCCATAGCAAAATTTCAAGCATGTTTTGAGAGACTACTTACATCAATCAATAACCCTCTTAGAAAAGAAAAAATGTATTAACAATAGGAAAGACATTATGCCTATTGATAGGCATAAATCCATTCTTCAAAACTACTTGGAAATCCCACCCACTTTTCATGGCTCATGGTCTATGTATGTTTATGTATATAGGATTGACATGGCAATAAGGTCTTTGCTCAGTGGAAAGCATGGGAAACACACAATAATTCCTATCCATCATGGTCGACATATGGTTGTGTATAGAGGAATGGTAAGGCAATAAGGTATTTGCATGGTGGAAGTCATGGGAAACAAGCAATAAGATGAATTCCCTATGCTGTTAAACAAATGAAAGTTCTACCTTTCCCCTACATAAACAAACGACAGAAGGAATATGCCAAAACCTTGTCTATCAATAGGGGGAATGTTGCATGTAAACAATCCAACCTTTTAAAACCTTATTTTCCTACAAATGAAAAAAGTGAGTTAATCAATATTTTATGTATATTTTTGTAGTGCAATGGATGAAACCATAAAGATTATGTCATACATTTGTCAAAAATAAGCAACTAACATTGGATGGGTGTCACCTCGGGTACATCAAACAATTGAAAAAAAGATAATCATTCATTTTGTTTGCAATGTTAAATCAAAAGGTTTAAGTTCATGTGTTCTTGTAAATTTCACCCAACTTGACACCCTTCTACAAGAACTAGCATAAAAATTGAACCATGGAGGGTGAAAGCATGCTAAAGTACACAATTAAATGTACACACATAAATTATATATTTAGATAATGTATAATAACTTCCTAAAGTATTATGGAACTCAAAGCTTTAAAACGATTATAATCATTTTGATGTTTAGATGTTGAGGTTTTGGAATGTGAACTAAGTATTAAATTTGATTAATTAACCATACCAATGTAAAGTCAAATAAATCATGATGATGTTCCAAAACTTTCACCCCCATTAGAATAGATGGTTCCACATGATTAATATATTTGTACCCCTAATGGTTTAGGTAGACAAGTAATCCTAAACTTCTTTTAAAAACATTTAAAATATAATACATTGATCAAAAACGCTCTTCAAATTTGATACATCAATAACAAATCAAAAGTTGAATTCTTCAAAACTCTAATGGGGTTTGTTCAAATTTTCAATATATCCAACTTGCCTTTTTGAAAATTATTTATCACCAAAGCATAAAAGCACATGTATGGTATTCACTTAAATTTGACTATTTATTGTTTAAGCATATACTAGTTTTACCAATGCAAGTATACATGATTATAAGTACAACCATCCAAAGTGGAAATAACATACACCCTATGATTGTAATATAATGTACATTCAACATATATTGAATCAAGGCATTAAATAAGGAAGGTACATGCCATTATATTTACATCACTCTTATGGACATTTACAAATAAATTCAATTAAAACAACCTACTTTTCACCTAATATTTTATGTTTCTTAACAATGTAAAAATGCAATCTAACCCAAATTGCTCATGCATGATATAATAAAGAGTGCATAACAATGAACTAAATATTTGAGGGAAATGGAATATCAAATCATTCACCTCCCCTTGTTCTTTTTCTATAGATTTAAGTGCAAAGCGCTTAATCATTTAAACTAGCTTTAAGTTAGTAGTTATATTATGTACATGTGCTTAACCATTGTTGTGTACCATAAGGTCCAAGCTACTTTTTAAGGTTAATTTGTTATACACTCAAGTGAATGCCAACCCTAGTTTCCATCATGACCATTTGTTTTAATTGTGTGGCAATTTAGATCATAATGATAAAATACCAAACCTCACAAAGAAAGCATCTTGAACAAGGATGCAACCACTTTCCATTTTAAAGGTGTCACCCAATTTTCTACATCATAGGATAGAGTTTAAGAGGAAACGACCCCTAACACTCTAAAAAGATTTTGTAAAGTACTTGGAAAAATATATTGGGAAGGCATCATTTTTAATGTGGTACTTTTTACATACAAGACCAAGGAAACACATGTATATTGTCAATTTGGATATTTGGATACCATATTTGGATATTCGTATTATGCTATTGTGAAATGCAAACATTATAGAAACCAATGCGAAGGGTCATTATCAATATTAGATTGGTTTTGAAAATCTAATTAGTTTTGTTGTTATTTGTATAATTGATTACAAAATCATGGAATGACAATAACAAGCATATGGATGCAATTACACACACCTAGGTTTTTTTTCACAAAATGGCCATGTTTTGGTATTGGCCACCAAATTTTCAACCACATATGTACAAATATAAACTATACATTTATATAATCTATATTGACTTCCTAAGCCATGATGTAGCCAAAAGATAAAGGTGAGTGTGTTTTTGCATGTAGATGCGAATTTTCAAAGGCTAAAATTAAGTAACCACACAAATGTAAACCTAGATAAGTTAGGATGATGCTCCAAAACTTTTGCCCAATGGCTTCAAATGATTAATACATGTATAACCCTAAGGGCTTAGGTTTGAAGGTTCCATACCCTCCACAATTATTTTTTTGAGGTCCTTAAAAGTGAAGATGGAATATGAAATTTGATATCAACCAAATGTTGCATGTACATACATAAGTTGTGTACCATTTGAAACAAAATGCAATGACAGTGATTCATTGAAACTAATTTCGGTCAAACAAATTTAAAGTTTATAAGTCATCCAGTTGAATAAATCCGCCTTTGGATAATTCTAAACAAGAATTTGTTCAGTTAATTCCCAAGTAAAAAGAGATGGAAAGGTGTTTTTTCAGATTTGTGTTTATTCAAAGTGTTTTTTTTTTTTCCCAACATCATAGTTGCTAGAAATTCTCAATATATTGTATACTAAATTGCATCCCATTTTTGTTCAATTCATGTGTGATTGCAAATTGTTGAAGATAGATCCACACTATATAATCGTCAGATTGCAAGCTCCTTGAATATGTCAGATGCAGAGCAAAATTGAAGATGATAACATCAGGGTCGTTTGCTCATCTAAACTTTCGATCTGGCCAAGGTGTTACAACTTGCTACAGTTCTCTAATGGATGCATCCCAATTCCTAACAAGTCACCATGATGCACGTTCCCAGTATCTTATACAATGCAGTAGCTCATATTTCCAAGTTCACACCACCATCTAACACCTCAACTCAACAAAAATCTGCTTCAATCTTTACTAATCAAAATTGTTGCACATCCCATCTTAGAGCAAGACAGATCTTGCTTAAAACACCCACTACCCAGCTCCAGAAAATATTCTCACACATTCTGCCAATACTCTTCCTCAGCCCAAATTTTTAAAAATCCAACCCAGTGAATAAATAATTCTAGCATACCTATAATTCCTCACACAAAATTAGTAGGTACTACTCAAATCAATGACAACAACTCTTTCTTTCAAGTTCTCATGTGCAGTTTTTGTTCGTACCTCCTCTCTCAAACCATCACATGCACTAACTTCTCCCCAAAAATTTCACTCCAGGCCCCCAAGATCACCAGAGGAAATCTTAATTAACAGCAACACCATTGTTGCCAAACTTGTTTTCGTGCTGCCATTTAAACCAAATGTTCACCACGTTGAGGTTTCATCAAATCCTTAGAAGTTCAATCAATCCTGAACTAGGACCTGATACCATGTCTATGTTTACTAAACTAAGGAAGGTCATAGGCGGCATACTTGCTATATTTTTTGGAATCAAGCAACCACGAGGTTTCTTAAAGAGTACAAGAATAATAGCAACTACTGATGTTTTTTTTAGGAATGGGTAACTCAACCACGTTACCATCTACACATTTCCATACAGTCGGTTGTCCAGTAAACCAAGAGATTATGGCCAATGCTTTGACCCTTGGTCATAAGACAGCCGACAATTCAAGCTTGATGAAACGACATCGCGCAGGGAAAGTAGTATCCTTCTCGACTATGAGCAACTTGGGTTATGAGCAACTTGGGTTTGTAGATGGCAGGAGTGGTATAGATACATTTATAATTGGTGTCCAAGCAATAGGGTATGTTACATCTATTGTTTATAGAGCAATTCATCATTTGCAAGTGAGTCCTAGACAAGCCATAAGGTTATGCTTTTAGCATGTTGGTAATTGTTCGTTCTGTTCTTTATAGTGTGGTAGGGGTTTGTTAAAATCCTCTTGTCATATATTTGAACTATACACAAGAACAAGAAATGTTAGATAAGTGTCGATCTACTCAATGGTCAGATGTGGACTAGGCAATTTGTGCAAATGCGACCATGGTGGGAATGGTGGTGGTGGTGGGGAGCGTGGTGGTGGCTTTCACCATATTTGTTGAATGGCATGTGTTAATAATAAGTTGGTTGGATGCAATCGGGCCCATTCTCTTTTTACTTTCTCTTATCACTTTGTTATTTTACAATATCATATCAGTGAAATATCCAGGTCGATCAACATTGAATATTTTAATATTAAAATGGATAGTAATGATTAGTTTGGGTGGGATAGTTGTATCCATTGTGGCCACCATACTGAATTGGCAGAGCAACAAGTTTGATAGTCGCACCCCTTCTTTGATACACAACTTACCTTTCCTAGGTTAAAACTAATTTTGCTCATTTTAGTGTTGAATTTTACATAATTGACACATCATCAAATGTTGTTTTGGATGTGGTATAAAATAAACAAAGTTAAAAGTTATTGTCATGTATTGTTATGTAAAACACTTATGTTATCAAATACCTTGTGTTTGCACATGTTTAATTTGTTGAGTTCATATTGTTCTAATGTGGATTAAAAGCATTTCAATCACTTTGTTTAGTTATATGATAATATATATGAATAAATCAGTTGTTTGCATTCTTCACATTGCATTTAACCCTAAACTATAAAAAGAAAAATTTCAACATATAATCTTCAATGTGTCTTAACACCCTCCGAAATAAGGTGAGTTGTTTTAATGTATTTTTCAATCAAGTTTTGAATGTCAATGATAGCACAATTATGTTTTCAACTTTATCCATCATTTGAAATGCTATTTGCATATTATTAGATTGTCATGTTTCATTGAAGAAACATGCATGTAAATGTAGTTCCAATAAGGGATTTTTTTGTCTCAAGTTTGAATCTACCATAAAAAGTAAACTCTACATGCAATAAATTCATGGCTCTAATTTTTTTATTTTAGTTTCTCAAGTCCTTGAATAGTAAGTTCTGAAATGTTGAAAGGAATCAACCCTTTTAGCTAATGTTGTCAAACAGGTAAACTTTTCCCGTCTTCCATAAAGTTTGTTCACATAGTTAACATACATATGATTCAAAACAAAAGGAAATTGGTGAGAATTTGATCAAAGGAATAATAAATAATCATTGTTGAATGGAAGTTGCAACAAACGCCCTTTTTATGACATATTGAAAAGAATTTGAATGTGAATACAATTTTTTTAAAAACAAATCCAATCATATTAATTTCAAACTACATGACAATTTTGCATAATTCTTGATGGTGTTATATTAATGGTAGTTTGGTATATGTTTAGACAATAAAAGAATAAATTATGAATGTTGTTGAGGATTCCATTTAAATGATTGTTTCAGATTGAATGCCTAATAGGTGGCAACTCACATTTACCAATGCCTTTTCCCATGCAAAGTTTTGAAAATGCAACTTCACAAAATTGTGAGATCCATTCATATATCACAAAAGGCTTTTGTTTGTTTGGGATCACACCATGCACTAACCCTCTAAAATCATGGGCCCTATGCTATGCTTTCCATATGACCAAAGAACTTTCAATAATGCAATGTGCTTGTTTTGCAATTTTCATACCGATAGAGCAAAACTTATTGAATATATATAATATTTGTCTATGAAAATTAGTTAAATTTTGAAAAATGATTTTGCTGTAATAATTCCAAGATGACCCCACTTCAACCAAAACCATGTTAAGCTTTGTGACCTTATAAGAGGTTTAATTTATACTTGGCCATTACCACAAAGGCTTGTGTCAATTTTAATGCAATCACAATGAAAATAATCATGATGCTACCCATTATACGGTAGTTCCTTGTCATGAACACTTCATATTGGTCTTAAGAAATTGTGATTTTATTGGTTCATGTATGAATAATAATATTTTTCTATTGGCACCCTAAACTATTTTTGAAACATTTAAACTCTCTATTTTTTTGTAAATATAATATAACTCATACCAAAATTACTTCTAGATTTAAGGTTATTTCATAAAAGTTGAATGCTTACTATTTTAAATATTACAAAGATTAAAAAGATCATTGAACAACATCATTACACTTAATAATTTGATGTAAGAACATTTATTGTCATCTTACATTATAAAATTTTTAATGTTTTAATTTATACATAAAAACACTTTTAATATATGAAAACTAATAGAATCCAATTTACTTCCAATGATGCAATAGATTCAAATTTGGTTGTTAAATCAAGTAGTAGAAAATTGATTTAACTATACTTGAAGACTTTTGCAAAATATTTTTACAAATCAAATCGCATGTTTAATTTTTTCAATTATATTGCATCATTCCAACTTTCATCATCTTTCATGACTTTGTTTGCATGTTATTAAAGGCCATTATTACTTTACAATGAATTGCTCATTTGTTCATTGTTGACAACCTAGTTTTCTTGTGTATAATGTTGTGAGCGAACCACATGCCATTATGCTTGGTAAGGTGCTTTGGAAAAATTGGGGGTCACCTTGCCAAATTCACAAATAGGTGGGAAGGTGAGCAAAATGAAGTATACTTGACATAGTAGACTATGTGATGGTATTCATGTGGATTTTCATAATGTTCAAATGAATTTGCCTATTGATCATATGGATTTTGCAAGTTGATTTTCTACATTTATAATAGGTTTTTGCACATGCCCATTGCCCAAGTAAGGCATGAACCCTTCCACTTACCCATTCATTCTTTATGAATAGTGGGTCATTTTACATGTACCCACAATTCTAGAATTTTATAATCTTTTCCTCAAAGAATGGCCATGGTTTTGTTATCAAGTGTGAAATTTTCAACTACCCATTAGATTGGTATGTTATCGCCCAACATATTCTTATACACATAAATTATATATTTAAATAAAGTATAATGATTTCCTAGAGTATTATGGAACTCAAAGCTTTGAAATGACTACAATCATTTTGATGCTTAGATGTTGAGTTTTTGGAATGTGTAATAATTAATAATTTTGATTCATTAACCATACTAATGTAGAGTCAAATAAGTCATGACGAGGTTCCAAAACTTTCACCCCCATTAGAATAGATGGTTCCACATGATTAATACATTTGTACCCTAATGGTTTAGGTAGACAAGTAATCCTAAACTTTTTTTTAAAACATTTAAAGTGTAAGACATTGATATATATGCTCTTCAAATTTGATACATCAATAACAACAAATCAAGAGTTTACTTCTTGAAAACTCTAATTGGGTTGGTCCAAATTTTCAATATATCCAACTTGCCTTTTTGAAAATGATTCACCACCGAAGCTTAGAGGCACATGTGGTACCTTTTAAATACAAGACCAAGGAAAAAAATGTATACTATCAATCTGGATATTTGGATACCATATTTGGATATTCCTATTATACTATTATCAAACGCAAACATTATAAAAACCAATGCCAAGGGCCATTGGTAATATTATATTGGTATTGAAAATCTAATTAGTTTTGTTGTTATTTGTGTAATTGATTACAAAATTATGGAATGACAATAACAAGCATATGGATGCTTCGAAACTATGTGTATGTGTAAAATGACAAATTACACACACCTAGGTTTTTTCTCACAAAATGGCCATGTTTCGGTATTGGCCACCAAATTTTCAACCACATACGTACAAATATAAACTATGTATTTATATAATCTATATTGACTTCCTAAGCCATGATGTAGCCAAAACATAAAGATGAGTGCGATTTTACTATGTAGATGCGAGTTCTTAGCGACTACAATTATGTAACCATACAAATGTAAACCTAGATAAGTTAGGATGATGCTCCAAAACTTTTGCCCAAGTCAATGGCTTCACACGATTAATACATCTATAACCTTAATGGCTTAGGTCAGAAGGTTCCATAGCCTCCACAATTGTTTTTGTGACGTCCTTTGAAAGTGCACATGGAATATCAAATTTGATAACCAAATGTTGCATGTACATACATAAAGTCTTGTACCATTTTAAAAAAAAATCCAATGACAATGATGCATTGAAAGTAATTTTGATCAAACAACTTTAAATTTTGTAAATCATCCAGTTGAATAAAGCCTCCTTCGGATAGTTCCAAACAACGATTTGTTTAGTCAATTCCCAAGTAAAAAGAGATGGAAAGGAGTTTTCCAAATTTGTGTCTCTTCTAAGTGTTTTTTTCCCCCAACACCATAGTTGCTAGAAAATTCTCAATATATTCTATACCAAATTGCATCCCATTTTTGTTCGATTGAATTTGAATTCATTTAATTTTTTTGAATCAATTCGATTAAATTCAAGAATTTTAATTGATCTCACTTAAAGTTGCATGGAATGTCGTTCCAATTTTCATTTGAATGGAACTGTCGAAACCATAAAAAACTACTAGAAAAATTGTTCTAAACCATAAAAATATGGCAAAACATCTAGCAACCTTGTGGTGAAAGTTCCATTGATGTGGGTGGACCTAGGAGAAATGTTGCATTAGTTTGCTATAAAAAAAACACTTGTCCACATCCATGTCACCTCATTGCCAAGTCACACCTCCAAATTCCCAACTCCACATTGCCAAATCGCCAACTCCATTTCATCCTCTGGAACGACCAAATATTCTCCAAATTGCTCAAAATAATTTTTTTTACAGGTTGTCTTATGCTTGAGATTTATTCCTTTTTTGCTCAAATTTATGCCCCAAAAAAAGAAGACTGTTCAATTTTCACTGGCTGATTAATTCAAAAAAGGGTTCAATTGTCTTTTTTTAAAGCATGGGGGTAAATTCGGATTGGTTCTTTTATTTTCTTCCAAGCGCTTCTGGAGTTCTTTTCACCATATTTTCAGAACAATTTGAAAGTTTTGAGCTCAAATTTCATGTTTATTTTTTGTCCATTATAAGTCATCACTTGACTGGATGATGGTTCAAATTGATTAACCAAAGGAAATTATTTTTAATGGGAAAAACATGGCTGCAAGCAATATATGTCTGAGGATGAAATCACTTTTGAAAGACATATCTATCCCCCTATATTGGATGAATTCCATGTGTGCATTATGTCCAAATGCAATGACATGAACTTTTTCCTGGATGTGAAATGACCCAACTAATGTTTTTAAAATTTTAATGAATGAATGAAATAATGGGATGGAAGTTCATGTTGTCTGGAATGAAATATGTTATCGCTATGGAATATCACCTAGACTTACATTTCGTCCCATGAAATAATTTATTCAAAGTTGATTTTTTCCATTAGAATTCATCCAATTTCATGAATGGACATCCATCGGTACCATGGCTTTTGTTGGCCATAAAGTTTGCCACAATTAGATTACAGTGCAACCTAAGCCCCATGTTCCCCTATCATCAACCAAGGATGAAATCTTATGAATGAAAAATTCTGGACAGTTTTATGGATGCTCTTTATTTCACCTTAATTTTTCGTCGAATTTCATCCATGAAACAAATCATACTTCATGGATATTCAGCCATTGAACATGGATGTAATTTAATGGAGGAAATGAAACTATGAATGAATTATATTTTGTATACAAAATATAATTATGCATAAATGATAATTTTTCAACAAACTTATTTCACCTTAAAATATCTTGAAATTTTATCACAAGAGTTATGAAGGAAGGTTCATCCATCCACCAATATGAATTTCATGAATGAGATTGTTCATTCATGGAATTTACATGAAATCTCATGGACAAAAGAGACTTTCAATGCATTTTCATGGATGAAATCAAACACTAGGCAATAATTCATGGATGAAACCTATTTCATTTTGAAACATCATGAAATTTCATCTGATTATTTCATTCTTCCACAATGAATTTCATCTAGTTGGATCAGTTTACATCAATAAAAGAAATTCACATCATTGCCTTTGGACATAATGCACACATGTAATTCATCCAATCAGTGGGTACAGGTTCATTCATTAGACTTGATTTCACCGATGGAGATGGATTGTTTGGGTTCATGTTTTCTCCATAAAAAAATCATTTCATAATTTGCTTCATCAATTTCAGTCTTCATCCATTCAAATGATGATTCATCCTTGCACCTACGTCGGGTTCACTGGGATTAAATTCTCCACTGTTTAAGAAAATTGGATGAAATCCAGCAATCTTATTGAAAAGAATATTCCTTTTTTTCCATTTCCATTGGTCCTCTAAAATTCTCACAAACCCACCAAACCCTATTGTGCATTAAACTGTTAGTACACTCCATTTAACCAAAGGAAAATAAATTAGACCATCAAATCCAGCAATTTCGTTGGCCACAACAATTTTTTTCATACCTACACACAAGCCTCTTAAGAGTACCCTCTGTTTATTACAGTGGTACCTAGGCTGGTTAAGCACTAGCTAATTACTTTTCGGAATTGCCAAGAATTCTGAAAAATGAATGCCTGCCATGCCAAAAATCTGAATGAAGCTTTCAAGCACAATAACTTCAGTTTTTAGTATAATGCTGAATTGTACTACATTATTATTATTATTATTATTATTATGGCCATAAATAACTGATAAAGTGCGGAATCAGCCTAGGTAACTAGGGTAGTACACTAATACTATAACCCTTTTCTCAGAGCAATTTGGAGAGCATTCAGATAGTGCACAATTTGAAGTGGAGTTAATGAGTTGGCATGTAACCCTAGTGACATGGAGTTGGCAATTTGGTGATGCGGATTTGGCAAACTGGTGAAGTCTATGTGGACTTAGCAACTTGGCAAAGCACAAAACTCAACTTGGCAAAATGGCCCGCCACCAATGTGCCATATAGTTTGAGACATGGGCCTAGATGTCCAATTTTGCACTATTTTGTCACTAAGGACAAAATTTTCACACCCAAACCAGTCTTTTTTCCATTCAATTTTGTGATGCTAGAGACAGTGACAAACATCCCACAACACATTCCACCTTATTTGGCAACACATGACTAGAGGATCATTAAAACAATAGCCATAGACAGAACTGTGACAACATCCTCCTTGAAAAAAACTGGGTGGAATTCTAGCGATTTTTTTAATTTTGTGATTCAAGAAATTTAAATTTTCACAAAATTTGTGACCAAAAAATTACTTCATTTTCTTGTCTTCCTTTGGCAATTTTTTGACAAAAAATTCTCATTGACTCACACCCTATTTTGACTAGTGTTTATCACATCCAAAACCATGTTATTTATTTTCACAAGCCCACCCTTAAATGATTGCAATATTAAACACAAACTGTGCACAATGAGAGACAATTTAAATGCTAATAAAAGTTGGTTTGATAAAATGAGTCATTTCTAAGCCATATGGAAATCCCCGTACGAATGGTTTTTTGGTGAATAATTGTCAAAAAGTTACACTAAGCAATGACAAATGAAGAAATCATGGCATCATCTGGTGTAACAAAAAATTTTCTTTCCATAATGGTCCTAATATATCCTAATTTTATTCATATCATGGATGAATAGTAATATCTAACTATTGGCACCTCCAAATATTTTGAAGACACTTACATTTTCTATGTTGTCATACATCTAACCTAATAAATGCCAAAATCCTTTTTTAGTTTTAAGTCCGTGTTGAAAAAATAAAATGCCTACTATTTTAAATAGTATGGAAATTAAATATTATTAAGTGACATTGTGACACTTAAATTGATGTAGGAACATTGCTTGGAAGTTTGTAATGTCCTATTTTTTATATGATTTTTTTCCTATATGTATCAAAAGTATTAAGTCTACTTTTTAAAGAAAAGAACAATGTTTGAAAATAACAATGTAATTTATGTGTTAAAATGTAGCCCCTAAATTATTGGATGCAAGAAAGTTTTCTACTTTCAAACTGACGCTTCTATCTATATTGGTACGATTTTACAATGTTTCGTTTGTGAACATGTTAATTTTGTTTTGCATAAAAAAGATGACTATATTCCCAAAGTTATGACCCTGTGATTAGCCTAGGCAAAAAGTGGTGACAAATAGTTTTGGAAAGAGAAATTTCATGGAATGAATGGAAGGGCTCAGCATGCATTCATGAATGATTCAGTTTTTTTCTTTTGGAAGGGGCAGGGCGGGAGGCATATTTTTGAAATTATGTTTTAAATGAATAAAACTAAAGTAAATACCATGGCATGAATCTTGTGTATTTTACACCTTTGTCATACTGGCAACAAGCTCTTTCTTGTGTCAAGGTATACATTTCTAAATTCATCAACCTTGATGTGTTGAAGCTAATGAAACTCCTATAGGTATATAGTTCTAACCGTGTAATCCAGCATACCCCAACTTTCGAGGTGGGGGTTTCTTAGGGTCATTTTCATATTTGTTATATCCTAACTAAATTGATGCATATAGGCATTGAATTGCAAATTATTATTGTTATTATTATTATGACCAAAAAGAACTGATAATGTGCAAAACCAGCCTTGGCAGTGGGCAACCTGGAAAGCTGTTCATTCTGGGCAATCTAGAGAGCACTCAGGCAGTCCACAATATGAAGTGGAATTCAGAAGTTCGCATTGTAGCCCTGGTGACATAGAGTTCATAATTTGGTGATGTCGATTTGGCAAAACTCAATTTGGTAAAATAGCCCACCAATATTCCATAATTTGGGACATGTGCCTAGATGTCCAATTTTGCACTTTTATGTAATTAAGGACATATTCGCACTCAAACCAATCTTCTTTTCATTCAATTTTGTGATGCCCATACACTTGGAAGCATCCCGAAATATATTTCGCCTTATTTGGCGACACATTCCTAGAGGATCATTAAAACATTAGCCAGTAAACAGAGCTGTGATGACATGTTCCTCAATTTTTTTTTAAAAGGGTGAATTTTAGCGAATGTTCAGAATTTGGGATCAAAAAATCACTTTTGTTCTTGTCTTCCTTTGCGATTTTTTTTTGACAAAAAAAATAACACTGACCCACACCCTATTTCATCAAGTGTTTGTCACATCCAACACATGGTGTTAATTATTTCCCCAACCCAACCAGAAAATGCATGTGAAATTAAACACAAACTGTGCACAGTGAGACACAATTTAAATACAATTGGTCAGTTGGGCCAATAACATGCAGTCATTTTCCTTTAGTAAGTCCTATGGAGACTGCAGTACTTCTGATTTTCTTTTGGTTAAAAATCGTCAAAAGGTCACACTAAAAGAAAAAGGAGAGGATTTTGTTGCAAAATTCCTTTTATTTAAAGAACACTCCAATGAATTTAGAGGCCAAATTTGCTCTAATGAATATGCGTTGTTCTGATATTTATGGCTACTACCTACCAATTTTGAAGTGTATTCTATAGACATGTCACATAGGTAATGGCAAATTTGCTTTACAGTGCTTGACACTTTGGGTGCATCACAAGATGGAAAAGCAATAAACTGTTGTGTGCTTGGTGTTAATATTGATGCTAAATAATCAAAACGCCTTTTCACACTTAAAAAAGGTTTGTACTACATCCAAAGTACACTTATAGGCCAATTTATTTTTAGTGGTGGACGAGTTCTAAAGAGTGTTTAATATTTGGCAGTGGGCATCACTGCAATGTTCTGGACTTTGTCAACAAGTATTCACTTAAAGTTTTGCCTACCCAATTTTGTTTTTCAGTTTCGCATAGGACTGGTCTAAAGCTTGCTGGCTACCATGGGTCTTACTAAAGTGGGTATGTTGACATGAAATGATCCTAAGCTTTCATGCAAACAAGATTGAATTAAACAACTATAACTTGTCATTTGTTTTTAGATGAAGGCTATTTGGATTACGATTGGACTATTGGCAGTAATGTATTTCAATGGCATTAAAAAAAAATAAAAATAAAATTTTACTATGTTTCTATTTTTGTGTGTTTTTGGTAGCTTGGCATGTTATGACGAAGGAAATAGGTTAGATAGTTTCTGAGATGGAAGAAAATATGATAGCCCAATGAGAACTTTTCAAGGCTTTATGGATCAGATTTCTGTAAAGTGATTAGCAAGGGGGATTTTAGGGAAGCAAGGAGATCAGGTGATGAGGAAGATATTTGAGGCAAACTGAGGAAGGACTTAATGGATCATTTTTTTTTTGTGGAGGTTTTGGGGGACGATGAAAGAGAAATTAAGTTGTTAGATTTTAAGGAGGAGGATTAAAAAGTGTGGTTTGATTTTGATTTTGGGGTGTTGTAAATAAGTAGAAACAAAATTTGATCAAGAGGATTGAATGAAAAAAATCTTGATGAAAAGACTTTCACTATGCTAAGAATGTTAGGAAAAGGTCTAGAGTTGTTGCATGTGTTTTTGTAGGGATGAACACAAGGGAGAGGATGAACATGTTTAGGATTTCTGGAGTGGTTGTGTGGTAGTTCATGCATGATGTTTTTAGAGATTTTGAACTGAGTATGAGATGTGTTTTGTTCTGAGAAGAGTACGTGCTATCTTGTGAGAGTTCCAAAGATTTTTGGAAGTGAAGGGATGTTGCGAAGTAATGATGTTTGAATTGACTAACTTTGTCCCTAAATTTTTGTTTAATCTTTGAGACTGAACCATGTTGAAGTAATAGAGTTAATATTCTGTGAGGAATCTGTTGTTGGGTATGAGTTGCTAGCCACATAAAACAATCTGTTGATTCCCAGAGAGGAAATCAAGATGAGTGCTTGATCCTTTGTGGTCCATAAAATTTTGATATGTGTTAGGATCTTGAAAAGGAAGAATATTTGAATAAGAATTGTCATGCTTCAGTAAAAGTATCAAAATCGTACTTTAGTCTATGGATGTCCAACAATGGGGATGTGTACACTACGAAAAGTATTCCCCTTGTTGTTTTTAGGTGACACACCAACAACTCATGTTGTGAAGATAATGGTTTTTAAATAAAAGAAAAGGAGTTGTTGGTGTTTATCACATCCAACACCTTGTTTTCACAAGTCCACCCTTAAACAAGTGCAATATTAAACACAAACTGTGCATGCTGAGAGACAATTTAAATGTTAATAGTTTAAGGGCTGATAAAAATGAGTCATTTCTAAGGCATATGGAGATATCATAGTACCAGTGTTTTTTGGTGAAGAATAATGGTCAAAAGGTTACACTGAAACAAAAAAAAGGGAACATTTTGTTGCAAGTTCCCTTTAATTATGTAGAGGCAAGATTGGTTTTTCCTATGGTTTCTGGTCAGATTTAGATCTACTACCTACAGTTTTTGAAGTGTTCTCTACAGACATGTCACAGGCACTAGTGCCAAATCTGCTTTGCAATGCTTGCCACTGTGGCTGCATCACAAAATTGGAAAACAACAGACTGCTTGCTATGTGCACTGTGTTAATATAGGTGTCCAAATAATCCAAATCTATTTTCACACTAAAGAAAGTCTGTACTGCATCCAAAGTACAATGTAGAGACTTGGCAGTTTACTACTGGGCAGGGTTTCTTTCAAGGATTTTGTAATGTAGCCAAAGTGATGATCATCCAGAAGATAATTTTAAAGCCAATTTTTGCTACATATTAGATATGAAGGTACAAGAAAACAGAATCCTACTATATTCTAGGGTACCTTCTGGAAGTTATCATAAAACTCTAGCAATTTGGAATTTTAAAATTCGAAATCTGGCGGATTTGAGTCATTTTCCCATGCGAAATCATTTGTATAGCTCAAAATCATATTTTTCAGGTCGAAATTTGGCGAAAACTCGCCAGTAAAAGAAACACTGAAGTCTAGGGGTGGACAAGTTCTAACGAGTATTGAATGCCAGGCAGGTGTGCATCATGGCAATGTTATTGACAGCGTCAATAACAACTAAGTGAAAATTTTGCCCAAATTTGGAGATACCTATCCAATTTTGCATTTGAGTTTCACACTAGACTGGTCTGGAGCCTGCTAGTTTCCATGGGTCATTCTAGAGTAAGGATGTTAACATAAAGATCTCTCAAAACTTCATGGAGTCAAGATTGAATACCATCCATACCTACGACTCACGTTCAGCAAACCTTGGCCAGATAATTACTGTTTTGAAGGAAATGAGTCCAACAGCCTGAATCTGAATATTTCAGAATTTCAACAATAGTCTTTGAGTATATTAAGTCCATTATTAAGTTTCAAAGTTATCTTGTGTTTTGAACTAAGTTCTATTTTTTAGAAACTTGAAAAATTATTCTAAATTTGTCCCTTGTTTTCAACTGACTGTCATAAGAATTAATTGGTGTGGAACGTGAGTGGTAGCTAGGTATGATATATAGCTTTTAGGATGCCAGGCAATGCAGCAGGAAAATGGTGGTAAGAGTTCAGAAAGCAGCAGAAAATACCAGACTTTCCATGCTTGTTGCACCTCCATGGAAAGCAAGATTTTTGCTATCATGCACTATAGGTTTATGCAGTGTGTTTCTTAAAGACAAGTTCAGTTTCTATCTCATGTTTCAGTTTCACAGCAACCATGCTATTGGTAGTTGCAGTACCAGCCTTTGTTTCTTCAACTGGCGAAATTTCGCCAAAAAGAGAACTTTAAAAATTAAAATTTCGAAAGTGAACTGCTTCCTAACGTTGACAATCGCCAGAAGTGAGAAAGATTTTTTAAAAAAAACACCAGATCCCTGTAATATTTGGTTTCCAGTGTGTAGCCAAATCTATAAAAGGATGTTTCGAGATTTATATTTCATATTTGGTTGATGGCCAGACGATCAAAGAAGAGCACCAGATGTTTTGCAACTGTCTGTAGATGGTTGCCAATTAAGATGCTCCAAAACGAATTAAGTCCTCAAAAAAATGCACTGAACTTTGTACCGTTCCCATGGCCGATGGCTGATTGCAATCATCACTTTAAGAGAAATGAATGCACAACACTATCGGTATAGAGTATGGCAATATGTGGATGCAGTCTGGAACGAGGGTTCTTTTCCCAAATTCCTCAATGAGGTCGGTCCACTGGCGAGGATCCTCAGCATTAATTAACCTTAAATAGCGACTGTTCCATAGCATTTTTATAAAAGTGTTCCTCAAATGACAACCTATGAAGTGCCTAGGAAGAGATGTGACTAATTTAATTATTTGTTATTTTGAAAAATGGCGAAAAACTCACCGAGAATCACAAATTTTTCATGTTTGTTTTGACTCATTGAAAGAAAATTCGTCAAAAAAGAACAAAACACACTGTGTGGAACACGGCAATCTCACTGACATCACATAAGAGTAGTGCAGCTTCTCGGAGCACCTCCACTGGTGCTTAGTATGTCACTCTGGATAATGAAATTAAATGTCAAAGTTTAGCTTTTCATTTTGGCAACCTCACCAATAAAATTGTAACTGGAACTATATATATGTGGGGACTACTAATAGCAAACCCCTGGACCAATCATTATGATCGACCAATCAGAAATACTGATCCAATTTATTACACTCCTTTTTGGAGGTGCACAATGTCACAACGTGCCCGAATTTGGTGTAGAAAAATCAATTTCCTGCGCTCAACCGGCACATTTTGATAATTTCGGAGTAAATTTACTGTCTGGAGTGTCTGGAGTCACATACTGAGCACCTTTGGAGATGCTCTAAATTACTGTGATTGGGAATGAACACCCAACAACAACGGTGCTATTGCTCAGTTATTTCTAACGTTGTCATAGCTGTCTGAAACGCTGCAATTTTTCTGCAGACGGAATTTTCTATATATTATGCATCGGTGTAGAGTCTGGATGCGAAGAGAACGATAGTGATGAGTGTTTTGTCGGAGTTCTGGCGGTTTTTACGACCCCACCTCCGCTCTGCACATTCAACAAACTGAGAAGTATTCTACTGTGAAGTCGGTTTTTAGAGTGGAGGAAGCCTGTCATTGTCCATTGCCGTGATTTTTTTCTTTTTTCCACTTGCTCATTGCCGTTATGATTCCTTTGCTCCAACTTTGCATTTGTTTCAAGCCAAAAATTGGAGCACCCTGTTTGTGCGTGAGAAAGCGTGATCAGTAAGTTGTGCAGGTTTTGTTTCTTGGTGTCTGTGTTTTTTTTTCCCGTGCGGCTCATTGCTGAGAGTACGTCCTCGCTCACTCTTTCCGCTCGATTGAAAGCCCAGAAACGGAGCTGTCGGTTTGTGTGCGAGAAGAGTGATCAGTGACTAGAAATCGGGTTGGTTGTAGAGATGACTTCACGTTCGTGCAATCCCCGCATGATCAGCTCTAATAATATGGATTTGAAAGCGCTGCTGCTGATCCAAGGCGTCATTGTGGCTACTCGTTTGTCCACTTTTGTAGCTGCTTGTCAATTAGCACCTGAGCCATCACCGTCGTCCTGTCTGCATCATCATCATCATCATCGTCATCCTTGTGTTCGCGAGCGCTGGCGACAAAGTTGTGGGGTGCCGCTTTCGCATTCTTCAGCTTCATGGCCGATGCATCGCCTGCCGCTAAAACATTCGCCTCGTTAATTGGCCAGCGTTCGTTGCGCATAAGGTTGGCTTACTTGCTTCTGATAGTACCGGTAACTCCATTTTCTGGAATTTTACAAAATGATCTGTTCATCACCTTCAAATTTCGCCAAATCCTTAGACGACCAACTAATCTTGCTCTAGGACCGAATAGCATGTCTATTAAGTCTAATGCTTTAAGGAGGGTAGTAGATGACGTCCTTGTTATATTGTTTGGAATCAACCAACCACGTAATTTCTTGAAGTGTACAAGAATAGTAGCAAGTACTTATGTTGTACTAGGAATGAGCGATTCAACCAGGTTACCACGTACACATATCCATGCAACCCACAGTCAAGTAAAGGAGGACAATATGGCCGATGCTCTGACCCTTGGGCACAAGGTCGCTGAAAAAATACATGCTTGATGGTGCTAAAAAGAGCAGGGAAATTGGCTTTACTGGAAAGTGATATCCTTCCTAACTATAAGCAACTACAGTTTCTGGATGGTAGGAGTGGCATAGCAACACTTATAATTGGTGTCCAAGCAATAGGATATATTACATCCATCATTTATAGAGCAATTCATCATTTGCCAGTGTGTCCTATAGAAGCCATAGGGTTTGCTTTCAGCATGTTGGTCATTGTTCATTCTATTGTTCATATCGTGGGAGTGATTTGTCAAAATCCTCTTGTCATATACTTGAACCACACACAAGAAACAGACATTTTAGATAAATGTAAGTTTACTCAATGGTCATATAGTGATGACAACCCATGTGAAAATGTGAGGATCGTGGGAATGGTGGTGGCGGGGAGCGCGGTGGTGGCGTTCACAATACTTATTGAATGGCATGTGCTGAAAATAAGTTGGTTGGATGCAATCAGACCCATCCTCTTTTTGCTTTCTCTTATCACCCAATCACTTTCAACTATCATATTCTTGAAACATTTCACTTCAAAAATATTGGAAACTGGAAAATGAAAACATTGGTTCATTTAATTTGGAATGTTAGACGAAAAGGTTCAAGTTCATGTTTTTGTGAACTGAATTCAAGTTGGCATGTTTTTCCTAGAATTGAATTGTGGAACTAGCCTTTTGCTAGATCAAGTATTCTGAAAAAGCATTCTTAATACAGAGTCCAATTCTTTAAGTAAGCAAGTTGAATTTCTTAAATTTTTTTAAGTAATCTAAATTTCATAATTAAGTATTGATTTTAGTTAGTTGTTGAACTCCATACCTATATAAAATCCTATTTAAATTTGATGCAAAAATTTATATCTATAAAATCTTTAGCATTGGGGCATGTGTAACATGGAATTGAACTTGATATTTAAATTGAGCTTAAAATTTTTTGAATTAAAAAAAAAAGTGTTTGAATCAAAATTGAAAGATTCAAAATTAGAAAAACCAGGACCAACGTGCACCCAAATAAACTAAAAATTTCAAAACTGAGATTAAAGTCTCACTATTAAAAAAAGGAAGAAATTGGGCAACATCGGTTGAAATCAACAAATTGTGAAGGCCATGTAGTCACATTTGTGGTGCTAGTTGTAAATGTCATTTCACATGAAGTCTTGGTGGTTTTTGTCATTATAGTTATGGACAATGATTTTTGCAACTATAGTAAGAGCGACCATCTTCATGATATGATAGATTTAATCTTAGTTGTTGGATCAAAGAATAGAAAATAGACCTAGCAATACTGACGACCTCTACAGGCTATTTTTAAAATCAGATTGCATGTTTAATTTTCTTATGTTGCTTTATTCCAACCATTTGCTTTTCAACCTAGAATTTTTGTGTATTATGTTCCAAGTCAACTGCATGCCATTGTGCTTGGTGAGGTGCCAATGAGAAATTTGGGCTCACTCAATTAGGCTCTCCAAATTCCTAATTAAAGTGCAAAGCAAGCAAAATGGATTCTACTGGACATAATACACTATGTAATGGTATTCATGTGGATTTGCATAATGTTCAAATGGATTTGTAGACTAGTCACATGGATTTTGTAGAATGGTTTATTCTATCTGTTATGTATTATAAAGCAATGGGTAAGGTATGAACCCCTCCATTAGACCTAGTAAGGAATTAAAAAGACGCAAAAAAGGCTACCAAAAAACCGTTATGTTCAAAAAGTATGCAACAAGTCTCAAACCTTTTCCTTCTCTATTAGCATTTTATGTACTTTGATAATGTATTTCATTCCTTTCTTTATGTCAGGCTCTTCAATGTTTTTTTCTCAAATTTTTGATGCAGTAAAGGTAGCAATCATCCTTAAAACTTATGTAGCCCAAATTTGCTATTAACAAAATATGAAGTAAAAATTGAAAAATCCTTGTAAACTTTTGGCTACCTACTTGAACCATGTGAAAAAATCTAGACTTTTTCCAAGATTTTTTTTTAATTTGGTGATTCTCATCCAAAAATCATTGAATTGACAAATACATTATTCCAAATTCTCACAACAATGTGAATATTCGCTCAAAAAATATGGTTGGTGTTCATCAAATAGTAACAATGCCAAAGTGAACTACCTTTGTTATCATGTTCATCAGTGCCGGACTTATGTCATATCATTTACATACCAAGCTAGGTACTCTAACAGATCATCAAGAAATTTCAAGACCAAGGAAACACATGTCTAGGGACAATTTTGCTACTGAATACCATGGTGGTATTGATAATTTATCATTGATTTGTTGTTATGTTATTATCAAGCACAAATATTATAGAAAACCAATGACAAGGGCCATTATCAATACTAATATAGTATGAAAATTATAATTACCTATTATGTTATTTGTGTAGTTGATTTTAAAAATCATGAAATGATAATAACAAACATATGAAGGTTCTAGAACTCTGGGTACATGTAAAATGAGCCACTATTTATACCTAGGTTTTTCCTCAGAAAATGGTCATGTTTTTTTGGTATTGGTCACCAAATTTTCAACTACCCACTAGATTGGTATGATATTGCCCAAAATATTTGTACAAATAGGAAATATATTTTTAAATAACCTATAATGATTTCCTAAACCATTTTGTAAGCCAAAGCTTTAAAACGATTACAGTCATTTTGATGTTTAGATGCTGAGCTTTCGGAATGTGAAATAAACATTAACTTTAATTAAATAACCATACAAATGTAAACTCAAATCAGTCATGATGATGCTCCACAACTTTCAATTGCATTAGAGTAAATGCCTCCATGTGACTAATACAAATATACCCTTAATGGTTTAGGTATGAAGTAATCATAGCCCTCGAAATTTTTTTGGAGACCCAAAATTGCACAGGGAAATCAAATGTCAACCAAGTACTATCTTACGTACATAGGTTGTGTACCAGTACCCAAAAAATAAAATAAAAATAAAAAATCCTTTTACAAATCCCTTTTGGACCTATTCCTACTTACATATGCAAACCACATTGTATGGTCATAATTATGCATATAAGCTCGATCTTCTAAAGAAAATGAAAAAGACTTAAACCCATAAGGGAGTATGTCAAATTTGAACAAGAGATACACACAACTTCATAAAACAAATGTAATCCTGACAGATACATTAGTTTAAAAGAGTAAAAAATATGTGAATTAAAATATAGGATGCAAAAAAAAATTGGGTAAAAATAATAAGTTAATTATTTTTAAAAACGGTTCATTTTATTCAAATAATTAATTTACTTATAATATAAAACATGTAATAATCTGAAATAATTTATTATAATTAATATAGGATGATTTTAATATGTATATATTTTAAAAATAGACTATAATAAGATGATAATAAATAGGTTGAACAATTATCTAATACTCCCTAAAAATGGTTGTTTGACGCACGTAAATACCAAACCTTACACTAAATGTTCCCCTTGGGGATTTGAATTGAAAGCAATTTATAAAGCATCCACATATTTTATTCATTAATTTGGCCTCATGGCTCCAACATTGTAACAACTCAAGAAAGGTCAAAGTTCATATCAAGAGGATAGATATTCAATATATCAAGGTGCATGCATACCCTAATTGATATGCCATGCAACTATATATGTCATATTAATGTTTATATTTGTGTTGGGATTTCTCTTTGATAATTGTTTCTTGAGGTGGAAATTTGTACAGAAAGATGTGTCATTATTTAATGTTTTATTTATCTTGGAATGCTTGTATTGTGCATGAGAAATACTGGAGATGTTAGAATTGGGCAACAACTAAGTTTGAAAGCTCCCAAATATACTCAAAATATGTGGACATGTGATAATTGCATTCCTACCTTCATGCAAAGAAAGACAATTTCTATACTTGAAATTTGATTTGGAACATTGTGTGGTCCTCAATTTTCCCAAATTGACAATTCCTATTTATCAAGTACACTTTGCCATTTTGCTAAGTGCATATTAACGTGTTTTTCCCATTTTGTGATGTAGCATGGGTGGCCAACATCTCACAAGATATCTAGCTTTAATGGCAACAAGCTTTGCAAAAAAATTCAAAATAGTGAAAAATTACCCTAAACAATAAAAATCCACCAAAATTTCCTCTGTGATTGGACATAACCTAACACCCTAAACTACATCCAAGTTACCCTAAAGAGCATACTTCATGAATTGGATATGTCAACTCCTATAGTGTGGTTGCAATTTAGAGCAAAGGTGAAATTTTGCACCTAATTGCAAGAGAAAAAGACACTTTCCACATCCACTTCCCCACTTTGCCAAGTGACAGCACCAAATTGTCAACTCCACATTACCAAATTGGCAACTCCAGTTAATCCTCTATATTGCATGTATACTCTCCAAATTGCTCATAAAATGTTTTTTTACAAGTTGCCCAATTCCTATAACTTATTCCATTTTGGCCCAAACTTGTGCCTCCAAAAGATTTTGTAATTTTCACATACTGATTAATTGGAAAAGGAGGCAATTTGGTTATTTTTGGGGGCACATGGGTGTCAATTTTGATGGTTTTTTTGTTGCTGAAAGGAACCCTTCCAAACTATTATAGACTTCTTCTCAACTCTACTCTCACAGCAATTTGAAAGATTGTGAATTCAAATTTTTCTAACTTTTTAACACATTGGTCATTGTTTGTTCTGTTGTTCAGAACTTAGGAATGTGATGTCAAAATTCACAAGTCATATACTTGAACCCAAAACAACAAATAGAAATTTCAAATTAATGTAACTCTACTCCACGGTTCTACAATGACAACAGCACATGTCAAAATGTGGAATCATGTGGATGATGGTGGGGAGCATTGTACTTGCAATCTGACCCATCCTTTTTTATGCTTGCTCTTATCATGCAAGTGTTTTTAACAATCATTTTTTATACTACTTCATCAAATGGCATATCATAATATGTTTTTTTTTTGCATGTACAATGATTAGTTTGCGTGGCACGTTATATTCATTGTGGCCACCATATATAGTGAATTCACATAATTAACAAGCTTGACATTCGCCCTGCATTTGTGATACACAATTTAGTTCCCTATGTTACAAGTAACTTCACCCCCTTTATTGTTGAATCCTTATAAATGACCACATCATTGATATGCCATCACATATTATTTAGGATGTGATATGAACAAAATGAATACAATTTAATGATTATTAAATGAAGATACAAACCATGGTATTCTATGTCACAACTTCATATGATTTCCAATCACTTGATCTATACACTTTAATGTGTTAATTTTATAATTTCTCTAACGTGAATCATTTCAATTTTTTTCATTCATATTGTATGAGTTAATAGGTTGCTTTCATGCTTTTTGTTGCATTTAACTCCAAATCATCACAAGAAACATTCCAAACTTTTAGTACACATGTTTTAACACCTTGCTGATGAAGGGTGCTTTTCTAACTTCTTTCTCGAAAAGTCTTTGACAATTGGTGATATGGTTATGACTTATAACCACACAATTATGTTTTACACTCCACCGGTTGCATGAGTGACATTTGGAATACCATGTGTACATATGATGGATGGGCATGTTGCAGAAAAATATATGCATTTAAACAAGAAGTTATAGATTTAGTTAAGGAAGTCTTTTTTTTGAACTTGGCATAAAGGGAAGAGTTATTATGTGATTAGCTTTTTCTTTAACCTATTTTTTATTTTTTCCTTAAATTCTTTGAATTGAAAATTATTGAATGTTGAGAGGATTCCATGCATTTAACAAATCTTCTCAAAAACTTAAAATTCCCTCATCCTTCAATTGAGATTACTGAACATACTGAACATACATATGGGACTCAAGAAAACTTGTGGAATTTGTAAGAAATAGAAAATAAGAATTATAGAATGGATGTGGCCACAAGTGCCATTGTGCAATCTAACCCTTATGTATAATTCCTAATGGTGTTTTATCAGTGAATGTTTATAAAAAAATTTGGTAATAAGAAATAAGTTATGCATGTTAATGCAAAGTTTATTTAACTAATTACATAAAATATAATGCCTCGGTGACAACTTGCACCTATTGATGCCTCCAACTACCCAAAGTCTTGCAAAGATACGGACAAATTGTAGGATGCATTCAAATATTAAAATAGGTGTGTGTCTGTCTGTTTCATTGTATGTGATCACAATATAACCCTCCTAAATCACGGTCCCCTTGCTTCTGTTACAGGTATTGTTAGCAAACCTTCAACAAGGCAATTTGCACACGGAACGTTTGACAATTTGCATAGCAACAGAACTGAAGTGATTGAATTTATAATGATTTTCATTTGTGAAAATTAATAGGAAATAATTAAGATGGGTACCTTAAAGGAGGTTTAGTTTATAGTTGGCCAATGCCACATGAACCCACTAATTTGCAATCTATCTATAAAGGAAGGCAGTTTGTTGGTTTTGTTTTGTTTTGTTTGTACTTATGAGATCCACTGAACAAGGATGCTTCAGATTGCATTCTTGGTCTCTTTGGAAAACTGTTGAGTAGGAGGGGTGCGTGAGCTTGGTTTCATGGCATTCCGACTTGCTATGTAGAAGTTCTTGAATATTGAATGATTTCTTCATTGAAAATTAAATTTAGTCATAGCTGAAAATTTCGGACAAATTGGAACGTGCCTTTAGTGTTATTGGAAAGATCTTGATGGGCAGGATTTAATGGAATTATTCAGTAGGATTTGGATTCAGAATCTGGGAGATATTGATTTTTAAGTCTCTGCCACTGAAAATTACATTTTCTATGTTGTCATAAGTCTAACCTAACAAATCCCAAATTCAATTTTTTATTTCAAGTCCATGTTGAAAAAATTGAATGCCTATTATTTTGAATATTATAAAAATTAAATATTATTAAATAACATTGTGACACTTAAATTGATGTAGGAACATTGATTGGCATTTTGCAATATAAATTTAATAATGTCCTTTTTTTAATATGGTTTGTTCCATTATATATCAAAAATATTAAAGTCCAATGTTCTAAGAAAAGCACATTTGAAAATAAAGGATCTAATTTATGTGTTAAAAAGTAGCAACTAAATTATTGGATGCAATCGTGTTTTACTTTCAAACTAAACACTTCTACATTTGTACCATTTTGCAATGTGTTGTTTGTGAACATATTTTATTTTTGCTTTGAATAAAAAACTTGACTATATTCCCAAAATTCTGACCCTGCCATTAACCTAGGCGAAAAATGGTGACAAACAGTTTTGGAAGGAGAATTTTCATGCTCCCAATGGGAAGGCTCAGCATGCACTCATGAGCAACCCAGATTTTTCTTTTTGAGGGTGCAAATGACTTCATCTTGAGTTTTCATCCCATTTCATCCATAAAAAATGATATTTGATGGATACTCAGCCATTGAACATGGATGAAATTTAATGGAGGAAATGAGATTATTAACGAATTATATTGTGTGGATGAAATATAACTATACATAGATGATATTTCTTCAAAGAACTCATTTCACCTTAGAATATCATCAAATTCCATCACAAGAGAAATGAATGACAGTTCATCTATTATCAATAGGAATCCACGAAAGAGATTGTGTCCATATTCGGTGATGGAATTTATATAAAATTTGCTGTACAAAATAAGTTTTGAATGCATTTTCATGGATGAAACATATTTCAGCTTGAAACAACATGAAATTTGATCTAACTGTTTTATTCATCCGCAATGCATTTCATCTAGTTGGATCAGTTTCCATCAATAAAAATTTCACATCATTGCCTTTGGACATAATGCAGATGTGTAATTCATCAAATGAGTGGGTATAGGTTCATTAATCAAAATTAATTTCACCCATGGAAATGGATTGCTTGCGTTCATATTTATCTCCATAAAAAATCATCTCATAATTTGCTTTTCATGCCTACACACAAGCCTATTCAACACCCTTTGTATACTGCAAAGAGTGGTTAGTCGCAAGCTAATTACTTTTTGGAATTTTCCAAAAAAATTATAAAATGCATGCCTGCCATGCCAAAAATATGAATGAAGCTCTGAAGCACAATAGCTTCATGTTTTTTTGTATAATGCTGAATTGCAAATTATTATTATTATTATTATGGCCATAAATAACTGATAATGTGCAAAACCAGCCTAGGCAGTGGGCAAGCTGTTCATTTTGGGGAGTTTGGAGAGCAGTCAGGCAGTCCACAATATGAAGTGGAGTCCAGCAGCCTAAATCTGAAATTTTCAGAATGTGAACACTAATCTTTAAGTATGCTAAGTGCAGTAACAAGTTTCAAAGGCGCGTTTGTGTTTGGATATAGGTTGAATTTTCAAAAAAATTGGCAAATTATCCTTAATTTTTCCCTTCGTCAGATCTGTCCAAATCTCCCTCCCATAAATGAACTTGTATTCCAAGGACACAAAGAGCCAGTTCAGTCATATGGACAAAAGGGTTTTCATATGTCAACTCTGACATGGTTCAGAATAACTACCACCCCCAGTTTCCATTCTTTTTACATGGTTCAGAATATACACCAATTGTTCATTCATGCCAGTGTTTTTTCTTTAATGAATTTTACAATGTGCGCAAGTGTCAACTATTTTTGTCCTCCTCTGTGGTTTAAGTGGCTCCTATTGTGTTTTTAGCATAAGAATAGGTGGTTTTTAGGTCATTTGTTGACTCAGTTTTTGGCATACATGACTTTTTCAAAAGAAGTTCAAATGGTGATTAAGTTTTTACAAAATTAAGTTCAATTATGCAACCACATAAAAAACTAGTGCATTGAATGTGATTACATTGCTTATAAGAAAGGAGTAATCTACTGGAAGTGAAACGTATAAAGTAGCATTGAAATTGTGTAGCCAAAAACATTGGAACACTACTAATTTGAAGGGGAGACTAACCCCAATTTGATATCAGACTTTGCCCAATACAATCCAAAATCCCTTCTATCACACCCGAAATTATGATGAAGTGAACATAATCATCATGTTTGTCCAAATCATGAAAAGACAAGGTCACAAAAATCTAGTGAAGACAAGGTCTAAAGTGAAAACGAGTTCACTTTCTCCACTCTTGCTTTCTTGAAAAAACAATTGGCACGCACCAAAACAATGGCTATTTTAGCCAACTTCATATATTCATTTAGTCATTGAATTGACAAGCCATTGTTGCTAATTGTCACCCACAACTTTGTCATTGGATTAGTATCAAAAGGTTTAACCATGGCCTTGGGTGCTAGTGTGTTCATAAATAATTTAAACATGGTTGTCGCAAGTCGAAAAGATTAGCATTTCAAGGTTCTACAACTTGATCCGATGAAAGTTTTACCTTATTCGATTGACAATTTTGTTTCTTAATGATATTAATATGCAAGGGGAAAAAAAATGTCAACATCAAGTTGCATCCAAAATAATGAATTTATCAATTCAAAATGCATAAAGTGCTTATCTAATTCTATGATAAACATGTCAATAATAGTAGAACATTGGGCTTTCATTTGTCAATGGATGTTTAGAAAACATCTTTGCACACTAAGTGATTAACCCCAACAATTGCATTGAAAATGTGAGCTTGATATGAATGACTAACTACGCGAAATGCAAGGGTTCTACACAGTGTTGAGGTTGATAACCCAATCTTGGGTGATGGTGCCAAAATTGTTGTCCATAATATCACAAAAGATTTGAAAATGTTTGCATTAGTAATTAATCATAGGATCAAACCACATCATGAAAAAATCAACTTGCCATATTTGTACAACTACCACAAAATCACAAATGAAGACATGCCTTCTTTGAACAAATTTGATCAAGGCATTGATTGCTTCGAACAATGGCAACACACAAGACATGGTTAACAATGTGTGAAGATCACAATAAAGGTCAATATTCAACCTTGTTTGAACAATGAAAGGGTTGTCTTTTGATATTTTCACAATCAAAATTTGGATTGTGCCATGATTCAATTCAAAGGCTCCAAAATTGATATCCATCAAGTCACAACATTTTTTAAGATCTTAAGTCCTAATGTTTTCACAATTTCAACAAATTTATTGAATTCCAATGTCATTTAAAGAAGTTTGAAAAGTAAAAATACAATGACTAGAACAAATTTTCCAACTTGGTCACCATTGGTAAGTTAGACAAAATTTGCATAGCAAGGTTTGTCCTACAATCCATACAATGTTGCCCCATCATGCAAGGAACATGTTTCTCCCTTAGTTATGATGTCAGTTTAATGTAGTAGTCTTGAAGAAAAAAGGCTCTACCACACCAAAGTAAATGAAACTCTCATGTACCTCCTTTTTAGTTGGCCTTCATTACAAAATGGGTGGGGTAATGATAAGGATCAAGTTATATATATTATCACCTTCAAAACACAATGAAAACTAAAGAGGAAAAACATTATCTAACATGCTTACGTCACACATACATGAACTAATATTTGAAATTGATTATTAATAATAGTTGCTTCATTTGCACTTAAAAAGACAAACTTGCCTCCAACCACAACACTTTGAGTTTTTTCAAACTTGCTTGCACATACAATTTGCCTTCTCCCAACATGCCCCATCAAACCAATGTTTCACATGAACATTCAATTGCACAAACAATTTATGCATGGTTGTATATTCTATCATGAGGCAACCATGATTGAGCAAATGAAAAATCAAAGCAAATTGGACTAGTTTTTTCTTCCTTTCAATTTAAGTTGCACCATAGTGACTTACTACAACATTATTTTTAGACCTTTAACAAGATACAACTTTTCATTTGTAACATGAATGTCATTTTTCAAGAAATTGTGCTTTCTTTTTTAGCCCCCTAATATGGATACCAAAACCTTGCAACACCCTACATGGTTTTATAGAAAACCTAATTTGGGAATAAAAAGTTTATCTCTTTCCTTAATCCGAGTGCAAACCTTGCATAAGATTCAATTACTTTTTTATCAAAACTTAAGACAAACTCTACCCATAGTAGTTTTATTGTCCATGTATATTGGAAATGCCTATTCAACTCATAGGCCTTCTTTTTCTTTTTTTAAATCTTGAATTCTTTTTGTCAAAACAAGGTCCAAAATTCTGCAATTAGATTGCATAGCAAAAGGAACATCCATGGAAATTGCACCAAAATAATCATTAGAAAACATAACATGCATGGGAATTGTACCAAAAACAACAATATAAAAACAACATTAGACTTGGGGATTTTGACGTGCTCCTTGGTCCCAGGGTGAACCCACTTGAGGGTTCACCAAATGTCAAGTTGTAGAAAGTTGGGATCGAGGGCACGCTCCCGGCTTCCAACTCTAAAAAGGGGTAGAAGGTCGAGTTGGGAGCCCTGGGATTTGACTAGGACGAGGGACTAGAAGATCAAGCTTGAATCTACATCCAAAAACCAACCACGGGAGGTTAGTTTAGCATTCAAGACACCCTTGGGTGTTGGGACTTGCCACGGGCACTTGGACACACAAGACTCACCATGGCCCGAACTCAGGAGTAAGCCACCACCTTACTCCCTATAGTATTCTCTGCAGCTCGCCGGGGAGACTACATCCAAATGGCACAAATTCCCGGGACTCCCGAAATGAAGTCCCGAAATTGTCCCGGTGGGACTCCCGGAACTTTGAACCGCCATAACTCCCGACTGCATAGTTTGATCGCGACGAGATTTGAACCGAAGTTGTAGCCCTCGTCGAGATCTTTCCAACGCCATGTCGCAAACTCAAATCGGACATCGGTAAGAGGTCGATTCCCGAATTTTAGTGGTCGGGAGTCAAACTGCCAGTTTGACTCCCGACCATTAAAAGTCAGGAATCGATGTCTTCCCGACGTCCGATTCGGGAGTGCGATACGGCGTTGGAAAGATCTCGACGAGGGCTACAACTTCGGTTCAGACCTCGTCGCGATCCAACTCTGCAGTCGGGAGTTATGGCGGTTCAAAGTTCCGGGAGTCCCGCCGGGACAAAATCGGGACTCCATTTCGGGAGTCCCGGGAATTTGTGCCATTTGGATGCCCCCTCCGTGGCGAGCTGCAGAGAATACTATAGGGAGTAAGGTGGTGGCTTACTCCCCAAGTCCGGGCCGTGGTGAGTCTTGTGGTCCAAGTGCCCGTGGCAAGTCCCAACACCAAAGGGTGTCCCGGAACGTGAACTAACCACTTGGGTGGTTTATTTTGATGCAGAATCGTGCTTGATCTACTAGTCCCTCTTCCTAGTCTAATCCCGGGGCTCCAAATTCAACCCTCTACCCCTTTCTAGAGTTGGAAGCCGGGAGCGTGCCCTTCGGTCCCAACTTCCGCAACTTGACATTTGGTGAACCCTCAAGTGGGACCAAGGAGCGCGTCACGGAGGACTCCAAATCCCCAACTTTTCCAAGTGTTGAGCTTCACCCCCACACTTGGCCAAGTTAGGGTTGTGACAGATTTTATCCCAAATCAAAATTCAAACTTAAAGGGCTAAAGTTTTGACATGATATCAAAAGGTTAGGGACTTAAAGCATGTACAACACAATAAGAAATATTTTCCTTTTTCATTATCAAAATCTAATAAGATAGTAGTTGAAATGAACATTTCCACTATTTTTGGACCAATTTGGTTTTAGTGCAAAAAGATTAGTTGATGAAAACAACTTTTGTGGAACATATTTGGTCATTTTTGACAATGACATGTTTCATTAAATAATTTAACTATTATTTTTTAAATAAAAAACTTAAAGTCCCAAAATAGATGATGTGGAGTAATGGAAAATGTCACCAAAACACTAATACAACTTTCCATTTACAAACTAGTGCACCTTTTCATTACCATTTATTTGAATATGAAATTTCACATGGCAACCTAGCTAGGTTATATTGAAGAACTTACTATTTACTTAAAAAGTACCGCATGGCAACTTAAAATTAACAAATGAATTTTTTTGGCACAATTGTGTGATGCCATATGGTAGTAACATCCGAATCAAATGATGTTAAATGACTTAAATTATGAGGTTTAGGCTAGGTGACCTAACCTAGGTGGTTTAAGTTAGGCCTCCTAGCTTAGGAAGCTTAACTTAGGTTGTTTAAATTAAATAACAAACTTGGGCTTAAAACCTAGGTGGGCTACCTACACAAGGAATGTAAATCAATTAAGCCATTTACCTAGGTTGCAAATGTGAAAACTTGAATGCCTCACCACCATTTTCAAGTTTTAAGTTCTTAACCATTGCATCACAACTTTTTTAGGTAACAAAATTACCCACAATAAAAGTATACATAATAATTTTATACAACCTAAGTAAAGAAAACCTATGTACCCTAATTAGGCTTAAGGTTATCTAGGCTAAATTAGGTCAACCTATGTTAACATAATTTAAACTTAAACTAATTAAGATTAAATATATTTATTGAATGTAAGTTAACATAGGTTAAACTTAAGTTAACTTTCAATAAAACAAGGTTAAAATTAGGTTAAGCCTAGGCTAATGAAGGTTGAATTTAGGTTAAATTAGGGTAATTGAGGTCAAATTTAAGTTAATCAAGGCTAAAGTTAAGTTTAATGATTTAGTTAAACCTTGGCTAACTTTGGTTAATGAAGGCTAAATCTAGGTTTCACTATGAAAAAAATGGGTGTTTTGTAACTGGTCTTGTAACTCATTATATATAATATGTTGTGAATGTTAATAGACAAGTTGTAGGAACTACATAATGGTAACTCAATGTATATATAGTGCAACGCATTGCAACTCAATTACAATTCAGTCAAAACAACTAATTTTCAATTATTATGTAACTCCATTATACTTACACACAATGATGTCATGTTGACATCATTGATTATCATCCATCTATTAAAATTTTGACACATGGCACTATGAAGATTTTTTAACATAAAAATTATTTCTTTTGTAGGTGGGAAAATAAGACCTATTTATTTACATAGGTAGTTAAATAAGTAGGAAAACACAAAAGATTTTTTTTTTTTTAAATTTATGTTTTGCCTCTAGGTTAAGCTTTTTTGAGCTCATCCCAAAATGGCACTTGTATTTTAGTGTGAAAATATAAAAGAACAAACCTTCTTTATATAGTGCGTAATATGGGATTCAAAGACAAAACATATGGATTGAATCTTTTAATTGTTCCTTCGTTGAAAATTAAGTTGCAATTGAATTTTAACTACAACACTTAAACCTTCAAGGCAAGCCAAATCCAAGGGGGAGGGCTCCACTGTTTTTAGTGTCCAAACAAAACTTGAACCCCTCATATTGGTGCCTTTGGGGCATTAAAAATCATCGAAAAACATAAATTGAGAAAGTTATGGCCCCCCAAAGTAGAGGGGGTAAAAAACTTTTTTTAAAACCACTAAACATTACAAAGGCCAATTCCCAAACACCTAAGAAAATCCTTGTATGTTGTTATGTTCCTATTAGAGTTCAAAGATGATTTGTAAAACTTCAAGTGGCGCCCCTATAATACTTTAAATCATTTAAAATGAATAAGAAAGTTATGAGGTTTGAAAGTAGGAGGGGTCCAAAGAAGGAAAAAAACAAAAAGGAAAAAAAAGTGTTTTGTAAGTTGGAAAACTTATTTTTCTTGTTATTTTTTATTATTGTGTTTACCAAAATTCAACCTAGGTTAAACTTAGGTTAATAAAGATTACAACCTAGGGCTAACTTCAATTAAACATGGGCTAAAATTAAATTAACAAAACTAAATTTAGATTAAATTCAAGCTAGCAAACACTAAACCTAAATTAATCAAATTAAACCAAAGTTAAAACAAGGGTAACTGAAGATGAATTAGTCTAAACCCAAGCTAAACTTGGGTTAACCAACATTAAACCTAGGATAACCTCAACTAAACCTAGGCTAGAATTGGGTTAACCAAATCCTAACTTATCCAAGGTTAGATCCAAATTAAACTTGAGATAATCAAGGTTCAACTAAATAAAACCCAAGCAAACTTAAATCAATCAAGGTTAAACCTAAGCCAAATCAAAGTTAGTCAAGGTTTTTCAAGGTTAAACTTAAGACTCCTTTATTTAAACTTAAACAAATAAAGGTTAAACTTAAATTAATAAATTATAAATTTGATCTTTTAGTCAAAATTTAATAAGGCATTATTGAATCTCATTTTGAATTGAAATATTGATAAACATAAATAAATAAATAAAATATTTAAATTTTTCATGTCACGTGAATTAAATTTGGAAGTCCGTGTCATTACATTAATTAAAATTGTGACATTCAAGTTCTCATCACAATGGAAAAATAAATCATGTCACACTTCAATGAACATCATGTTCATGACATAAGTTAAAATTGTTGCGTTCAAGGTTTCATTACAACGAAGCCAAAAAAAGAACAAAAACAAAACAAAATAATTTAAAAAAAAAAGTGTGTCCCATTAATAATGAGCATTTTCTTATGTGTGAATGGATACACATATAAAGTGACATTGGTAATGGACAAAACATGGAGAAAACTATTAGAGCATTTTTGTGGTTTAACAAAACCAATTTGTTGTGTGTGAATGGGTACACATATGTAATGATATTGATAGTGTATGTGCAAAACATGAAGCCACTATAACATTTTTATGGTTTAGGAACATTCAAGTTTGTGACATTGAAATCTTTTATTAACATTTTGAATTATAAAAAAAAAGTGGGATTGTGATTTCCATGCCAATGAACAAACACTATGAACATTGCAACATTATTCATTTGTTTCTAACAACTAGTGTAAATTTTTATTATTTATACAGAGAAACTTAATATTGATCAAATTGTGATAAAATCAAACATATAGTTGCATGGAGAAGGGGTTCAAAAGATAACATTTCTTGTTGTGCAATGTGAAATGAACTTAAGGCATACATGATGTGAAAACAATTAAAGGCATACCCAATGTGAAAAAACTAAAGACATATACAACGTTAAAGGAATTATAGGTTTTGATGATAGTTAAATATTGCTTTGCCCATGTCACATTGTGTAGTGATTGATCTTGGTTGTAGGCAACAATTGTTGGTTGCATAAAAATCACAAAAGCTTAGTGCCACAAAATCATGAATAAAAATCAACATTGCCAAAAGCCATTAATGAATGCCTCATAAACGATAATGGAGTTTTGATGTTCAATGTTCACAAGTTAAACATCACAAACAATAAAAATTTAACCAAAAAGGAAATAACAAATTTAATTACAAAATTTACCTCAACATAATGACATTTTCAATTGACATAACTTGTGAATGATTATGAGTGTGACGACATTTTTAGTCAACATAACTTATGAACGACTATGGGAATTTAAACATGACTATCAATCCCATGGAGGAATTAAGATCAATTAATTCCTAAAGCATTCGAGAGTCTTGAATGTGATCTATAAATTGTGCAACATGAATGATCTAGGAATGATATCTTGGAATGTAGATGTGACCTATTTGTAAATTCATGAGTGATTTGTGACTTGTGACTTTTGAAGTAGTATGTTGTGAACAAATGTTAACAATCCCATTTGGGATCAATCATAGTGGACTTTGACTATTTAATGTTGATGAGTCAATCAAAATCCAAAAAGACATTCCCAGGGGTCACTACCTAACTCTTAAATATTGTCAAAACTTATGATTATGATGATTAATCGTATTAATGTGACACATAAAGAACCCAAAGGCTGAAAAACACACACTTGAAAACCTAATAGGGTGAAAGCACATTACACTATCCATAAAATGTTGTCACAAGGCAATTTTTGCAAGATTTTGGGATTTGTAATTTGTCACGTGATTAAATATAATCAATTAAAATGAAAAAGGACTCAACATTCCAATGTTATATATAATATAATCACATAGTTTGAATTTCATGGATAGTTTTTGAATAATTAGAACATAATGGACTTTTAAAAGAGTACCCAAAAACTTGTAATAATCCATAATTAATGAGTATGGACTCCATGCACCTTCATATAATGTTTTTCAATGGGTAAAGGATTCAATGCTAATACGATGTGATAACATTGATACCAAGGAGGACTTTTTAGAAGGGTTTTGGTGACTAGAATTTTCTATGTACCTTGAATTATGGTTTAAAAATATTAAGTCCTTTACTTAATGAAAGTAATAGTTTAGAAACTCATCTTTTAATTTTAAGTTCTCCATACGATAAACTAACGTTTCAATTTTATTTATTTTTAAATTCAAATGATAACTTGTAAAATGACTTGTGTGATTCAAGGTATCCTACCTTCACATTACTTTCGCAATGTTCATTTATGCAATTACGGACTTTCATATGTGCCTAAAAATGTTATACCTTAATGTGCTTTCACCCAATAGTGGTTTGTTATTCCAAACACAACAAAACAAAATCAAAGACTTGGGTACGAACTTGAATCTTGGGAAATTAAAACCTTGTAACATTGAAATTTGAAGGTTTAGTAACTAGCACAATTCAAACACAAAGACGATGCACATTGTTTGGTTTTTGGAGATAATTTCGACATTTATTGTTTCGACAAGTTGCAACACTTGCCCCATTCAACTTTCAATTGTCAACATCACCATTGCAAAGTCTAAAGTCCATACTTTCAAAGTTCAAAGCTCCAAGTTCATTGCTTAATAATCAAAATTGCACAAGGGTGGCACCATGCACTCCATTATGATCATGTTTACACACAATAGGCTATTACCTCACAAGCCTAATAGAAAGCCATGACAATGGAGTCCTATTTCTTATTGCATGGACATGTATTTTCCATTCGAAAATGGCAATTAAAGCAAAAAACCTTTAAATAATTAATGCTAAAAAATTAGGAACATTTCATATGTATGGTTATTGGTTTTTTTTTTAATTACAAAAAATCATTTTCCCACTTAAAAATGATAGATGTCAATTTTAGTGAGTGAAATGTTTATTTATAATTGACACAATTTTGCATTTGGTCAATGTTTGATTTGTAGAATAATAACCTATCAAACAACTTTGAAAATAACTACATGAAACACATGTAATATAAAGTTATTGTCCAGGTAGAAATTGTGATCACAACAACCTAATTGAATGTTTATATTAGTTTTGATCTAGGTTAGAAACGATGATATGATGACCTAATAACAACCCAATGGGCCTTACTTTTAATTAACAATTTATCTTGGATTCATATATGAATTAGTTAATTATATTGGCTTAGGCACAAATAAAAGTCCAATGACTAAAACACTAGCCCCAAGATATCTAAATTTCACCTCATGTGTTTTGTGTATTGCATTTGTGTTCTATGACATTTTAATTCATTTAATTTTTTTTGTGCTAAAACATATTTTAAAAATAACTTTCATAGGTTCAAACCCATCCTAGATTACATACCATTATGCTTTTATTCATATATATTTTCTACACACATAACAACATATTATAATTTATTATTTATATTGATTTAATAATTTATTATTAACACTTTTCATATTGATTTATATTACATGAAAAAGATACACACATTGAACTAATATTTGTTCTTTACAAAATTGAATTAATTAACTTTCTTTAATGATACATGGAATATATATTTAATAATCATTTTTCACTTGTTACCATAGGAATTAATTTTACAAACTCCAAATGACTTGTAAATCTAATGATTTGCACACATATATGAAAAACAAAATGTCAACATGGATTTTTTTTTGTAAATATTTGTTGTTGTTATTTTCCAAGGTGTATAATTTGTTTTGTATGTTAGCTTTTCAATTTAACCTTATCCTAAAGTGTACATAAGGTGACATGTTAAAGATGGGCAATGGCCATTGCAAATGTTTCATATATGTTAAATCGATTTATTGTACAACAATTTCAATCATATCATGTGTAACGAATATTGGAATTTGAAAGACTTTAATGAATTCATCTTCTCCAATACCTTCATGTTGTTAGTGGTTCCTATTGTTAGTAGTATTTAGTTGGTTTTTTTTTTTTTTTTTTTTTTTTGGGGGTCTTTTTGTGTGTTAGGGAGCCACTTTGAGTGGCCCATCACAAAACATTTTTAAAATATGGAGGTCCTTCCATTTGGCCCATGACAAAAAAATGGGATAAAATGTCATTGGGAACATCTTGGGAAATACATTAAGAACTTGTAAAACGTGTTGGGAACATCATCATGACATATTGAAAACTTGTGGAAACACATTGAGAAAACCCAAAAAATTGAACCCAATGTACACATCTGAAGCATGATGGAGAGACAACATGGTCCAATTTTTTTGAAGGTGTACCACCCAAGATGAAATAAAGATAGTTTTGAACATATTAATACCCTACATTTTGAATCCTATTCATATTAAGGAATCAAAAAATATACCGTTTTGAAATATGAGAAATTTAATCATCATATATCTAAAAACATCAATATCATTCACTTTGTGTCCATGTTGATGATGAAACATGATCAATAAAAGTTATATAAAAAAGTACCAAATGTTGAGTGTTTGACAAACATTTTTAGTACACCTTACAAATTTTGGATTTGATAGTAGCATGCCTAGAATGACATGGGAAGAAAAAAATTTACATTTTTATAAATCCTGCCACAAAAATGTAATGGCCCCTTGTAGGATAGAGGAAAAATTGTGCACCAAAATGTGTCTTCCAATTACACAACAAAAGTTTTAGAGGTATTTACTTGCTTGGAATTCTAGCACTTGGAAACATGCATGCTTTAAATGACTTGACAAGGTTGAAGCAATCATTCAATACCATTGGAAATTATGAAGCAATCATTCAATACCTTTGGAAATTATGTGCACAAAAATTGACTATTATGAGTGCCATTGTATAAAGTGATTTCATTGCATCAAAAATTGAATTTGTCATTGATAGATAGGCTAAATAGGTGGATGCATGTCCATTGGCTAAATAGGTGGGTAAGGCCATGTAGTTAGGGCACATATGTGGCTAATGGTTAGGTGCACCCTTTTTTTTAATAAAGAGAAATCCTAAAACCAACTCTGGTTAGGTGGGCCCATGTATGTGGTACTAGGTTTAGGTAGGGGCACAATAAGTGGTTGGTACTTGGTAGGCACAAGAAGGTAGTCTATAAGTGAGAACTATACAAGTAATGGCAAGTAGGCCATTTATAAGCAAGTAGAGGCATGCAGATGGTCAACTTAAGGACGTTAGTTGGTCAGGCATGAGAGTCAAGAAGGTGGTTGAAAGATAGCTATCGAAGTTTCTTTTCTGACAAATTTTGTTGACCCAAAAAAATGGGAAGGTTATTTATTTATTTTTATTGTATTTTTTATAAGAAAATTGCAAAAATTTTAGAAAAAAATTCCAAATTTTTGATATCACACAATTGGGGAGAAAAAAAAAACCCGATAGGTGTAGTTTGTTATCAATTACTTTATTTTGTTGCACAATAAATAAAATTAAGTAAAAATTTACATAAAGCAATGAAAACAAAGAATTATGCTAAGCATTATAGACAGGAACCCAATGGAAAAGTGTTTCCTCTCCACCTACCATCCATCCCTCATGGTATATGGTGGTGGATGTTGTCACCACATGAGTTTTTGGATTGGTGATAAATACTTAGGGTCTCTTTCCATTAGGTTGTTGTTGTCTCAGTTTCACATGACATACTTCGATGATACTCAGTTTCCATTACATAGAAGGTAATGGAATGGTAACTGAAATCATATTATGGGCCTTGTTGTATTAAGAGTCAATTTCCATTGGAGAGTTGTAAACTCTTTTGAAATTTTTAATTTTAATTATTGTTAGGAATGTTCAAAACATGATGGATGAAAAATATACGAGCAATAACATTGTAGGGAACTTTCAAATGAACATATTTTCCTGAAATGAAGTGTCTATCTTTTGTGAGTTGTACTAGTCTACAAAGCATGACACCATCTATCTTGCATGGTGCCACGGTGGGTGCTGGTTCACTCCAATGTTGGGCAGATATCACAAATATCCCTAGGTAGCACTCGGGCATCACCCGGGCATTTAGTCTGATCCCTTCAAGGTATCACCATGAATGATTATCTTGACTGAAAACCAAATTATTAGTTCTCAATTGTGTGAGAACCAGATGTGAGAACCGATTTTTAAAAAGAAAAATAATCTGAGAATTGGGTAAGGTCAGACCCCTTACTCAGGTTAGGGTCTTAGGATTTAGCTGCCATAAAAAATTAGTACAAGCAATCAGAAAGAAATTATGAGTATCAAACTTAATTATGTTTCTATGTAGAATGGAACAACGTTTTACTTACTGGATCTTGTTATTATTCATGGATCATGGGTTTGAACTTTGGAGGTATGGTGTTAAGTCAAGCTAATTTAATTAGGGCTAAAAGAAGGACACCTTCATCATTAGACCCACATCAAAATTTGCTTGTCAAGTCTAATTTGCCTTTGGAGATAGGAGATCCAAAGGAGGGTTAACATTCGGGAATAGGTACTTATTAATGATAGGCCAGGTTACATGGTAATGATGTTTGAAGAGTTAACATTATTATTGGGTTGTTCTTTCAACTTCTAACTAAGTGAGTGTTTTTTTTTTTTCAATTTTGTGATGTAGCTGAAATGACTATTTAACCACATATGGCAATTAAAAAAGAAGTAACTGAAAAAAATAATTGAACTATATTTTTGGCTATGCATCGAAACTTAGGATTGAAGGTGGAAAATTCTCAAATTCTCAAATATTTTTTCTAAATTTGATGACTGACAATCTTTAAAAACCTGAATTTTCGCCTTTTTGAAAAAAAACTTTTGCCAAAACAAAACAATGTCTCATCTTCTCTCTTTTTGGAAGAAAGAGCTGGCAAGTAATGTACTATGGACCCATGACCGGCAATTTTTAGAAAATGAAAGAACTGGTTGTCGCTCCTAATTGTAAATCTCGAAAAACCGAAAGAATTGGTCAAAGAACATAGCCCCCAAAGCTTTGGTTCTTTTACCAGTTCTTCCATAAAATCTGTTAGGTTTTGTGAAAATTTTCAAAAACCGCATTTAAAAAATCTTTCAAACACCTTGAACCAGAGGTCCTTTGATTCTGAATTTTTTCAAAAAGCCAGAGCTGTCCTTAAAAAAAGAAATCAAATAAATAATTATTTAATCTTAATTTTTAATTTTTAACAAAAAAAAGTAATAACCAGTTTGTGAGAACCGACGAAGGATAATTGATTGTTTTCAAATATCTGAGAATCGGTTTATTTTTTATAAAAAATGTTGATACCCTTGTCCAAATAGAATTTTTTTTTAAAACAAAATCTTTTTAGGAGAACTGGACCCTTTTGTAAATTACTTGTGAAAACCTGACCTGGTGGGTATCATAAAATTGTGATAGCCGCCCAACATTGGTTCACTTTGGCCCAAATATAGTGGGTGCCTTAGAACACTAGAAGAGTCACTTTGTTAGGGAGTTTTCCAACATGAATGGTTCATCCTTCACCAAGATGGATGGGGGTTAGCATGCTTGGATTCGAAGCCCTAACAAATGAGCAAACATGTATTACATCCATTCACATGTCGGAAAGTTAAAAGCTAGAAACAAGTTTGCAACCTGAATCAAGTTGCAAAAGGGTTAAAACTTAAGCTACATTTCTCAAGCTACATGCTTTGTGATATGTACTATACACAATTAATAAGTGTTCAATAGTTAATTTTAATGTTACTAGGGTTAATTCTAACGCACATGTTGATGTTATTCTTGTTTGTTAGTGCAAGTGAGGGCATTACCAAAATAAGGACACACAAGGCAAGAACCAAGTGCGAGTCTGATTTCAGTAATGCTCTTGCTTGAAGGCTTTTTACATTGCATAAAAATTGACATAACCTTCAGAATAATTGTGCACTCTAAGGTGCCCTCCAATTATACTATACAAATTCTAAGCTGTTTTTACAAATACATGAATTATCCAAATTTGTGCACACCTCTCTTACACTATGTTGCAAAACATCCTTTTGTGGTTTTTTTTCGAAAAGGTGATACCATAGTACCCAGGCCAATTTGACACTAATTATATTGTTTGCAGAAATGTCAAAATTTTCAAAAAGAAAAAAATTCAAAAATATTTTTTTCTGAAAGAAAATAAAGGATCTGATGAAATGTTTGAGAAAATATCCCTTCTCAAAATGGAAACCCCAGGGTGGGTGCATTACCCATAGTAAGGGGCCAAGGAGAAGGCGGTAGGACCTTACACATATAGGTAGGCATAAGATCCCTCCTGCTCCTAAACAGTAACCGTAAGAGCCCTTCTATTTGGTAGGAGAAATATTCAGGTGTAATACTAACAGGTACCTTCCAAATACACTAGGAATTTCTCTCTAGTGCATTATAATTCCATTGTCAACTGAAAAACCAGCTTTAACAAGGGGTGTGTTACACTGTGGCCTTGCCATTTACATTAAAAAGTATCTTAAGGCAAAAGAAGAATTATGGAAAACTCAAATATTTCACCATGCAAATATATAACCTTCAAAAAATCCTCTCTAAAAGATGCCAAAATCCTTCAAGATATTATAACTCTGGAACTAATCTCAAGTTCCAACACAAGCCAAAACATCATCTTTCAAAAAATCCTCATATAAAAATAGACCTATTACCTAAGGGCCAAAATGCCTTACACTACTAATATCCCTTGTCTTTGCAGGCAAGGCCAACAAATGCTTAATAAGAGCAAGATGCAAAAGCTAGTCTTGATGACCACCTGTATACGACTTCTAACATCCCCAAAAGCTTAAATGGCTAAATGATGCAATCTTGAATGATGCAATCCTGTTCACAAAAAACTACACCAGAACTGGGTCTGATTGTTCAAACCAGTTCCAGCTGACTACCTGTTGAATTCAAAGTTGTGATGTTTCTACCCTAATAATCCCTATGGTGTCCCCACTTTTGTGCAAATGTTTGAAGATTTATGTTGTTCCTAGTTGTCCCGATTCTTTTATGTAAATTCATTTTGGTTCATGGTGTCATGGTGCTTGGTGTGATGGAGCTTCACCCCTTTCCCTTTGTTCAAGGAAGCATGTTTCGTGGATGTTACAATGTCAACATCCTTGATCCTCCGTCCCAACATGATGGACTACAAGTTGGTACACTATGCATGTATGTATGTATGTATGTATGTATGTACCAAACTACTATGATTGGTATTTTATGTACCGACATTCATATCCTATCACTACATACACATGTGGTAGTTTTAAAGACATATGGGGTTGTTAGGTAGTTGTGTATAAATCTATAATACGCTTTGGATATGCAAAATACACCATGACATGCATTCATGGTAATTGATAGCTGTATCATGCAACTCATGGTAATTAATTGTTCAATTGATTTTATAGACTTGTTCCCATGAACTTCTGCTGAGTTTTGAGCAAGAGCGTTTGTTGATGGAGTTTGAAGGCTTCAGTATTGGAGTTGTTAAGCAATATGTACATTCTGGAATTACCAACACCAAAAACATGGGTATCGGCTTCTATATAGAAAATCTTGGCAAATCACACTAGTTCTGGTGGAAAAGAAGGCATTGTGTGAAACTGCAAATTCCAAGTATGTTTACATGATCAAAATGAGATGATCTGATAAAGAAACCTGAGAATTTTGTACAGGTTTCTCAATTTTGTGGACAGTTTTGATTTTCACCCAGCATGACTTGCTCTATAGGCCTGAAAGATTTGACACTAATAATCTTGTTTGGGCGGGTGATTTCAAGCCTTGTAGTATAACTTCTGTCATCAGAATTGCCTTGGCTGCTCTTTGGGTGTGGCTGAATGCAGCCATCTGTTAGAGAACTGCGCTCTGCAGGATACAAGCACAAGGTATGTAAGACCTCAATCCAACTTGGTGTCCTTGCATAGGGCTAGAGGCTTATACCTGTGCCAATGTTTTTTGACATTTTGCAATGAAGAAATTGGGAAAAATTTGGAAAAATTTGTTTTCATAGTATAAATTCAACCAACTTTTCTAATTTTTTGTTAAATTTTGCCAAATTTTCAATATAAAAAAAAACTCATCTGTGCTATGCTGGTTCTTGACTTGAAAAAATTCTCAGGTCAGGAAACCCAGTTTCACTAGATTGTAGTTTGGAATATGTTTATATCTATGCAGAATTGCATCGTTGAATGTCCTTACCTGTGGCATCAGCCATGCAAATCTACAGCAGTACTATCAGCAGTTTGAAGAACAACAGACACAAAGTTTGATTGATCAGGAGGTGAAGGAGCTCTTGTGTCAAACGGTGGCAGCATTTGCGCAACAACGAATAGGGGGTGCATTTCACAAAAATTTGGCAACTCTGCAGTCTGGTCAGTACAAGCCACTCCCTCCCCTTCAATGCCACCAAGCATGCATCTGATTGCTTTGCAACCACCATCTGCACCTACTTCAGGTACTCTTAAGGATATACTGCATCTTTCTCATTGCAGTGACCTCTGTTTGCACCTGGCAATGTGTTCTGTTATAGAACTATGTTGAGTTGCATGCCTGATATGATAGCCTTCCAAGTTGTATATTCTGGCTTTTATGGATCTACAACAAATGTTTGTGATTGGAGAGTTAATAAAGCAGCAAAGATACCATTAGTGTCTTATAGAGTGATGCAAATCTAATTCCTACAGCTGTACCTTCAATGTCTTGTTGGCAAAACACTTGATAAGTTGGGCTGGAATTTAGGTTGAGAATAGATGTGAACCTAAACCTAACACATCTTTCAAAGACACTGCGAAAAGTAGATAAATACACAGACTTCAATCTGCAGTGCTTGAGAAAGCTGCTAAGTTTTGCAATGCCAGCATTTGGTGCAGATTACCAGCTGTTTGGTGTGTGGTCAGCCCTCATATCTCCTGCTTTTTTCGGTCTTTTAAGCGTCTGAAACCAGCCTGTTGACATCGTAGAAAGGTCCGATTGATTGGATGATGGTAGCTTACCAGCCAAATTCTTCACCTTTGCAGGTTATGGGCCTGTAAGTGGTGGAGCACCACCTACATGCAGGCCTCCAGTCACACAGGCTCCAGCTAGCAATGGCCCAACACCACAGTACTATCCCAATGGCAATGGCCCAGCACAGCCACAACAGCAGCAATAGTGCACCCCAGCAGCAGTATGCAAACAGCAAAAGCACATTCCCACCACAGCAGCCATATTTGATCAGCAGCACCCTGCAGCCTCAACATACTACTAGTAACACAACATCACAGCATCACGATTCCAATGGGCTGAGCAGGCCACCAATGTCCTCCAGATTCAGGGCCACCTGTGTGTCAGCAGAGGTGAAGAGTCTGGTGTGAAAATCTGGTATAGAATACCTGACTGGGGATCCCGATTTGATGAATTTTAGACTCATTTTTGCTGATAGACTTCTACCCCTTGGATAATCTCAGCTTCTCATGCTTCTATGCTGATCAAATGCAGAGCATTCAGTTTTGGACATTGTAGTGTGGAGGGCTTGATTAGAACATGATGGAAATTGAGTGAAAATGAAATGGAATCTCCTCCAAGGAGGCTTAAAGCATACTATGTGTCTCCCTGTACTGTCATCATCTGGAGATGCGAGATAAAGAGGATTATAACTAGAGCTGTGCTGCAGTACACAGAAGGTTGCCTGGGTGGATAGTGAAAATGTTGGCAGCCTATTAGCCACCACACCACACCTCAGTTTTGGCTGGCTGTTGAGACTTCACAAGTGAAGCTATGAACCATTTGGAAATCATAACTCCACTCCAGTTCTGAACTAGATGTTGAGAAAGACTGTGGACACTTCAGATGTGTTATGAGCAATCAGTCTGAGATTTCAGGTTGTTGTTTTTCTTCAGATTTTGACTGTGGCAGTCTGTTTGAGAGTGGTTTAGATGAAGGGTTAAAATCTAATTTAAGGAAAATCAAGAGTGACCCTCACTTGAAGAATCTGATCATTTTGCCATCATGCACATCAAGTCATTAAGAGTAAGTATCTGGACACTTGAGGTGGTGCTCGTTACATACTCATTAAAGACTCAGATTAATGTATCAATTTAAGCTAAATCATAAGAATTTGATTAGTCAAAATTGCAAGAATCTCCATGTTGGCTGGTTTATATGGAGCTGATATTGGTGTCGTTGGGAGGGGTGTGGGTTAAATTGTTTGGGTGAGGTGCAACATTTTGCTTGAGTTCTCTTGCTGACAATACTATGTCAGATCTGATTTCTTGGATCTGTGTGACTTTAAGGCATGAAATATATGTATCACTCTTACAGTTTCCATTGCTGCAAAAATGCAACTCCAAAAGCCAATGTAATATCTAGTTGCTAGTGGCATCATACCTCAATTTGGATGTGACAAACTTTGTGCGAATTATTCACTCTATTTAATAGGCATTGAAAACCATTTGGGTTGTCATTACAGCTTCAAAAAAAGGTCATTTCAAATGAGGAGATGCATGGAACGATAGAGCTTGTCTATTAAAAGTAGGTCTGTTTTGAATTCAAAAGCTGTTTGTAAAAAAATTGTGTCACACCCAATGACAACCTCTACTAGGAGAAAACGTTTTCTTGATGATGATGTGTTGAAATTGGTCATCCTGAGCCAGTCCTCTCAGACAGCAAAAAAGTGTACAAGTTTGTGGCAAGCACCATGAATGGTAGATACAGTGGTAAGCATATATTACCAGCTTGGTGGAGTCAAGAGCTCATCAATAGCATTTTTTGCCCTTGGCAATTAGAGATATAGATATATTAAGATAATTGTTTTCTTGTTTTTTTTTTTTGTTTGGATGTGACAACAATCTAACCCTCCCTACCCATCCCCCCCCCCCTTTCTTCTGCTTTAAGAATTACCAGAAAGCTCTTGACAAGAGGGGTCTGAACAATTATTAGTAATTGTAATAATGTTGATCATAATAATCAATCTTAATTGTGGTCACTAGTCACTTAATTATGGTGCATTCACACTTGATTTAAGTCAGTGTTAACTGAAAATCTAGGTGGCACCCTAGGTGGCATCCAATGTTAAATGGGCAATAGCTTAATCTTAAGTGAATGTTAACTTAACATAAAATGTTCATGGTAAGTAGGTGTAAGTAGCATGGTGTTAGGAGACTCAACACTAGAGTACCTACCACCAAGTGTGAATGCACCTTAAGATTCATTGTGATGGTGTGAATTTGTTGTGACAAAGTTTAAGTTGCTTCACCCCAGTGGATGCCCCTTATTACTCAGTTGTGGATGAACCTCAACTGAGTTAATATTTGGTTTCACCTTGATAACTAATTTTGTAAGAAATAGGCATCATATATAGGTAGGAAAATAGGTAAATACTAGGTAAGTAGATGGTTAGGGTTTAGCTGTTTTTCCTACCTACTTACTAACAACCTGCTTGTGGGTTGTTAGTAAGTAGGTAGGAAATAAAGCAACTGAGCTAACCACCATGGTTAGCTAGGGAACTGGAACCCAACATAAAATTGTTTTATGATACAATTGTTTTATGATACAAACCAGCACCCACCAACGCACCATGAAAGATGATTTGTAAAGCTTGAGAAGGAGCTCCTACACACATTTTAAATCACTCAAAATGGAGAAGAATTGAGAAAGATCTGCCAAAATGTCCGGTGATAGGATAGTGTTCGGTTATGGGTCAGTTACCCTAGTACCGGACAAGAGTAAGGAGCACAGGACCCCACTCCATTACGTGGACTGGTTCAAAAGTCGGTACTGGACAAGACGAGTAAGGAGGCGCCAACTGGACCTTATCCGGTCCAACTTTGGGCTGTTTCCCGGACATGAGTCAAGTGGGAGAGAGTGCGAACTAGTTTGGGCGTGCGTCGCAATGCGCTCTCACCACCATCGCCGCAGTTAGGTAGCTAGGTACAGCAGCAGGAGCGCGCTCGTCCATGGCAACCATGGCTAGTCTTACGCAGCCTGCCAAGCTCATCATCGCTCCGTCCTGCGTCAATCCTGCACATCATTATCATCACCCCGATTCCAAGTTTCCTGCATCCCTCAAGCTGCGTCATTTCCCTTCTTCTTCGGCAGCAATGGTGTCCCCAGCTCGGGCAGCTGCTGCTTCTTCGCGGCCTCTTCGGAGCTCTGTTGCCGTTTCAGTACAGGTTCACTGCATTCTTTCAGCCTTTCCCTAGCTTTTCTGCGAGATTTTTTTCCAAGCTAAGTTCTGTAAATGCCACCAATAGTCCGTAAGATCTTCCAGTCAGCAAATGCATGAGCGATCGATCAGCATTCCATCTGTATTCCAATTCTTTGGACTCAGAAAGGTTTTTAGGGTTTCCAGTCCAAGTTTTCTTTGTTCATGATTTGGACTCTGGCTGCCTTCTTCTTCTTCGTCGGTTTATTTCTGGTCTGTACATGAGGTCCAACAGAAAATTTAATGGGAGAAATGGTGACAAACAGGAGGAAGCTCAGGCTATTGAAAAGGAGGAGATGCTGATGGAAAGGCCTGCCAGTTTGCTGCGAGAGGGTGAGGATGTGCAATGGGATAACCCCAGCACCTCCAGTATGCGATCTCGGTTTGAGACCATGATTCGAAAAGCTCAGGTCTGGAAAAGAAGCTCAGTTCCTGGTTTTTTTTTAAATGGAGTTTGGTGTTCAGGTTTTTGACTGAAATCTGGAGTCAAAAATTAGGGTTTGTTAATGGAGAAATGATTGATTTTTGTGAACTCACTTGTGCATTGACTGAAGAAAGTAACTTGCTGTGAAAGGGTGTGGAACTCATTACAGGTGTGTGTAGGATGACATTTGTGCAGCAGTGGAGGATGTTGATGGCATCAAATTCCGAGAAGATTCTTGGATCCGGCCTGGAGGTGGTGGTGGAATCAGTCGTGTCCTGCAAGATGGAAATGTGTGGGAAAAAGCAGGGGTCAATGTGTCTGTGGTCTATGGAACAATGCCTCCTGAGGCTTACAGGGCTGCCACTGGTGGTGGTTCTGATAACAAGCCAGCTGTCAACAAGGCTGGTCGAATCCCGTTCTTTGCTGCAGGCATCAGCTCAGTATGTTGCTTCCTTCTCATTCCATCCTTTAAACAGATTCATGATGTCTGTCATGGTGTATGTTCAAGTTGAATGCTGTGGGAAGATAGCAGGTGCAAAACTATTTTCCCATTCTGTTTGATCCAGGTTCCATCTGGCTACAAGAAGCAGAGGGATTTTCTAGTTCTGTTCTCGACCTTCCAGAAGTCCACAATTTGATTTCAGTCTGATTGGACCTGCAGGTGATGCACCCCAAGAATCCGTTTGCACCAACTGTGCATTTCAACTATCGCTACTTTGAGACAGATGCTCCACCAGGTACAGACCTAGTGCAGATTGTACACCTCTCTGTGTGCCATATACTTGAACCCAGGTGGTTGATTGTGTGAAAAAGGTTGCAATCCAAAACATCTTGGGTGCAGCTCTTGGACCTCAGCAACTTCAATCTCCTGAGGGCTAATGAGAAGTGTGGACACAGATGTGGCAGGTGCACCAAAAGCATGGTGGTTTGGTGGGGGCACTGACCTTACTCCTTCCTATATCTTTGATGAGGATGTTGCCCACTTTCACCAGGTCTGTTTGTCTAATATCAACTTGTCTTCCTCTGTCATGATCAGTCCAGTGATTTTTTTTCAGGTTGTGGACTGAGATAATCCACTGTAACTGATGACTGCTCTTGCCTTGCTGCTGGCATCATGCTGTTGTATCTTAGCTCTGAATAAAGAAGGTAGAAGGTTTCAAGACATATAATCTAGGCAATTTGCCACTAAGGGGTTTTGTAATAGCCAGGGTTAATTCACCAGGTTCCATTTGAACTCCGAAGTTAAGTTCTGTGGACCAGAAGAAGCACTTGGAAGCATGAACTCCCAGGAAGGGAGGTTGCTGGATCCAAATAGAGCCTACCTATGAGGTGGCAACATGCATGACAGAATAGGCAGAAGTCCCAAAAAATATATAAAATCTCATGTTTTGCTAGGATACAAGAGACTGCTCTCAAGGTGCCAATTCTTTATGTGCAGGTTCAAAAGCAAGCATGTGACAAGCATGACTCGGCATTCTATCCAAAGTTCAAACAATGGTGTGATGACTACTTCCTCATAAAGGTAGTTTCTGACTGCTGTGTTGCAAGCACAAGTTCTGTTTTGTACTAGTGTGTGAATTGCATGTCCAAAACAGTCCACTACACCTTGGATATATCTTAGGAGATGGTGACTTGACTGTTTCATAGTCAGTGCACACTACATCAGTGAGATGTTGACTGAATGGAAGGACTCATGTTGGGGCTATGCAGCACCGTGGTGAGAGAAGAGGGCTTGGAGGAATTTTCTTTGACGACCTTAATGATAGGGATGCAGAGAAGTTACTTGCATTCTCCACAGGTACTATCTTTTTGCAATCCCAATTTTAGATGTAGACACCAGTGAGAATGTTTTGCTCATTACTTTCATTTGCCCTTCAGCATGTGGGCTAACTTTTGCCATGGCTTGCAGAATGTGCAAACTCTGTGATTCCAGCCTACATACCATTGATCAACAAACGAAAGGACACGCCTTTTTCACCAGAGCACAAGGACTGGCAACAACTGCGTCGAGGTCGCTATGTTGAGTTCAACTTGGTGGGTCATGAAAATAATGGCTGTTGTTGATGGTTCTTGCTTGACTTTTGGAATCTGGCTTGCTCAGTTTTTGTCAGTAGCATAAGGTTTGAGCTAGTAGCAGTACAAAGCCTTAGATTCTCCCTCTTATTTTATCCGTTCAGTACGGGAATATCTGTGGGTGTTATGAAGGAGAGGCTAGGAACATGCCATTTAATATTGCTGTATGGGAAAGAAAGATTGGCTTCATTGCGCACAAGGGCTGTTCAGGAGCAACAACTAGGATAGATTAAGTTAATGTAGTGGTTCTGTTGCAATCTGGTGGCAGGTTTATGATAGAGGAACAACGTTTGGGCTCAAAACAGGGGGCCGAATTGAGAGTATTCTCATGTCACTACCTTTGACTGCACGTTGGGAGTACGACCATGTAAGTTTTCACCATGCATGTTGTATGTTTGATCTGTTTATCCTCTTGAAACTCAAGTTCCTTTCCTACATGACAGCATGTAGCAACAACTGTTTGAGGTCCAGCAGAAACATGTTGCCCTTGCTTATTGACTTGTTCTCCGATGCTCCAGCAGTTGGGTGCGGCCTTAATTCTTCATTGATTATCCAAGCATATGGTTTTATGACTATCAAGCATAATTGTGTGTGGATTTTTCCTTCCAAGGCACTCTATCTCCCTGCTATGCAATTCTCAGAAATGAGAAATGAGAGCTGACCTTGATGTTTGTGGTGCAGCAACCTGAAGCAGGGACAGAGGAATGGAAACTTCTTGATGCTTGCAGAAACCCTAAAGAGTGGGCTCCTGTTTCTTGAATACTGGAAAAAATATCGTAGTATAATGATTGAACCAAAAAGTAAATGGTACAGTCTGAGGTGGTTTAACACACAAATTACTCCTGTTCCAGAGAAGTTGCAACTGCAACTTGCAAGGCAAACACCATTAATTATGTGGTGACCTGGGTTCCAAGATCAGTAGCTGGTTCTCAATAGCACACTTCAGAGGAATTGGATGGCTGCTATGCATTGTCTTATCAGTTGCTGCTGAGAAAGCTGAGTACAATTTTCACTTAGTTTAGGAGACTAATGTCAAATTTGGCTGGATCGACTGCACATTCTGTTATTGCAGTTGGCAATTAAAAAGTATTCACTTTATTTGTTTGAAACTGATTAGCTAATCAGGATGTTAATGGAATGTACCAACCGTATGTCCACTTGTTAACAACGGTCTCTTAAAATACAGTGCATATGTACAACCATTTTTCCAGTGCTCAGTAATAGCAATTGAGATAGCTAGTGAGATTGTCTCCAACTTACTTTGAGAGTTGACAGAATTAGAGTTTGCCTCAGTTGGCAATAATCAAAATTTCTGTGCACAAATCTTGACAATCATAATTTGCATGCTGCACAAGAAAACAGGAATTCAATGAATCTAGTCCACCTTTACCACACCTTTACAAAAGACTGACTTTTTCCACACCTTGAATGCTAGTCCACAAACATTTTATTCATGAACACCCAAGAGGGAAATTTGGCAGTAATCTGCATTCAAATATGCAACTCAATGCAACTCAGTTCCTAAGAAAATTCAGTCTCTTTTCAGTAAGTGTACATCAAACAGGATTCCATAACTAGGCAGCTGCTCATTTGCCCTTCTTCTGAATCTTTTTCTGGTAAAATTCAAGCTCATTACCCCCCAGAATATATCTGCAACAAGCATATCTGTCAATGGATTACACATATGTGAAAAAAAGAAGCCAATAGCTAACAACCACCTCCTCATGCACACTGTAAGAGGAAAACGCATGTGTTGCTGGACATACCCATCAGCCCGACCACATTGGCCAGGTCGAGATGCAATGCAGGCAAGCAACCTCCCACCAGCAAACTGTTCCTCAAGATGTGCATCCAGCTTGACCACCCTGCCTTTTTGCAATCTTCTTTTGCACTTTCTTGCTGGCCTTCTTGTCCTCCTCTGCAGTCTCTACACCCTGGGACATGCATTCAAGAACATAGATGTGTTGCATCAGCAATGTAGCTCTAGAAAAGCCTGTTCAGAGAAGCCTTGTTGTGAAGCTCCATGTGTAATAGCTATTTACAAACAGGGTTCTTATTACAAATTACCTACTTGTTGTGCACTTATTTTATTATGTGGGAACAATGGTTTTAGTAGGCAAAAATGCCTTAGGCTAGAAGGTCATTTCAACACTTAAATTAGAGTTTTTATAAGTTTGACATATGGGGTTCTCAAATATTTGGACTCTTGTTTTCTATATAGTTATGTCTCTTGTCCAATGCTTCTTTTTGCACTTGTCACAAGCAATTTGAAAAGCAAAAACAAATTCAAAAATTCTTTTGTTCATTCCCAATGTAATTAAGAAATTACACTTTTCATTGGATAGGAGGTGAAATGAACCAACTACTACATTTGAATTTGAATTTTTGCCTTCTTGAATGAGGCCTGTTAAAAGGACATCAACTTGGGAAATGTTAAAATTGGGCCATGATTTAATGAAATGATCAAATATCATAATGGTTAGAAGCAACTCAAGAAAAATACTAAGGTTTTTAGGTTGTGTTATGGTACCATTGTAGGGCTACCAACTAGTTCACCCAAGGCCTAAATGAGGTTAGGAAGACCTTCTTTTTTTTGGGTAAGTTGTGAATCAAGATAACTAATCCTTCTTATTTCTCAAACCCCAACAAATGATATCAAGGATAATGTTTTTTTACGCCAAAGTGGTGATCATCCATTCAAACATGTAGAAAAAGACAATCATAAGAAGAATTAACCAAATTTGTCATAAACCAAAACTAAAGAACAAATCTTTAACCATCCTCCAATATTAAGTTTGGTTACACAATGAAAATCAAGTGTATGAATATGACAATTTTCACCTTTATTTTTGGGTCACTTCTAGCAACTAAAAACTTTCAAAATTAATATTTCTTGGATTTTGAATTTCATTTTTTAGCAAAATGTCACCAGCAAAATAAACATTATTTAAGAATCACTTGCAAGTTTCATTGAAGTTGAGAACTTTGAATCTCTTTATGCGAGTGTCAATATGTGGCATAAAGTTAGAGAATATGGATTGGAAGGTGTTGTTTGAAGTATGGCACAACATGAAAAATCAAAGAATTTTTTGTTGGGATCAATCGTAAAAGTTCAACCTTTTTTTTTCTTTTTCATTAGTTTGATATGCTTTGATGTTCACATTTTTGTTTGAAAGGTCCAAATTTTGTCATTTGAAATGGATTTGTTAAAACTAATCATCACATGAAAATGCAAAATCAAAACTAACTTGTCACAAAAAAGAGTAGATGACCCCATCAAATTACACCACTAGGTATTCTTATCCTTTGTTTTTTCATGATTATAAATCTTCCACAAGATATCTTGAGATTACCATTCAAAAGTACTTATGAATGTGGGCCATAACTCATATTAAGCAACATGGATCATTTTTCACATTCTCATTGCTCAAGTTGAAATATATATGGATCGCATCTTTTTATACAATTTCATGAAAATTCCCATTAAATTCCCCTTTTTTTTAATATCCATTGGGGGCGGGGTCAAATTTGACTCCTAAAAAATTATAGTATTATTTTATTGGCTATGCTTTTAAGGGAGAGTCTTTGGAATGATGTAGTTTTCATTTGGTTCCACATTTTGAAGATTATTCACTAGGAATTTAAAATAACTATGTGCCTTTTTTTGGGAGCTTTTGTGGAACATTTCATACTTTAATTATTGCCACTATGCATACACAATTCATAATTTTCATTTATTTTGTCATTTTTGTTGTGCACATAGTGGACAAAAGATGTTAAATACCCTTTAACAACTAAGTTGTTCAAGCATCAATGCAATGTCGTGCCTAGTTCTACTAAGGTTTAACTACTCTTTGTTTAAAAATTAAACAAAGTCAATACAAATATTATTCTTACAAATGGTTGGAAGTAGGTTGCTAGTGAGTATTAAGTCCTACTCCCTTGAAGTTGTGTTTCAAGTATAGTAAGGTCCAAGTTTTATTTTCATAAGAGACCTACCAAGGGATGATCATATTTTGTAAAAAAAAAAAGAGTAACCTAAAGCAAAGTGGTTAGGTCAAGAGAGTGTCAAAAACCTTGATGATTTTTTTTGAAGAACAAGTCATGCAATCAACCCCACATTGTCAATTTTGCAAACCCCTAATTTGCAATAGCCTTTTTTAAATAATCATTAACAACACAAATGGTGTCATGGGATACATGTATCAAATGTAAGAGGACAAATGTTTTTTCTCTAATCGTTGAAGCTATAAATGGGAACAACAAAGCTCTAGTTGATGTTATGGGGCAAATAAATTATGTTCAACTTGAGATTGAAAAGCTTCACAAGAAAATTCAAAAATGCATGTTTAAGAACCAAATGACATATCTCAAAGCAACATACAAGAAGAATCATAGAACAAGCAAGAATATGGTTCGTGTTTTTCTTAATTTGAGCTAGTCAATGTGTCATGCTTGCATTTAAGACAAAACATTTGAATACTTCCACTACTAAATTTAATATCATATTCATCTAAACATGAACTTCTAAAACATTGCATTCACATGGGTAGTGATGGAGATATAGTTGATATCAAAGTCTACTTAATCTAGCGATTACCATATCACAATAACATTTGCATCTTGAGCAAAATATAGTGAACTTTCAATTTTCCTACGGTCATACTCGCTTGTGTATGCGTTCAAGTAAAATGTACAGTTGCAAGCTATTCATTGTTTATGAATTTGAGGCCTACATGGTTTCCAACACTTTGTTCCAATAGTGTACATTGGCTATGCATAGAGACCTTGTGTAATCTTACAAAACAACCTACAAGTTATTAATCACTATTAATTTCATTTCCATGTTTTTCCTTGAATTATTCGTTTAATTCATTTTCTCACACCAAGTTGGTTCAAAATACCATAATACATTGGCAACTTTAGCACAGATTATTATACTTTTCGAAAATTTAAGAAGTTACTTTTCTCCCAAAAAAACAATTATGAAAGAACATAAAGAATCATTTTAAATATTGGGAATTTTTTATTTTTAGAAATAGAAAACTTAAATTTTATTAATTAATTGACAAACATGTGTTGAAAAGGCCCCTATTCTAGGGTAATTACCTAACTTTAATTGAGCTATTGACATGATTTTTGTATAGAATCAACTTGCCTAATGCACAATAACAAACTGGAACAATCAGATTGAGAAAAGGATTTGAAAAAACCTTGAACAAAAGCTTCCTTTGAAATACCAAATGACTTTTCAACTACACTTCTTCCATGCAACATGTTTTGATTGTATAAGGTTTGAAAGGTAGTGTGGCATTTGCTTGTTTGCTTATGTGACATTGTCAATCATAACATAAGCCTAAATCTATCTTTTGTCACCTACATGAGGTTTTGTTCTTTCTTGTCCATGTTATCATAAGTTCATATGGTAGGAAGAAAAGACTATAATGATTCAAAGGCTACTCATTTTAGGTGAACATACCCATACATATACATCATGAAAATGCTTTGAATAAATGGCAATGACCTATGTTTGGCACACTATGTTTTTGAGTAGGATGAATAATAGACAATTGCAAAATTTTGACCCTCAGGGCTCTTGTAAGTGAATTTGTGTTACACTTATGGCACCATGATTTGACATGATGCTATAAAAACTCTAAAATTCAACCATCGCCTCAATTGAATTGTTCCCTTTTGATTGTTGAATTCAATTCTTGAAAACCAAGTTTAAAGGGCATACAAACTCATGCAAAACTATGTGAATTACAAATTTTCCAATAACAAACATTGTGATACATTGCAAATATTTGGATGCATGGGCTAGCTTGTGAGGAAAACAAGCTACATAAATGTTTGTTAGGATAACAAACCTAAATTTGGCAACTTTATTTTTCTGAAAATATATCTTAGTTTTTTGTTAATTGTGATATAAATTTTTTTATACTCTCTAAAGTTTTTATACATGTTTGTGATCGTTATATTATGTCATAAAAGATGATAATACTAAGTGGTGGACCTAGATTTCACCCAATCCAAATATCATATTCTATAATAAATCATGGACACAAGACGATTGATACTTATACATGATTAAAGTGTTTTATTTTAAATATTACATCATGACCAAAACATAACCAACATTTTTTTGGTGGCAAGACCAAAAAAGGGGTGGGACGGGGGGCAACTCGTTCATACTTTTTGTTCCCAAAAAACCCCCAAATTCACCAAATTTTGAGGCAAATAAATTGAATCACCATATTTAGACCATAGGTTCTTGCATGTTGATAGTATATAGTGGGGTTTCAAAAAAAAAATTACTTTCTCTATGACCTATAGCCAAATTTGGCTAAGTCCTCTTGTGGATGATGGCTAGTCCACCTACCTGCAAGCTTCTCAAATCAAGCTCTTCAACTCTTGAGATTGGCTAACCTGCTAAACCCAAGTCCCCTCACCCCCCACTTTGCTATTATCCACAAATTTTTTTTAAAAATTGATCAAACACCAAAATTGGCTATGTATTCAAACCTGGTGTAGAATCTGGTGAATTTTTAAAGAAAAATCTTCAGAAAAAACACACCCATTTTTTGCATTCTTGAGAATTGGAACAGCAAGCATCTCGTGCACTGGGAGCAGGGCCAATGAGTATGCTAGTTGTTAAGTTGAAGCGGTTGTCAAAGAAATGAGGGTTCATGTTAAGAGAGGTCTCTACAGCCTGTAGACAACTAATACATCTGGTGAGTCTCTATGGCTTGCTTATACTAAGAGGTGAGAAGCCATGTTTGTTTGCAAGATCATGAGGAACCACATATCGAAAATTCCAGTGCACACATATGCAATGTAGAAATGTAAATGTGAACCCAATTCCGAAATCCTCAGGCAAATGCTGTTGCAGGTACTACACCAGCAAAAAAGTCCTTAAAATAGCCAAGTGGTTCTTCCACAAATGTGGAGATAATGTCTCGCAAAGTTACAACCCCCTTCAAGTCACCTTCAGGATTGAGAACATAGATGCGGTGGATTTTTGCTCCATCAAGCTTTGTAATTATCTCCAAGAGAGTGCTCTTGTCAGTGCACGATACAGGGTCATTTGGAAGAGGTCCATGCACATTTCCTTGACTTCGGAGATATGTTCTGACCGCCTCCAAGAAATTGCTGGCAGTTAGGAGACTGCAATAGCCACAAGCCAACTCCAAAATCTTTACAGGAATTCATGTATGTTATTCCACTAGCAGTTTGCAACGTCATTGCACAAAGGTAGAGATAATTGACATTAGCTACCTGTAAGACTTGAAGATTTCTGGTGTAGAGAGAAGAAATTGCAGATCACGGGCACTGATATTTCCCATAAGTTTCATACTCGCGTTTGCAACCACAGGTACTCCTCCCACTCCTGTGTCTCTCATCAGTTGAAAGGCCTCCATTACTGGACTATCCTCATCAACCTGCTTGCCCAATGTATTTCAAACCTGTCCTCAGACCTAATTAGAACACCATGTCCTCTTGGCTACATGTCAAGATGATATGCTGCACAAATATCAAGAGATTGAATTGCCTGCCAGTCACACTGAACAGCAAAGGGCAACACACACACACACCTTAGAGAAGAAAAAGATCCATACCTTAACAACCTTTTCAGGTTGCATGAATGGAAGGCCAAGATCTGACAGTGTCTGCTTGCCAACACTATCAAACCAACTGAAACCACCACATTGTGACAGGAAGTGGATTACCGCACTTTGTGTGATGAAATTCTTGATCTGTCCCTCCCCTGGCTCCACCACTGGCAGACTCTTGATTCGATATTTTGAGAGAAGAAGTAAAACTGTTAGCAAGGAGTCATCTAGCTTGACTGGTAAGAATGGAGCCCATCGAAATGAACCTGCTATGTCTGCAACCTACATAAACCAAATGATACATCTGTCAGCAGTAGCCAATTCAGAACTCTGCATACAAAAAGCTTTGAGAAAGAATATTGTAACATGTCAACTGCAAAGCTGGTACCCTGGGACATAACAAAGTGTACCAAAAAGGAGTATTATCCTGCATTTACACAAACCTTTGTTTGCTTGTAGAATTCAGATGTTGTGAGTGCTTCAAAAAATCCAATGCCCATTACACGTACAGCTTCAGGCCCACTTTTTGCTGGACCTACTGCTGCTGTTACTCCAAACCCAGTACCTACAACAGTTGAGGCAAGTGCTGCACCTCCAGCCACACCCAATGGAGTTGCTCCTGCAACTATAGCTCCCAGTGCACCAATTGCACCAGCTGCAACTCCAGCAGATCCAATTGCTCCTACCACCATCCCTACTTTTGCAGCTTCTGACTGTGAGAACAACACACAATCTCCCCATTCTCATGAATCTGACGATTCTGGTTACAGAGCTTTTACTACTTGGTTTGATCCTGGAGAGTCCTCCAGACACTCATCAATGTTTGCCTATTCTGCTCTAGAGGGTAGACAGCTCAATTGCAAGTGACAAGGTCCTCACAATGATGATGAAGAGCACAATGCTTGAAAAACATTTATCACTCACATGAGATTATACCTGATCAAGGACCCAAAGAACAATGTTTGAGAAATCAATGATACCCAGGTACCGATCCATCCAGCTGGAATCTGCTGGGGCACTACAATCGCGAACAGGTGCACTCAGAATATTGTTACCTCCCAGGAGCTGAACAGCATCTGCAAGACTGGCATCTGAATCTATTTCCAAAACTGCACAATAAACAAACCCAGCCATTTAGCTTCAGCTTCAAACTTCAAACCCAAAGAGATAAACCCTGAATGGATGAACAGGAGTTTTTATCTCATGTCTTGCATGGACCATGGTTATGATTCAATCTCACAGACATGTCAGGATGTCAGCCATACGCCCTTCAAGGGTTACAGCCAAAATCTCTTTGCCATGGCAATATTTAAAATGCCTCATACAAATTGGACCAAAAGCAGCCTGGCAATTTCTCTTTGACAATCTCAATTCAGAAGGGAAAGACTTGAAAATGCATCAGAAGACGAAAAAGAGTGACACCATGTAAGCTTTACATATTTCCCTTGCGTCTCTTCACCATTACAGCTAGTGCATTACTATGAGAGATATGGACAACTCTGGAACTGCACAAAACGATAGCAATTGCAACACGTGTCCCCTTTCCACCTTGACTAACAAGCCCACCAACAGCTCATCCCCTTTGAACAACTAGCTAGTTGACTCATTGACAGTATATGATATCTAGCATGCAGCAGATGGGAATTTGGAGCCAAACCTACTTGCAAGCTGAAGCCAGAAACACCAGACTAATGCCCTAATTTACCAAATGGATCTCAGGATGTTGATGGATGGGTCACGTAGGTATGTGGCCTCTAAAGTATAGTGTTACTAGGAGAGCACCATAGTAAATGCCACAAAGAACTGTTTTCTCGAAAGCATTCCCCTATCTACTGTCCTGCATCAGCCCTGCAATAGGGGGTTGTAACACAGAAATAATGCCAAATCTGAGCTGATGCTGCTGCTAATACTAGGGGAAAATGGTAGGGCATTCAAGAATTAAACCCTAAAAAAAAAAGCAAACAGCCTACAAGCAAAGCACCTTTGCCACTCGGCAGATCAGGGAACGCTGACACTACGACTTCCTCAAATGCAGCATTAAGACGTTGCGCAGTGCTGAGCGGTCCAGCTCCGCTCCACTCGTCTTCCACCTTCTGAGGTAGCAGCTGAGGTCGCGACATATCTGTTCTCAATCAGTGGGATCTCTTCACTCCTCCTTGTGCTGTCGCGCACGCAAGCACACACACAAAAAAACAAAAAAACAAACACAAAATTCTCCAATTCTTCTTCTCTCTCGTTTCAAAACAGATGAATCAACAACGGCACGAACTAATTTACACAAGTCTGAGAAAAATTGTGTTCGCAAAAATCGCGAACAAACGTATGTCCGTAGTCGCTCTTTCATGAGGACAGTGAGCATCCCGCTGCCTGTCCACGTTTGTGACAAGCACGTACTGTGTTGACGTCACACTTGGCTTGTATCTATCTTTCCACGTAGGCAGGCTGGGTTTTTTTTTCGCCCAGTTTTGTGATGTAGCTGAAGTGGCGATCATCATCCATAAGATGGTTTAGCCAGATTTGGCTACACTCAAGATATGAAAGTAGCCCAAAAAAACACCAAAACCTTTGTATATTCTTGGCTACCTACTGGAACTTATTATGGCGATTATGATTTTATTTGTCTTCAAAATCTGGTGAATTTGGGTCATTTTTTTCCCATGATAGATCCTGTGTATATAGGTCCAAATCATATTTTGCTGAAATTTTGCCCAAAAAACAAACCATCATGGGTATAAGGTAAAGCAAATGGCCAAGCATGTTACTAAAATGAGGGCCCACATGAGGTGGCAATTGAACGATTTGCCGTAATGTCTTTTGCCTACTTGTTTTACCAAGTGTAAAGAGTGACCTTACATTTTGTTTCGTTTTTAATTTTTCATGACACCCAATAAGTACTTGGCAGGTAGCACAAGAATTATTTTTTTTAATGATGTTGAGCTTTATGAAAACAAGGGGTGGGTCGCATTCTGGCCTTGCCATTTACACTAAAAACGATCTTAAGGCAAAAGAAGAATTACGGAAACTCAAATATTTCACCATGCAAAAATATAATCTTCAAAAAATCCTCTAAAAGAAATCAAAATCCTTCAAGATATTATAACTCTATATAACTAATCTCAAGTTCCAACACGAAGTTACAATATCATCTTTTGAGAATCCTCATATAAATATAGTCCTATTATCTTAGGGCCCAAAATCCATTAAGCTATATTATACTCTATAATGAATCTAAACACAATATCCTAACACAATAATCCTTGCCCAACAAAATGCCCACACGGGCTAAACTTTTCATTTTCAAAAAGCCAGGCATGATTTTTTGCATTCAACAATGTGCTCTCTACATACATTAGAGAAATCAAAGGTGGTCTTTGAGTTTTCATTTGGTTGAGAAATGTTCATTGGGTGTTAATTATTGTGAGCTTCAGGGTGGGTCAAATAAAAGTTATATGTAAATAAAATGAAACTCGACATCAATCCAACTAATTTGGTGATAAAATGGGATAATACATTATTAACATTTAACAAGGCATGAAACTCATTTTACTCCAATGCTAATGGTAAAACTAGTTTTAGTCCCACTTTATTACAATTTCACTATTATTTTCACTTTCACTACTATTATAATTATATAGGTAAAACCTTGAATATCTATAACATAATAGGTAATAATGCAATAAACGCTCGATGTTCATATTTTAGCACCTAGATTTAGTAAAGTATGCTCCTTTGTAAATAACAACATTTCAAGCTCCCCCCAAGGGTTGGGGTGGTGAAATTAAGGCCCAAAGGTGAGCCAATTTGCGAATAACTTTATTAAGTTTTAGATAGTCCCACATTTTGTTCATTAAGTTTTCATTAAGTGTTATTGTGAACTTTGGAGTTCATTAAGATTTCATTTGGTCTCACATTTTCAAAAAATTGTTGAATGGAGATGTGATTATGAATTCAAAGTTCATTTTTTGAGAATTTCATGAAGGAACATCTCCTATTTTTAACTATTATTTGTAAGGTTGAATTGCTATAAGAAACAAAGCCAAAAGCATTGGTTGAAAAGAAGCATTGGCTACAATAACATTTGAGAATGTCTTACAAGGTGCACTTGTGTTTATGTTTTGGAATAGTTCCCCTTATTAAGGATTTTTATTAAAATTGAATGCTTGTCCTTTTAAATCGTTGAACTTAACATTTCATTGAACTTAGCATGGCATTGAATTGGATATTCTTGTTTAATATTCCAAAAGATCTAAAGAAATTTTTGTTTTATGTCCTAAAAGAAGTTTGAATTAGTGTTAGCACATTCCTCTAGTTTGGAATGTTAAACCCAAGTTTAGGCTATTATGATTTGGACCTAAACTAGTGTAATGAAAAGAATGGGGATAAAAACATATGCACACCCCATCGATTCAATAGACAACACAAATGTGAAATAAAATGAACAATAACATGATCTTCTCATCAAGGAGATATTTTTACAATATCTTAAAACTTTGACTTCTAAAACATAATTATGGATCAAATCATTCCAAATTTACTCTCATGAGCTATCATTGTTTTCAATTATGATTTCATCAAACAAGACTTCAAGCCCATAGCCACATTACTACTTTTGACCACAAACTTCCAATTTTGCCCATAACATAGATTAATCAACAATTACAACATCAAGCCCACAAAAGAAACAAATGAATCAACCTTCCATTAGTATTCCAAATTTCTCCCATTTTTCACAATTCACAAGGAGCCTTTATAATAGATAATTCAACATTAATCGTGACTAAGTATACAAAAAACACTTGCACTTATAGAAATGAAGAGCTTGGTTTCTTTCAAAGTTCCCATCCCAATAGGTGTCATTCCTTCACAACACACATAAATTCAAGACAACCACTCAAGCACATCAAACCCAAACATATGAAATCATACATACAAGCCTTTAAACTCCTTAGGATAATTATCATTTCCATGTGCTTTTGAGCTATGATTTTCTATCATAGATCTCAATAAACACTTTGAAAGTCTTTGAGTAGTGGAGATATCCAAAGAGAAAATTAGAACATGTCAAGAACATTCATCTCTTCAACAAGACATAAAGCAAAAAATTGCAACACCATTATACTACCAACTTCAAAATCCTTTTAAAATAGAGTATTTAACTTGCATAAAAACCCACCTTTAAAAGTTGTCCATGCTCCATAATAGGCACTAAAAAGCATCAATGACAAACAACATTTTGCAACTTCAAAATCAACAAAACCACACAAAACCCATCACAAAAACCTAAGCACTTGACAAATTTAATAAAACAAAGAAAAAAACACCCGAGCTTATCCCAAATGTTTTGCCTCATCGTAACTATGCACCATCGCACATAGTTGTTCAACCCTTTTGTTGAATGATGAAAAACAAAAAGGTAGCAAACTTCTTTGATGCAATTGAAATAGACAATTCACACACAAAACAAATAAGTGACCATTTGAGCCTTAAATCCATGCCACATTAGATCCTTTTAGTGAATTTGGCACAATAATTGCCCGATGGCACTAGCCTTTTGCTAAAACTAGAACCATGAAAGGAAAATATTAAACAAAAATTCAAGTCCTTTAAGTAAGTAAGGTGATATTTTTTGAAAATTGGACAATGTATGGAACTTTATTGTAAATGGATCAATTTATAATTGGTTCTAAAACTTCATTCCTACACAATCTCTAATCATGGGGAATGTGGAATACACATGGACTTGGTTTAAAATTTGGGGTCAAAGGTTTTTGAATTTGAAAATCTATGCCAAAACTAGAATTATAAGTTTTGAAGGATTGGGTTCAAACCTACACACAGATAACCTATTAAAAAAATTAGTGTCAAAATTGGGACCAAATATTCTCTTAAAAAAGAAGAACTAACCACTAGGTTTGAATTAATGTTGAAAAGGTATTTGGTTTTTATATTAATTATTGATTTTAGATTTTTTAACTACTTTAAAATGAAAAAAAATCAACTTATGGGTATTTTTTTAAAAAGCAAAGAATCATGGGTTTCAATTATTTCAAAAATCTCCAAACATTCATGTTTCCCAACAAAACTAATAATTTTATGTGTAGTAATTATTTTTTTCAAAAGAATTGAAATTTGTGGTTATATATTGAAATTGCATATTTGATTTTTTGAAAATTGTGGTTATGAAGCTTAAAAATTGCCTCCATATCCATTATGGTTTTGGTTCAATTTTTATCATTTCCCCAACATTAATTTGAATGATAAACAATTTTCTATTTGAACCAATGTTGGCAAGTTTAGGTTATAAAATAGGTTTTTTTGCATGGTTTTAGTTAGGTTCTACGGTATCTAGATTAGAGGGTTAGAATTTTGTTTAAAATAATTTTGGATCCAAACCAGGCACTTGACCTCTTCTTAAAACTACAACCTAAATCTAGATTGGGCTATATATATATATAGATAAATCTAGGTTATTTAACTATATAAATACAAGTTATTTAAAAAGGAAATAATTAATGGACCTTGCTTTTTAATTCAAAATTTGAAGTTCAAACTCTTTGTTTTCAATTTTATACACCCAATTTTCAAATTTAAGTACATTGTGAAGTTTAATTATGTCAATTTGATTAATTTTTTTCCCTTCTTCCTTATCACCATATGAATAAAGATACCAACCACTACCTCAAATTTCAAACTTTCAATTTTTAACTTTCAAATTTTAGTTTTTTAGTTCTTTAATTTCTAATTTTCTAATTTTCAAAAAAAAATATTTAAGATTTGAGATTTTTAGTTCTTGAGTTTTTTAAGATTTAAAAGTTCAAATTTCAAATTTTCAAGTTCAAACATTTTAGGAATAGAAATCAGGTCCAAAATTTTCATATCAGAATAAACATATGAACCATAACCTCCAATATTATTAATGCACTTCATTCACATTTAAAATGGCAATAGACAATATTTTAAGAAATTTTGGGTTGCAAAAAATTGTTAATTATCCATACATAGTTGGAGATTGTTTGTTTGATTCCATAAGTTATTTGTTACATGGTATTGTTTCTAGTATAACATTACGAAAGGGTTTTGTTGAATGCTTACGACAAGCTTTAGTAACAAATGATTATAAGGTTGAACACTACTTGAGATTTGCAATTAGTCATGATTTTTTAATGAGTTTGCATGGTGTTAATTTTGTAGAGAATTACTTATATAGAATGGAATGCAGGCCTTCAAACGATGGTTTGTGGGCTGATTTCACAATCTTCTTTTGGTTATCTGAATTCATAAAATGTCCAATAAAAGCATGGTCAACAAGAAAATGTAAACCATACATGAATGTGGGAGATGAATCCAATACGAATGAGAAGTCCATTTTGGCATATCATGAGGGTATGAACAATTGATTTGAACTTGTAAAAAGAATTGAAATATAAAATTCATCTTTGAATAATAACATTAGTAACATATAGAAAAAAGATAATGCAACAATCAACAATATTCAACTATTACAACATAAAGTTCCACAATATGAAAAATAAAATAAAATGTAATGAACAGATTTGTAAAACAATAAACAGTGATAAAAAATGTAAAATTATTAGTACATATACTACATGGACAAAAGATAATGATGTCATTTTACAAAACCTAATGGACATGAATGAAGGAAAAAGTTTGAAAATTCTAGTTAAAAAATTCGTAAGTAATAATCTAAATCTGATGTTTAACATTGAAAAAGTAATGAGACATATTTGATACATGAAATAAATAAAAAAAGGTTCAAGAATTAGTTTAACAAAAAACCTAAATAGTGATGATTGTAAATCAAACATACATAATCCAAACTTAAGTTGTGTTATTGCAAGCATGAAATATGATGATGAATTCCTTACCCCCATTATTTTGCCCGTCACAAGTAATGTCTAATGCATGACAATTTACTACTTCAAAAGCAAATTATGAAAATTTCAACAAAAATATGCAAAAAACTTCATAAACAAAATACATATTTGAAATGGAAACATGAACATATTGAAAAACTAGAACACCTTATGAAAACACATGATCATTGTTTTCTGAAAACAATTTCCAACATCTTTTACAAACATAATGTACATCCAATGTTAAATACACAAAAAATACATGATCAACTAAAAGGGTTAAGGAAATCCCCCAAAAAAGAACATAAACAAATTTACAAAAACAATTGAGTCACATGCACAATGAATCAAGTTTCATTACAATTGATGAACACAATTGTGCTACTGAAACATCAAGTTTGGATGAGAAAGTAAAAAATAAGTCTCATACTAAGTTGAAATCTAAAACAAGCAAATATAAATAAATAAATCTTTAAATATAAAGAAGACATATTAATGAATACAAAGATTAAAAAAAAATTCTCCTATACATGAATGTGTTGTTTGTGAAAGGCTATGGTTCAAATCGCAAATCTTTCATCTTACTTTAAAAAAAACTCAACAATTAGGAAAATATGTATGTAGTTTGGAAACAACAAAACCTTATCTATCAGGTAATTTGTTTGTGTTTTGTATTTGTACGAAGTTAATTGCTATAAATAAATAACCTAAATATCTAATTCCTCATAATATTTCAATTAATTCAATCAGTAATTCAATGTCAAACTTATATGAATTAGGGGAAAGATTAATAGCTCCACGACAAGCATTTGCACAAATATGGCAAGTTGAAGGGTATGGACAATTACAAATTCGTGGAAGTATAATTAATGTACCACCCAATGTCAATAAAACATAATCTCTACTACCACACAGCAAAATGACGAAGCCATAATTGGTCTTATTTTGAAACGTAAATTAAAATACAAATCCCTTTATCTATCATGACACATTTGGTTTAACCATTGATCGTAGCTCTGAGAGATTTTGTGAAAATTCCATTGTACATAAATGCAAAAATTTCCTTGTGGGAAGACATGTCTAACATTGCAAAAACTCAACAAAGTAAAAATCATTTCAACACATTGCAAGAAACATAATTAAACTTGGAACAAAATTTAGACAAATTTGAAAAAATAATTGAAAGCTTGCCACAAATATTTTGGTTCAAGATTTCCTATTGCTTGACCAAATTATGAATGATGAAAATATTATTATTGTGGCCCCTAGTCAAGACTACAAACCACTTGGACTTTTCCAAGACCAAAATAACGAAGATTGTAATTATCCCACATTATTTTTTGGAATGTCTTGAAAACCTTCAATTTTGGCCAATTTCATATCAAGATATTGCTCAATGGGAACTTATGCATAAAGATTATTGATTTGATAAATACATACCAAATTTATTATTTAAAGCCATTAAGTTTTTATACAACAAGTGAAATCTGCCTCTTGGATCATAATACGTAAAGGCAAGTTAAACGATTGTGTATTGAGAGCCAAAAAATCTTACAAGTAAGCATAATGTAGATAAATTATTATTCTTTGATTTAGGGTATCATGCTTCAACACATTTGTGAATGTTGCCTGATTATTTGTTCAAACTTTAACGAGATGCATTTGCCATGAGACGTCAATTGGGTCCACTAACTTTCTTTGACTTTTAGTAATGTAGAAAGTAAATGGACTACATTAATATTAGCTTTACACACATTGAATAAGAATTATATCGAAATTCCGAACTTTTTTATGAACTTGAATCTAAACATTTCGTAAATCTTGTCAAGTCTAATCCAATCACATGTGCATGTTATTATAATCATTGAATGGCTACATTTCGTAACCTTTTGAAAAAAGATTCATCCATCTTTGGTAAAGTTGATGATTTTTATTTCGTAATAAAATTTCAGAATAGAAGAAATGAACATGATCATGTTTTGTTGTGGATAAAAAATGGCCCAACATATGGTGTAGATAGTAATGCAACTATTGAACCATTTGTCAACAAATATGTAACATCTAATAATGCATTGCTTCCTTTGCATTTGAAATATCGTAAATGCGTAAACATAGACAAACTTGTAGAAAGAAAAACCAAGTTGTTTGTCGATTTCATCATCCTTTGCCATCTATGCCTTGCACTAAATATTATAACCATTAAAAAAAGCTTTATCATCTGGCAAAAGAAAAAAAATTGTTGAACATTGTGAGTAGGATTCTTGAAACCTTAAACAAATTAAAATCATAATCATTTATTTGGAAATATGGATGTCATAATAACTAGTGATTTATATCAAACACCACCTGTTTGAAATAATTGGGTGTTCCAAAGAAAGTTTGAGAACATTGATGCCTTGGCGATTAAATTTTAGCTAAATCACATTCGTTGTTTTGAACTCACACAAGTCATGCGTCAAATTGATGACCAATTTTATAAAGTCCTCAATAGATTTTGAACTGCAACCCACAATCTTGCAAACATTACATTACTAAATCACACTTGTTTATTTCCACCTCCAAATGATTTAAATTTCCTTTACATGTACTACACAAATAAATCAACAAAATAAATAAATGACTTTGTTTTTCAAAACACTAAAGGACAACAATATGTTTTTGATGTTAATGACCAACACCATGACACATGCCCCAAACATTTCAAATTAAAGAATGACTTGTCACAAGCATTCCAAAATCCAAATCAAAATTGGAATGTTAATAAAATTATGTGTTGGGAATTATGCCACTCATGAAGGATTATTCAATGGAGTTGATGGGGTTTTCCAATATGTGACCAAGTTACAAAATAATAAATCTTTCATATGGGTTGGTTTTAATAATCCTAAAGCAGGATATGCAATTAGAATATGAAATCGATATTTATACACAACCCAAATTTATGAAACATGGAATTGATTCAGCAAATGTTTTTAAAAATCTCCCACTATTTGTCCAATAGTTGTTTTAGAGGATTTTAATATGGATGTACTCAAAAAAACAAAATTTCAAAATAAGACATTTATTTAAGTTTATGAGTATCAATAAAATGAAACCTCAATTTCAATAAAACACAAAAAAATATGGTTCACAACTAGATCACAACTAACCAAACAATCCATCAAAACAATGCATATTAAGAACAACAAAGGCTTTTTGGACAGATCATAAACCTATTCATTTTGCATTTAAATTACCTGACTGTGTCTCACAATTTCATTGCCTATAATGTTCATTTGCTTGACATATAACAATGGGCAGAACCATTATGCAATGAGTTGCTTGTTTACCTTGTGTTCAAAGCCTTGCCATGCACCCCTTTTTCAAACAATGTAGGTGGATAGGGGAAACGAATGAGGTAGATATGGAAAATAGGTAAAGATAATTGAAATGGAAATTTTCAAAAGGTATGTGAAAAATAGGTTTAAAAAATGGTAAAAAAAATGAAGGTTTATTATTATTTGAATTATTATAATTTGAATTATAAAATTACGTCATTTTTGTTTCCCTCGCTTCAATTTAATCTTCATTTCTTAATGATTACTTTCAAATGTTTTAGCAAAATGTCATGTCATTTTTACCCTCAAGAAATGAAAGACTTGTGTGAACAATTAAATCCATCCATCTTATATATTTCAATTTTAATATGAAAAAAATAAAAATTCTATGCATTTTTCAAGTTGCATTTTTAATATTGTAAATGATCAATGTTACTCTCCAAATTTTAAATTGCTATTGAATTAAAGTTGCCCCAACAATTGCATAACACTAAATGAAACAATTTAAACTTTGTTTAAATGTTCTCACATTCTATTATAAAATTAAATCAATCTTCTAGGCATTGGGTGTTTCATAACATATCTAGGTGTTGCCAATGAAAAGTTTGAGATATAAATTCCATTTGCATTCCGATTTAGTCCCAATAATGAATCAAGTTTTATTTTGAAATCATGTTGGAAGATTTGTGTGAGAAATTAAATCCATACATGTGATAATTTGCAATATATTTCAATTCTAAAATAAGGACAAAGAAAAACTTGTATGCATTTTTCAAGTTGCATTATTAATAGTGCAAGTAATTGATGTTATTCTCCAAATTTCATTTACAATGATGCATCAAATTATTAAATTATTTAAGAATTGCCGAAAGCTTTGATATTCAAAATTGTCACAATAATTGCATAATATCAAATCGAACATACTTAAAAAAACTACCTCATCCTTTTCCCTTAACCATTTACATGGACATGAAAAGAGACACATGTTATTGTGCCTTTTCATATATATATATATTTAAAAAAGGTATTGAAATAATAATTATTTTGAGTAATATTTCTTGAATTAGATGGAAACATACATATATGAGCGGCTTGAAACCATAGACTTCAGACAAATCTAGAAAATATTGTAATTATTTGTTGTTCTTCATCTTTTCATCCCTTTTTGTTTTTTGGGTGTTGGAACAAAGCATTTAAAGGAGGAAAACTAAAATCTAAAAATAAAGAATGTGAAAAGAGAAATTAGATTTTTAAAAAGGACCTACTTCTTACAGAATGGGTTACCAAGGTGAAACCAGATATTAACTCAGCTGAGGTTAGATTTGGACTCAGAGACCCTGATTTACTGTAAAAAAGGGATATTTCTAATCTTTAGAACTAATTAAAATAGATTTTGGGGGTTTTTAGTTTCTACCATGCTACCAATGTGGGTGCTGGTTTACCCCCAAGGCTTTACAGGAAAAAAAGAAAAAGAAAAAAAAGAAAAAGCTGGAAAGACAATCGAAAACTGAAGCTGTAGAAAAAAGCAAATGAACCTTTTTTTTAAAAAAAAAATCCGAAAACATAACGATGATTTTTTTTAATAAAAAAACCCTAAAAGAAAGAATGAAAAGATGGAATCTTTTGGGGAAAAAAGGAAGAAGAAGAATGAAAAAGAGTGAACCTATAGAAAGAAAATAGATGGACCTAAAAGGAAACATCCAAAAAGATAAAGAAGAAATATAATAATTCCCTAGAAGAAATAATTTTAGAGAAAACAACAAGAGATGACCTGACCAGGATAGAGGGGGTTTTTTTTTTCCCCTCAATTTTGTGATATAATTTGTTTTTTCGAAATTTTCCAATAATTATCAAAGTTAGTTCGAAAAAATTGTGGAACTAATTTTTCTGATTAAAGAAACTAAATTTGGTAATTATTGGAAAATTTCGACAATTTTTTAATATGAAAAAATTGATATAAATTGATCTTTACCTACACTTAGGTGAAAGATGGCCTCCGTATTTTCTCACAGAACCGCAAAAAAACGCGCTTTCTTGGAAGTGGCTAGGTAACGAACCATGAGCTCAACCAAGCTCTCTGGATATGGCGTCTTCCGTGCGGCAGCCAAACCCTGACCTCGCCATAGCGTTGGACGCCATTGTCGTGCCAGTTTCCGCGCATGCCGGCAAGTGTCGCAGACGATCAGAGGACTGACTGGTGCACGTAGCGGAAATTGCAGAGCTTTTTTTTGTTCCTGTTTTTGTCTTTGTTTTGTTCATCTCGTAAGCTGTTGAATACCACGAAGCTCGGAAAGGTATCCATTCACTCGATCGGAGCCCGAAAAGGTGCGTACAAGCGCCGGTTTCTGTCGATCTCTCTCTCTCTCTCTCTCTCTCTCTCTCGCTCTCTGTGCCTCTACGGTGGCCGTTTGTCTTGCTGTTTTAATCAGTTTGTATGTTCGGCTTTTCTTGCTGTTTTCTCTCTGTCAGTAGTCTCTACGATGGCCGTTTTTCTTGCTGTTTTGATCAGTTTCTATACTGTATAGTAGCCAAACTGCTCAATTTTTCATATAATAGCTGCCGACGTGATGGTTGTAGAAGGACTGCGGGGCTTGATATCTCGTGTAGTTGATTCTAGGTTGGATGTAGTAGTGCATTCGCAGACGATTGAATGAATTTGGCTACTGTATCTTGTGTAAAGCCAGTTCGACTAAATGATAGACTAAACTTCACAATTGAATCTGCCGTTAATAAAAGCGAGTAAGGATGTTACTCAACAAGACTTGTAGCACCCAGCTCCCTTATAATGTGTAGGTCATGACTATCTATTTGAGGAAGGGAATTGAAGGTGATTGGAGATGGCCATTTTCTTTTGTTTTTTTGGGCTCAGAAACTCTGCTTTTTTCTGCTTGCTTAATTACTGGAATAAGTTCATAAAGGGGACTTACACATGTCTCTTTGTCATACCAGAACTTTTTTGACACCTAGCTTCAAAACCTGACTGTATTTCCTGAACCATTGCATTCCCTAAAACAAGCAGAGACATTTGTTAGAGTGTTCTGAATGTCAATTCTACATCATGAACTTAAAGGCGTGTTGTAAAATTGATTGTTGAAAGAGTCACAATAGTATGTCTGTCGAGGCACTCTGAGCAGCTAGCTACACATCTGAGTGCTAGCAATGAGTTATTGAATCTCAACGACTTTTGATGACCTAAATTAATAGACTTCACTACCTCGTCTTGAGATCTTCAAATCTTAATGGAAGGCTGGTTCTAACAAGACCAAATGTGTGGGTTTCTTTGTTTATGTGGGCAGTGTGCACACATGACTTGCAACTGGAAATAAGCATATTTCATTTTAGGAGTTAGCAGGGTAGTGTGATGGCAGCATTGACAAACATAAGGAGGTCATCATGGGTGTATATCCTTCTGTCTTTATCTGTATTCAGTATCGTGAGAGTGACGGCTGGACCACCACCTGTGGAGACAATCAAGTTTCAGGGTCCAGACATTTTCCCAGGGGGTTTTGACTGGGATGATAAGCATGACCGCTTTCTGTTGGGATCCACCACCTTTGGTTCTCTCTTCTCTCTTTCTCTTGATGGCACCCTCAATGAGTTTGTGAAGGACAGTGACTATGCTGGCAAATTTGCTATTCTGGGGATATCTGTGGATGGAATACACAACAGAGTTGTTGCAGTTATACAAGACTTGAACTTTTCTGCACCTGCGTTCAGTGGGATTGCAGCTTATGACCTTGATTCCAATAAACGCCTTTTTTTCACACGGTTGGACACTGTTGTGTTGAAGGAAGGTAAATTCAGTCTTCCTTTTTATAATTTCTCGAAGGTTAACAGTTTGTTGAACATCTTTTTGCCTGCAATTGCCCTGTTTATTCTGCAAGTCATTCTAGTAAGGTCTAACGATGAGCACATGAATGTATCACTTGGAAGCAAATAACCCTTCTGGAGTTAGAATACTTTTGAGTCTCTGGTTAATAATCTCTAGAGAGAGCAAAATTTGGATTTGAGAAGTGATGATAAGAGTAGGATATTAGGCGCCTTCAAATGAACTTATGTCCTTGATGATGGTTTCATCTAGACTATCCAATCACAATCACCTGGCCTTAGATTGCTCCAGATTTCCAGGGGATGTGCAAAACTGTGCACTGAGAAATTTTCTTAATCTATTTTGTGAAGGTGAAAAGACTCTTGCCAATGATGTGGCCATTGATGCCATGGGTAATGCATATGTGACAAACTCCTTTGGCAATTATGTGTGGAGGGTGACAAAAGACGGCGCAGCAGCAGTGTATGCTGAAGACACAATCCTTACCACGCAACCAGTTGTTGTGAACACTTCGACGGATTTCTATGGCCTCAATGGAATTGTTTACCACAAAAATGGGTTCCTTCTTGTTGTTCAGACAAATTCAGGTGCACTTTTCAAGATAGATCTGAACGATGCAAAAGTTCACAATGTGATAATGAGGGGGAGCTTACCATCAGCAGATGGCCTAGTCTTGAGAGGAGATGGAACCCTAGTGGTTGTTTCCAGGGAAAAGGTTTTGCTGCTGGGAAGCGCCTCTGGATGGCAAGCAGCAAATGTTGTTGGTACAGTGGTTCTTAATTCATCAGATTTTGTCACTTCTGCTGCCATGAGGACAAGTACGAGGACATATATCTTGCCTTCATACTCATCAGAGATCTGGGGAGGAATGTCCCGAACAAATTTTGAAGTGCGTGAAATTCAATTTGCAGAAGAGTGGCAAGAGGACACACCAATATGGTTAATCCTAGTTATTGTGTTGGCTGTTTTGGTTGTCACTGCATGGCGATTCCAAATGGCTTACTTCTACAAGCAGTACAGGCGAAAGAGAGCCTGATCAATGCAATGATTCAAGTCTGCTAGGGCCTGACTTTTGCCTGAAAGAGCAGCAGTCCACAAGAATCCTTCTGTAGATAGGAGAACTTTTGTGATCATATCTTTGGATAGAAACCCCTGTTTATGCATGTTTCCAAATTGCCAGGCTGTGGTCTTCTGTAGTGGCTGTAGTAGGGGGTCAAGCTCATAATAAACATGCTTTTCCTTTGCTCCTGTGTGAGGCTCTGAAAAGTTCTTGTACCAAGTTTGTACCAAGCAGATGATTCAAAGATTTTCTTGTGGCCATCGAGCCATTCCAATCATGTTTTTCTATTGCTTAATGACTAGTGACCACTATAAATGGTTCACGTTGACCATTGAAGACTGATCCAGCTTTTTGCTTGTGTCAAAGGAAAGTGTTGTTTTGAAAAGAATTATGGAATACCATTTGCCTGCCTATTTTGCAAACTCCATTTTCTCAATTCTGTTATTTTGTCAAGTTGGTGTTTCCCATTTACCAAGTCCACTAACATTTTATCAAAATATTAAGTAAACATCCACTTTACCACTTTGACAAGTTGAATTAGCTGAGGAATCGAGTACACATTGTGTTACTATCAGCAACTCCTTAATAACCAAATCACAAACTCCACATCTAAATTATGTTCTACCTAGGTTTTTGATTTGATGGAACTTCTGATGAGGTTATGAACCCCCTCAAACTTCTGAACTTCCTGATCCAAATTGAAGTTGGAAGTTGGGACTGAATTCTTGAAAAAACATCCCACACCAGGTTCTGTTCAGAGCTGGTTGGTTATTGTTTTTAACAACCTCTGGGTACGATATTTTTTGGATTGTTTTGGACCCCACAGGTTATCAACAAATTGGGCAATAACCATGAGTTGTGCATAAGGGTAGGTTTTCAATAAACCAGTTGAGAAAAAATGCTGTTTATACACTGGTTAAAGAGGGTTTTGAAAAGTTAAAATTATTATTATTATTTTGGTTTTTTTCAATTTTTTGTATTAATGTTAAAAGATTGATAACCAGGTCATCCAGGTAGGTTATTAGATTTTGAAAATTCAATACTAGGCTATTATCAATTTAACTAGTTATAAAAATGCAATAGCCTTGGCTAGATAACCAGATCAATAGCTCAATAACTGACTGTGTTGCATTTCATCTGTGGGTACCACTACACTTCCTGAGGTTGGATGTTCCAAATCAGGTTCTATTGCACTTCCAGTGTTGCATGGTCCCAGACCAGTGTTGGCCAGATATGGCATTTTAGGCCAGTCCAGAGGATGTGCATAGGGCATATTCTTTTCAAAAAATGAGTAGAAGATATGCATCCAGATATTTCAAAAATTCTCTTATAAATTTGTAGATACAGTTATGCATCCATTGAAAATTTTCATTCATTGTTGGTTATGCATTTGTCAAAGTTTCAAAATTTTGATAAATTGTAGATATGCATATCGGTTATATATACTAAAGTTCACATGCTAATCTCATAGTTGGAAATCTTAAGTCCTAATTTCATGCTTGGTAATCATAAACCCTAATTTTATTCTTGGAAATCAAGTAGCTTGTGGGGGAATTGCACCCTAATTTTGTAAAAAACTATGCCCATTACAAAACAAGTTGCTTGTAAAAACACACCCACAAAAACACCACCCCAACCCACCCATCCACCCACCCAAGAAGTTGTTGCAACTTGATCAATAACATAGTAGAATGTCCAAAAGCCCACAGGACATGATAAAGTTGTTGCAACTTGATTAGCAAAAACAAAAAAGGCCTAAAACCCAACAACATAAATATGGAAGTTGATGTTGATGCTATGATTTGTTCAACAACAAAAACAAAAGGCCTAGAACCTAGCAACATTAATACGGAAGTTGGTGTTGATGCTACAACTTAATCAACAACAAAAATAGAAGGCCTAGAACTTAGCAACATCAATTGCAACTTGATCAACAATAAAAATAAAAGGCTTAAAACCCTGCAGCATCAATTACAAGGTTTTTTTTTGAAAGTTTGATTGTTGTTAGGAGGGATTTATTGAAGTGCTTGAGAAATGGAAAACAAGAAATTCCAAGAAAACACCATTATTGCAATCTTAAGGAGCATCATAACAAGGAAAGAAAGATTGCATTGTAACATGAGGTTGAGTTGTTCAATGTAAATGCACATGTACCAAACAAGTCTACATTGAAGTAAATGGAAAAGTGTGATGTCGGTAGGCCATGAAAGCATGTTGCAAACCTATTATTAGACAAGGAAATCAAGCAAGAAGAAATAGAAGGTGGCAAGTGATAAAAGATAAAAAAGGAATACACTAATTGGTTCCAACTAGATTTGTGGCCATCAATAATGGATGTTGTAAAAAGGTACAGTAACAACTCCCAAGCTTTACACTTCCTCAAAACAACTCGCAAGAAATTTGGAATCCCATGTACATATGAGAAGTTTAGGAGGCCAAGTTTTGTGGATTGGTTTGCACCAATGTTGGGCAGGTATCACAAACACCCTTGGGCATCACCCAAGCATCATTTGGGCATCGTGGTTTAATCCCTCAAGGTATCACCTTGAGTGATGTTATAATTAAAGACCAAGATATTAGATTTTTAAAAAAAAAAACTAAAACTTGAAAACTGAATAAGGTTTAACCTTTTACTTGAGTTTGGGTTTCAAGGTTTAACAGCTTAAAAATTTAGGGTTAGGTTAGAGCTACTGCATTGCAATGGCTCTTTCTTGGAAACCTTAAAAATATGGATAAAAGGGTGTTGTCTCTTGATTGCCCTTATTGTGGTTTTTTGTTTCTTGTAACATTATTGTTTTGTTAACGTTTTTGCTATTGGTTTTGTTTTTATTTTTTATTTTTTCTTTTGTTGCCTTATTGTTGTTGTGCCTTTCTTATTATCATGCCTTGCTTGTTATTGCACCTTACCTATTTTCATGCCTTGCTTGTTGTTGCGCCTTACTTATTGTCATGCCTTGTTTACTATTATGCCTTGCCTACTATCGCACCTTGCTTACTATTGTGCCTTGCCAGTTATTGCACTTTGTTTGTTGTTGTGTCCTGCTTGTTATCATGCTTGGCCTATTGTCATGCTTTGCTTATTTCCATGCCTTACTATTGTTGCACCTTGTTTGTTTTTGCACCTTGCTATTGTCACCTTTTATTGCTTTTGCACCTTGTTGTTCTCGTGCTTCACCTTGTTGCTATTTTTCCTTGTTGTTTTCACATTTTGTTTGTTCGTAGCTTGTTACTTTCACACCTTGTTTGTTCATGCCTTGCTTGTTTATGCCTTGTTCATGCCTTGTTGCTTGTTGCTCTCCCTCATTATTGAATGCTATCACTCTCGCACCTTATTGCTTGTTACTTTCATTCTTGTGCCTTATTGTTTGTGCTTGCTACCTTATTATTGTTGTTTTACCATTGTTGCCTTATCACCCTATTGTTGTTGCCCTATTGTCGTGTGTCATTACCCTACCATCACATGTCACTACCTTACCTTCATACCTTGTTGCCCACCATTTTCAAGTACTTCTTGGCCCTACCCCATTGTTATTTCATTGCCTTGTTGTTTATTTCGCACCTTGCTATTTTACCTTGTTAGTTGGTATTCTCTCCTCACTTTCTTGTGCAAGTGGAAGAGCTTGGAGTAACACCAATAATCTTCATCCAACGATAAAAGTTTTTTTTTTCCCCTAATTTCTCAAGTGTTCTTTAAATTTTTTTATTTATTTGTTTGTTTTGTTTTGTCATTTTTGTTTTGAGTTGAATATATATATTTTAGTATAGTTTGTGAGTTTTAACATGTTGTTTTGTTTATTTGTGTATAGGATTAAAATTCAAACCTTTGAATTTAAATTTAAAACCCTTAAATTTAAACTTAGTTTTCCATGATGAAATGCGAGTGAAAAGTGGGTGATTTGTTGATAATTGTTTTTAAACTTTAAATTTCATTATTTGTAAATGTCTTTTTTAAACCTTTAAACCCATTTGCTTGTAAACATTTTTTTTGTTTTTTTAATTTTATTAAAATTTTGATTAAATTTTTTGCATTATTTTTAGACATAGTCTTGTAAATTGCTAATGGAATTGACACACTCCCAACTCCTTGAGGGACTCAAATGTGAGTCTAAATAAAAAACAACGGAAGAGGAAGGAGTCGAGGCATGATCCTTGGTGCACATCACTTTGGAGGGGTAAAGGGGTGTGATGAAGCTTTGGGATGGGACTAGGAAGAGTTGACAAGCTTCAATTATTCACATGGACTTGCACAAAACCAACATGAAGTGGTTAGTGCATAGTTGGAGCACCTTTGGTGCCAGGACGAACCACGGGCAATTCGGACACACAAGACTCATCATGGCCTAGACTTGGGAAAAGCCACCACCTTCCCCCTTATAGTATATTCTATGGTTGCCCACAGGGCCCACATCCAAATGACTTTTTGTCCTTGGGAGTCTTGAAATTGCCAAAGTTGGGATTCGTGCAATTTTGGAACCCCATAATTTTACGAATAGACCTCTAATTGAGATGAGGTCTGTGCAAAATTATAACCCTCGTCAAGAGCTTTTCAACAATATGTCACACGTTGTCTACATATAAGTAAATCTAATTTGGAAACCACATGGTAAAACTTTTTTATGTTGGAATTTTTTAAATGTAAATGACAATGCAAAAGTTGATTTAATTAACACACAAATAATGCATTTTGTACTTTGTTATCAAAATATAGTAATTGGAATAAATCCAAGAATTCAAGTGAGGAAAGGATTGATTTCTTATTACAAAACCAATGGAATAACTTCACCAATGGAAGAAATGAATAGTTTGTTGAAGAGGATTGAAGAGAAACAACCATCAAAGAAAAGAATAAATCCATCTAGAGGGTCAATCTCTAAAAAATTTCTTGTCAAAGATGCCTTCAAAAAATAGAACATGTCACAAGTTTTTAAAAAAAAAGACCTTGGTCTATTAATTGTCAAATTTTTTTTACATATCCAATTTGTGGAAAGTATGTGGCTCAAACATTTAATTATTCATTTTAGTCCAAAATTAAACTTCCCTTCCAAAAGGCAGTTTTCACAAGACATATTAGTAGGGTTAATGGAAAAGAAAAATGAATTATGTGTTCTTCTTGCATTGGCAAAATGTTATTATGCAACAACAAATTTTGACCTTTGGATGTCTAAAAGAGCTAATGATGTGTTCAAATTAATGATATTATTTTAAAGTAGTGATTGGCAACCCAAACATGTGACTATTGGTTTATTTGAGCAACAAAAACAACAAGGCAAGCCTTGGCCAAAAGTTTGACAAAATTGTTAGGCAAGTACAGTTTAAGGAAAAAAATCATTGCTTATGTCAAAGATGAAGGATCTAATTTTAATGTAATAATTAGTTCATTAAAGTTTGTTGTAAATTATGATTCTTTTGGGATAAAAGAAAGTTTATAAGGTATTTGTTTTGGACATGCATTTTCAAAAGCATATCAATATGACATTATAGAGGAAAAAATTTACAAAAATTTGATGAAATATGTTTATATCAAGTCTACCTAAGTTGAATTGCAAAAATGCATCACTTGGCCTAAGAAGTCTAGGAAGGGCAAACAAGAATGGAATAAGGCTTGTCTTGAAACTAGTATTCAACCCAAAAAATTAAACATTCAAGTCAAAACAAGGTAGTTTTCTCAAACTCATTGTTTCAACTCTTTAAAGTTTTGTGGTTAAAAATTTGGTAGGATAATTACTTAAGTTGTTATTGCTTTTTTATATGTTTGATAGTAAAATCATTACGTTTTAAGAAGCTTTATAATTTTGATTTGCCATTGTGTTCTATTATTACAACAAACAAATTGTTGTGAGAATCATTGATCAAATTCCTCCACTTCTAACATGGCAAATTTCTCAAACTATTGTTGATTGTTTTTTCCTAGTTGTTTCCTTGTGTTTTTAATCAATCATGTGGACATTAGTTTCTTAATGATGTTGTACACACTTCCATTTCCATGAGTTTGAAACTTAGGGAAGAAAATCAAGTTTTACCTTCATTTGAACACTTAATGGATGATGATTCAATTGTTAATGATGAGTTATCTTTGTTGGATTCTAACATTAAAAGGGAGGTTATCAATGTGCTAGGATTTTTCCTCTCATTTTGAAGGTTTATGATAAGAGGAAAGCCCATAATATGATTTTTTTAATGTTGGACCTGAAGTATAAAAGCCTTTGTATAATATCTTCATTTGTTGAAAGGGAAGGTGTTGCTATTGTTGAAAAATATAATAGAAAATCCTTATATCCTATGTTGGTCAATGTCATGAGCATTTACATCCTTTAGTGAGATTAAAAATTAATTCTGCTAGCTAGAATATTTTCGATTAGGATTATAGTTTGGATATATTTGAGTAGATTACAAGCACAAGTGAACTAGTAGAACAACTTGTCAAAAAGGAGCTTCTGATTTTTAGAAGGTACCATTTGGATGTTAAGCACATTAAATGTCTTCTTCAATGGTGGCAAAAAATGAAACAATGTTTTCATACATTTGGATTTTTAGCTTGATAGATTTTGGGGATTATTGGATTGCAAATAGAAATAGAAAGGACTTTTTTTTTGGCTGGAATTCTTATTAATCTTAAGATGTGTTGTTTGCAAATAGAAAATTAAAAGAAGTTGATTTCTATCAACAAAAATTGGCCTAATGACCCTATAATAGGATGTAAATTTCCATCTAATTTATTAGAATTCTTTGAAAGGGATATGGATCTCAAAAGGAGTTTGAAAAATTTGAAGGGGAATTTGAAAGGGATGAAGTTGTTGAAGTGTAAAAGTTCAATAAATAAATTGATGGTTATTTTATAATTTTTTTCCTAACATTTTTTATAATTTTTTCATTGTTAAAAAAAAATTCAAATCAATAATTTTTTCATTTTAATTTTAATTTCTAAAAATAGTTTCCAATTAAAAAAAGTAATACCCAGTTTGTGAAAATTGGCAAAGGAGAACCGACATTGCGAAAACTAGTTTAATTTTTTTTAAAAATGTTTACACCTTTACTTAGTGTAAAAAATTTTAAAAATTATTTTGGGGAAAACCATATCCAATGGGTACCATACTTTGTGAAAACCAAATCCAAACCCAATTGGTATCATAAAATTATGATACCCGCCCAACATTGGTTTACACCCAATGGTGATTTAAAACCAAACTACATTCATGCAACAAAACTTGGAACAAAAATGAAGTAGAATAAACAAAACTTACCAATACCTAAAGAACATTCAAAACTTTAAGATATTTTGGTGAATACATTGCAAAAAATGCAAGAGACAAGCTAACCCTTTATTATTTCCACCATTCAACCATAGTGCAAGGCATGGTAGAATCCCTTGCTCTTGAAGTCATAATTGATGCCCATGATGGTTTCAAGGTCACACAAGAATAGATCGTTAATTTTTGAAATAATACATGAATTGAAGTAACAAGCAATAGTAACAATAGTAACAAGCAAACTTCTAAGTGATTCTAAAGAACAAGGGTGAGACATGAATTACAAGGTTGCTTACCTTGTAAAAAATTATAATATTCCTCCAACCCTAGTGGTGGACAGAGATCAAACATGAATACATTTGGTGCCAACAATAAGAAAATGAACATGGGAAAACAAGGGTACAAAACACATCAAAGTTTTAAGGATGGAAGATAAGAAGCAAATCACTATTGTTGTTTCATCAATTGTGGATGGTTGTTCCTCTCCCTTTAAGTCATATTTGTAGGTATGGTAAACAGAACATTGCCACCAAATAATGAATGTAAAACCATGTGCATCAATGATGGATGGGATCTCACCTTGAGTGAGAATCATTAGTCAACTTTAGAAACCACATAAAGATTTGTGCAAGAAACGTTGTTACCATTTCTTTAGTTGAACAATTGGCCTTGCCAAAACAACAAAATATGATTTAGTTGTTAAATTGTTGGTCTGTACATAAAGCAAAGAATTTTTAGATTGATGAAGCAAGACCACCCCAATATTTTGGTCATCTTCATACTTGCAAATTCCATAAGTGAATTGCAACTTGCAAATGTGATTCTACAATGAGCACTAAAGCATGCATCCAAAGTTTAGTTCAATGCATGGATTATTGCAATTACAAAAAAGCAAATTGGTAATGGACAACATCCAAATGTGGACTTCAAGATGAGTGGCTTCAAACCTAAATTGTGTAATTGGTTACATGTTGCCTAGATGAAGGTTGGAGAGATGTGAAGCATGATTGTCGAAGAATGGGTTGGAAAATTTATGGTTTTTGAAATTTTGATGCTATTATGAATAATTATTAAAAACTCCGGCAATTTTAAATTTTAATTATTTAATGCCAAAGCTGCCAAGCTACTGCAGTAACTTGTACAAGTAGGTGTGGACAATGATGTGCTTTCATTTTTAAGTCCAAGCCAATAATAAAATGTTTACACAAGTGACATTGAAACAACTTGTGTGTGTGTTTCCAATTTGTGAAGTAGGTGGGTTTGAGATCATGCACAAGAGGATTTAGCCAAATTGGACTAGAGATCAGAAGTAGATGTAGAATTTCTTTAGGATTCTTCCTATAGTTTGGTGACTTGTTGGAGCTTATTCTCTAAATAAGGCAACTTTAGATTTTTTTTCCTCTCATAATGTGGTGTCTTGAGCCATTTGGTACTGAAAAAAGCCCTTCTTACCTTGAGCACCCTCCTCTTTTTGTCTCACCAGGTTGTGAAAATTCGCCCAAAACAAAAAACACTGCTTGCGAGCTTCAAGTGTGCCTAACACTGAGGACAGGGAATTCTTTTGATGACTACATCTCACTCAGAAATTTCAGCATCATTTCTTTAAGCAAAATCCACATACTCTTTGCAATTCAGTAAAACCACAAGGAAATCCTCTCCTCTCCTATTCAATAGATGGGTTTCCTCCTAAGTTTTAAAATATATGTATTATTATTATTATTATTTTGCAATGGGCCATTTTGATTGGCCCATTGCCAAAAAAGACTTAAACTTGGGAGGTTTCACCAAAATAGCAGTTTCTATGTGGAGTACATCCTCTTTGGCTCACCTCTGTACATGAAGGGGAAAACTCTGGGCAAAGGATATGGGATAAAGCAAGGTGCTATTGGGAACAGCCTTGGAGAACACATCCAGAACTTGAGAAACATGATAGGAAGCCCATAAAAACCTGGGGAACATAATTGAGAACATATGAGAAAAGGATGGAAACACAAGAATAAAAATAATTCCATCCGCATCCCCTCACCCCCCTTAATCTTCAGTCATCTCAATGGCTACATGCATACTTGGTTACTAGGTTTTATAGCCGCAACTGATAACAAAACACAAGCCCAGAAAAGTTGTACCTTGGGCAAGGATTCATGTAATGTTGTCTTTCCAGCAACAATTGAATACCATGATCTATTTCTCTCCATTCTATGCCATGGCAAAATTGGATCAATGAAAATGGCAAACAATGATGCAGTGCAAGCAAAACTTAATTTGTACAATATGTACTAGATCAAGGGTGAGAAGAGGCTACTTGTTACTGGAAATTAGCTTGAGGCACCATGAGAGCACTAAGGCTATTTTTGGTAACAAGTCGCCTCAAGCTGATTACGAGACATAACTAGTGTCCTCTACGTACATAACCTGCTTAGCAGCAAGTGGATGTGGATTTCTTTTCATCCATACACACAATGGATATGGATCACATTTCATCCACATAGAATGATATACAGGCAGCTTAGTATGCTATATAAGTGGGGCATGGAGGGTCCAATTAGGAAGAGACATGGTTAGCAAGACCCCTAATGCTGGTTATGGACGCCAAATTTTGCAGTAGTAGAGACTAGAAGTGAAAATTCATGGGAGGATTCTACATCACAACCTTTAACCACATTGGTACAGTTTTTAACTTGGCAATTTGGAGTTTAGTGCTACCGGGGGTCTATTTGTGTAATATCTGATGTTGTGCTTGATCCAGTGTATGATCCAGAGAGTTTGGTTTGCTGTAAGTTTGTTGTGTTTGCCCACATAGACTCAGACATGACTCCTTCATAGAGTTTTGCTTCTAATATTTCATTGTTGCTTTGGATGCTACTGGGTAGCAGCTCAGAGTGTGCAACTGGCTTCCTGGCAATAAGGTGTGGCTCCAGCAAGGTCAAAACCTCCTGCAAAATGCCACCCCAATGCACCAACCATCACATACAGGGGATTGAACTTCAACAGTGAAATTGATTGTGGGTTGATTGGAATTAATGAGTTGCTTCAATTGCACCCGGCCATCAACAAGTCCATTCTTGATCGTGGACTTTTGAAGGAGAAAAATGCATATAAATTGATGATGCTACAATCCTTAGTTGCATCGGAGTCTGAAACGTAGACAATCAAGCTCAAGGCAACTCCTCAGGTAATATAATAGGAGGAGTTTTCATACATACCTTCATGGATGGCCGATCATTCTTTGAAGAGGCTGCACACATTAGTGCAACTTCTGTCATCACACTCATGGTCTCTTTGTTATAATCATTTCCAAGCTTTGGATCCACAATCCTTTCCACTCCTTCCTTCTTGAATCTTGGTTTCACCTACATGATTCAAATACTCATAGCCCATTATTATGTGTCTGCACTAGGGATGAGATTCAGCTAAGAAGATGGTGCCCTCTCACAAGAAAGATCTTGAGCAAGAATTTTGTAGTAAGAAATATGCAAGTCCATAAAATGATAAAATTTGGGTTGATGTGATATTTTACCACAAAGATGAGAGGTCCTGAGCACCTACAGGGCATTCACATATAGATCTCACAAAAACTATCTAAAAAAATGTAGAAATTAGTGCCCAAATTGGATGAGTGGACGCAATATTTTACCCATTTAATAAGGTTCATTTCCTCCAAGCGCATATGATCAATTGCCTGTTGTCCAGTGACAATTTCCAAAAGCAAAACTCCATATCCATACACGTCACTTGCAGTTGTCAATTGGCGCCTGAGAAAGTACTCAGGATCCAAGTAGCTGTGACATGAGGTGCAATGAACAACAAAAACACTAGAAATGGGTGAGTAGTCCCATATGAATTACTTCAAGATTTTTTCACAACTTTAAAACTCCTATTATTAAAACATGATTATTTTGAAAGGTGCATTATGAAGTGGAAATTGAATTGATATGGGTGAACAAGCATGCACCCACCCAGCTGTGCCAGCAGGACGTGTGGAGATGTGGGTGAATGAGTCTTGGTTCTCTTTGGATATGCCAAAGTCTGAGACTTTGGCAATTAAATTTTCATCAAGCAATATGTTACTGGGCTTGACATCTCGGTGGATTACCGGAGGATCCTACACAAAATGAAATTTCTCAACCTTCTTGCATCACTTGTGCCTCCCAAATTTAGAGATATGACCATTTTATTTAGGAACTTTTTGACTAGAATTACTGAGTACTATTGTAATAAAATCAAGTAACTGATATATAATTGTTGTTCAACTAGTATTTGGGTGGGAATTATTGCAGATCACAACCCTAAACCCTAAACTTTGACTCATGGGAAAAGTTTAGGAGTTGGGTACTGCATAAGAGTGCAGGTAATCCAAGCCTTGAGCAATTCCAACAGCAATCTCCAGCCGCTTGCCCCATGACAAGAGCTTGCTTCCATTCCCATCTGCATGACAATTAATTTCCTTAGTGACACCTTTTCAAGTGCAAGATAATTGCAAGTCTTCAAGAGACTAAACAAAATTAGTAAGCTATAAATGACAATGTTCTACATACTAATTGCATTTTCCAGATCTTGTTGAAGTGGGTTGATAGTATATTATACCCAAAAGGAAGTCATGAAGGTTGCCATTTTTCATGAACTCATAAACAAGGATCTGTTTAGTGCCAGGCAAAATCAACTTTTGCTCAAAAAATTGGCTAAGATTCAAAACACTTGTCCACATAATTCCAAGCTTTCTTCAATGCAAGAAATTGCAACAATTGACAAATTGCAAAACAAAATTTTGGATTTGGACTGTGTTGATCAGTAAAATTGTATGAAATTCAACCCACAAGGAGAATTATATACTTGCCTGCAAGCCCTTGTCATCACAAAAGCCTTCAAGTCTTACAAGATGGCGGTGATGTAATCTACTGAGTAATAGCACCTCATTTCGAAATTCCTTCATACCTTGCACACTTTCATCTCTTGCACACTTGATAGCAACCATCTTTCCATCATCAAAGGTTCCACAGAATACCTTGCCAAACCCACCAGCACCAATCTCATGTGCTGCACTGAAATTGTCAGTTGCTTTTGCAAGCTCCAAAAATGCATATTTCTTCACATCATTGGGAATTTGCCAATCACCATCTGCAAAACAAATCATACCAAAAATCAGCTAATCAATCATCTAGAGCTGTTTTTCTGCCAAGGAATTCAGATACATGTACGATCTTTGAAAATGTAAAGCTTCCAAATACCATTAGTCCCCAAAATTGAGAATACGTCTGCAAATGGAAGGAAATAACATGAGAAACTTACAATCTTCCTTCTTGAGAAAGGGATCAAAGATATGGAAGGGCTTATAGCGTATTAAAGCAACCACAATAAGGATAACGATGCATAGCCCAAGAATTCCTCCAACCACAGCTCCATATGGGAACTTTTTCCCAGAACTAGAACCTATTAAGCGTCAGCAACCAATTTATATCAACACCCAATATGGGCATACACATAATCAAGCTAAACCAATTTTGAAAGCATGAACCAACCAACCCAACAAGAGTGTCATATCACTTGGAGTACATTTCCCTCTTTCTTTAGAGTATATGAGCTTCAGTACCATATATGGTACAAATACATATTAAAAATGGAAGTTGCAAATCCCAAGATAAAAGCTTTACAAAACCCAAGTTGCTAAACCCAAGTTGAAAAAGACATTTTTTTGTTGGAGTGATAGCTAGGACAAAGAAATCAAGTGCTAAAAAATAGCAATGACAGAAGTTTGGTCACAGATGCACACCATAAGCACAGATGCATGTTTCTGGGTCCTTCAGGAAGTGAAGCGCAGGACAAGGTGCACATCCTGTTAGGAACAAAAAACAAACAACAGAAGTAATGCACCAGAGACCCTTGTTTATTAATATGAAGAGCACCCTGCACAAAATTAGAGAATGAATGATGTGTAAAACTCCAAATTACTGTTAAAAGCTCTTTGCAAATTTTATGTCATTTGCATGCAACATGTAAGTACTAGTTTATTAAGGCAATGATTCAAAACAATTCAAGACACCTATTCAAAAACTCTCATTTGTCATAAACTTTTTTGTATGCTTAGTGAATCAATTTGGCAGTGCAATTGGGTTGCATGTTGATTTGTCTATGCTATTGAAATGCCATCAAACATCTGATGTAGACCTAATTCTTGTTATCAAAAACTTGACAATAAGCCTGTTGGAAAGTCCTAATTTGATGCTTAGAATAACCAAACTCTGTTTCACTTGAAAATTTATTTCTAGTTCTTCAAGCTCAATGAGAAATTTTTTTGGAAATAATTTAGAATTCAATTTGAAGAGACCCTCACCATTTTGGAGCAGGTAATTCCTACAGTTGTAACTCCTACCGGGACATGCTCCACTTATGATTCTTGGATTCAAGCAATTTCCTGAAACATTTCTGTGAAAAGGAGTATATTAGAATGCAACAAATTTTTTTGTCAAGTACATTAACTTTACATTATACTGTTGACAGAGAAACCAAATGAAAAATAAAATAGAGTGGTAATTGAATTGAGGATCTGTCTGTACACGTATTCACTAACCACTTTCAGCAGAAAACCCAGTTCATCGTCATGAAACATACTCAACATCTTTCCATAGCATTCACCAAAAAAGGTGTGTTCTCATCTGAGTTTTAGTCTGAGAATTTGTTGCTTACATGTATGATGGAAGTGCCGACATATTGCTTGAGAAATAATTACAAGCTCTGAATCACAAACAATGCTTAGTTTTGATTTTGGGTAGTATAATCAGAGTTTGTTAACAAACAGAATTCAAGGGTCCTTCAGAAATGGATAGAATCAGCTACCAAGACAGACATATTTAGTGGGTCATAGTAAAAACAAAGCTCTAAGACTTGGGTCTGCATTTAGGGTTTCTTGCTAAACTCTTCTATGTTCAGAAAAATACATGTGTCCAAAAAAGTTTGCAAAGTGAAAACTTCAATGTCTCTCACACTCCATGATACAACCACCTACACAAAGTCTCCAAGATTGTATCCATTTCACTGTTTGAAGCAAGACTTACAAATTAAAAGTGGTCTTATTTCTGCTGTTGTAAGCTTCTAGAAGGGAGGGACTCTGAGTGAATGCTGGAATTCTTCCTGAGAATTCATTGCTTGATACATCCCTAGACAACAAGGCCCACAAAATACCAGGGTTAGTACATAAGTCTGTAAATCTGACACCTCAGTATCCTAGGCTGAAAGTTGAATAGAAAAGATTCAGAATATGTCATTGCCATTTATTTGCTCAGATATCCTTATTAAAACAGCAGGATTCATAAAATGTTCATGAACAACTAATTTAGTTCAGGAGTGGAGGGGAGAGTGTAGCTCTTACAAGTTGGTCAGATTTGGCAATGATGGTAGCCACACTGGAAATACTCCTGAAAGATAGTTTGACCGAATTCTCCTGTACATCCATTGTGATAGGAAAATTTGGACACAGACAGACTCAGATAAACTGTAAACCCAATAATTCAACCATGGATTCCTTGCACATCCCAATTATGTGACCTTAGCAAAATCCACACCAATTGATGGTCACTAGCATAATATGATCAAACCCATGCTAAATTTTGTGCTTCAACAACAACTTCTCTTTTTCTTGATTTTCTTGATGCATTCAGACAAAATTCTAAACATTGTACACAGATTTCATGCAGGAGCACTACATGCAGCTGCTTGACCACAACATAATTTGTTCCACAAATCTGCAAGTTATTATTTATGAAAACAGAGACTCACAGATCGTGCATAGCAGTCATGTTTCTCCACTCATCAGGGATGAAGCCACTGAAATAATTGTCATAGAGCCATCTGCAGGTGTTTGGTCCGAGTCACATAAAGCTTAGATTAGAAACTGGATGATCAAGACCTGGCATTGAGAAAAAAAAATTCAAAGAGTTTTACCACCATAATATTCAGTTACTATGGATGATGGTACTACCACTGTATCTACTTACAGCCTTTTATCGTGCCTAAACTGCAACACTTTTTGAGCTGCAGGTTTTTTTCTACCATGACTCTGTAACTGCTCCTAACATCATATTATGAGATATGAATTTAACTCTGGATTTTGAGTGCCTCATGAAATATGAATGTGTGCAATCAATTTAGAGCATTAGGAAAAGAGGTGACTAGAATCTTCACAAACACATACATGTAAAGAAGGTACATCCAATATCAGTTATGCAAGAATGATCACTTCAATGGGTTTCTTCCAAGTTTTCTGTATGATCTTGGCAATTTACTTACAAAATTTTCAAGTTGTTCAGAGCTGCCAATTTCTGTGGAAGACCACCCGAGAGAGAACACGAATGCAAGTTCCTGTCTCACAGTCATGATCGCCACTCATTAGTAGTATGAAGCCTCTCTCAGGTGACCTACCTGTGCCAAATTTGGAGGTTTCTAACAATTGGGATTAGGGTTTAGGGTCAAACCCCAAACCCTAAACCCATCATAATCTTGCAGTTTCAGTTTTCTAGATCATCAGTTATTCTCTCTTGTATACTTGGGGCTAGAAAATTGCAAGACATGATCAGTACTAAATTGCAACATTGTTGCAACAAACTTCAAGGTCAAAGATCTATCAAGTGGCTGAGCCCTGCAGGATGATCAATGTCTAGGGTCACAAGGTTTTCCTCATCTTCATATCTTTGGACAAAGCTTGCAGGTTCAAACCCCATATTACCCAATGGTTGTACAAATATGATGGAGATGTTACAAACATGAAACATGAAACATGAAACTGCATGATGATTGAACTGTTGGTAAACAAATTTCTTACAGATAGCTCAACATTGTCAGATTACCAAGCTCCGGAGGTATGGTGAAACCCGTAAAGTTGTTTAACCACAGCGATCTGCACTCGCAGAATATGATGGTCACCAACAAAAAATATCCCACAAAAGTATACAAGACATATATATATACCTTCACATGATCAAGATTCACAATTTGAAGAGGAAAAAAAAACTGAAGAGTTCACTGAAGAGAGAATAATGTCAGTGATCGTGGTTGCAGATTTAGCTGAAAGTTGACAAAGAGTTCAATGGATTTAAGGTGTTTTACAGATTCCTGAGGTTAGTCATCTCTCCAAGAGAAGAGGGAATCCAACCGGTGAATGAATTGTTTCCCAGATACCTGCCATTGCCATAAACTCATGAGGATACTTGGGAAACTCTGCAAAGATGATCAACAAGAAAAAATGCATACGATTTTGCAGTTCAAATTACAACATGCTGGAACTGTATAATTTCATGAGCACAACTAGCTAGCCGATTCAGATCTTCTTGGTGATATACATTGAGCTGTCTAGTGCAAATTGAAGCTTTTTTCTTAGAACCCATCTTGATTCATGTGTAGAAGAACAATGTAGATCCATCCTCAGACCATGATCAGTTCTCTTCCAGGAACTTATGATGTCAAGCTCTCTGAAAGAATTAATCAAGTTTCAACCGAGAGATCAGAGACAATATAATTAGCTTGGAGAGCTCGCAGGAACATGCTCACAAGTATTCCATTTTGGTCAACGAGGAGATCTCCAGAGGTATGACCCCAGTCAGCCAAGAATTCTCCAGCCTCCTGCAGAAGAAGAAGATTGACAACAAATTTCAACATATGATCAGCGACCTTGTCATACAAGCTGGAGAGTACAAGTGCATCCTTGAGATGTGGAGGTCAAGGAAGAGAGAGTGAATTTGGGTGGAGTTCTAACACACATGTCCGTCAAGTTTGTGAGTTTCAACACCACACGCGGGAATGGAGCGTTGATGATGCTTGCACTCAGGTTCCTGCAGCCGCAATGTCAAGAACCCAATTGTCAAGTCAAGAACCTTGAAAGTTTTCGTGTCTGCTTGCACCTCCAAATTGATGTTGCTATAATACTGATCTCCGAACCCAAGGCAGATCAGATGCAAGTCCTCTCCTTGCCAGAAGTTCTCGAAAAGATCATGTGTGCAATGGTGCGAGAAGAATTCGGAGAAAGCATAGTCATACAGAAGGAATATGATCAGCAGCTTTCTAGCCAGAGGTCTTTACAGCTTTTGAAGATTCACAAGGTTTGCTAGTTCGTCAGGTAAGAAGGAAAAGTTGTTATAGGAAAGGTCGATCCAAGTGGCGGCAGTGAACACACCAATCTCAGGTGGTAAGGGACCTGTGAGTCCCTGCTGGTGAAAATGTCTGCAATAGTCACAAACAACAAACAAAACACGCGGTCACGTGACTGAACATCCATGAAGAAATCTCAGATCGGTATCTTCATGTGCAAAACAGAAATAAATCTTCGAAAATACTATGCTGCAGGAGTACTAGATCAAGGACTCATGCATGGAGAAAGAAGATACAGATGATCGGTCCCCATACAGTTCTGTTATGCGGCCGGAAATTGGATCACACACGATTTTGGCCTGATCCCAGGTACAAGGATCTGTTCCATTGTACTCGGTATACTGCAAGCTCTGCAACATGCTTGCGATCGCATCTCCTGCAGGAAATTAGAGAAAAATTCACAACCAAAAAACACTAAACTGCACCCCACATGAGCTGCAGTGCTAACTGTATAACTTAGATCATCATCATCATCATCAGCTCACATGAAAGGTCTTCACGAAAATGTTGTTAGAACGACCTGTATACTTAATATTATATAACGACAAGGAGCTGCAGATCTAGAGATTGTGTCATGCAGGCGGTCTGATTTTCTTGCAGCTACAATCATTCGTGTCGTCTCGACCCTGCATCATGCCGTGTCGACCCATCATGGCACTTTCTTCAAGATCGAGTCTTGTGCGGTTTTGCGTAAGAGATGTGGAACTGCTTACCTTCTTTTGTCGCACAACAAGAGCCTGACAACAGGAATAGCAGCTGCAGAAGAAGAAGAAGAAAAAGACACGCCGCCGCGGGCGGCGCTGCAGCAACAAAGACAACAAGGGCGAGTCTAAATCTCTTCACAAACTCCCCCATGCTATGAATTATGACAAAGAGCGAGAATATTATGCAAGCTTGCACATCAAAGCTGCTGCTGATCAAGGTCTACTACACGACTTAGATCAACTGCAGTTTAAGGACTTGGAAGTTCAAGACGCAATGCTCAGCACAGTAGACATAAAGCATGAAAAGCTAGCAACTTTCAGGACTAAAAAAACTCATGGAATACAAGGGAAAGAAGACTGGGTCACTAGGGCCGGAGAAAATGCATGCAGCTAAAGCTATCTATCTATGAAGCAAGACGAGACGCTAAATACCCCCTAACGAGCTCTGTCCGGCGCAGTCTCCGGACCCTTGACCCACCGCCTGCCCCACCACCGGACTTGACCCCACCTCCAGAGCCCGACCCTCCCTTCGCCGTCGAGAGAACACCCCAACCACCGTCAACTGTCCGTCACTCCGTTTGCCGTCGACTGCAGGACATCCAGCGTCCTGCATTAGAAACATAACAGTTCGAATATAAACTAAAAATAGCCAAATGTAGATTGGGCGTCTATGTTAAGTAGTTTTCTTCGTAATTGTTGTGTCCTGTTGTAACTCGTGAGCAACTATGGAACCAACACAGAGAACAAAAAATGCACCTTCTGTTGCTGTAAGTTTTATGAGGAAAACAACATAATGTGTAGTGTGATTATCGTAGACAATGTGGAAAGATCTCCCACTCCCATTGTTATTTATAGTGTTAAAGGTGAGCTTGATTCTCCTACAACTGAAGATGATGTCTCCCACTCCCATTGTTATTTATAGTGTTAAAGGTGAGCTTGATTCTCCTACAACTGAAGATGATGACAGACAAAATCTTGACACAACATGATGCAAACTAGAGGAGGGGATGGAGAGTGATGACATCAACTGCAAAAGGTGTTGTCAATTTTTGCCCCTATATGATTCGTTTGCTTGGAAGATAGAAATATATTGACATTGTGAAGACAAAAATAATAGGGTAGGTAGAAGGGGTAAGCTTTCTATTACTTTATTTGTACCTATCATGGGTTTGTTGTTGAATGTGCTGCAAACAATGGGTAGTAGGATTTGCTAACTTTTTTTGTAACTACAAAAAAAGTCTATGTTTGCTCACTGCATATAGGACCTTGGGGTTCTGTAGTTTGTAGTTTTTCTTTTGAAATTTAGGTCTATTGTGTTGAGTACATATAATTTGGGAAAGTAACAGTGGACATCATTTCCTATCCACCTTGTTCTGCAGAACATAACAAATTTATTAAAATTGATTAACAACATATTGTTGGTACTGGGAGGTCCAGATGCAAAAGTAGGATTTACAAATCAACAATGTAATAAAGTTGACATCATTGCATTGCAATATACCTTGAGGAGGAGTAAGAAATTCTTGCATTGGAAGCACATTTCGATGTCAAATGCCCTGATTTCCCCATCGAAAACCGACCTTCCTTTCAATGCAAGTTCTACAAGAGTTGTTACAAAAACAACAACAAACTTATCCTTGGGTGGTACCATTAAGAACATCACACCCCAAATTTCCATGACCCATTCAACTTCAATACAACGTAGGACTTGCATAAATAAAACTTTTCATTGTAAATTATTTATTAAAAGGTTACCCAAGTCATGTAGAATTCAAAACTCTAATAAAATTTATGAAAAAATATGTTTTGATGTGGAAAATGAATGCATGAGGAAAAAAATTCAAGAATGCCACACAAAGGATTTTTTTATCGTGAATACAAAAGCAATCTATTTTTTGGGAATTTTTCTTGGATGTTAATTTTTGAGAATACTTCAAATGCCAACCTACTTGATGTCTTTTTGTAGATAATTGATTGAATCAATTTTGATTTAATTATGAATTTTTGAAAGCAAGATTGTGAAGCCCTAAAGGGTCATTAATGTCAAGAACACAAATGATAACTATTCACCTTTTGTTGTTTTAATGATTGGTTTGGATCATTCTCTTATGCATGTACTAAATAAACAATAAAAAATATCTACTATGTAAATGTAAGAACACTTAAAAAGAAAAAAAGTCAAGAATTGGGTTAGGAATGGGTTAGCATTGCTTCGAGAATCAAAATGTTAATGAATATTGTACATTTTTAGATGTTCATTACTTTCATGAGTGTGTGCATAGATGGCGGACACATAGCCCACCTAGTCTAATCAAATACACTAATATATAAACAAATGGATATTTTTCAAATTGGGTCCAACTTTCTTATGATTTTGGTAAAGTGGTTTTTAATAGTACCACCCAAGGAAAAGTTTGTTGACAAGAACACCCTAAGCTACCATAGAATGATGATGTAATGCTTGATATACAAAGGCAAGAAGTTGCTGAAGATGTACCTGACTTGGACCAAGTCTAAGGTAAAAAAAATTGACAAGGCTAGGGGAGAAACATGGCAAGACCTTATGAAACAAAATTAAATGTCAAAATGATGATGCAATAGAACATCCCACTAAGAAGGCTACATCAACAAGCTTAAAATCTCAAGATAAAGCACTACCATTCCCAAGGCCCATACATCAAAAGGACAAGGTGGTTGTTGAATTAAGCAATGATGGAAACTTTTCCTCAATTCACTACTAAGGTATGTATGATTCCAAACCTGGCATTCCTTTTTTTAAATCGCCGATTCATATAAAAACTTAGTTTGTTGCATTTTTATTTTCCAATTTTAATATACAAACACTTTTTTTTTAGGTTCATTTTGCAAATGAAGATTTCCAATTCCAATTGTTGATTAACTAATTATTTATTTCCCACTATTGTTTGTAGATCTTTATAATGCCCATGTAAACAATCTATACCATAGTTTTAGATTCCCATATTTTCATTCACATTTAAGTGGGGTACCTACAAATGTTGCCCAATCATTATAGATTGCTAAAACCATTTTCGAAACAAAGATGCTTACATTGGAGAATTCTGTAATTATAAAACCAATATGTTGTACAAGGTAAAACAAACCAAATGTAGGTTTGTTTTTGTGAAGAAAGGTATTTTATTCTTTCTATGAAGGGAATTAAAGGCCTAGATTCATTTGAAAGCACTACTTGAAACTCAACCTATGTATTGGTAAGTCTATCATTGTTTTCAGATGGGCAAACATTATCACAAAGGAATGTAGCACATATAAGCAAAGTTAACATTGAAACGAAAGTAAAGAAGACAAATGAAACATTTTCAATTGAAATTAAGCAATTATGATTTGGCCACTCCTCCTGTGGAAGTACAAGTGAATGGGCTTCAGATCTTATTGTTAAAGAGAAATAAAGTAATGGACCAAACAATGCTTGAAAACCCTAAAGAAACCCTAACTTTCCTTATGAGGATGGAAATTGAAGGTACGTTAGGAAACACATTTGTGTCCACATTTGGAAAATGGTACCTTTTCTATTGGTGAGTTTACTTATTTTTAATCACTATCATTGTTTTGCACCCGAAGTTCAAATGTTTCACAATCACTCATTTGCAACTTAAGTTCTTATTACTTACATTCAATGTTTTACAACCTTGCTTATTATTACTTGTATAATCATTATTCTCCAACTTAGGTTCTTATATTAATCACAATCAATGTTCTAGAACCCAAGTTGTTATTACTACAAGTCATTATTTTCCAACTTAGGTTTTTATATTAGTCACAGTCAATATTCTACAACCCAAGTTGTTATTACTATAAGTCATTATTCTCCAACCTAGGTTTTTATTAGTCATAGACTATGTGCATGTAAGTTGTTAAAGGGGTTGAAAGGACAACCACAATTTTTGAGATTGTCACAAAGTCTTTGAATGCATGGACTAAAGTTAATTGTGGAGAGAATACCATGAAAACAATTCATAGAAATGAAAAATCTTTAAGAATACCTATAGTATGTGAAAAAAATAAAAGAATATGATGCAAGTAGGGCAAAGGTTGCAAAAACATTTAGGAGGAGGAAATAAAAGTATGTCTAACAAGAATTGCAAATTTATGACCAACAAGTTAAAATATTGAGGAGAAATCCAAATGGGGTGGTCACCTTTATATTCGTTATTGAAACCCTATCCTTTGCAAATTGGCCCTCAATGCCCATGGGAGCACAAAAAAGGGGTAGTTGGAAATTGTGATGCACCCCCAAACTCCTTAATAGACTCAATTACGAGTCCAAAGGTGAAAACAACAAAAGGAGAATGAGTTGGGGTACACTCCCTAGTTTGTAGCACTTCAAAGGTAGAAAGGGATGTTGAAACTCTGAAATGGGGATTAAAACAAATGACAATTAAATCAATTATTCACATGGACCTACACAAACCAAACAATAAGTTGGTTAGTGCATAATTGGAGCATTTTTGATGCACGAACGAACCATAAGCATACATAGACTCACAAGCTTCACCACAGCTTAGACTTGGAGGAAGCCACCACCTTCCCTCTTATAGTATTCTATGTGCCTCCTAAGTTGGGAGTCCCGAAATTCGCAAAATTGAAACTTCTACGACTTTGGAGGCCCATAATTCTTTATGTAAATTTCCAATTGAGGTGATTTAAAAGCAAAATTGTAGCCCTTGTCGAAAGATTTTCAACAATATGTGGCATGCCACCTACATGCAAATAAATGGGGGTGATGTCGCAACCCTAGCTTTGGGCTCGTGACCAAGGCAAGGGGTTGCAAGGTTGCGGGAGCCAAGAGGAAGGAAGCCCGGGAGTCAAAAGGAAGGAAGCCCGGGAGCAAAGGCAAAGGCATTGGAAAGGTGTGGGCCAAGAGGAAGCCCAGGAGTCATCACATACTCCCGGGAGTCTAAGGAAGGGCGAGGGAATGAGCACTCACACTCCCAAGGCAACTCCCATTTTGGGAGAGGGAGTCCCGGTGGACTCCCGAAACTTCAGAGGGCGCGTTGAAGGGTAAAATCTCAATGGTTTGTTGCGCTCTTTATACCGTTGGAAAGATCTTGAAACGTAGATGTCTAAAATGGGCTCGCATTGCGCATTTGGACATCTAAAAGGCAAGTTATGGGCAAAAGAAAGGCCGGGAGTCAAATTGGCAGTTTGACTCCCGACCACTAAAAGTCGGGAATCGACCTCTTCCCGACATCCGATTTGAGAGTGCGACACGGCGTTGGAAAGCTCTCGACGAGGGTTACAACTTTGCTTCAGACCGCGTTGCGATCGGACTCTGCAGTCGGGAGATATTGGCGTCCAAAGTCCCCGGACTCCAACCCGAGACAATTTCGGGACTCCCACGTGGGAGTCCCGGGAAAAATAGCCATTTGGATGCCACCTCCGCCGCGAACTGCAGAGTATACTATAAGGGGGAAGGTGGTGGCTTCCCCCAAGTCCGGGCCGTGGTGAGTCTTGTGTGTCTGTGTTGCCCATGGCTCGTCCTAGCACGAAAGGTGCTCGAACTATGCACTAACCACTTTGTGTGGGTTGTGTGCAGGCCCGTGTGAGTGAATAAGCTTGTCAATTCTTCCTAGTCCCATCCCGGAGCTCCAACACCTCCCTCTACCCCTCAAAGTGTTGTGAGCTAGGAAGCGGCTCCAAGTTCCAACTCCTTCCGCATTGCCGCATACTTGGACCCTCAAGTGGGTCTATAAGGAACTTAGGAGTGCATCAGGTGATTCCTGACTTTTAATGTTTGGGAATCAAATTGATGAAAACCCATTTTACACATCTATGTTTCAAGAGCTCTCTAATGGTATAAAAAACTATTCAATCCAATGAGTTTTGACCCTTGCAATTGCCCTTTAAATATTCAAAAGTCCATTGCTCTTCAACTCCCAAAGTGGGAATGTGTGGGTTCATTCCTTCACATTTTTCTACACTCTTAGGAACATGAAATATGACTCTTGGGCTTCACTCTTGGCCCACACCTTTACAAGCCCTTGTCTTGGTCACGAGCCCAAGGCTAAGGTTGTGACAAAAATCATCATTGAAAAACTTGAAAAGGAATTAGAACCTTTCTCATTAAACAAAGCATGCCCGCATATTGTTAAAACTTTTTAAAGTTTTTACAACTCATTATTTGGCAAACAACACCCCTTGGCACATCCAAACAAAGGTCTTACACAATGCATTATTTTCCATTATGCTCACAAACCAACCCATTATGTGAAGTTAACCATTGTTATGTAAGATGTAATAGACTACAAAAAAATTTGGTTCCCAAAGATGCAATACACTATTGAAAATGTTTTGCGACCCAAGAAGGCTTGTTGGGTTTACTAGGTTTTGAACTTGAGCTACAAAACCCAATGGTTAAAAAAATATGGGGGTGTGTGGCCATGATTGTTCATAAAGCAATTTTGGACATGCATAGGCTTAGACTAAGCAAGTAGTTGGAAGATATGTGGTGTAGTTCTTCCATTAGGCCCGCACTAAATGAAATATTACATCTTCACATTAGTATTCTTGGCTTTATTTTGTTTATGCTACACAATTCCATTCAATATGCCACAATGTATGCGATAGTGTGTTCATTTGAATATTCTATTATCAAGTTCTCAACGAAGCCTTAGTGTTGAAGGAGGAGATAAACATGGGTCAATTTCCCAAGGAAAGTAAACTTTCAAGATAATAATGCACTTCATGATAGGGGAGGTAAATGTTAATAGTTGTTAGTAGAAGTTATGGACTTCCAGCTTAATGCATTGTCCTTTAAACTAGGGAGGGTAAAATAAACATATAAAAACAGTGTTGATGTCACTATTGCCACCTGCAAATTGGACGATGCAACAATAAAAGGTATATACACATGTTTCATATTTCCAATTATACTCTATTACTTTAGTTTTCAAATCATGACCAGTTACTAATTTATGGTTTACATTCCAATTTTAATGATCTAATGTTTAATCACTCCCTTCTACAGGATTGAATGACCAGATTTTGCCAATAACACCTACTACAACAAATTCTATGTAAGAAATTGAAGAGATTCAAAGATTAGATTTGTTGCAAACGGTTGCAAGTCATGAAACACTAAAATGAAACTCTAGCCATTTAATTAGCATTGACTTGCAATTGTACATCAATAATCCCGCCCTTACATCACCACTCCCATCAAATTTTGTCTTTGTTACCTTTACTAGGTTTGAATCAACACCATCCCTTTCCATTAGTCTACAACCTCCAAGGCAATTTGCATTGAGCCCCTTAAGATCATTAGCGAACCTTAATGACACATTTTCCCAAGTTGTGCAATTTTTTTGAGCTAATCATAAGATTCAACCCAAAAGGTGCAAGCAATGTGTTGACATGTATGGTGAAATCAAATATTGGTGAATCAAAGGACTACATATTTGTGGTTGTGGAAGATGGGGTTACCACACAGTCTAATGCCTTGCCTAAAGAAGATACGTAAGTAAAGGAATAGCTCCAACAAAAAATGTAAATTTGCATTATTTATTTTCCTATATTAGTTCATTTTAGAACCATTGGAAGGGCTTATACTTAGGTGAATTATATGGAACATTACACAATATGTTTGTAAAACATTTGGCATAAGTGAAATTTAAATTTTTATAGAATATTTCACACTATTGTAACAATAGATTTTCATTTCACATGCATATGTCCACTATTCATGTCTTAAGTTTCAACAAACTTAACACTATCATTCATTCCAACATTAGATTGATGGTTATTGCCTATAACTAGAATCTGCACTTCAAAATACTTCATAAGAAATTCTAGAAATCATATTACAATTCATTTCATCATAATATGATGCTATAAAAAATTCACACAAAAAATGAACATAGAATTCACTATAGAAGTTTTTGTTTCTCCATATTATTAAAAACATGAATCCAAATTACAACATAATCCTATGTTTTGTTGAAAAAAGTCCCAAAAACACATCTTAAATTTGTGCTATATCGAAATAGAGTTTGTGGTTTGTTACTACAATTAAGTACCTACAACCCCTACTCTTCTCTTAATCCATGTTTCATCTTCTTTTCTTCTCTATTTTCTAGAACTCTAACCTTTTGAACTATCCCAAGTCACATCATCATGATCATAACAACAAGAATTCAAAATTCAAACCAACAAAGTTCCATGACCAATCCCTATCTTAGTTGTTTTGTTAATCCAAAATCACATATTCATCCTACCCCCTTATCAACATTTGATTGAAATTCTCATATTGTACTTTTTCTTAGCTAAGTTATGCTATGTTTGTTTAACTAGTTCAATCTTTGATTTCATTGGCAATTTGGCACCACTTGTGCAAAACTTCAAATAGTCCAGAAGTGGGGACTAATGATTATGCCATCTCATTTGTGATTATAGGTGAATGCTTGAAATTAAGGCTTGATGCTAACATCAGCCTACTTGACAACAAAGAAAGGTTCTTGTCTATTGATGCCATGGAATTTTTCAAGGTGTGGTTTACACATGGCTAGTTATTAAGGGACTCTATGTACATCACCCACCGCCAGTTGTGGGATATTGTGAAGAATCAGATCAAAGAAAAAGGAGAATTAAAGGATAATGTTATTAAGTTCGTAAGAAAAACATTTAATGTGCCCATTGAAGTGAAGGTTGTTTTAGTCCCACTTCAAGATGCAAACCATTAGAGTGTTATTATAATGAATGATAATAGTTTGTATCATTATGACCCATTGAAATTTGTAAACATCTTTCATTCGCCAATACTACACCATTTCTTTGAAAAGATTTGGGCAATGAAACAAGGTAAGTTGCTTAGGACAAATGAATGGAAGCAAGATGTGTCCAAGATGAGTTGGACCTAGCATGATGGACCACAACAAATGTCAAATTGGGAGTGTGGATTTTATGTGATGCAAGTCATGACAAAGTCTTACAAGTGGATGACACATGACAAATCCACTTGCCTTCAAGTATTTTTTTAAAAATTCATTATCCCACCTCTTTTTCCTTAATTATCAATCATATTTACAATTACAATTACACATTTGTTTGGGTGTAGGTGCCATGGACTTGATTCTTAAGGGATGAAGAATCCAAAGTCAATCAACATTGGTTGAAGCAGTCAAATAGACATTGTGCAACATTGATGCTCTAGGCAATGCATGGCTAATTAATTTGGAAGAACATCCAATTTTTTTTTAATCATACCACTTCAAAAGACTACTAAGTATTCGAACAATGAGAAACCTAAGAGGATAGTGTGTTCTACAAGTTAATTGATAGCATAGTCTAGATGTGGTTTTAGATTTGTTCTAGTTGGCGAACAATGTTGAATGTTATTAAGTTCTTATTATAAAACATTTTGAACATATACATGGTCTAAAATGTCTTCATTTCAGTAATGACCAGTGCTTTTGATCATACTCCTTTGAAAGCCACAAGAACCCAGTTTCAAGACTCCAAATTTGCAAGACATTGGTAATACAATTGACTTTATTGTCTTTTGCCATGATGTAGAAAATTGATTTTTCGCTTCTTGTAGGTAACACCTATGGTGGATTTGTGTGTGTTTGTTTTGAACCATTTACATATAATTGTTATTATTATAAGACATGTAATAAGTATGGAGTGTAAGTAATATTAGGTTTTTTGAGTTTGCTAAACATAGGGTTGCCAATAGTTAGGGACATTGAGTAGTTGTGAGGCTGTTGATTATAAGTGCTTCAGAGTGGCCAAATGTAATTTTCATAATTTGGCATTAATCCTAAAAAATGTGAGGTAAGAGACTAAATTATCTATTAGAGTAGTGGGAGTTAATCATGTTGCAAGAGCTAGCACAAGCAATTAGGAAAATGTGCCACTAGCACCTAGTAGCAATTAGTGGTTTTGGAACATAGTTCAAGACCAATAAACTAAGACTTAATGGATTTGGAGATCCAAGCAATTAGGAGATGTATAAAAAGTTCCTATAATGGTTGGAACATATATTTTGCCATTTCAATGTGCTCATTCATTGATTCTTTAATGCTAAATTTTTTGATGCAGACAATAATTTTGAAACCTTATATTTTCAAAGCAAATGGATGTAATTTGCACACACATGTCATGCACAAATTAGTTTATAAATGACTTTTATATTCGTCAAACAACAATTTCATTCAAACTTTTCAAAATGTTTTACAAAAAAATACTTTGTCATATACTATATAGGTTCTAAATACAAATGGCAAATTATCTTAATATGTACTTGCCTATGAGCCTAATGTGACCCAAGGCACACCAATGGCATAACCGCCTATAATTACTTTGACATATTCTAATGGAATGGCTACCATTTTTAAATGTCTATATGTGAATATACTTTGTTGTTTTATCCTTCAATTGGGTTTTTTTGGAGCATTGGATTCAAGTAGTCCTTTGTCTCTTTTCAAATTATTATCACCAAGCACAATTGGGAATAAAGGTTCTACAATGGGGCGCTCCAAACTTGCAATGCTTTGTGTTAAACTATCTTGTTGTTTTCATCTCAAAATCCTCAATCTAGATAATAAGTGTTTTTATAATGGTGGAAAATCACATGCAATGATTTTGAGTTCCCTAAAAACCTGGTTAATTAATTCACCTAGGTTAGAAGTTGTATAGGCTTCTTGCTCTGTTGTTTCCAAGGCATCAACATCAATAAGCTTATCATTCACATCAACTTCTTGATCAAGCGTGTCAACAGAATTATTGTGGACATCCAATGTAAAACCCCTATGAACCCCATGGAATGTACCTATCTTTCGTACAATTGCACCATCTAGAATGTGAACATGGCGCATTTTGAAAATCTTCATAACATGCTCATAGATTATTCCTTGTGGTATAAGAGGGCAATTACATTATGGCCATTTAGAAGCTAGAACGTGTATAATCCACAATTTCGATGAGTGGTTTATGGATGCCACCAATGCAATATCCTCCCCATTTGAACATAACATGACATTTGTGTCTAGAATATCACAAGTTTTAAGTATAGTGTTCACAACAATGCCTTCATACATGACCAAAAAATTTCAATTACACACCATACCAGTAGTGTGTTAGAACATCACCAATGATGGTAAATCAACTAATCCATTTTGCACCCAATGAACCTTTCTTTTGAAAATTATAATATTCTTGTCATGTTTGTGGAATTGTGAGTTCATGTCTTGCCCTACATGCAATATGTTTTGATTCCCAACACACCGCATCACCTTCAACAACCAATGATCTTTGACGTATTGAATGAATTATACATTTGGGAAACTTGTTTCCAACAACTCAATTTGTTGTTCTACCCACAAAATAAGGTCAAAATTGGTGGGACGTCCCTATGAATACATTATCCTCCCAAGGACAGATAAAACTTTAATTTGCTCCTCTACAAATGTAATTTTCCTTACAACATTCTTAGCCCATGTTTTCCCCACATGCCATAAACATAAGAACACTCTGGTTCTTGGCCAAACATTGCTACATGGAAAAATGATTTCAATAAAACAATGTGCACCTCCTACAACAATAGCAAAATCAAACTGAATTCACATCGAAGATATGTTTGTTCTATTGTTAAAAATGTACTTAGGAGCAATGACACAATATGGCAATGACTATGTTCTACATGGAAACATTTGTTACAAATGTAAACTACAAATTGCAATGGTTTTTTGCATTTGTACATGAGATTACAATGGACACTTAAACTTGTACCGGACTATTGAGCTCACACATTATTAATTTCAATGCCCATTAACATACACTTGGGATATTGTTCTACAATAAACAAAATGACACATAAGTTACATATTTGTGAACACAAAACAAAAACTTATACCTAAAACAAAACTTGTGAAACGAGGTTGACAAATTGTAATATATTTTGGTTCTATTCATAAGAAAGTAAATATAGCCTTTGAGGGCAAAATTGAAAGCACTACAAGTGCCAACAAATCCCAAATGGGGACAAATGGCCTTGAAAACTTATTTTGGGAAAAAATAATCTTACCTCAAAACATTGATTTCTACCTGAACGTTGTCAACAATGATAATAGACGACATTTAATCATTTAGCATTGTTTGTGATAGTGATTGGAGGACTATATGGAGGTCATTCTTTCAACATTTTCCAATTACAATAAATGCAGTGGGTATTCCATTTTTCCATTCATCAAACACCATCATTGTGTATAAAAGATACTACAAAAATCATGGTGCAAGGTTAATAGGTTGAATGTTGCAAAACATAAAAGTATGTAACTTCAAAAAATGGAAGAACAATGCCATACCTTGCCTTGATTAGTGCCAAATGTTGTGTTGAATGCTATTGAACTCCCTTGCCCATATTTTGTCATCATTTTACATTGCCACATAGTTTGGATTCCCAAGGTGAAACAGGTGTGATCTTGGTTTGATATATTGAGATCTAAAGGGGCATGTTCTACATAGTAGAAAACTAACTCAGGATTTTCCAAAATCCACATTCTCACGCTAGGTGTGTCCTTTCAATGTTTTTGCCATAATTCATCTACCTATTTTTTTGCCATAATACTGACATCATAGGGCAAAACAAATGTGTCTCATGTAACAAGTTCATTTCACAATGCTTGTTCCTTGATATATGCCTTATGATGTGCCATTACTTGAACAAGGGACAAACCTTGCCTTATTAGCCCCATGAGATGTGCCTTCATAACATTTGAAAGTTGTGAACCCAAAGTATGTTGGAATCTAGAAACACTTTTTCCATGGCATATTTCACCCAAATTGTTTTTATGTTCCACATGCAAGTATATCAACTAATAAATACTATGGTCCAAGTATGGTTGCTTTGTGATAAAGGATCTTTGGCCACGCTTGATGGACATACTTGCCATTGTCTTCCCTATCCTAGTTTTCCACTATGATTGTTAGTTGGATTCTAGAAATTCCAACAAGGGTTTCTTCCCCTTCCTCTTGATGGATGTATCATGGACTTTGTTTCGCTTCTATTTTTGTTATGTAGACAAGAGTAGCTTGTATATCACTAAAAGAAATGTTGTCCATTTTGACCCTAAGTTTGCAACTAAGATGCAACTAGAGTCCAAATTGACTATTTTTGCAACTATTTTTACTCTAAACCTACATGTCACCTTAGTGCAAACTATTATAGTTGTATATGCAACTTTAATGGTAGTGGCTTCAAATTATAGTTGTATGTGCAACTACAACTTACGATTGCTTTGATTTTCATCAAAAATATGGATGAAAAATCATAATATGTCATCCAATATTGATTGTGTCCATTCATGGATGATATCATAGTCAATTTTGCAACTACAACTATGCTCTCTATGATCGATCTTCCTTGGCTTGTATCTTCTAAAAATATATAACTATAGTTTGCCATGTGTATGTACACATGTGGCAAATGATTTCTTTAATCTTAGTTTTAATATTAATTAACATAAATATTTTGATAATAAATAAATAATGATTGTTTGCTATAACGAAACATAAATTATTACATATTGACATTTTTTTTATGAGTGATGCCATTAATTACTATAATTTTAAAAAAACTTAAGCACCCACAATATTTCTATACATGTGTAAGAAATGCAATTCTATAACACCTTACATTCAAGTAAACCAAAACATTGATTATTCAACATTTTTACATATATTCTACTTCCGATGAGAAGTTATGTGACAAATCCACATGGATTGTACATTGCATTATTTACTTGTGGTTCACTAAATCTTCAATCTATGGATGTGCAATTGAATTCTCAAACACCATTTCAAATGTGCATCCAATGGCCAATGACATAGCTCAAACTCATAAATTGGAAATCAACATAAATTATTCCATGTGAGTTCATTAGATAAAAATTAAAATTTTCATTAAAAAAATTATGACAATTATTTTTTCTTTATAATGTTATTATATATGAACTTTTAAGTTCAACCCATTATTAAATAGATGGAAAATAAAACATTCAAACAAGTCTACAAACTATCAAAACCCATGATTATTTGTTAATTCAAATTCAATTGAGTTTATTTTTAACTAACTAATCTATCCATAAATAATAATTTAAACTTATTTTCCTAGTCTAAATTACTAAGCCTACCTGTCATAGACTAATGTAAGCCTAAATAATTCATTACATTATTAAATATATTAATGATTAAGCCTATTAATACTTTAATTTATGATTATTTAACCAAATGTAGCTAGGCTATGTAGGTTAATTTATAGGTAAGAAGTTTTCATATAATTGGGTAAAATAAGTAGTTCGTAAAAAATGTAATTAATTGATTAATTAGACTAAATATTGGGTATGTAATAATACATAGGTGTGTAGGTTACTATGTTACATGATAATGTTTTTAATTTGATTCAATTTGGCAACCAAAATTGCATAAGCTTGATAATAGTTTAAGTAGGATAAATTTATATTTAAAAAATAACTTAAAGTAACCGTTAAAATTTCAAGCCAAATTTTACATGTAACAAAGTTTGCCACATATATCCAACTCTAATGAAATGTAATTAAATTAACCAATTTATTTATTTAAGTTTTACCCAATCCACCCAAAATTTGCCAAATTTAATTAAGGTGTTTAATTTTAACTAAAATTTTGAATTTATTCAAAAGAAAAAATTTGAAATTTATTCATGAATTTTAAAAGTAAGATTAATGAAGTTCAATTAAAATTATTCATATTTAGCCAAAGTTAACAAATATTATTCAAAATATTTCGCCAAATTTATTTTGATTTATCCAAAAAATTCAAAGTAATAAATTTTCTTTAAAAATCAAAGTTTAATCAATATTTGTTAAATTCAACAAGTTTTGCCAAATTTACAATATTTCTTGGAATTTATGTTATTTTAGCCAAATAGGTCCATTCAATTTGGTACTAGGCATGTTGCTCTACAGAGACTTTACTCTTGCGAAAATAATATAGTATAATGACAAGAAAGAATTCAAAACCAAGTTGTGGAAAAGGTTTTGAGCTAAAACAACCTACAAATTATATTAAAAGTAATGGTAGAGAATGGTGACTTGGTAAATCAAAACTACAATATTGGCCTGTATTTGCAAATCTATAAACTGTGTTCAGCAAGAAACTATTGACAAATGAATCATGGTCTGTAGTTAACTTTTAATGTCAAATTTTGAACTACAAACATGAAATTAATAATAGGAAAAGGAAGCAAACCAAGTTCACATGCTGACATTGATTAGGAAGTGTAGAAAAACGAAGATGTCCATCTAAATTTGATTTGGTTTTCCCTATGTTCTGCATTAATAGAGTATGAATGAATCAATTGGGTATTAAAAGAAAATAGTGTCCAAAGAGGAGTCAATAAAAAACAGACCTGAAAATAGGTTGAGAACTATGACATACAATCATTGATGCAAAATGTGGTACATACATAATTTCCATATAAAACAATGATTTTAATTGATATTAAAAACACTGTAGTCCATCAAAACAATTTAGAATACTATAGAACTACATACATTCGCAAGGAAAATAATGGTAGCTTTACTAAGTGAATGTTACCTTATAGCTTGTCTCACCTATAAACAAGTGTTGTAGAAGTTGCTCAAGGTGTGTCAAAATGTTTGGGGCAGATGACTTGACGTGGTCTTTTGTCCTTGTAAACTTGTAAGGGAAGTTGGGTTTGTTCTGCTCCCCTTCTCCAAAATCCTCCAAAAGTCCCATGGGATGACTGCAGTTTCAGCATTGGTACATAGTCCATGATCACTTATAATATGAGGTAGCCACATAATATCAAATCTTTGAAAAGGTCTAGGGGGAGGTTCTTACATAGTTGCCTTCAATGCTTGCAACAAATTTGCTTTTTTGGAGGGAATGAAAGGTGTATCCCCAAAAATCTCTGGGATTCCACCATCATCAAAGACCACATTGCACTTTGGGCCTGTCATTACAAAAGTTGAACCCCATTTCTTTGGACAACATAAATTAACAAAAAATTCGAATGGCACTTAGAAGATGAAAATACCCAACATGCAAATAAGGTGTAAAGGTAGAAGTGGCAGTGGATTTTAGAATCAAGGAGACAATTTTGCAGAAGTTTTAAAAGCAAGGATGCAACCCAAAACTTCTGCAAAGCCTAGAGTAGACTTGAGAGAATTGAAATATTAGCAAAAATGAAGAAGAAAATTGCTACATGCAAATGCCATTGTTTTAGTAACATATTAAAACTTCATATTTTGAAGCATCAAAAGAAGAGCAAAAACCTCAAAAACGTTGTGACTACCTACACAAGGTTTGGGTTGCTCCAATGTTTGGTCTTTGGCGTGCCATGGACCTCATCCGCAATCTACTCAAATTAGCCATCATTTCAAAATCCATCTCTAGGTGGGTAGAGCTCTGTACTGCAGAGCAAAAGTTTGTTACATACGATGGCAGAGAGTGAAACAGTGAGTCCATAATGTTGGGATGTCCTGCAGTAGACGATGAAAGGAGTGACAAATAGTTGACAGTGCTTGGGATGTTCTGTCAATGGCAAAGGGAGGGCCCGGCTCTGGATGTGGGGTAGACGGTGGGTCAAGGGTTTGAAGACTGTTGGGGGTATTTAGCATCTCGTTGAAACAAGGTAGTTTGTTTGTTTTGTTTTGTACTTATGAGATCCACTGAACCAGGATGCTTTAGATAGCATTATTGGTCTCTTGGGAAAGCTCTCAAGGAATAGGGGTGCATAGGTTTGGTGTCATGGCATTTGGACTTGAGGTGCAAAAGTTCTTGAATCTTGAATGAATTCTTGACTGAAAATTTCAGAGGAATTTGAATGTTTTCAATTGTATTGTCACATTTTGAAAGAATTACATAGTTTTTTCTGTATGATGGATGACATAATCATATTTGGAGAAAATAATTTCATGTTTAGTTTTGTGGGTTATATATGGATCGGTGACAAAGTCACTTGAGGCTGAGCGCACATTTGAGAAAGTAACAAAATGTCAAAAAATGAATGGGTGAATCCTTTTACAACCAAATTAAGATGAATCATTCCACCTAGTTTCCAGGAGCCAAAATCCCTTGAAGCCACTACACTCTATAATGATTCTCAACACAATATCCTTGCCTTACAAGGCAGGGCCAATAAATTGTGTATAAACATTTAATGTGATACTGGCAATGATACAGCAAAACTCCTTTACTGACCAATAGATCAGACTTCAGGTGTGGATGCAAGGACATGGGACCAGAACATAATAGGACTAGTTCCAAATTTAGTCAATCAAGTGATGATGCCTCGGCTGAAGATGTTAAATCGGCCAAAGAAATTGAATGCAGTCCGTACAAAAGTACTTTGGCGGTTTTTTCCTCGGGTCTGACCTTTGCCTGATTCATATTTTATAAAACAAATTTGATAATACCCGGCCATGTTTTGCACTCAAAACTTTTCATGTTATGACTGTTTTAAAGGACACATAACATGCCAGTGATATGTTACATACCCATGTGACATAACCCTAAACTCGTAACATGTCCAAACGAGGTCTAACATGGACCCAAAATGTGTTTTGGTATCACAAGGTAAAAACAAATGGGGCAAAGGGCAGACTGGGAATACTTTTTGAACTGACTACATTCAATTTCTTTGGCAGATTTAACATTTTCCTCCACTTGCATAAGGGTCCATAATAGCTTATCGGAGATGGGAAACATCAGGGGTCCCATAACAGATAACATGAGCTCAGTCAGAGTGGAGATGTAGTTGAGCATCTTTTATATTATTGCTCGACTTTAACATGGAGAATCATGTTCCAATTTGTTTAAAAGAGGAGGCCCAGCACTAAACTGACCTTTTCTGTATATTTTCAATATGATTAGCATAGATCGGCCAGTGACCGAACATTTAAGCACTCAAGGCAGGCTGGATCCAAAGGGAGGGCTCCATTGTTTCTGGTGTCTGAAACTTGAACTCCTCTTACACATCTAACATATTAACAATCTTGAAAAAAGAATCAGAAATGAGAAAGTTATGGCCCCCCAAAGTACTAGGGGTCAAGAACTCAAAAAAGAACCACTCAACACTACAAATGCCAATTCTTGAACACCTATCAAATTCCTTGTTTGCTTTGTTGCTATTAGAGTTCAAAGATGATTTGTAGAACTTCAGGTGCCTCTCCTATAGCACTTTAAGTTGTTTAAAATGAATAAGAAATAAGAAAGTTATGAGGTTTGAAAATAAAAAGGGTCAAAATGAAAAAAAAAAAAATTTAATATGGTTTGCAATTTGAAAAAACATATTTCCATTTTTTTTTTGGTCGCACTCCTTTAGCTTTGCATTTCCAAGATGATTTGTAGGGCTTGAGAAGGCATTCCTATAACATTTTGAATCACTCAAAATGGAGAAGAATTGAGAATGACCTGCCAAAGTGTTTGATGATTGGCAGACGATGCGATGATGCACCGGTCTGCCCTATATCGCCTTGCAGTAACTTTAATAAAAGGAAATGACTGTCCTCAATTGGCATGGTTGATAAGCCATAGCACTTTATTTAATTCACTTTTTCTGTACATAATTATGGGTGAAGAAGAAGATGTTGGAGGCATTAACATTACACCTTGGATGTGCCAAATACCGATAGAGGCTCAAATTATTGGGGGCTGTAGCTGAGCACATGCTACTCAGTCTGATTAAAGAATCCTTCTGGGAACACTTGAAGGCACCAATTGATCAAGTGGAGGGACTGTCAAAGCTCAACTTACGAGGAAGAGTCCATGGGGGAGTGGGCAAGTTGTCAACTCCGGACAATTTTGGATGGTGGGGGAGGGGTGCAGGAGGATGAGGAGAACTTGTGAGCCTGAACAGAGTGTTATGTACTTACATTGGAGGGAGTTGTTGGCATCATGGGGAGTTGGTATATATCCAGTCCTCGCCATCAAGTGGGTGATTTCCGTGGAGCTGACAAAAACAAATTCATGTGAGCTAGAATAATTGGATGAGTCGGACCTGTATTTCATATTAGTATGAAACCTAAACTGTATAAATTTCAGGGAGTTATTTTTAGAAGGTGACAAACTTCATGCTTGCTGAATGTAAGCGGGTGCTAGCAGCCCTTTTTTTCTGGCGAAATATAGCCAGAAAGCACTACAAACAATTATAGGGCGACAGGTACACGCAAAAAAAAAAGAAGGAAAAAAAAAGTGACTCGTAGCCAGATCATATAATCACATCTAGCAGTGTAGCCAAATGACTGCATCTGCCGTCAACCCTAGCGCCATCATTTTTCAATCGTCCAGAGCTGTCCATCGCCATCTTATGCCATCAGCAACATAGGATGTAGCCATAATGGCTGATCATGGCCATCCATGGTAGCCAGTTGTGGCTAGGGTTTAGGGTTTGGTGTTGCTAGCTAGTTTGCCAAGACAGGTAGTATTTGTTGCCATTGCTCCCGCTCTCACAAGTAGAGCTTGTTGCCCACTTCCCTTGTTCAATTAGAGAACTGCTCAGTGCTTATTAGCTTAGTGCCACCGTTTAAAAATTAGGTCATTCAATTAGAGAAGCTTCAGGTTTTAAGGCAAAGATTTTTGGATCATTGCATTTACTAGCAGCTAGCAATAGTTTTCATTGTGCAATTTGGGGGAATGTTTTCAAGTTTGTTGACGTTGAAACTATGTATGAACATCGCCACAAAATAAAAATGGGTTCTTGCCAAATGAGATTTGGATTCTTGCTTAAAAGATGTGGAGGTTGCTTTAAGTTGAAAAGGTACATTTTCAAGCTCCATCTTTCTAGATTTTAATTTGCAATGCACTTGAGATTCTACATTCCTCGCAATTGGAGGTCTTATGTTTTATTTAGGTTTGAGCTTTGGTATCATGTTTTGTTGTGGTTTTTGGTTGTGTTTGTGGTGTGTGTGATTAACAGGACCATGAAACAAAAATTGTTGGAGTCAGTAAGAAACTCCGTAGTCAAATCCAAAACCACATTGTTGCAATATCTCTTTAGTAATAGAAATGTGTCAAATGCAAAACTTTATGGTTGGTCTATGATTCATTACCATTGCCTTCTCATGGCAATGGCCCATCAAAAAGGCCAATTATTCCTAGGTCACATTTTCCTAAACTCCCCACCAATGCATCACCTTCAACTCCTACAACTAATGTTGTCTCACCCTTGCCATCTCCTAAGAGAATGTATGCTAATGGACCTTCTAACACTTCTATTTTTTCTTAGTTACCTTCTCATGCAACATTTTTTCTTGGGTTACTTTTTAACGCAACCCCTTTGTTTCCACCATATGGGGAACCTAGTTCAAATGATAGCTTGCATGTCTACTTTCCCACGATGTCAAATATGGTTGTCAATTTGAGTGATTTTCTTAATATAAAATCAAATCTTGATTTATTACCTTGTACTCCACCTCATAAGTTGAAAAACTTTTATGATCATGCTTAGAAGTTTCAACTCAAGTGGGTTATTAAACTACTTTGGGCTAAGTGTGTCCTTGCCACTAGTGGTGTTTTTCACAATGTTACATGCAAGGTTTATAGCACAATTGCTTACTCCTAAGTGGGATACACTAATGAAACATGAAAGCAAGAAGGTAGAAAAGGACTTCCCAAAGCTTAATGTCAAGAAAGGAAATTAATAAATAACAATATTTGGAAACACCAAAAAAAAAGCCCCCCAAGCTTTATTTTTTGCTAAAGCATGTGCTACTATCTTATAGCAAATTAACAAGAATATTCACATGGAATTGGGGAAAAAGGAGGTCCAATTTGCCACATTGTTCTAAATCTTGGACATGGTCATCTTATGGTAGAGTAGGAAAGTAAGAAGCCATTATATTCTTTCATTAATGTGCCTAAGAACCAAATGTTGGCATGGTAAGCTAGCGGACCAATTTTGGCATTATGTGAGAATTTTTCTACAATGGGTGTGATTACAATTGTTATATTTTATTACATATCTTGGGTTTGGTTAATAAGTACTTATTTTCAAATAATAAACTTTAATATTTACATGGTGCAATTTTTTGTTATGCAAAAAACATAAAATTGCAAGAACTATGGACTTTTGAAATTGAAAAATTAGGGTGTAACGCCAACTGCAGTTAGGCTAATGGACTTTAATTTGGTTCAATGATGGATTTAAAACTTGTTCAAGGAATTGGTTTCAAGGAATTTTTATTTATAAAAAAATGTGAAAGAATTTTGCATCATATGAATTAAAAGTGTTACACTACAGATTTTTAAATGTTGAAAAAACACACCATATTTCTAAAAGTCCATAGCATTAAAAAATATATATGGAGTTTGGGACAAGTTTTAATGTTGGGTTTTGGTCCACCCAACCATGCCGAGACCCAACCTCAAAATGCATTAGTTTAATAGTTCATGACGCACTCCCAACTTTTTAAAGGACCCAAATGTGGATCCAAATAGAACACAACAGAAGAAGGAAGAGTTGGGGCACACTCCTTAGCTCACAACACTTTGAGGGGTAAAGGGGCATGTTGGAGCTCCAAGATTAAACTAGGAAGAATTGACAAACTTCACTCACTCACACAGGCCTGCACACAACCCACACAAAGTGGTTAATGCATAATTGGAGCACCTTTGGTGCTAGGATGAGCCATGGACAACACGGACAAAAAAAACTCACCACGGCCCGGACTTGGGGGAAGCCACCATCTTCCCCCTTATAATATATTTTGTGGCTGGCCATAAAGGCTACATCCAAATGGCCTTTTTTCTTTTGGGACTCCCAAGTGCGAGTCCCGAAATCGCGCCAACGAGGACTCCTGCGACTTTGGAGCCCCATAATTTTGCGAGCAGAACTCCAATGGAGGTGTGGTCTGAAGAAAATTTATAACTCTCGTCAAAAGCTTTCCAAGGATATGTGGGACGTTGTCTGCAGACAAATAAATTGGGTCGATTCCTGACTTTTTCTGGTCAGGAGTCAAATTGGCAATTTAATTCCCGACCTTTCTTTTGGCCATAACTTGTGTTTCAGATTCTGAATGAGCAATGTGAAACCATTTTAAACATCTACATTCCAAAAGCTTTCCAATGATATAAAGAACGTCACAAGCCATTGAGTTTTGACCCTCAAATCGTTCTCTGAAGTTTCAAGAGTCCATCGGGATTCCATCTCCCAAAGTGGGAGTTGCCTTGGGAGTGTGAATGTTCACTCCCTCACACTTTCTTACACTCCTGGGAATATGTGATGTGAGTCTTAGGCTTCCTCTTTGCCCGCACCCTTGCAATGCCTTTGCTTTGACTCCCAAGCTTTCTCTTGGCCCGCAACCTTGCAACCTTACAACCCTTTTGCCTTGGTCACGAGCCCAATGCTAAGGTTGCAACAATTCAAATTGGACTATGGCAAAATTTATGTATGTTAAAGTGATTAAAGCCAATTTGGTCATTATTTCCAATACTAATTATGTGACCTTTACATGTGATGAGGTGAGCACTATGGAGTAATGGGAGCTAGATTTCCATACATGCATATGTGATGCATAATTGGATGAAAGTTCCCATTCTGTTTTTTCTCCAAAAGGTTGTTGATGGAGCAAGAGTTGATAACCTTATTGTTGTCATCATGGAGGACTTGTAGAAAAAAGGAGGTTTGAATCTAACTTTTGTATTTCACCAGTTGCTTTGTATTGGGGCTGATGGGGTAAGTATATTCCAATGAACCAAAATTAGTGTCATTAAACAAATCAACAAAAATTGTGCACCTTTTTCCATTAGTGTGCATTGCATGGTTCATAGATGCAATTTTGCATTCAAGACGTTGTTAACCTTGGGAATTGTTAATAACATAAAGGATTTGCTACAAAATTATCATGCATATTTTGTTCACAACCCAAAGAGGCACTTTGAATTCACTAAACTTACTAATGTGGTGGAAACAAAAGGGCTTAAAATGTTAAGGTATGTGAAAACCCATTGGATATGTCTACTAGATCCTCTAAAAAAAAACTATTGTAGAATACAAACCACTTTGGCCAAGATGGCTATGGATAATTTAAGCAACCAAGTTGCCAAGGTACCTTGCTTCAACCTTTTTCTCAATGTCTATTGATTTGAACTTTGTATGTTTATGGTTTTAAACTTTTCTTCAAGTTTGTTGATATGCAAAATTAGTTGCACTTGCAAGCTAATTTGACACTACTTCTTCATCCCTACTACATGTTGGGAATGTGCTACATCATCCTTTTGCTAGAAAACATTCACACTCTTGTGCAATTTGAACAAAAATGTGATGTTTTTGTATATATGTCATCTATTGATTATTGTGAAGATTTGCCAAGGGTAGTTATATTATTTGTACAATGATGCCAATACCTCATTTTCCAGTGATGGGTTATGGGCATTTAAAAGTTTATTGGGTTGCAACCATTATATACACATCCACATGAAATGGGTGGCAAACTTAAATGATTCCACGAACATCTTATTTTCATTATGAATGGTGAAAAGCTTTGGGCCATGTGCAATGCGTAAAATGTTCAAGTAAGGTTCTTCAACTATTTTGACAATGGTTTAAATGTATTGAATCTTAATTTGCAATTTTGTTTGGGTATCTACCTTTGCTAACTTGCTGATATTGGTTGACAAGTGTAGCTACCTAGTTGATTATTGAATTGGACAACCATTTCCCTCATTGTGTCTTGCTTGATGCCATGGGCATTGTATATCCACAATATTGGTTACAACCTCAATGTGAGGAAAAAAATTCCAACCAATGAAACAAATATATATATATATAGAATATTTTAAATGATTTTTGTGGAAATTAATTAATAATTACAAAATAATTTTTTTGATCAATTAATGCTTCTTCATCATATTGACACTTGAATTCATGTTTGTGTTTTTTATGTCATGGGGAAATGCATGCAAGGAATCACCCATCGGCCATTTTATTGGTCATCATCCCATTTAAACATTTCAACCAATCAATGCCACTTCATGTCACATTAGGAAATGCAACGCATTTGTCTTTTCATCTCATGGAGAAATACATGGGAAATATTTCGATTTCCATCCTTAGCAATCTCAACCAATCAATGCTTCTTCATGTCACATGATGAAATGCATTGTGTTTGCTTCATCATTTCATGGGGAAATGCATGCGGAGACTTGGCCATACTTTTTTTTTGGTAGCCATTTTACTTGCCCTTTCACATCCCCTAGAAACAACACTTATAAAATAAATAAATAATACATGAATAAAAATAGAAGGTGTAATATACACTATTGAAAATCTTGTAGTCTGAAACTTATCCTTATGCGACTACATGCAACCAAATGTCGCATGTTGGTTGCCTATGCAACTACTTTTCAAATTTGGATGAAGTTTGGTCTTCTTTCCAACTAGGTTGTGACTATGACCTATTTCATCCTTAAATTGTGTTCTTTTTTATAATGTCTTTGTATTTTTAACAACATTGTATAGACATTTAGTTACAAAATGTAACCAAGATAGTCACATGTTAGTTGTATAAAATATCTAAGCTACCTAGCTAGCAAGGATGTACATAAATATATATACACCTACCTACTTATTAAACCCTACCTACTTATAAGCCTACGCCACATGGTACCTAACCTAGGCTTAGACATGACATGTGAAACATACGTTAGGCCTAAAACCATGCCACATGGCATTTATGTTAGGCTTAGGCCAAGCCATGTGGCATCTAAGCAAGACATAAGACATGCGACATATGTTAGGCCTAGGCTATGCCATGTGGCACATAGGCTAGGTCTAAGCCATCCCAGATGGCATTTAGGCATGACATAAAACATGTAACATGGCACATACATTTGGCCTAAGCCATGCCATGTGACACATAGGCTAGATTTCAACCATGCCACATGGCACTTATGCTAGGCTAAAATATGCCACATGGCACCTACGTTAAACATGGCACATATGCCAAACATATGTTATGCCATGTGGCACATATGCTAGACATACGCCATGCCATGTGGCATTTAGGCTAGGCCTATACCATGCCACATGGCATGAAGGTTAAACTTATGCCATGCCACACATCACCTAGGCATTATATGCCATGCCATGTGGCACACATATGCTAGGCTTAACCATGCCATATGGTACCTAGGCTAAGCCTAACCATGCCATATGGTACTTAAGCTAAGCCTAACCATGCCATATGGCACCTAGGCTAAACCTAGCCATGCCACATGGCACATATGTTACGTCTAAAACATGCCATATGGTAATTAAGAAAAAGCTTAGTCCATGACATGTGCCAATTATATATGACATGCCATGTGGCACCTACGTTATGTTATAACATGCCACATGGCACATAGGCTAGGTTTAGGCCATGCCACGTGGCATATAATTAACTTTTTTCCATGCCACATGGCAACATGATTAAATTAGGTGCCACATCATAGAATGATTTAATTAATAGGTTAGGTTTAAAATAATAGGTTAAGTTAGGTAATCACTAATAGCCAAGTAATTACATGGCTAGTTACAACTACATTGCAACTAAGTTACAATTACAAAATTAATCCCATATGTTTTGCTTTCAGTTTTAGTTTTGTCAACTACATAAGGAGGTGCTTTAAAAGTACAGCGTACAAATTAAAATGCAATTGCATTTTGGGATGGACCAATAAAAAAGGGTTCAACTTTAATTAAATAATTAAACCTAAAAAAAATGGTATTTTTAATAAATGACATGTGCTTTAAGTTTAAGCCTAGCTTAAGTGGCAAAGGTTTGGACTTAACTTAAGTGCCCATGGCATATGTTTACACCTATGTGCCACGTGAGTTATATAAATGCCATCTGGTATGGGTTTAAATGGGTGCCACACGGCAAAATGTAAGTGATCACCTATATAATTGTAATTTTAGTTACAAGATTGTTCATGATGCACCTCCAAGCTCTTTGATAGACTTAATTGTGAATCCAAGGTGAAAACAATAGAAGGATACGGACTTTAAGGACACTCCTTGGCTCACAACACTTTGAGGGTAGAAGAGTGTGTAAAAGCCCTTGGATGGGAACTACGGCGAATGACAAGCGATTCAATTATTCACACAAACTTGCATAAATAAACAACAAGTTGATCACTACATAATTGAAGCACTTTTGGTGCATGGACAAACCACGGGCAAACACGAATTCACAAGACTCACCATGGCTCGGACTTGGGGAAACGACCACCTTCCCCTTTATATTCTTCTTTGTGCATGGCCATGTGGCTTACATCTAAATGTCATTTTGTTACCGTGGTTAAAACCAAGGCAACAAGATGGTATTGTATAATGCAAACTCCTTAGGTAAGTGTTTTTCCATCATTTATTTTCTTGTGAATTTTGAAGTTTTAAATTCAATCTATTTAAATGATGCATTCAATATAGATTTTAAAGTCCAGAATCATCTTGAATCACTATCTTATATATAATTACAAACGTTGTGTCTATCTGTTTGTTTGTCTGTGTGTGTGTTCGTCTTTTATTTTTCTTTTCATTTACTTCACACGTTTTGGGGAAAAAAGGAATGAATGAATGGTTCAGTGGGTGGTGGTTAGAATCCTATTGGCTGGAATAACTCAGTGTCAGGGTGGGTGGCGATTAGAATCCTATTGGTTGGAATAACTTAGTGGGGGGAGAGAGGGGAGGGGGCAGCAGGGGTTGGGGGGGGGGGGATCGAGTGGGGGAGTGAAAGGAGGTGTTTTTTTTTTTTTTTTCTCGTTTTTTTGGGTCCTCCCTCTTTTTCTTGGGGGTGGCTAGAGTGGCGTAACCACGGGTTACCAACACTAATGAATTGTGATTAGTGAATCATGACCTATTGTGAGTTGTGATTTGTCTATTCAAGGTCAAAAACCATTTTCAATTATACTACCATTGTGACCTATGAACATTTAGTTGTAACTTGTGATTAGTTTCTCTAGACTCCAGACTCCATAATCATCTTCAATCGCATTACAATCTACCATTGTGACTTGCGACTAGTCTATGATTCTATTGAGATTATTGAGTATTTATAATTGTGGTTTAGAATTTAAGGTTATTTTTCCATTGAACTTGGCCCCTTTGCAACCTCCAAAAAACTTTAAGTTCCACAAGTTTTTTTCTCATATAGAGTCCAATAATGTAGCATCTTCCAGTACTAACCAAACCCCAATTCTTACCCCTACTATTGAACCTCTTTTTGATACAAATCTTCGGATTTTTGCTAATGAGACTAAAAGGAAAAGGAAATAATATGAACAAAATAAAATGTTTTAAGATGTTTGGAATGTTAAACTACCTTGGGTTGAGTTTATGGTGGATGAACAAGGGAAGGTCCACCTAATGAGATGTAAGGCTTGCTTAAATGGTAAGGACAAGATGCTTGCCCCTAAAATTGATAACCTTTGGAAGGAAGGCTTTAGTGCAAGTCCCTAGAGTTTGTGATGTTGGTGAGTATTACATGAACAAAGACTCTATCAATGCTAAGAATGAAAGGTTATATGTAGCAATTAGGAAGGATTTGATTCTCAAGCAAGTCTATCATGCTATTATTGGGGGAAAAAAAATTTGTGTAATTTTTTACTTGATTTCACATATTAGTTGAAGGAAGGCCCATGATTGATTTTGAAAGCATGAGCAAGTTGTTGCATATCCTTGATGTCAAAAACTTTCCAAAAATCCATAGGTAAAACACAAATGGTTAGGAGATGGCATTTTGCAAGCATGATTTGGTTGTCAACAAAACTAAAACATTGATTGAAGCTATTTTCATTTCCCTTTCTTGTGATGTAATGAAAACTTTTAATTAACAATCATGGGTTTCCATTCATGCCTACATTGTTGAAAATTGGCAATAGACTCCATTGTTGTTATCCTTCTAACAAATGGTGATGGGGCCACTTATGATAACCTGAAGTGCATTCTGGTGGATGCCATGGTTCTTTTTGGTGACTTGAATAAGGATAACATTGCATCTAAACTAATCACTTTTGTAGTTAACAAGGTGAATGTTTTTTAAAGTGTCAAAATAGGTGTGACAGTTCGGATCAAAAATTAGAATGCACCATTCATGATTGATGTACATTGCATGAGCCACTGCATTAATTTGGCAGTCCAAACTTTTTCCAAGTTCAACATTGTGAAAAAAATTGAAGATGTGTTGTAAAGCCTTCCTATATGCATATTTCTCACCCAATTTTTAAAAAATTCAAAAGTTCATTGAATTGGCCAACATCATGGAAATAAGAAATCAATGGATTTTGAAATCATCAAAACTTATTAGATTTCAATGTTATCATAGCTAAGAAAATTTTATTTGAATATTGAGCCCTAGTTTTGAAAATGCATTAAAATGTTGGCATTGTTAGTCAAATTGCTTACAATTTGAAATTGTTTTGTGACTTGGAGGTAATGCTTAGGCTTTCTTGTATCATGCCCTTTCTTGAAAGGCTTAATGAATTGATAAAATTCTCCCAATCCTGAGAATGCTTTGTATGTGATTTTGTTGTTATTGTGAAGTTGTGTTAAATAAATTTTTACTGTTGGTACATCAATCCCCAAAATGCTTACATGGGTGATGTGTTCAATGAGTATTGGAACTTACTGAATGGGACATCAGATGTGGTGGTGCATGAATGGGCACCTAACTTAAATATTAGTTTGAAAAACTTGAATTTTCAAATTACTAGCATTTCCATCATGATGCATTCTTGTTATATTGAGACATTTGTTTATGTACATGTGATTTGTGCTATTTTTCAATAGACCATCCACAATGTGCAAAGACAATGTTTTGAAGCTATAACCAAGGTTAATGATGAATTGGAAAAAAAAAAATTGGCTCAAGATGTGATGGATGCTTTAGGGTTGGTATACCCACAATATTGGCTAAAACCTTCATGTGAACAAACCTTTCTTGTTCATATGGCTATCTTGAAAGGTTTTTATAGTCAACCTAAAAAACTTGGATCATTCCAAACTTAGATCTCAGCTATTTTTGATGTGAACATTTTGGACATACATTTGTTTTCAAGATCACAATGATGTCCAATGCTCAACGGGCTATGGACTAACCCATTGGATGTCAATACAGTGACCAAACTTTGGAAAAAGCACTCATCCAATGCATTGTTATGTGCTTGACTTTTTGAATTCATTAAAGTGGTACATGTGGTTATGGTCCAAATTATGGGATTTATGGAAGATGAAAGAACCTTTCCAACTTTGATCTTCATGAAAACCAAATTGCAAAATTGGCCATCGGAATCTTTGCCATTCCAATCTTCCAACACTTGTCAAATGACTCCACAATTTTTTCTATTGTTATTTTCACGTCTTCTTTTATTGCCAAATTTGGCTAAATTTTCTTATTGGATGATGGCCACTGTCAAGTTCTGCTACATCACAAAATTGAAATAAGAATACATTGACTTTTAGTTTTGCAAACTTTAAGTTTTGTCCCAATGGAGATTCCACTCCATTTATGACTTTTGAACACTTTGTACTTTTAGATAACCTGACCTCATTGTCAGCTACATGATGGAATGGAGGGGTAAATTTGGCATACTTCTGAGCAAGTCTTGTCAACAGCAAAATAACAGAGAGGAAAAATGGTGGAAAGATCATGGTCAAAATGCCAACTCTAAACCAGCACCCACCAGCCCCACACCAATTAATGGATGCCTATTATGATTTATGAGTCAGTTACCAATGAACCTCCACTGAGTTAATATTTGGTAAGAAATAGGTTCCACTAATAGGTAGATAGGTAGGAAAATGGTAATTTATATATATGATTTACACATAGGTAAGGGCTGTTCTTACTACCTACTAACAACTTGGTTGTAACTTAGCTACTAACTTGTTAGTAGCTAGGTAGTAAAAAAGCAACTGAGCTAACCATTGGAACCCGACAGAAATGCTTCCTGACCACTCAACCGTACATCCTTCATGGTGCACTGGTGAGTGCTAGGGTCACTCTAGCCAAGTTCAAGGGCATAGAGTTTTAGGCTTTAGACCATGTTAAATGATATAGGTCCATGGTGTAGGGCGAATCCCCAGGGTAGGGGCATTGCCAAAATAAGGGCGCCTAATTTGAGGCTCCAGCCGATTTAGGCTATTGCTCTCCATGGGGTAATGCCCTTGTCCTCATGAATATCTTATATATATATATATAATTCCTCCCTATTTACAGACTTGTAGGATCAAGTTTACTGTTCAAATTATTATCAGAGAAAGTTGAAAACTTGTAAATTGGGTTATGGGTGTCATAAAAAACCTTTTCCCTAAATCTGCAGCATTCTTTTGTAGCTGCAACTACTTGCAAGGCCCCTCAATCTTGCAATCCTTCTTTCTTTTAATAATTTCCAGTTTCTCTGAGGGTGTTGGGAAATAAATTTCTTTGAATCTTTATTTTTAATTATCAAATTTTCGTATCTTTATACTATCAAAATATTTTTACTAAGGATTTAAAGCCTCCTTCTTCATCTTCTTCTCTTTATGTGTTCCCTCCTGGCTCTCACAGAACTCGTTTGAAGGCAAATCTTCTCCCCAGGGAAACAAATTGTAGGGTAAGGCCCTAAGACAAGGGCCTGCAGAAGGCAGTAGCCGAGTACAGACTACAGACCAGCATTGGGGTTCTTTACTTTTAGGAACAACCTCTGGGTGCAACTTTAAAATATGAATTAGGCTGATTCTGGTTCGACACTAAACAGTAATGAGAATCTGGTTCTAGGTTCAGTTCTTTTCAAAAATTTGTGGTTTGGGTTTTGGTTTCAGTTTTTTAAAAACAGACCCAGTTCCAAAAATCACACCTAGTTTTGAGGAACCATTCCTGGAACTGGCAGTTACCTGCTTGTAAGCCCCTCAATTCTAGTATGTTAGAAACGAAAATTCAAAATTCTCAGTTCCAGTTCTGGTTTCACACATAAAATGAAGCCAGGAATCCAGTTCCAGGAATGGTTCTTCAACATCTATATAGAGAGAGACACACACACAGAGGAACCCATTTCCAAAAAAATTACTAACCAGAACCCAGAACTGATGATTCTAAGTTATAACCCTCCAATCAGGGTACCCACCCAACACTAGCTACAGACCTGATTTTGGAAATGGCCTCAATGGAGGGCCTTTACTGTAGTAAAGAGACAGGACAATGGATGAGATCAAAAAAGATGTAAAATCAGTGGGGGCAGATATATACCACGATTACCCACCCCTCTCGAATAGTGGGAATTTATAGTCTTTTTCTTCTTCCTTTTGGGCAAAAAATCGTGAAAAGGCAACACAGTATTCTGAAAATGAAATATTATATTGCAAATTCCCTTTTCATAAAAATGATTTGCCTAAAAGGGCCGGAAAACTGTTTTCTTTGGGGGAGGGTGTCACCAGATTTATGCCTATTGGCTACAATTTCCAGAGTTCCTTGAAATAATGTTGCCAGTTAAGTCGAAATCAGGCTAGGGATGCTCGCCACCCTGACTCCATAGGAATTTGAAAAAGAAAAAACACTAGGAACTTGTATGAACTGTAACTATTAAGGGCGACTTTAGATGAGGGTCGAAAGTCCGAGGACCAATGATTTTAAGCAATCTTATTGTTCGAAAGCCTTACATTGGTCCCAAAGCTCTTTAGTAGAGGGTCCAAGACCAAAAAGTGGCAAATTGAGGCTAAACCTACATGGCACCTGTTTTGGAAGGAAAATCAATCAGTTTAGACCCAAAAAACAGCGCTAAAAAGAGAGCTCCTGATTTGGAGAACCAAGAATCAGGCTTTGGACCAAGGTACAGTCTGACTCAAGGATTCAATTTGCTTGAAATCAGTCCAAATCGGTTCCTAGGAAATTGGACCCTGGACCCTCGTCTAAAACGGGCCTAAGATCCCTCCTTGTCAAAATTAAATATATCATCCCTATTTATTTGTGGATGCACAAGATAGATGTCTTAGGCTTCACTTTAGACTACAAATGTATGATCTCCAAGTAATTTTGTTTGAACTTGGGTCCTTTCTATTTTCTTCTCTTATTTCCTTGCTGGGGTGTTTTTCCTTTACTTATTTCTTTGTTTATTTACAACCCTTTCAGTTTTTCAAACAAACCATCCATCATCCTTTTCACCAAACACCTGGTCTTTTTTCTTTCTTTTTTCCCCCCCCCACATAGATGAGGATAGTGGACAAGACTTTCTTTATTTTCCTGCATAGATGAAAATGGAAGGGGTTTTTTTTTTTATGGATTCTGACAAGTTGCCTTAATGGTGTGACCCTGTTTTCAGGAGGCAGCCGAAATCAAATGCCAGTAGATCTATTTACTAGAAACACAAAAACCATGTAAACTATACTTTTTGAGTTATAATGTGAGTCTGGCAAAAGAGAGGCCAGTTATGGAGCTATCTGGTCACTTTGTCTTTAAAAAATCCCCTCAAACTCTAATGCAGTGGGAGCCAGACCCAAAGTTAGGTTGAAAAATAATATTTAGTTGACCCGAATTATCACTAAAATAAAGGATAGAGAACATTATACATCCCCTTACTGACTTTATAGATGTCCTTGCACATTGGCCTACATAGTTAGCTAGTTCATGATCTCCATTACCACACTTGTTGTCCTGCATATCTTTAATTAAAGGAGTTATTTCTTGGGTGGGGTTCAGTGGTTGTGAAAAAAGGGTGGTATTTCCTTGTTCTCTTTTTTTTTTCCTTTCTCATAATATGGTGACTTGACAAGGGTATTTTTTCTAGAAAATATTTTTAAAAAATCAATGTCATTTTTTGGGGCACCAAACATGGCAAAATTTTAACACAAAATATTTATTTATTTATTTTTAAAGGAACATTTTTTTTTTGAAATCAAACATTGAATATATTTAACTAGAAATTAAAGAACAATTTGATTTCAACTTTTTGTGTGACCAAAATTTTCATGCAAGTGACCAAAATGTTGATATATGTATACCAAATAGGTATATATTGAAGTGAAAATGAAAAGAATGGTTTAAACAATGGAAAAAAAATTAGTGTTAAAATGTTGTATTTCAAATTTGAGTTGAAACAATTAGGGTTTCAACATACCCATGAATTGCATAATTACAATTCCTAGGATACTTTGCTCATTATTACACCATAATTTAGTCACCAAATCATGAATATGATTATTTATTGTTAAGTTCCAATCAATCATGTAATTAAATGATTACCAAAGAACACTAGTAAAAGGTTTAAGTTAGGTTTAAAGTTTTAATCCGGTTTATTTTGTCCCATACCTAAAATCACATTGTATGTTTGTTATCTTTCTTTTTAACTAGCACAAACATTGTGTTTAATTTAAGCTTTCATTTTGTATTGACGTTTTTTGCAAGCTTGAGTTTTTTAAATGTGTGTTTTTGCAAGTATGTGTTTATTAAGTCCCAATTTGTTGCTACTTTGTTTATTGGTTGTCAAATTCATTTTGATAAATTTTATTTTCTTTCTTGCACAACAGTTCTTATTTTAGTGAAAGAAGTTCATTCAATTGGTGTGGTGAGTAATTTGGATTTCAAGTTAGAAATGTTGCATTTGAAGCAAAGGTGTTCAATAAGTATGACACCTTTGATCGAATTGCAAATAGAAACAAAAAACTATAGGCTATGCATATTTGTATTGCCATTGTTGAATAGGGTAAGTTCTAATCATAATCATTCTCAAGGTCTAATCACTTCATATAAATATGCATGAATAATATTTGCAAAAATGTATGTTTATGAAGGTCAAAATTTTGGGCATTAAATCAAAGTCCAAATTTTTTTTGAAAAAGGTGACATGCATGTTGTCAATCCAGTTGAATTAACGACCATTGTGTCACCAATCGCTACTTTTGAACTTAAATTAATTCCCATGTTTTTCCACATGGATTCCATTAAAGAATTTTTTTAAAAAAATCAAAGTTGAAACTATATTATTATTGTATTCATCATTGTTGATGTAAAGGGAAGAAAGAATTACAAAGGTGAAAACCAATTATTGATTATAGATGGAAAAGGTGAATTTGACCAAGATGTTTTTGCTCTTGGCAATAATTTCAAAACAAAATATGAAGAACTTCTTGAAGCCTAAAATGAAGGTCAATGTGCTATGGTTTTGATCAAGAATGTGGCATCCAAAGAAGATTGATATTTGATAACACAATAACACACAATTTTAACAAAGGTTGTTGATGACACTATTCTAGTTCTTCTCAAGTTGCATAACCAACTATCAATTACTTGACCTGCATTAAAAGAAGTAAATTCATTTCTTTTTATTTTCTTCAAAAACAATTTGGTTGTGTCCCTAGGGAAAAATAACCTTTTTATGAAAAAAAAATTGGGAGCCCACCTTTTTTTTTAAATTTATCAAACAACCACCCAATTATGTCCTCCCAAAGGGAAAAGATTAAAATTTTCATTTTTTTAAAAAAAATTTCAATCAGATGGCCACTTGATTATGTCCTTCTCAAGGGAAATTATTATTTTACAATTTACCGGCCACTTAATTATATCCCTCTTAAGGATTTTTTTTTTAAATCCTCAATTTTTTTAATTATATATTTTTTCAAAATGTTTTTCTTTTCACATTTTTCAATAATTTCTTATTTTAACATTTAAAAAAAAACTTTAACTGACCAAGGTGTTGTTTATTACTAACCTTGTTGCATTTCCATCCCAAAAAGTGTGTGGAAATTGTTATGTAATAGATGTTATCATTTGTTCAACAAGTGATGTTCATTGTAATGTTCATCATTCAAAATCAAAGGTTCATAAATCAAATTTTCTTTAGGGTTCCATTGCAACCAATGATGGACCTATATTATTGACCATTGAAGGAAAATGGCTTGAAGCAATTGTGCATATGGAAAATTTTGGATTCTTGAATTTGGCTTGTCCAAAACAAGTTCAATTCGTTGTTTTAATTCATGTTTGTGGTAAATTTCAATTGTCACCCACATTTACCCTTGTTGGTCTCCAAGAAAATATACAACAGTTTATCTTAAAAATAGAAAGCAATTTGAGTGCTAAAGGGTTGGTTGTCCTTTGGCAATTACTTTTAATGATGACGTCTAGCGGAATGTGAAACACAAGCTTCACATTGATGAATTTAAATACGTTTTTAAATAAAAACCTTCTTAAACACTATGGTTGTTGATTATAGTTTTTGTGCAACCATTTTATAATTACCTTTAGTATACAAATATTGGACATGTATGTGAAAACTTCCTATACCATATTTTTTGTGATTTGTTTTTCTTGGATGTTTGAAGCAATTTTGAATATAAGAAATTTTTTAATATAATTTTTTTTAATCCATGCAAATAATTTTTCAATACAATTTATCATCATTACATCTAATCGATAAACATTACTAAATTAACAAGACAAAAGATGATATACAATATATAGAATATTTAATGATAGTTCTAACAAAACAATAAACGTTAAAAACAAACCCAAATTGATTAAATCCAAGTAACAAATAATTCAATAATGAAATCTTATAATTTCAATTCACCCTATAAATAATATTATCACATGTTGTTAAAATTAACAAAACAAAAGTTCAAGGGGATGACGATACATTTGTGTTCAAAACCTTCACCCACATACTTGCATTCACACAAAAAGAAAAACACACAAATGAATATAAGTAGATAATTTGTGTTTCCACACAAATATCAAATATAAAACAGTCTAATCGATTACCATTGCAACCCTATAATATCATGAATATCTTGTATTCCACATTAAAAAGACACATACATGAAGACAAATGAAGAATTCTCTGTAACAATTATTGTAAATAACATGCCATGCTATGTCTTATAATAAGGCAAACAAATTTTGCAATGATTATGTGCCAATATTTTCATAGTCGCCACATTCAGAACCCTTGGCTAGTTAATCAATGTATTCCATGGAAAAATGCATGTGCCTTCTCAAGGTGCATTTTCAACTACATAAAGTTTTGTTATTTTTTACAAACAAATTTGCTTATGTGGGCCAACCTATTCAATGATTCCAATTTCATTCTAGTAATCAAACAATTTTAAAACCTAGAATGCCACAAATATTTTAATTTTGTTGCAACAAAACATTGAAAATTCAAAACAATTTGGTTTCATGTTTTACCTAATAATAAATCATGCATTTGACTGTGGTACCCAATATTATAACTATTGTTAGTGGTAGGTTTTCTTTTTGCTTTGGCATGATCATGAAAATATTATAAATTTCACTCATGGTCTTATGATTTTAATTTGCAAAGTGTGTAACAATTACATTAAAACATTCATGGGCCCCTTTGTAATAAATATTTTTATGGCTATCCCACCCATAAGCCCATGCATGCAATTCATGATTGGGAAAAATAACAAATTGGTTGAAAAATTAACATTCTTAGACATGTGTCATGTAGAAATGTTTTTTTTGGTAAAACTTACTATGTTGTCGGAATTCAAGTTAGTGTGAACAAAATTTCACTTGTTTAATTTGCAAAGTTTATCCCAAGGTGTGGTTTTTGGAATGTCACATTTAATATTATAAAAGGTACTCACTAATGTGGGGTGGGTATGTATTTTGACATCAAATACCTAGTGGTCTACTACTAGTGTACTAATGTTTGTTAGTCCTTCCACTTGTGTTGCAACAAGGTTATGTGGCATGTCCACATAATAACAAGGTTCTTTTATCTTGTTCATCAATTGTGTTTGTATTTTCAAATGTAGTTGTTATGTTAAGGAACTTGTTTGTTGTTGACATTTCACCCCATTATTGATATTCTTTTCTTTCAAATTTTCAATTAGAATGTTTCACTTCCTCCATGTTTATAGGTTGTGCCATGTACACTTTTACATGGCTGATTTTTTTATCCATAGCTTTTGGATTTAATGGTTAAATCCCTATAACCTTAAACCCATATTTAATTTTTCTTTTGATAATCCTTGGTCTAGCACCTTATTTTCCCACCTAGCCAATGTGATATTGTTTGGTTCATTATAATAATTTTTTTACCACGGCCCCATCTTTCTCCTTTTTGAATGTAGTCTTGAATGATTTGGTTATAGAACATGCCAAATATGTGATGGTAGAATAACCATGTTTAAACCAAATTGATGGGCTTGTTTTGTAGAATAACATGTGATCCATGCCCATCTAGAATTAGTGGATGACAATTGGTAAAAAAATCCCACTAAGAATTGACTTGTTGAAAATACTTAGGAACTTTTTGAACAAAAATGTTGTCATCTAAGCCTTTTTTGCATTGCCATACATGTGTTTGGTTTATAGTTTTTGATGTAATTTTTTTTTAGTCTTTCAACCCTAAAAATACAAAATGTTAATAGAAATCCTCTTGCACATTAATTACACAATTCGAAGTGAGCCATTCCTTAGATTTTCAAATGGTTCTATAGACTTGTTGTGAACCACTTTTTGCCCTTGCTTGTTTGCTTGCTTGAATTTTAATTTCATCATTATTCCATGTGTGATATGTTGGATGATTCTTTTTGTTGTATAGAAGTTGCAAATTGTTATAAAATGTTTGGCAAGATTGTTGAGTTCATCCTTGTGTTTTACATACCTTCAATCCTTTTGCTTGGCGAATAGACAAATTTAGATGGTGCCATTTAAACCAATAACACCAACTATCTTATGGAACCTCATTTTGAAATGGTGTTTGTTTGGTTTGGTGATTTCTATTACCTTTAATTTTAATTGTTGTATGTTAATTCATAAACCACTTTTTGCTTAGGCAAAATCCAAGTAAGTACTACAACATCTTCTTTTATTGTTAATACTCCTTTTACCCCAACCTTCTCCATTCATGTTTTACCATTTAAATGGTTAAATAAAGAGCTTAAATGTATGCTGCATAAACTACTTGCCTTCCTCAATGTGGTGTTGTTACTTTCTATGGCATCCATTGTTTTTTCAAGTGCTTCATCTATCCACTTCCCTTTCCCATTCACTAATAAGATTTTATAAGCCCTTGGAGGCTTACATATGGGGTTTGACCTTGGTAGGATGTTTTCTTTGTTGTTATTTGGTTGTTTGTTTAGTGCCAGTCCACTTTGGTTTTTGTAAGGCATATGCAACATCATGGATTCCCCCTCCCTCTTGGTCCTAGCTTCATGATAGTGGGTGGAGTAAGAATTGCCCTTACAAAAGGTACATTTTTATTTTTCTATTCATTAACAAAAAATTGTTAATGTTGGATATGTTTGATATGCATGCCACATTATAATGTTAATCTAAAATACAATTTGAAAAAAAATGAGAAATCTTCCCAAACCAAATTGTGATATGTTGTTGTGTAGGTTGTGGGAATAAATTTCAATGAACATGGAGTTTGAACTTGTTAGACTTGTCCTTTTTTTAATTACTAGGTAGAAAAGATGGGACTAGTTATAAACTTGGAAACCCAATGATTGTAAAGGTATTAATTATACTTTTCATTGTAATCTTGTTCAACACTTCAATCCCTATGTCATTTTTGCCTTTCATTTTCATTTTTTTACTTGAAGGGACATTTATTGTAAAGTTTTGGATCTATGTGCATCAAATGACCATTTTTAGAAAGGGTATTAGATAATTGTTCAGCCTATTTTTTAATCACTTTATTATTATTTAAGTTTCATACATATATAAAATTTGAAGCCGCCCTATATTAATTATAATTCTTTATTTCATATTAATACATACCTTATATTATGATTAAATTGATTATTTGAATAAAATGTACATTTTAAAAATTAATTAACTTATAATTTTAACCCAACAATCAATATATTTCACCTTATATTTTTACTCATGTATTATTATTATTTGTTTATTAGTGCCCCCCTGCCCCCCGTTGCAAGATTTTTTATTTCTCTACCTTACCTTCCAAATCTTATCACAAATATTTTATGTTAAATTTTTGCATTTCTACATCTTTGATCAAATCCAATGCGAATTTTTCTATGGCTACTTCTAGAACTTTTGCAATTGTAATCAATGTTTGATTACAATTGCACCATGTTTATTTGTTGCACTTTTGCATCTTTAGTTAGATTTGATTTCAACTCTTTTGTGGTTACTTCTTTCACTTTTACATGTCTACTCATATTTGATTACATTATGCTTATGTTACTTCTTGCACCAATCTATTGTCATTTACTCTATCTTTCAAGACTTTTAAACTAAAGTTTAACCTTCCTCAAAAATATTAGAATTCTTTTTTTTTTGTAAATTGTTTCTAGAGATGACATGTTGAGAAAAGTCATGTAGAACAAAGAAAAATTATGAGTTATATTGAGGTTTTCCCAAATGCTTGTGAATATGTTGCAATTTTTTGGAGGAAAAATGTGCATGAAATTGAAGGGAATTTGCAAAGTATGAGCTTTAAGTGGTTCATTAATGTCCAATGTGTAGTAGCCTAAGTTAGGGCTCCTTTTTGTTGATGATAATTTATGAGTTCACAATTAGACTTTAAAACATATTTAGATTTGTGCTTAGTTGCCTTGGTTTAATGGGATAATTCATGTTTAATAGGACACCCATGTGTCTAATACTAAACAAAGTTTATGCCAATTTTTCATATTGTATATAAAACTGCCCCAAACACTGCAAACACTAAACAGCCCATAGTTTTTGTACTGATATTTTTTTACGGATTTGTTTTGAAGAAGGGAAAGAATTTTTGTTGTTGCTGTTTTAGTTGTTGGTGGTAGCCTAGCGGCTTTTTTTCTATCCCGCTGCTGCAGCGGTGATTGTAGATAAGTGGGTGTTGTCTATATGGCAGATGGAGCGCTTCAGGGCGCTGCTACTGCTGCTGTATCATCATACAGAATCTGCGGCTGCTAATTTTATTTCCATCATGTAAGAGTCATCATCATCCATGACCTTAAGATTCGTCAGAAGGGAGATTTTTATTTTTTTAGATATGCCTGCCACGGAGTTCGAGATTTTTTTTGTTTTTTTGGGGGGGGGATGGCAAGGAATGTTTGAAAGGAATTATGTTGCGGGGAGCTGGGATTTCACGAGGTTGCCCTTAATTTGGTCTGAGGAAGATTTGCAATTTCACAATTGCTGCCATAATTGGAACAGTTTGCTTATGCAATCTTAGACAGAATCTAGCTAGCTAGGTAACAGCAGCAGCAGCATGATCTTTAGTTTGAATCTAGGATGAATTCATAGTACCTGAGTGTTACTTTGCAATTTCTCATCAATCAATCAACCTACAGGAGCTGGCCTTGTGAAACAAATGTTTGTGGATTATTATTATTCTTGGTTCTTCAACCGAGTAAAATATATTCATACTGGAATGGAATCATTCCGGCTTTGATGATGTTGAGCATTTGCCAGGAACTTCAATTGAATGTCAAAAGGTAAAAAAGCAACAACAAGAACAAAGTGGGTGGTGCTTGATTTGACGCAGATGATGATCAAGTTTCACGGAGACACGCACGCACGCACACACACACACAAAGTCTGACTAACTCTGGGTGTAGTTCTTACACAACATACAGACAGACAGCCAGAGAGAAAGAAGTCTATATTGTGATGCAGCAGCTGGTTTGAGAATTCCTAATTTTAGTTCCCAATTTCCAAAGAGCAGCTGATGGATGACATACAGGAAACAGTAAGGATCTTTTTGTTGAACTTTGGCATCAATTCGCTAGGAGTTCTAATTTTTGCTCAAATTTCTTTTGCTGTTATTAAAAAAAAAAATTGCTGTTAATGTTTCAGCTATTTCTTGAAGACTAACCACTTTTCTCGACAACCACTTTCTCATCTGATCTATGTATCCTTATTGATTAGTTGAGAAAACAGCTAATATAAACTTAGGGTTTGTATATATTTCAGCAGCTAGATGGAGCTCCGAAAACTAGACCTGAAAACCCTTCTCACTACAAGCTTGAGTCAGTAGGGGACCAAAGTTCTCTCCCTGATGATGAGGAGCTACAGGTACAATACTACAGACAAAGTCCAACATGGGTGCTCAAGATACATCCTTGTAATTAAAATACTCTCCAGCATCATTTTGACTTCTTCAGTTGCAAATTTATTTATCATGCAAGTAATAATAAGATCAGATTTCGTCCTTTTGTGTTATTGTTCAGATGGTGGAACAAAGGGACACACGGCAATTAGAAAATGAAATCTTGAATGGTAAGAAAGACATTGCACCTGTTCTAACACCATGGACTTGTGTTGAGGAAGAAGCTCTCTGCAATCCTCTTATCCTTCTCTTCAATGAATGGTTAATGTGGTGCACATCATCATCACTCCACTAAAACTGTGGAGCTAATTTTATCTAACAGGCAATGATGATATACTTCGTAACGGCAGAGAAATTTTTTTCCAGGTAACAAGTTCCTCCATCCTCTGTGCTTGTTCTTCTCATGTAAAATGGGTTCTTGATGACTTTTTTTATATATCCAGATCTTGATGATGAATTCAACAAGTTCACTGTCACTAAAAAAATTTAGATGGTATGTCACAAATGGATCATGAGTGTTTTCCAGCTGATGTCTGAAAGGAGAAAAATTTCTGGGTCTAATGTCATTTTTATCCTAGTTGGTTGGGTGGATGTGGTGTCCAGGGCTTTAATTGGGAATCACATAAGCAGCAATCATGGTGGAATAGGCTGAAAGACAAGGTTTCTGAACTTTCAGCATGGGGTTTCACCTCAATGTGGCTTCCTCCTGCCTTTGACTCTCTTGCCCCTCAAGGTTTTTGTCTTACTCCAAATTTACAGCTTTTTGCCAAATTTTTTGTAACCCATCATGGATGTCTGCACACAATTCTTGATCATTCCTTTCCCCATGCTTTACTTAGTAGCTCTCAGTCATCATCAGCATATGGTGATGCACTGGCAGATTTTATTTTGGTCTCCTGCACAAAGAGGAAGATTTTAAGGAAGCCACAGATACTGGGTGGGGGGCCAACAGTAATGGCACTGGTGGCAGCAAATCAACAGTAATTTTGTTCAGACTTTTTGTGTAACTTTTCAATCGGAATGGGTGTGTTATTTTGTTGAGTTCAGGATATCTTCCGAGAGATCTTTATTCATTGAACACAGCATATGGTAGTGAAGGGGAGCTGAGAAATTTGCTGCAGGCAATGCATCGAAGAAATCTGCGGGCAATGGCAGATGTAGTCATCAACCATCGCATTGGTAGCTGTCAAGGGATTGGTGGTCTATACAACAGATACGATGGAATGCCCATGCCATGGGATGAGCATGCTGTCACTTGTGATACTGGTGGCCTGGTAATATTTCTCACTCCTCCCCCTTCTCCCGAATCTTTCTTTTTTCCCTTCATTGATCACTACCACCAGAGCTAGCCTTTTTATGTATCTACTACTATAGAATGGTTAAGCCCCTGCCCAGTGAGCCTGTTAGGGCAAGCTAGGTGATTCACCCAACATAATCAGCAAGGGTGAGGCCATTCCATGATATTAAGGTCTAGGGTGGCAGATTTGATGATTTAGAAAAGAATTCATGTTCCAACAGACATTTTTGGTCACTATTACAAGTGTGTGATCATCAATAGATGATTATGTCATATAATATGGTCAAGAAAATGACATAATCTGCCAAACCAGAACTAGAACAATAGCTTTACACCTTATAAGTTCTAGCATTCTCAATTGCTGCAGATAATTCAAAATACCCATATATGAAGTCCTGCAAAATGTGTTAATTTACATGACAACAAAAGGTTTGAACCTCCAAGTTCTCCTTGAACATATTCTGCTGGTTTTGTTGATTCCATTCTGCATTACTATCCCCCATGACAGAAGTTGTTTGGGTTGCTAGTCATACCAATGAACCTTGTAAACCAGGTTGGTAAATCTTCCTTTCTAAAATATTCTGTTTGTTTTATTCTTTCTGTAATGTTAGGGGAATCCAAGCACAGGGGCGATTTTTGGAGGGGTACCCAACATTGATCACACCCAAGAGTTTGTGCAGAATGACCTAAAAAACTGGATGAACTGGCTCCGAAACAACCTTGGCTTCAGTGATTTTCGATTTGACTTTGCCAAGGGGTGAGTACCACCATGTCAAGGCCAAATTCGCAATTTCCATGATGAAATCAATTACACATGTCTAATCTACATAAAGAAATTTTGTGTAATTTTGCATGTTAATAGATATATATAATTTTGGAAATGCTTTGAATTTCAAAATGCAAAGATTACATTAATTTCAAATATTAATTTCAAATAAATTCCAATATAATGTCTATAGTTGAATTAAGGTAATTATGTAATCAAATTAATTTCACGTGTGAAATACATAACATATGAAAGTGTAGCACCTGTGAGGAATGATTTGAAAATGTTTTTGTAAATGCCTGTGCTGCAGTTATAGTGCTAGATTTGTGATGGAGTACATTCAAGCATCATGGCCTAAATTATCAATTGGAGAGTACTGGGATGATTGTAGCTATGTCGGTCCTGACTATGCTCTTGATTATAACCAAGGTCAGCAGTTTCATAATATAAGAAGGAAGTTTCAGCTCTATCAAATCTAAATTCATTGCACAGGCTCATGCTTGGATGAACAACGAACATGGCAGAGAATCAATACTAAGCATTGGGGGGTTTTGTATGAGGAAAGTTTCTGTACAAAAGTGGAGAGTTTGAATGTAGTTTTCAGGCTTCAGAAAAAGGAATGCTAGATGGGTGCATCACACCTTTGATGATACTCCTTCCAGCAGATGGTTAAATTCTGTTAGTTGGCTCCAAGGTTTCAGTACCTCTTGGTGTGATTTGCATATGTGGTAGTAATTGTGTATATGTGATTTGGGTCCTTGCAGATGCCCACAGGCAGAGAACTGTAAACTGGATTGATGGATGTGGAGGTTTATCGTGTGCATTTGATTTCACAACAAAAGCCATACTGCAGGTACATAAATGTATATATATATGTGTGTGTGTGTGTGTCTTTCTCACAGCACTTTCAAGCTTCTTCTCAGCTTGAACCTGAATTTTTTTACCTACCTGATTGGCAATTTTTTGATGAGAAATTCCTACTGTCATCGTTTGGCAGTGAAGTGAAAAGTCATTGAGCTTTCTTGTTTTGGCATTGTCACAGGAAGCAGTGAGAAAGAGAGAATGGTGGAGATGCACAAGGTCGACCCCCTGGTGTATTGGGCATGTGGCCATCCCGAGCTGTCACATTTGTAGACAACCATGACACAGGATCCACTCAGGTATACACCACCCAACACATAACTTTGTCTCAGTTGCAAAGAGTTTTATTCCCTACAGATATATAGGTAGGTGCTTAAAATTCTTCTGAGTTTTTAGCTGAAAAAACTGATAATGGCATATACATTGCTTTGGAATCACAGGCTCAATGGCCTTTCCCAAGTGACCATGTTGTACAGGTAAACTTCCTTGATCACATCTCACCCAACAAACATTTGTACAACACAAACAGTTAGATGGCCGCAGTCATAATCAGTGTACTCCTACAAATACCCTGGCCAAGGACTAAAAGATACAAATGAAACAGTTCTAAAGCCAGATGAAGGGTAAAGTTGCACAGACAATTAGATGCAGTAGATGGCCACTGTCACAATCAGGATACCCCCACAGGAACCCAGACTATGAGCATCTCCACCCCAAAACTGTAAACAACTCCTTTATTTTAAAATAGAAGTGTTTAATTATCACTGTCCCCACCCACAAACGTCATAAAAGTACCTTAAAACACTCAAATACCATTTATGTCTTTATATCTGGACAAGTAATAGTCACTGTCCAAATCCATAGTAGAAAAAATATTTTAATGGGGTTAAAATGACCACTGCAAAATGGACATCAATACAGGAGCACAGCAGGATTTACGCGATCCTGCCACAAGATTTAATGAAAAGGGGTGTTTGCAGGTGTGGGGTGGAGATGCTCTAAGGACTTTGTAGTCCTAAAACCAGAGTCTTAAAAACAGTTGTAAGGCCAGATAATGGGAAGTTGTATAAGTAGTGGGTCCAGGTCAGATGTGGCAATTTTTGTGATACCCTTGCTTTGTTATCTCTTGCAGGGCTATGCATATATCCTCACACATCCGGGTCAACCCTGTGTCTTCTATGACCATGTGTATGAGTGGGGTGAGGGCTTACGGGATGCCATACTCAACATGGTACGAACTTTAAAACCTTGTAAAAATCTAGAACTACTACCACCTGTAGTACCTTGGCAGCTTGGACACCAATTATATTTTTTGTTGAAATTTTGAAAAAATACTTTTCTTAAAGAACAATTTTTGTGAAGAAACATAGAGAATCTTTTGGAATATCCTTTTTCAACATTAAATCTTCAAAATTAATTAAATATTTGACAGACATTTGTTGAAGCTGCCCATGTACTTTGGTAATCTCTTGTCAGAATTTGAGAGGGTGTTGTGATACCTAGAAACAAGAACCTAATTTCTATGCTAGTTTGTGAGCCAGGGTGTTGTGCACAAATTATAATCAACAAAAATGTTATGGTGTCCAGATCTCTATACGCAAATGGCAAGGAGTTCATAGCAGGTCAAAGGTGGAGATATTGGAGGCAAATTCAAGTGTTTATGCAGCAATGATAGACAACAAAGTGTGCATGAAATTGGGTGAAGGTGACTGGTGCCCATGTTGGGATGATTGGCAGCTTGCAACATCTGGTCAATCTTATGCTATCTGGCAGAAACCCAAGCAGCTATTGACTGCCTAATGGCAAGTTTAGCTTCAGCTTATGGTTTAGCCAATCAGTCAAATACTGAAATATATCCAACTTAGCCTTTTTTTAAAATTAGCTTGTTGTTTGAAATTAATGTTGAATGGCTGACCTTGAATCAACAGCATTCCCATAACCCAACAATGTTCATTTTCACTTACACCTACCTTCTCACTCCTCTGGGTTGCTCAAATCTTTGTAGTTTTCTTGTCACTTTGGTTCCATTGTCCTTGAGGATTCTCACACATCCATTGTGAAGACTATGGAGTACTACTCCATGCTAGATCAAAGATGGCTTATTTTTAATTTTCTTCACCCAAGAATATCAGTTTTCACTCCTTTTGCCAGAATTTGTGCAAACTGGACAAGTGCAGTTTTTCATGAATGTAACATTTCTATTATAGTTCATGACTCACACTTTCCCTTGCTTTCAATTTTCAATGGTCTATCTGATTCTCACTCCATTAACTTTTCTAGTGGAGAAAATGGTGAAATCTGGAAGCCTTCCTTTTTTCCTACTCCCATGTGCTCAAAGTTTAGTGAAGAAATGATACATAAACTTGACAATTAGGCCTCAGTTGTTTGTGTCTCTTTTCCCATATGGCATTTTGAAAAGTCCCAACATGAGATGACCAGGTTTTGCTTTGAAGACATCCATATGGCTTCTGCAAAAGCCTTATCAAGATATGGTCAAGTTTTTGTGTGGAATGTCCAAGCTTGCAATATGAGACAACCTTTCAGAAATTTTTGTTTGTTTGTGTTCTTTTTGTCAAAAGTATGTGAGAGTTGGCTATTTTGGCAAGCTAGGATAGTGGAAACCAATGTTGTGTGTGTAAATGGTTTAGGACTTACACCGAGTGTAAGTGTAAATGTAGAATGTGCGGGATGTAGGTGTAGTGTAAAAATAAATACACCTATATGGTTTTATGCAACCATGTAAAATAGCGTAAGTAAAATTTGAGATATGTCGGTGTAAGTGTATTTATTTTACACTTACATTGATTATATGCAACCATGTAAAATAGTGTAAGTGTAAACAAATACATTGGTTTTACAGGGTTGTGTGAAACAGTGGAATTCTAAAACAATGTGAAAAAGAGATTTCTATTTGGGAAAGGGGGGATTTCATAATTTTTTGGGTATAGGTCAACCAAATGGCCCATGGCACCAAATACAATTTATCAAAACATTTGTGCTTTGGGATGCATCACAACTAATTTAATTAATTAATATGAATCACAATAAGTACAATTAATACCCAAGTTCTTGTAAAAGCTACAATAATGGTACTCAATAAAAATAAATTGTTATTGAGTACTACTCATAAAAGTAATAATAGTTGTATTCAAGCAATGAGGTGGGGCCAAATGTGCATTCAAGATATTTTTTGGAATAACACCACCATAGTCCCATATTGATAGAAAAGGCTAATGTTTTGGGGAGGATCAAAGTATCATGATTTTTTTGTGAAGGACCAATAAAAATGGCCCCTTGCAACAAAAAAACTGAGCTTTGAGATGATCCCATAATTAATTAATATGGATTTGCAAGAAAGTATGGTATTAAGGGTATGTATTATATACATTTACACTACATGCCCCAAATTATTTACACAAGGCTGTGTAAATGATGTACAAAAACATTGGATTTACACATTATATATGGCTATTGACACTTACACACACAACACTGGTGGAAACACACAAAGAACAAGTTGGGGGCATAGTCTTTTTGGTAGTTAGACCAAAATTCTTCAAAAGATCATTGTTATTATGAAATGGGATGGAAGAATGAAATAGAAAACAGAAAGTATTAAACACTTACCCCATTGAACTTTGTGGGGGTGTTGGAAAAAGATTGGCAACATGTGTAGTTTTGTTGCATGGTTTGATTATTAACTTGAAAAGTGAAAAATAAATACAATTTTGATTCAACCATTTTACAAAGCAGGAAATCATCTAATGGATTTATTTTTTTGGGTGAATCTTCACAACTTGGCAATTTATTGTTTTTTCAAGATGAAAAAAACACTATTTTTTTTGTCATTTCTTAATTTCAAAAAACTTTAATTGTATCTAAACCTAGGCGCTTTGTAAGTCACCACTTGCCACTTGTAGCAACACTTTTGTAAAAATCTTGTCATTTAATGTAAATTAATGCTAGAGATCCTTGCCAATGAACATATTTGAAAATTTTGAAAAAAAAACTTGGTGATAATAATTGAATCTTACTTCCCTATGGTGGTAGGTTCAAATTGGTGTTGTGCAAGTACCTAGATTAAAGTGTTAAAACCAATTGTTCTAGATCTTGATATCAAGAGCATGACTTGATTAGATCCAAATATTAAAAAATTGACATAGGATCCTTACATGTGAACCATTGATCATGATAGAATCGGGGTAAAACCCAAAACCTTTTACCCACATGTTTTTGCTCAAAGAAAGCTTGAAGACCTTGCTAGGTTTCAATGTTTTAAATAGGTTTGAGTTTTAGGTTTTAGGAGTTTTTCGTATTAAGCTTTAAGGTTTTCCCCTTCACTTTCCTTCTGAGAACTTCAATTTTTTTGCATTTGGAGTTTGTGCAAAAAACATATTTTTTTGTTTCCTATTGATAGCTTCAATTTTTTTTGCAATTTTGTGATAGTTATTTTTGTTTCTAGCTTCACTTTTTAGCTAGTTTTTTTCACATTTGCATTTTGCGTTTGTGGTCACCCAATTATGTTTGTGCTTTGCAACAACAATTTCATTTTGAAGCATTCACACTTGCACTTCATCAAAGTTCCATTGAAGTAAATTTTCCCGATCATTTTTCTTTTGCATTTATCATGCGTTTCATTTTTTTAGTGTAATTTTGTGGAACAATGTAATTATATTTCATATGGTTTTGTTACAATTGTTTATAGGTTTGAAGTGGTTTTAGTGCCTCACTTGTTTTGTATTTTCATTTTTTTGGGTGTTTTATGCATGTAACTTAAAGGATGGCATCAACAAATGCAATATTTGAATTGTCATATGAACAAGATCAATTTATGTCATCAACAAATACCCCAATTGGATCACATTTAATTGGATCAAAAGATGCATCTAATCTTAGTATGGAGATAGTTTGGCAACTTTTTATTTCACAACTCCAAGCCAATCAGAAATTATGTTACCCTCATTGCATTTTTCATTATTAAGGTTTTTTCACTACTACAAAATTATGTGAATGTAGTTCATTAGTCCTTGTTGACTAAATTAGTGAATTCATTGCATCCCCATTAACTCTTGTTCATTGGGACCAATGAAATCACTTGGTGTACAAGGATGGATTTTGTTATGGTGTTTGTTGTTGATGGTGTTATAATAAATTCTTGCAATCCACAATTGTTACAATGTGTTTTATGTCACCCTTCTATAGTGCAAATTGATGTTAGAAATTTGTCCCAAGGGAAGAATAAAAAACTTTTAAACTATAACATAGTTCATTGAAAAAACTTGCTTCCAATGGTGTATAAGACATGGGGGTTATTTTTGCTATAGACAATGGTGAAAATTGTCAATTAAAGACAAGTTGCAAATAAAAAAGAATTATCTTTCCTTCTTAGATTATATATATTTTTGGTAGTCAAACACCTTACATCAAACTTGACCCAACACAACAAATGTTTTTGGAAGATTTCATGTTGTACATTGCTAAAGGACATTGTGTTTTATTATCCATTGAAAATCCATGGTCAAGGCATTCAAACCTCTATCAATACGAGTAGATACAATTAACATTTTGATAACAATTGGTGAATGGAGTCTTTCCAAATATTGTGACAAAAACAAATAAAACATATGTTCCCCCGACTTTTGGTTTTTGTATTACATTCATGGCCACTTTTGATCTTTGGATGTTGTGCATTAGCTATGACATATTTGTTATGGTTATCGACTATTAAGGCCACCTAGTGAACTACTGGGTTTTGAAAGGAATAAAATAAAGGAATAGAAGTTTTTTTTTTTAAATTTTTTTTAAGTAAGCAAAAACCTTCAACACAAAGGGATTATCAAATCTTTGTAGGACAATCTCATAAACTTTCTATAGAAACAAACTTGAAGCAAATACAAGAAAGAAGACCTTACCCCCAATAAGACAAAATATTCATAAGATATATATTCTTTAAACACATAGAATTCAACATACAAAAGTATGCCATGAAAAAAATAATTTTACCCAAAAAAATATTCTCATGTATAGTCCTCAAAGGTATAGAACCTTAAGTACTTCTAAGAAAGAAACTAGAAACAATGGAACAAGCAATTAGCCCAATCCCAAAAAAATCGGTCCTAAATATGCCTCAATCTAAATTAGTAGTAAAAACTAATTTCAATAACAAGGTTTTTGGTAGAAAATTCAATAAATGAATATTGATAAAGAAAGTTTGGTTTAGGTAAAATATACCTTCAACATCATCCCCTCTTCTAATTGGGATTACATCCTCGTAATTATTGTCTATATTGTCTACACTACTTTTCCATAATTGTAGCCTCTATTACATCTACCATTTATTCCCTAACATTTAATCCTACATCTTTTAATATGATTGTGAGCCATGGATTATAACTCAACAATTAGTTAAGCTTTAGTTCCTTAAATTCCCTTAGTTCTAATTATTTGAATGTTTATAAACCTTCAAGTAGTGATTATTAAAAAGTTGAATTAGTTTTTGTGATATTTCTAGGCATAGAGTAATTTTTTATTTCAGTTGATATAACGCTTAATTAGTTTAGGACCTAGTAAACCTTTTAAGGTACATTATCCTTTTTAGTTTGTATAGAAGGGGAAAGGGATGTAGAATTAGATGTGATTTATTGATATATTGGGAATACAAGCCCATAATTAACAATATTTCGCATGACAAGGTTGAGTTAATCTGTAGAATGATCTTCAAGCACTAATGATGTACTTGTAGGATTTTTAGGATGTAGTTCTAATACATCTTTATTTAGTTTCACTTCTACCAGACTTTGAAATAGAATCAAAATCAAACTTAAGTAGCAACAGTTCCGCCTGAGTAGCCTCAAATGAATTACAACTTAAGAACTAACTAAAAGGATAAATCATAGTTGTAGAAATTCTAGGATGCGACGAATGGTGCGAGCGAGGTACTCGATTCGATGCTCCAGGGGAAGTGGGTTGATCGGGCCTCGTAGCAAACGATAATGGCCGTCACCGAAAACCCACGTTCGACAATGGAGACGGACATCATCATCTTCGCACTAACACTCTTCAAACCTCTCTGGCGCGGCTCCACGAGCAGGAACAAACTCTAGGTAAATTGTTAAGGCGTGTGGGTTAGGAGACAGTCGACGATCCCATACTGAGCGAGCAACTCGAGTGCGCACCACTCTCCTGGGCGGTTCTTCTTCGCGCGATCGTTGAAAAACATCCAAGTCGAGCGGTACTTCTTCAAGCTCTTCTTGTTGTACGGGTGCGACCGGAGGATTTGAAGGCATAGCGACATCATCCGCCATGACTCGTGCTCACCTGCATTAACAAAACCAAGAAGGTACGAGAAACAATGCGATATTGGCGTTGAGAAGGGGTCAAGGCCTTTTTATTTAACAAATTAGGGTAGGCGTAAGGTGTGGGAGTGACGGCGGAACCTCATGAAAACTCGAACACCCTAGATCCAGTGGATTCATCAAACCCTAAATTCAACGGTGGATCTAGAAGTATGTGAGAGTTTTTGTAATGTAAATTGTAATTCCAATTTACTATGTACTACATAGTTAATTAGTGCATAGGAAAGTAAATAGGTAGGGAGTATCAAGGAAGTAAATGGTACATGGAAATGTTACTTCAACCATTAAAGTAGTCAAGTAAGAACTCAAGGATTTTTTCCTTGTTACTATTAGTAAATGATCCTAGTAGTTAGTTACTTGAAGTAATTAGGATGAAAAAGGGGGATGTGAGGGTCAACGGACGGAAAAGATATGGATCAAGTTCAAGAGGCCTCATCAAGATATCCAAAATAAGGGGGAGGATGGATCCTCGACTCCCATTAGTCATGAAGATTGTCATCCTCCTTGATTGGAGGATGGAATCTCTCTTGTGGTTCATTGGGCCCAAGGATTCTCATCCTAAATTCAATTGGATGGCAATTCCTTCTCAAAATTTCATTGGCCCTTAGAGGATGAGGAGGCCATTGATTGGTGCAAAAGGATTTCGAAGATCTCATTGGACAAGGGAAACAAGCTCAAGGGGTCATGGAGGCTCACCAAGGAAGGGGGCATTGTGTGTATGTGGAAAAGCAAGAAGGAGGAGGAGGAGGAGTGTGAGGAAGATTGGTTGTTAGTTCTTATGTGTGCAAGAATCAAGCATGGAGGGAATGTGTGCAAGAATCAAGCATAGAAAGAGTGTGTGTAAGAATTAGGCATGAAAAGAACTTGTGTAGCAAGTACTTGTTGTGAAGCCTTTGGACTTTTGGTTGATTAATTGTTCCTCCCAAATCCACTGTTGGATTTGCTTCAAAATTAAATCAGTTTTAGTTTAAGAGCTGTAGAAGCTTTTCCCCAAAATTGAGCTCGATCGGGCCTTCTGTGAGGGAGTTGCAGGTGTTGGAAGTAGAGGGTGTTGAAGAGGGTTTCATGGAAGGATTTCCATGGTGAAGCCTCTGGACTTTTGGTTGATTAATTTTTTCTCTCAAATCCACCGTTGGATTTGCTTCAAAATTAAATCAGTTTTAGTTTAAAAGCTGTAAAAGCTTGTCTTCAAATTTCAGCTTGATCGGTTTTGCTGTGAGGCAGTTGCAGGTGTTGGAAGTAGAAGAGGTTGAGATGGTTTGTTTTGTTTTCCTTAATCAAAGCAAGTAGTTTTAGTTTCGGGCTTAACTTTGGACAAAGACATAAAATAAAATAAAAAACTCATGAGATTTGGACACAACGCGTTAGATCATTAGTGAATTCATTATGTACCTTGAACCATTTACTTGTTAGACTACAACTACATAGTAGTTCCACTCCCGACCGGTTTTATGTGAGTGCATATCTTAATGGTGAAGGCGTGCAAATAATGCTCACAATGATAAAAGAACTTGGTAGAGTAGTAGCAAGGACAGTAGTTGATCCTAGTTATATTAAAATAAAAGTCTCACCCTCTATATCGGTTCCAACCATCAAAACCTTATGTTTGTCTTTGACTATTGTACTGGAAAATGTTAGATTAGTCACATAATTGGACAATGCTTTGACTTCTACAAGGGTAGGGGCTTGAATTGGTATGCCTCCAAGATGATCTCACCAACCTACTCTTTGTGTAGTTCCCATTATCTAGCTTCATTATTCATACTCCTTTGTTGATAAATGACAAATTATGCCTTCATGAAAGCATACTCCATCTTGAGGTTGTTGAACTCCTCCATTTGATTGTGGTAAAAATCAGTGAATTTGGCCCTCCATTAAAACATCTACATCTCCATCTCTAAAGCTTCGTGTTCCTCTAGAACCATGCCCAAATTTTGCCTCATCTCTTTTAATCCATAGTAGTGACATACTCTCAATTCAATTCAAACATACGCGTATTATACATTTTTTTGGGCTTTTTAAAAAATACTTGAAAATACTTGATACAAAGGCCAATTTTCAAGCCTTTGTATTATTATAATGATTTTTTTAAAATACTTGAAAATACTTCTTTTTGAGCACCGTCGAAAAATACTCGTATTTCGTATGTCATTACTATGTTTTAATCTTGCTGCAACAAGTGAATTTTTTCAATGAATTTTTGCAAGTCCAATTGTTGTTTTCGTGTTTTTTCAGTAAACGTTTTGTTTCAACTCTTTAGCTGCTCCACCTTCACCTTTACCATTTTGAGCAACTTGTCAATGAAGTTCAAAGATTGCCCATCAACCTTCTAGTTGGCATGCTTTTGCTCAAAAGTATGTTTTAACATAACTTATTTTAAATCAATGGAGCTCAAAGTCTTACTAATTTTGATAAGCCATTTGTGTAATTTTGGTAATTCATTCTAGAAGTTGGAGTTTTTAGTTTCCAATTCCTACATTTCTTCTTTGTCTTTTCCACACTTTGTAATTTTAACTGCAAATGTTGGATCGTCAAAACATCCTACTAGTTGGCACTTTGCAACCACTACAGTTGTCCTTTCAAGTCAATGACCTCCTACAAGTTTTTTTGTACCACATCCTCTACGGTTTCCTTTTTGGTTGTGGCAAATCGAAAAGCCTTTGAGATGTTGCCCACATTCTAGGCATAATCCCTAGAATGAAGCAAATGTCACAAAAATCACAAAGATTTTTGTTATGTCATTACTAAAGGGGTTATTATCATTTTGTTTTCAACATGAGATCTAAAAAGTTTGCCCTATAGTGAAAAGGAAATGTCAAAGGGGTGGCAATCATCAACTACCTCTCTTGAAATGTTTGGAAGAGTTGCACCAAAAATGGTGGAGTATCTAATTATGGTATCTCCTTTAGTGGAATTTCTTCTCCCTCTAACTGATGATATAATTGACTAGAAAGAATGGTAGGGGTTTCAATGGCTTATGTCATGGGATTCAATTCTAATGAGGCCTTGCAAGAAGAATTTGTGCAAGCCAAACTAGACTTGGATTTTGTGTCCTATTTTTCTTCTTTGGATTAGATGCATTAGGTGATTTATAAATGTTAGTGTGTGTTTTTTTGTCGATGGTATGGGATATTTAGGATGAAATTGCCCCAAATTTTGGGATTGCAAAATTAATAGGACATTGGTGGAATTTTTGGTTGTTGTGAAGTTTATAGTTGGGTACTTGTCCCATTGACTTTTTCAACATCATCCATCTCCTCATCCAAATTAATCATTACGTACCAAAAATGCTTTATTATAATTCTATTGCCTTCTTCAAATTGGGTTTTTGGTAGAGCCTTGGCCATACATTCATCCTTTTCCTTAGAATATGGTGTTATGAAGGTCAGTTTACCAAAGACCAATTTTGGAATAAAATGTCGACAACTTGGGTAACATCGAATTTGGTGTTGTCCCTATTTGTCTCAAGTCTTGTTGGTGTAGACGAATCCCGTAGCTAGTATAAGTTGTTGAACACAATTATAACCCAATTCACTTGAATTTTCTACCTAACCAAAACTACCAAGCTCGTTCGCTTTTTGGCTACATACATAACCCAACTACCCTTTTAACCAAATTACTTGAATTAATGTCGATAACCAAGTGAGATACATCCCCTTGATGAGGGAAACCTTCCACCCCTCCTAGTTGTCTAACATTTCCAGTGGCACATTTTTTTGGTAAATGATAGCCTCATTTTCCTTTTCTTTTTATTTTTCTTTTTCTTTCTCCTCGGTTGGCTTGGTTGGTATTTTGGTAATACCTAGTTTAAATAGCCGGAGCATCTTGACCATTGCCTTGTTGATGATGAAAACCGAAACTTCCTGGATTATTAATTCAATGATGTCCGAGTTGAAGCAAGTGATGGCCTATAGGAACTCCTTCACCAATAGTTGAATCAAATTGAATTGAATATTGAGCAAATAAAAAACTCCAACATGTTTTGCCCATTCCACATCTTTTCTAGTTGTCCATTGTTATAATTTATCCATTTTTGAAAATATTATCTTTTTTTAATAAAAAATAGTCACTACCATCTTTCCTTTCTTCTTCTTCTCACAATATATTTCCGATGCAGTTTGATTGCCTCTCGCTTCTAACTCTAAACTCTCCCTCCTCTTCATTCTTATTGCCATTTTTTTGTTGATGTTTCCTTTCATCTCCACAAAAATTATGGGGCAAATTTCAATAGCATAATAATATTGAAAAGAAAAAGGAGAATCAAATGAATAGCAACTTCCTTTATACCAAAGTTTAAATGTTTAATCCCAACATTGATCACAAAAACCGTTTCATGGGTATGGAGGAAACCTTTATGTCCTTTTAACAACATTTTGGCAACTTGGATGAAATAACACCCTACTAAGATTACCCCAACACCCTCTAGTGATTTTATGACAAAATCTTCCTTTGTGGATTCCATACTAGAATTCCTTTGTGTTGATTCCAAGCTAGAATGTTCAAAACCTATTTTAGAAGATTATGTGGTGAATTGTTTTACTAGAAATTCCACGTTGGAATTATTGCTGACTAATTCCAAGTCAGAATGTGTCTTTATAATACTTGAATTAGAATCTATAACTTTTTCATTAAAAAGATGTTGTTTGGTAAAATTCTTTCTTTTCAGGTTGTCAATACCAAAATTTGATTAAATGAAATAATTTCCGATTAGGTAGGGATATGGTTACTGAAATCATTTGTTTAGTTCATTATGATTTTTGGTGTAGATTGGTTTTTGGTAGATTCATCCTAAAAGTCTTCTTATAAATCTTCATTGTGCTTTCCTCCCTTTTTGATGGTGGCTTCTGGTTCTTTAGGAATTTTATCCAAATATCAATGGGGTTTTAACCTGTTGATGTTCACCAAAATGGGATTTGGTTCAAACTTGTTAATGTTGACTAGTGATATAGTATTATTGGGGAGACAATATTGTATTTTATATGGGCCAAACCATCATTTTTTGAACTTTCCAATGTGTTCTTTTATTTGGAGACAAAAATTATGTCCTCCATAGAAAAAGTGTTGATTTTGTAGTTTTGTTGAACCCATAATGCTATGTTTCACTACTTTGTATTTTTTTGATCTATTGCCCCTTAATGGGTTTCATCCAAATGTTCCAATTTTGCCATGTGACTAGTGAAAATATAGGTTGCAGAAAAATCTTGATAATAATGTGAATTGTTCGTCGGCAACAATTTTTTTATTGGCATTAGAAGGCAAATGCCATAAACTAGTTAGAACAGTGTGTGTCTAGTGGTTATTTTGACCATTGTGTGGTAAGTATATGGAATTTTGTGTAGGTTTTCATCCCAATTGGTGCAATTTTCATTCACCAATTTAGTAAGAAACAAACCGATGACTTTGTTGGTGGATTTTACTTGTTCATTGCCTTGTAGATAATAAGTGGTTGAGGTCGTATGTCGTAACAAAAAATGGTTTGTAAGAGTCTCAATAATGTTGTTGATGACGTGAATGTTTTGATCATTTACTAAAGTTAGCAAACAATGAAAACGAATTCATAGATGAATTTTGTTGTCATCATTGTTGTATTGGTGCATAACACTTTTACTTCTATCCACTTGGGTGGCATAGTTAGTTGTTACGACAATATATTTGTTCATTAAATATGTTAAATGATTTGATCGGGTTGACAAAATCCAATCCCCACTTTATAAAGGTTTTGTTGGCAATGAAATTACCAATTTTGCTACGTTCTATTAAATTCCTTGTCTACTGATAGTTGTCATAAGCTTGGAAATATAGGCGAACATTTTCGTGCATTGTGGGCCACCAATACTTGGAATCCAAAATCTTGCAAATTGTGATTTCAAATGTGAAATGACCACCATTGACTCTTTCATGCATTTTCTATAACATTATGGGTATTTCTAAGTCTTCAAGGCAATGCTTCAAAACTTGGTATTGAACTTGATGATATAATTTTCCTTATACCAAAGAAAAGTAAAAAGATATCAAAGTTAGCTTTTTCTTTTGCTCTCGATTGCATGAACCAACATTTTTCTAGTAATGAGGTACTCAAAAATTTCTTATAGCCATACCAGTTGTAAGAGGAAGAGAGTAATGTTTGTTATTTGGTCCAATATTCCATTTTGTTTTGTGGAATTAGACATTTGAAATAATGCGTCTTCCACAAAGTGGAATCTCCTTGGTTTATAAATTACCCAAAAGTCATATTCCAAGAAGAGAAATAACCACCTTGTTATTTTTCTTGAAATTTAGGGTTTTTGGACCAAGTATAATAACACCATCTGGTCCACATAAAAAATGAATTTGTTACCCAACAAATGATGATGAAATTTGCGGAGAGCATACACCATTGCAAATGCTTCCATTTCAATCATCATATATTTTGTTCAATGTTGTTGAATAATTACGATGTATAGGCAATCAATTGGTCACAATTTTTGGTAAGGTTTTGCACCAACATAACCCCAACTACCAAACTAGAAGCATTTGTGTGAACATGAAACTCAAAGTCCCAATGAAGTGAATTCAAGATTGGTCCATCCACATAGCACTACTTGATTCCTTCATAAGCTTACTACCACTCTACTATCCATTCAAAAACTTTTGTTTTGCCATAATGAAAATAATATCCTTGATGAAACATTGATAGTATTGGGCCTTGCCATTGAAAACCCAAATGTCCTTAAGTGTATATGGGGTAGGTATGTGGACAATAGCCAAAAATTTCTTCAAATCCAATAGCTTGTTTTCCTTGGATGCCATGAGCCATAATGAAAGTAATATCCTTGATGAAACACTGATGGTATTGGGCCTTGCCATTGAAAACCCAAATGTCCTTAAGTGTATTTGGGATAAGCATGTGGACAATAGCCACAAATTTCTTTGAATCCAATAGCTTGTTTTCCTTGGATACCATGTAACCCAAGATGACACATACATGCCATAGTAGTGACATACTCTCAATTCGATTCAAACATACGCGTATTATACGTTTTTTTGGGCTTTTAAAAAAATACTTGAAAATACTTGATACAAAGGCCAATTTTCAAGCCTTTGTATTATTATAATGATTTTTTAAAAATACTTGAAAATACTTCTTTTTGAGCACCTTTGAAAAATACTCGTATTTCGTATGTCACTACTATGATACATGCACAAGGAACATCCATTTTTCAAGGTTCAATCTTATGTTGAATTCTTTGCATTGATCAAAACATAGTCATAACTTTGTTAAATGAGTGTCCAAATCACTAAACACATTTAAATCATTTAGGAATAATTTTATGAACATTTCAAAATAATCCTTAAAAGATATACGCACTGACCATTGATAAGTTGGTGGAACATTCTTGAGTTCAAGTGGCATGACTACCCATACAAGTGCTCCCTAATTAGTGATAAATGTAATCTTGTAAATCTCTTTTCAAGGGTGATCATAATCTAGTGATAATTTTAAAAATCCACCCAAAAATGAATACATTTCATGACTTGCTACTTTGTTTTAAGTCTTTTTAGTAAAAGGTAAAGGATATGGATCTTTTTTAGTTACAACATTGAATTGCCAAAAATCTAAGCAAATCTTGAGCTTGCAATTCTTTTTTGGTACAATGATAATTAATAATAACCAGCTAATTTCTCCCACTTGGGCAATGAAACTCACACTTAAAAGCTTATCCAAAGCTTGTTTGATTATTGCATCATAATTTGGGTTCATTCAATACCTTACTTGATGAATAGGTGGAATGGTTGTGTCAAGTTTGATGCGATGTTGAGCAATATGTGATGGAATTCCTTTGAGATCAGTATAATTCCAAGTGGAAATGTCGTTATATTCCTTAAGTATTGTTTTAATGGTTTTTGTAACCAATTCATCCAATGTTGCATTTGGTTTTTTTTTTGAAAATTGTTAATAGTTCCCAAATTGAAGAATCTTACCCAATTTTCTTTAGGTAATGTCCAATGAACAATATCCAAATTGTGGATTTTGATTTGTGTGTTGTATCCATTTGGATTTTTCTTTTAAATTGTGGAAAATTGAATGTAAGATCTTTAGTACCAACTTCTTCGCTAACAATTGCAACATCGAGAATTTCTAGTTTTGGTAAGTTAATGGTCCCAATTGTAAACAAATCTAGTTCTGCTACAAAGAACAATTTTTCTTTTTTGTCTATGACTCTTTCAATGAGATCATAACACAACAAAACCTTGAGACATTTGGTATTATTATCCAAATGTTTCATCACAACAATGGTTTGAATTGTTCCATTGCCTTCAATGGTGGTCAAATTGTTCCCTTAATCATGGGTGGCATGTGCATTATGCAACCAAGGTTGGTTTAACAACATTGAATAATTGAAATCCAAAACATTGTTTTTCATTACTATGAACATCGCATTATATGGGATCCCATGGAATTGGATTTTGAAATCCTTAATAAGTCCAATCAGTTTAGTGATGGTTTGATGTACCATTTGAAGTGTATATGGTGTTGGTTTAAGACTAGGAAGTCCTAACCATTTCCAAAGTTCCTCCATCATGATGTTCACACTGGATCTTCCATTTAATAGGATGTTTGTAACAATGTTCTTGCCCACCCAAACCTATATTGCAACCATGCAAGGATCAATCACCCGCAAGGTGATAATTGAATGAAATATTGGAATAATGATATTTTTTCTTCCAAACACAAGCTTGGTAGCATTATATTGTTTCAAATTTGGGGCGATTTGGAAGAGTTGGCCCAAGGTAAAGGTATGTTTACTCTCCAATAGTTGTTGGGTGATATCCTCCAAAATCAAAAAACTATTGGTTGATAAATTCAATATAGCCAATAAATTTGGTAAGATTGGTAAATTTGATAAATTTGGTAGGTCAAGTAGATTTAGTAGGTTTGGTATCCAAACCAAAATTCCTTATGAAGTTGGCTTTAACCATAATTTATATATTGGCTCCATGTAGATCTTTTGGTAGCTCCTTTTGTTGTATGTCTTTAACAGCTTCTTCAAACAAGTCTTGAAGCTTTTCCTCTTCTTGCCAATTAGCTAATCTCTTGTTCTTGGAAGGTTTTTTCTCCTTGAATACCACATTTTAAAGTATTTGAATGCAGGTTGTAATTGCTAAAACCATGTTGACAACAACTTCTTCCTTCTTGGGTGTAGTTGTCGTTGCCTTTTCCTTAAACACGGGTTGAGGTACATCCTTATGAATATAGTCATAGATTTTATGTTATATATAATTGTAAATGAAACAATGATAAATGATGGAATCAAATTTGTTTGTTTTTTCATGACCTCTTTTGTTATTGAATTTGCTTCTTGCACCACCACTAGTTTGAGCCAAAACTCCATTCATTGCTACCTTTTTTTGTGTTTAAGTTTGATGTTTAAGTTATTCATATTTTAATGGCAATGCTCCTTGGAATGTCCCAGTTTATTGCATTGACCATAAATCACATATTTCCATTTCTTTTCACTAGCCTTTTCCTATTTTGTTGATGGTTCCAATAATTCGGTATTCATTGGCATTTCTCATGCTTTCTTCATAAGTGACCATATTTTTTTGTGTTAAAAAAAGGTGTCTTTTTTTATCCTTGTTATTGCTATTTGGAGATATTGTTACAATCCTACTTGAAAAAAAGTGGTCAACAAATTTTCGTATTTTTTATGTTGAAGGCAATTTGTTAGTTTCAATATATGTTAATAATATACTTCCACCTTCTCATCTTTGCCTTACTTTATCACTTGTAATCCCATGTACACATATTCATTTATTTGTACTTTTTAATAACGTTTATGAAATGCGACCTCCAACTCTTCAATTCTACAAATTTGATGGGCTTTCATAAAATTCTTTCCAAACTCGAATGTGGCATCACAAAGAGTAAAACAAAACAAATTGATGATATCAAGATCATTTTTCTCCATTGGCTTGAATGGCCTTATGAAGAACTTGTACACAAAGATTGGGATTCATTCCCATGGTGTAGATGGGGTAGGGTAAAACCTTCCTACTTGGTGGAGGATTTGGTGGTATAGGGGTTAGATAGGATACTATGAAAGGTATTACAAATTCCAAGTAAGCCTTATCCATGGCCATGTTAGTCCTATAGCATATATGGTTTTGGATTTTAGTATTTCAGGGGTTTGCTACTGCCATCTCTTGGAGGGCCGCTACTTCCACCTCCTAGAGGCTTGTTACCACCACCATTAAAAAGTCCATTACCACCATTGTTGATAAGTATAGCCCATCCACTAGTAGGCAACCCACTAACATTTAATCGGAGATGGTTTGTCCTTATGTTCATGGTATGATTTTTTGATAAGAATGACTCATGGCATCATGGGGTTGTGCTTTCTTTTAAAATAAACATCTTTTTCATTTGAAAGCTCCCCATGATTTGTTACAATCCCAATTTCTACAATTCCCAAAATCAGATTTGATAGTGTCGTGGGGTTAGTTGAGGGATTCGACATAGGAGGCCACATTGTAAAAGCATTCCTTATGCCATTGTAAATAGAACAAAAATATGGTGTATAGGGTCTAACATGAGGATACATTGAATTTGGAGCACCTGCCATATTTTGTTCCATGACATTTTTTGTAAATGGAATAAGGACATGTGGAATAATTCTACAAGTTACATTTCGTGGTGTTGAAGGATAAATCAAAATTTGAAACATTCAAAACAATACTTTGAACAAGTAATGATATCTGATAAGGTTTATGATCCATTGGTACTATTTGTGTAAGAAAGATTTGACTAGACTAATAAAGACAACTGTTTGTTTGGTGGTATGAACTTTGACAACAAATATAAGTTGGAAATGTATGAGGAGAAACATGAATGTTAAAAAAAAAGGGTTATCAAAATTTCTTGAACTTCTTCTCATCTAAAATATTCATCTCTCAAGGACACCATGATTTGTACTTAATCAAAAGGTTTTTTCCTTTAAAATCGACATAGTTCACCATTTTGCCTTTACAGTCAATCAATTTCATTTTATTTGGCATGTGGACTTGTCACAATAGTCTCATGGTACCAAAAACATTTATTTTTGGTAGGGTCCCAAATCAATTCTCATGGAGTTTTTGATTCAATCTTAGTACATCACAATTTTTTCCAATAGGTCGTATAGTTTTTGGTTCGATATTTTTGATAACATCTGCCAATTAATTTTATTCCCCATTGTGAAAGATCATAGCCTCCTTTGGGTCATTTTTGTATCATGCTTTCAAATAACACTAAAAACATGTAGGGTTTCACCCAAAGTATGTGTAAATATAATATTAGGCCGATTAGGCTGATGCATGTATATGCTAGTTACCTTCGTTAATTGATACCAAACTGGTCTACAACAAATCTAGAGTGTTTTCATGAGGTGTGCAAGTTCCTTGCGCTTCGATTCTCAGACATCACCTTCAAAACATGATTACACAAGACAACATTTTAGTATTAGGTATGATTTGACTTTGAAAAGCTAGATTTGCTTGTTAGCGTGGGATAATTGGAGACTAAACAAGACATTTGATATTTGTAGCTTGAGGAGGAGATGGATGCAACACTCCTAGAGTCCAGTGTCAAGGACTTTGGAGCGAGCATCTCAAATGTCCCAAGGAATTCTACCACTAACTCTCTCCTCCTCCAACAAGCTTGTGCAATGCCATGGACTATTGAACATTTCCAATGACCTATTAGATCATGTGACACCACAAGCAAGTTTTGCACGAGTTATCACTTTTCATCTTTGCAAGTTTTTGTTTTCCCTTTCTTGCATCTTTTGTGTAGCAAGGATGTGCTCTATCATTGCCATAATAATCACATTGACCACTTGTTGTAGAGGTGCAATTGGAACTCGAAGAAATGCTCAAACTTGTGGGCTTTGAAAGAAAATCATGGTGGGGCTGGGCATTGATTAGGAATAAACTTTACCCTTGAACCCTTGTTCTTAACTGGCCAACATTGATGCAAAACTTCACCATGCCCATTTCATAACATGCTCATATCCTTCAAGCTTTGTTGAAACCAAACCATAGCCCAAAGCTGAATGTTTTTTTCTAGTTACTAGCACTATACCCTTTTTAAAATGTGATCACCTATAGGTATCAACCCATGTGCCTAAACCCAATTTTTTACAAGACAATTGCATACTTGGAACATGGTCCAAAAGTAAGAACTACATTTATAATGCCACCGTCACCTCACCCCCAAATTATTATTCAATTTTTTTTTGGGGGACATTATTATTCAAAACCCCCATTTTTTACTCAAACCAACAACATATTTAGTCCCAACAACAAAATAAATAAATAAACTATATTGTTTTCAGAACTAAAGCTCGGATAAACCAGGTTTTTGAGGTGGGTTTTGGTTCTGGTTCTAGTCAAAGGCCAGTTCTCGGTTATGGTTCACTTTTGGACCGATTCCTTGGTTTCAATTCTGATGCTAAAATTAAAAAAAATTAAAACTAAAACCAACAACCCAAGTACCTTCAATTCTGATGCTGAAAAAAAAAAAAAAAAAAAAAAAAAAAAAAACCCGACAAGGTGCATTCACACCTAATGTTAAGTCAGTGTTAAATGAAAATCTAGGTGGCACCCAATGTTAAATGGGTGATTATTTAATATTAAGTGAATGTTAACTTAACATAAAATCATGGTGGTAAATAGGTTTAGGTTCTAAATGACTAGCTTGGTTTTAGTGGTGGACGTAATACTAAAAAGTCGCTAACACCAAGTGTGAATGCACCTTATTCACTCACAAACCTAGATTTCAACAGGTGAGAAGTTCTCAAGGCATGATCATGAGTCTTTAGTACAACCCAATTTTGTGAGTCTTTGAAAAGGCACAACATTAGATGAAAAATTTAGCTATTCCTTGATCAAATTCTGAAGCTTCTTTTCAGGTCCCACAAATGGGAGAGAATAAGATATTCAGTACTCACAAGTTGCATCTTGCACTTATTATGCTTTTGATCCATGTTCTGCACTAGAAGGAGAACAGTGCTCAAGTATGGATGCTCAAGTATGGATGGTGTAGTGTTTGGAACTCTGATTTGGGGGGGTGAAAAATTTAGGATTCCTCCTGTATTTTGGCAATATGTTGAAACCAGCTATTGTTGAAATATGGCGATTTCAGAACATTTATTTGCTTATAATGTGGCATCCAAGTTTTTTCAAAAAAACTGCTTTCTATCATTTTTTGTCCATTCATTTTTTTTTTTTTTTTGGGGTCGCCAGGATGAGAAAATTCCCACCCCTCCAAAAAAGAAAATGAAAAAGGGAAAAAAAAAAGAAATTAAAAATCACCAGCACAAATTCCTGGTCTTTGGTTCGGGCAGGATCGAAAAAATTCAAAAGCAGCCCTTGCCCGGTCTCTTCGCTCCCTCCCTCCCTCCCTGCCTGCCTGCCTTCCTGCCTGCCTATCTCTGAGCGGAAGAACACCGGAGCTTGCTGCTGCTAAACTGCGGGGAATCGGAATCGCAAACTGGGAGATTTGTGGATCACGCAACATGGGTAGGACTTTCTGGGATCGAGGATGATCTGTGCACTCCAGATTCTATCCAAAGATTGCACCTTTTTTTGGTCTTAATCCAAAACCTCAACAAAGTCCGAGATCCCATCTCTTTGTGGAGGAAGCAGGTCAGATTGGTTTGCATTAGTAGTAGTAGTAGTTGTAGTTCTAGAGATCACTAAATGCTGTGGTTGTTGTTGCAGAACTAGTGTGGGGTTCAAGAAGAGAAAAGGGTTAAGAGGAGAAACAAAAGACGAAGAAGAAGAAGAAGAAGAAGGAAAAGCTTCCACCCGATTATTTTTTTGGTGCAGGGTTGTTGTTGTTGTGTGGCTGGAGAAAGAGACGAAAGAGGAGAGATAGCTCCTCTAGTTCAGATTCTACATTTCAGTGAGATTCTGAACCCTTAAAGTTTTGAGCTTTCTGTTTGTTTCTGTTTTTTGTTGCTGGGTTCTTTTTGGAGAGGAGGAGGAGGAGGAGGAGGAGGAGGAGGAGCAAGAGGAAGAGGGGGTGTCACAGGGCTGCTCTTCAGCGATTGTGGGTATTGAGCTGATTTGCTCTTGAAGGTTTTAGGGTTTTGAGCATGGAAAAGAACATATTGGTTGTCAGGATTTATGGTTTAAGATTCCTGACCGAAGAGAATCAATTCATGAAGGATTTGGAATTTTGAGGAGCTTCTCTGTTCTTTTGAGATTTGGGTTTTGTGCAAAGAAAATTTAAAGAAAAAAAAAAAAAACCTTTGTATGTGTAAGTACCTGATGTGGAATTGTGGTCTTCCTTTTGAAGGAAATCTCAGAACCCAGGAATCACACATCGCAATAGTACAAGGATTCAATGTATGTGAGGGGGAGAATTTTCAAGTAAATTCTCTTGTCCATTTTGGGTTACCACCATGACTTGCCAGGGTTTCCTTCAGTGCACTTTGAAGTTGCTCAACTTCTTGGTGGCACTGGTGGGGGCGTTTATGATTTTGTACTCTCTTTGGATGCTCAAAGAATGGCACTCGGACATAGCTCCTCCCTCTTCGTCAGATTCTCCATCTCCGTCTCCCACCACCTTGCTACTAGATGGGAACCTTGCCAGAGATGGAGATTTCAACATCCTTACTAGCTTCAGTCTCCAGGTGACTGATGCTGGCATGGAACAGCTTGGAAGACCTTTCTTGTCATATCAAAAGTCTACCGTTGCTCTTCCTGATCTTCCTGATCCTTGGTCAGTTTCTCATTGAAATTCTATGAAAACTACCCATTTGATTATTTCGACAAAGTGTGACCTTATGTGTGTTTTCTCTCTCTCTCTCTCTCTCTCTCTCTGTCAGCAATTGGGAAGAACTTGGGAGGAGGTTTGGATAGGATTTTGTTGCAACCCAATTTCACTAGTTTGGTGGTGGATCCTTTGAAAGTTTGCAATTCTAAGATATGCCACATGGGAATGGATGTGTACAGGTTTATCTACGCTTTTATGGCTGGTGGGATATTCACTTTGCTTGTCACCTGTACAGGCCATGTCGCAGCAGAGACCAGCAATAGCTTTTGTCTTTCTTGTGTATCCTCCTCCACGTGGTGTAATTTTTTGCCATTCAAGAACAGTTATTGTGGGGACATGATCATAGAATCTCTAATGCCATGGCTTTGAACCGTTGCTGAATTGGATATATGTCAACATCTCTTGCAGTTCAAATTTTGTTCACAGATGTGATCTCTTAACAGTCTTGCAGTATACTGTGATACAGATTGTGTTGCTTTTAGTGCAGTTTGCAATTGCTGGAGTTCTTTTCTTTGACAGTCACTGGCATGAGGTAAACCCGAATAATTCGGCCTAATCCACACTAAGTGCTTCAGCCCCCAATATCACTCACTCTCCTTTTGTTTTTCTTTTCATTCTCTTTGTTATGAAACTCAACACCATCATCACATTACATTCAGCTTCTTCATGCTGGAAAATTAATCGGAACCTTCGGAGTGTGCAGGACTTGCCTGATGATCCCACAGGGGAGCTGGACAAAATTAAAGAGTTTTTGGAGGAAAATCTTGACATTTGCAAATGGGTTGCCTTAAGTGTTGTGGTTTTGGAAGTGAGTGCTCTTCTTACACTCACTATTGAAAGCATCATTTTGCACCCCTTTCCAGGACCTGGAAGAAGAACAGTCAGCAGATGGGAGTATCTTAAATCTTCTTGATGCTCCTGATTGCAGGTGCTTGGATTATTTTTCGCAACAGTTCTAAGAGTGGTATCAGCAAGCACTCAAAGGGATTACGACAGTGATGAAGAATACTTGGCTGCAAGGGCAAGTCGACAAGCTGTAGGTAACCATCAGCTGAATCAGGCAACCACACCAACTGCTCCTGGAGCTCCAGGTGACACCCGCCCTCCCCGCAAGGATGCTTGGAGCACAAGAATGCGGGATAAGGTAAGTGAGACCCAACCAACCCATACCTTCTTTTCTTTGATGCAATTGGTTTTTGCACATAAGCAATGCTGGTGAAGTCATTTCACTTGCAAGTATCTCACTGAGTCTCTCGACATGTGTAGATGAATTGAAGAAAAAAATTGTTAACTCAGGATTTGTGGGTTCCATCTTTTTTCATAGTTTGGGGTCGACACAGCGGAGTTCAGTGGTGCACAGCAAAATGCAGCAACACCAGGTGCTGGGGCCGAGCAGCAGTCAAGCTGGTGCACAATAATGTAGCTTGACACTGTGATGGTGGCCACCATGAGAGAGGGATGTGTTCCTATTGACATACATGAAAAATGGATTTGCAGTGACTGTCTTGAGAGCAGAGGGAACTCCAGGGATTAGTTTAAAAAGAGAAACAGGAACTGGGGCTTTTAGGGTTTGGAAAGAGAGTAGCCAAAATGTGTGTCTGTTGTGGGATGTGCTCAGTTTTTCCAAACCCTTCGAGTGTAGTTGTTGAGGATTGTAATGTGTGTTTGTGAATGCCTTGTATAGAATGAATGGCACGGTATTTCCCTTTCACATGGTTAAGTGAGTGTGTATGTGATGCTCCTTGGGTTTGCATTCCATTGCAAAATAAAAAAATCAGCAAAGTTCATCTGAAAAATTGAAGCAATGAGGGAAAGCATGTAGAGGCTGACATTTTTATAATAAAAAATTATATGAAATTGTTAATGTGCAGACTATTATTGTACAATTGCAGGCAACAGAAGGTCAATAAGCAAAGAGCTGTTCTGTAGTAGTTGCTGTGTCAATGGTTTGTGTGGATAGACTGCATGAGCTGCCGCAAAACCCACTAATCAAATCCTCCACAATTTCATCTATGAGTCCCTTAACAATTGTGCACTCAACCTCCAAACTAACCTCACTTAGTTCACCATCAATACTGGACCACTGCTTTGCAGTGTTGTGTACATCTTTGTAAAGGATGGTGTTCACAGTGTCACGCACATTCTGAGAGGCAACACATGGAACACCCTGCAGCTCATCCCAGACTTCTTGGATGAGCTGCTGTCCTGCTGGTTTTTCTTGCAGCTGATGCCGATCATGCCCTATCCATGGCAGTGGACTGAATTTCACAGGGTCAAGCTTTTGAACCAAGATTTCATTCATGCCATCAAACAAGACCCGGCGTCCAAGAGCTTCTATTTGTGAATAAGTTTTTGGGCGTCTCAAAAAAAGGAAGTCGTTGTTCTCGTTTGTGTTGAACATTGGTTGCCAGCGCCTGTGTCTGCACTCCAAAACATCAAAATGGCTTGGATCCATTACATGGCCATCATGAGTCTGCCACAAGCAGTTGATGGATCTAGTGTCATCCTCTGTAACAACACCTGATGCAACCAGAACATCCCGCACATACTCCTTCTCTTCATCCTTGTTCCCGAGGCAAATCCCATGGACACAGCTGTTTTTGGGATTACTCCAAAGAGTAGTGTCCCTTGGGACTTGTAGTTCCACACTTTGTTTGTTGAGGTGCGGGTAGTTGTTGTTATTGAAGTCTCTGTCACATCCAATGATGTCTGCCAGGCCTTTTAGAGCAGCAGTCAACTCCTCCAAATGCTGTGTGTGTGGAGGATCAAAGCCATCTGCATGGGAACCAAAAGAGTTTAGAACGTTGTATTTAGCTCAATTTCTTCTCATAGAACAACAGCACCCACATTCAGAAACACACTCTAGAAAATGGCTAGCAGTAAACACAACAATGGCTCAGAAAACTTTTCTGCTGAAATTCTATGTGTTAGGTGATCACGATGCTAACCTTGTTCAAAGCTGTCAATAGTACTACTACTGGTCTTGCTTGTCCTTGGACTTGGCAGAGATTCCTCTTCTGGGAACTGAAAGTTGTCCAGCACAGAGACCGGACTGGGCTGATCAATGACTTCAGCTGGCCCAAAGGCATTGGACTTGTCCTCCTTCACAGACACACCACGTGGTGTTAACAATTCGGGAATCTCTCTTTCGTACAGTTCTGTATCCTGCTGCTCCTGCAAATGCCACCAAAAACCACCCATGGAATACAAAAAAAGATTAGTCTGTAAACACTGCAAGAATATGGCTGAAAAACTCAGACACCCATTTCACAGTCATTGAAGGACCTCAAAACAAAACATCCACCTTCATATGGACTCACCTTTGATTGAAGGAGTTTCTGAGAATTCGAACTGGTAATTTGACTGCTGGTGGAAGTGTGTGAGCTATCTGTGGTGTCTTCACTGTGGTCCACAGCCTCACCCTCTGTGATTCGCACCCCAGATTTCTGCTTCACATTAGATTCTAGCACCTCAGTGCCATGGACATTAACTCTAGAACTTTTTCTGCCAGAAATGTTCTCGGCAACGACTAAATTTTCTGGCAGTGCTGTAAGTGCAGTTGGAAGATTCAATCTGGATTCCACTGTTCCATTTTCCTGGATTGATGATTCAATCATCAATTTCTGCAAGTCGTTATTCTTTTCTTCCCTGTGATCTGTATGTTTCTTGTCTGCAGCTGTTGTTGTCACAGATCCCGATAGTGTGGCATCCTGAAACTTGATTTCCTTCTTTGTTGAAGTAGTTGCAGCATGTTGTGTTTCATTATCCACATGAGCATGCAATCTCCTGGGCTTTGTAGCTGGATTATTGCTGCCAGGTTTGCCTGTTGGCTGCTTTGTTGACTGCAAAATTACACCTTCTGAAGGATTGTTTCGACGTTCAGCCTTTTTGCTCATGGCAGCAGCAGATTCTGTTGCAGTCAGTTTCTTGGCAATCCGGGAAATGAGCTTGCTGTCTGAGCTGCTTTGATGTAGTAGCTGGGGTACTGTATCAGGTCCACCATCACCACCACCACCAGTCCTCGACATCCCCTTCAACAAGTCTTGTTTTGTTGAACCTTGTATCCTGAACCTCAGACGTGTTGTTGTCTGGGTGGTCTCTTCCCGAGTCCTGTCCTTTACCATCAACCTAGGCAGCTTTGACCGAGCCTTGTTCCCATTCTCAACCAACTGAGAACCAACACCCCGACTGCCAGATGTCACACACCTGTCCTCTTCGAGTGGGCCTAGCTTCGAAGGATTGGCTTCCTTAGTTGGAAATGACATCCTTGAGGAGTGTTTCCTTTGAGTAAATGGTAGTAGAGATCTAGACCTCATGGGGCTCACATCCTGCCCACCACCTTGTGATGCATCATCATTCAGGGAACTGCCTTGAACCAAGCGGGCTGCTGCAATATGTTCCTTTCTTGACCTTCTGGTACTGGTAGTAGTAGTAGTAGTAGTAGTAGTAGTTGTTGTTGTTGTTTCTGTACCTGAAAAACTACTTGAACCACTCTTGGGTTCACAAAGGAATCCCGAAGAGGTCTGTGCTTGAACCCGTGATGACTTTCCATTTCTGGTTGCTTCACCATTCTCTTTCTTGGGTGCAACCCTGCACATAAAAAGCTCACAGCCATTTTGTTCAGGGAGATTGCATTGCATTGTCTTTACATACAGAGATCTACTATGCAGGTCTTCACAATTTCCAGATGGAGAATATGGATATTTATGTCAGAAGGAGATACAAATGAGATCATTGGACAATGGGAACTGAAACACAGGCAGTAGATAGAGAGAGTGGTTACTTATTCCTGCTTTTGTTGGTATGCCAGTACCCTCTTTCCACACTGGTTTGCACAGAGCTTGTGGCTGCAGACCTTCCTGAGATGCCGGATCTGCTGGAGACACTGCCCAAATCTTCTCCAGGTTGAGCTGGAGGTGAGCTCAAAAACATCATCACTGTGTCAGTAATGGGATCTGCATCATCCACAATGGGCTTAGGTATAATGATCAATGTCTCAGGAATGTTGCCAAGCATTATGATCGACTCATCATCATCTTGTTCAAAAGATCTCCAATTGCGTTGTTGAATCCCAAGGATGAAAGCACCATCATCCTCATGCAATGACTTGGTTTTAATCATTGGGAGGTCCTGAAATTCTTCAGCTTGTGGTTTTGAGGCTTGTTTTATCTGAGACTTTGATCCAGAATCCACAATTGGCTTTGGAGCTTGAAGCCGGGCAGTCTTTGTGTCTTGTGACTTCTTGCGGCTAGCAGGTCGCAGTAGGGGACCCTTGAGCTGCATTGCCTGAAGAATATGTCTCAGCAATTTCCGACCCTGTGCAGAGCTTTTTATTTGCAGCAGCTGCTGCTGCTGCATCTCCTGATCACCCCCGAGGCTACAGTTTGGAGGCTCCTGGCTGGAATCAAGCTGCTTCTTTTTATTGTCATCAGATTTCACTTCTGTATGCTGACCACTTTTGTCCTCAGGATGAGTCCAGAAGCTCTCCTTTGCCTGGTACTGAAATGGCACCTCCTCTTCCCCATAGTCAAGCACTTGGTTCAGCATTTCTTTCTCGTCAGAAGCTGGTGATGATGATGACTTTAAACTCAATTGCATATCAAGGCTTTGAACCTGAGCTGGAGGACATTGTCTCAACTGCTGGAATCCCTCACTCACTTGCTGCTTGTAATTGTAGTCATCCAACTGCCTTGGGGAAGGTGGCGGTGGTGGTGAAACCGTCAGTGGTGGTGGGGTATACTGCAACAACCCTTGCGTTGATCTTGTCTCCTTTGGAAGTTTTGCTGGATGTGTATGAGATAATGGGTCATCAGCAGAGCCATCCAGCAGTTCTTCTAAACCCATCAAGCGGGCCACCACATTTGGCATCCGCCGGTAACTTTTGCCATGACCATAGGAGGCTCTCTCTGTAGCATTCTCTTTCTTCAGCTGGGAAGAACAAGCAGCAGCAGCAGCAGCAGCAGCATCTCCAGAAAGTAGCCTACTGGCATGTTGCATTGGATTTCTGCCAGTATTGAGTTTCAACTTGGGTGGTGGTGTTGTCATTCCAGCAGCACCACCATGGGGTGATGAGTCTTGATCATCCACAGCAAGCCTCCTGGGGGACTCTGTAGATGTGATGGTGCAAGAGGGATGATCTTTGGTGGTTCCACCACCCTCTAGAGAAAATTTGGGTCCATCTTGCACTTGCTGCTGAGAGGCCTGGAGTAAGTGCTTGACTTCTGCAGCAGCTTGAAGTGATTCTCTGAAGTCAAAGGTTGTTGTTTTCAGTGACTTGGATTCAGGATGATACTGTTGTATATTGAGACCAGACAGCTGCCACCTTGGTGTATCGAGTCTTTCATCCTTTGAGAGTTGGTGATCATCCTCAGGCACAGATAATAGTCGTGTGTCCTCCTTCAACTCCACCATTAGCCTCATTGCATATTTTCCATCTATTGGGGTTGAACATTTTGTGAACGTCCTGTTACTCAACATCTGGGAGCCCTGTTTTGCATCCACTGAGGATGACCATGGCAAGTCCACATGAGATGTGTGCGGGGTGTCTTCTCTCCCATCAACTGACATCCAAAACCCATCATGATCCCCTCCATTCACAGATGACGACCGTTGTAAGCTCTTTGACTTCACACTGCCATAAGTTCCCACATGCACTGATGCTTGTGGCAGTTTTTCCTTAGCTGCAAGGCTGCTGTCCCTGTTAGTTCTTCTTTCTCTATGGAATGAAGCCTGCACAACATTTCTGATGTCTGAAGATGGCAGTTTCTGGAGATCTTTGGAGTTGACTCTGATGAGTTCAGGAGCACTGCACTCCCTTGGTGAAACTGGGCTGAGAGGTTTCTGGTATTCTTTTTGGAGGGGGGGGACAGAGGAAATTTGTTTCCTTGAGTCATCCACACTTACAGTCTCCTGTGGCAGATCTTCAGAGTCTGAGAATTCTTGGCCAAGCTTCTTGTTCAGGTCTGTTGAATCCATGTCCACTATGAGTACAGGAGCCTCAAAAGTCTTGGTGAATATATCGGTGATGTCAGAATATGCTCTGTGATGACCTTTTGACCAATCCACAGCTGCTGCTGCTGTTGTGGGTTGAGAATTCTTGTCTACCAAGTTCTGATCAGCATTGTCATCAAACTGTAAGAAACCAAAACCAAACATGACCAGGTAAGTAGACAGCAGAAAACTGGCTTTCAATCCTTCTTTTGCAATACCAGCTACTACAATCATCATGTCTGCCACAAAACCAAATCTTTCCAATGCATGTATGCAGATCTGATTGATGGGTCCTGAATACGAAAAAAGGTAGTCCTGGAATCACATAGGTCACACCAAACAAAAACGCACCATCCAATTTGGGTTGCTGCGATCCCGATGTGGGATTTCACAAGCTGATAACAACTGCAAATGACCTGTGTGATCAAACCAAAAAACATAAGATAGGGTCAGAGCTGCTGTTGTGAAAGGAAACTTGTGGGTCTCCCAGAAATCAATCAACTGAGCAGCAGAGTTCAATCAATAGGCAAGAGACTTGGTACATCTCAAATTTTGTGAATTTTTTTTTTCTTTGGTGCTTCTTCAGGAGTATCTCAGGGAGAAGTGCAGGAGATTTGTCATTACCAGCAGTAGTAGTAACCCTCTTGGAGCCATGATAGTGGTGGTGACCTGTGAAGGCCTGAAAAATTCCTGTCATGCAGCTGATCTAGTCTTTGCAATGACTTTGAATCCTCTGCTAAACACTGGAAACAGTTTTGGCTCAAGGCTGGTGTAACACCCTTTGAGCTTGCATTGATTTGCAGCTATGAACTCCTCCTACCCACAGGGAGCACTGCCTTTGCACCCACCACAAAAACAAAAGCTCAAACAATCACCACATCATCATATGCTTGCCATGGCATTGTGCACAGTTCTTTCACTCACCAAGCAAATTGCAGGTTGCGTCTGATAACAGCTTCAAAAGATGAGTCCCTAGACAATAACAAGCATGGCAGAGCAGCAAAACAAGCATTAAAAAAATAAAAAGAGCCTTGATCTAGGTGTCTGATGGAAGAATTTCATCTGTCGTTGTCGTTGTTGTATCCACACCTACGATCTATGGATTTCATGTTAGCCAATCACCCAAATTCATGCAAATGGGTATGCATCCAAGATACCTGCAAATGGGCAATGCTGGTGATCTGATCGTACAGAAACCTGCAAGCAATCCTCTGCCGCAGGCAGATCCGCAGATCCTTGAAGAATGAATGTAACTACAATGTGGAGCCCGCTCCCTCCCTATTGTATGTACACCTCCTCCAACGTCTATCACAATGATCTCCTGCAACACTGTGGTGCTGCTCCCCATCCATCTGCAGCTAATCTTCCTCAAGATTCAATTCCCTTGCTCTAGGACACACACACATACATACATACATTCCTGCTGCAGAGCTTACTTTGATGAAGCTACAGCATCTCTTGTTCCCTTCTCTAGGACACTCCTCCCTTCCTCCCTTCCCGCTTGAGAAGAGCTTCCTTTGAGCTGGAAGCAGCAGCATCTCCTGTTCCCTTCTCTAGGACATACATTGATTGGAAAGCTTGCTTTGAGGAAGCAGCAGCAACTGCATCTCTTGTTCCCGTCTCTAGGACATTCATTCCTCCTCCCTGCTGGAGACCTTTCTGTCATGTTCCTCAATGCAAAATCCCTTGAGCTAGCTAGCTATGTAGCTTAGCCAGCTGCTTGCACCACACAAAGGTGTGCAAGATGAGCACTGAGGAGGAGGAGTGCAAATGCAGCTACTAGCTCTGCCTTCTTGCCCCCACCCAAATGTGCAACAAGAGCACTGAGGAGGAGGAGGAGTCCAAATGAAGTTCTGATTTTACATGTTTACAGGCCCCTCTACCTGCCTCCCTCTCTCCTACCTACCTACCTACCTAATCTCTTTCCTACCCTCCCCTCCCCTCCCCTTCCACACTTGGTTTCTTCACTCCAATACCTAGTAGGTACTACTATATACTATAATGCTGTGTTTATTTATTTATTTATAGGATTTCTTTTAATTTATTTAGCCTAAGTGGCAATCATCCATAGTAAGATGTAGAAAACATGATCATCATCCCTGTGAAGATTTAGCCAAATCTGGCTATAAACCAATGTTGGATGGTTTCCTGGTCTGGTGGGTGTTAGAATTGCTGGTTCCAGGGTTTGATTTTCAAAACTGGGGAACAGGAACTGGAACTGGAACTGGAACCAGTACCAGATTTTTTTGGAATTGGATTTAAAAAAAGAAAAAAAGAACTAGACCCAGAACTAGGTTCTCGATTGTATTTTTTGTGTGAATGGAGAAACCAAGGTTTTTTTAACTAATTTTTTTGAAAATAAAAGTGACCAAAATTGAGGGTTAATGAGAGGTTAATCAATAATTAACCACTGATTCCATCCGAGTTAATAAGAGGTTAATTGATAATTAACCACTGATTCCATCCGAGTTAATAAGAACCAGACCAAAACCGGGATTGATCTGGCAATTTCATCATTATTATTTTCCTCATTTCTGGCTATTGAAAATTGAAACCCCTCCAAAATCACTTCATTTTTTGACTTTGAATTCTTTTTTTTTGAAGAAATTTTGCCAGTAAAAAGAAAAGATCTACTCAGCAAGGAAGCAAAGGTTGATGAGAGAGAGAGAGAGAGAGAGAGAGAGAGAGCCAGAGTTTTCACATTTCCCCTCATCAATCACCACCCAACTTCAACTTTCTGTACTTGGCACCGATTCAAGAACTATTTATTTCAAAACCCTATTTTTTCAATTAGTTCAAATAATAGGATTTAGTCTTGAGTACTATTTTCAAAATAATTCATTACTGAGAAAAATAGGGTTTGAGTCTTGAGTCCTCCTATGTAAGTTGTGTTGCTCTTGCTCATGTGGGTTTTGTTCTTGGTCTAGCCTACTTGTTCTCATCACTCGTATTTAATTTCATCTTTTACCCTAAACCCTACTCACCGACCTACTTACGATTGGTTGTGTTACTCTCGTGTGTTTTGTTCTTGGTCTACTTGTTCTCATCACTCATATTCAATTTCATCTTGAAAATCTAGTATCCTCCAACTCAATGCAGGAGTTATTTAATTTTGACTTGTGATTTTCTCATTAGGAATTCCAGAAAAAGAGACATTCCATTAGGTGATAATGGGTTCTTCCAAGCAATGAATGATCCAAACTGTAACCAGCTTTCTCTTTGTCGATTCTCACTTTAATCAACCTTCTTATTCATCAATTAATTGTTGATTAAAAATTGTCACTTAAATGGATTCTAACAGCACAAAAACTGGAGTTTGTAGATAGCTATCTGTCCCAGAAAATAGCTTGAAATAAGGAAAAAATAGGACCCTAAAAATCAACTTAAAAAAGAAAATAATGACAATCGAAGTGTGAACTAGACATGAGCTATTCACGACAATAAGATGAAGCAGCTGGAGAAGAAGATCTTGCTTTAGTGTTTTAAACGCTCAAACTGCAGACAAACAGGTTTTGTAACACTGGGGGCCAGCATGCACCAACTTGCTTTGGACATGTCTTAACATTTTGTCTCCCGCAAAGTTTTACAGCAGCTGTAAGTAGTTGACAAGGTTTTGCCAACTTTTGGAGTGGCAGCACACCCACTGGCTAGTGTTAATTGCATGAGTATGTTCATTCAGAAAATGACTCCCTTGAACCTCCTGGGCCAGTCCCAGTCCAGTCCAGTCCAGTCCAGTCCGACACTACTCACATTATTTTCAGAAATGTTGAAATTTTCAAAATGTTTTTTTTTCAGAAATGTTTTTCCTGAAGGAAATGAAGGATTTGATGAAATGTTGAAGAATATATCATTTGTCAAAAATGGACTCCTTAAAATAAATTAATTATTCAACAAACATTTGTCAAAGTGGCTAAGGTACTACTACTACTACTACTACTACGGTAGTTTTAAACCAATTCTACCAAATTAAGGAACCAAATTAGTTTCTCCAAATATACAAGAGTTTGGAGACAGGAGAGGGGAAGATTGCATATGTGAGTTGGTGGAATTGCACATCTATGATCATGTTCTGTAATGGGTTTTTTTTGGGGAGCGGGGTGGGAGTTCCAAGTAATAATTCCCATGCATGAGTCTCTGACTTGTTAAAATCTTGAATCATTGCATAGTAAGATTTGCTGGTGGATGGACTGATCACCGTCTCTTTCATTCATATCATGTATGTAAAATTGCATTCATCACCCTCCTGCAACTCACTAGGCAACATTATATATAGTGTCCTCAAAATTCCAAACTGGATTTGTTTCTGATTGTGTGTTTGTTCACTTGCCAACTTATTACTTAATGCTTGATTGATTGCTTTGTATTTTACAACAAAATTTTAGATCTGCATTTCCAATCCTACCATCCGCCCCCTTGCATCCAATCACTGGCTTCCACATCATATTTTGGATGAAGTACAACATTTATATGCTAGTTCGAGAATCAATAAATTTGTGTAAGATGTAATGCCTATAAGAAGCATTGTAGACTACAATAACTACTCTTGATAAAATACCATAGTTAAATAGCAGGTTTTGACCCATAAATAAATAAATTTTAGGCATGCTGAAATTTTCAAAAAAAAACTTTTTTTCTCAAAGATTTTTTTTTTTGAGAAGGGAAGTGAAGCATCTTTTGAAATATTTGAGAGTATTTTATTTGTTGAAATGAAATCATCAAAATTAAATAATTATTCGACAAAGAACCTGGTGAACCTACTCTTCGACTATGGTGGTTGCTAAAATCCTTGATTTTGCTCTATGTGATTGTGATATTTTGGATCTCTTACATGCTAATGAATGAAGCTAGGAATAATAGTCACATGTCTGAAGGTTCATCTTCTAGCTGGTCTTCTAGCACCAACCCAACCCCAAAAAACAAAACCTGGAGCTTCATTTGGCTGATGGTGACCAATAAAACAGGTTACATAAGAGTTGGGTCACAAAGTACACACAAAGGCTCAGTTAGAGCATCTCCACCCATGCTCAGTATGTCACTCTGGATAATAAAATTAAAATGTGTTAAGTGTACCTGTTTTTTTTTGGCAATCCCACCAATACAACTGTAACGGGAACTGCGTGTACTTGGGGACTACTAATAGCAAACCACATGGACGAATCATTATGATCGACCAATGAGAAATACTGAGCCGCAGTCAAGTTCAATTTATTACACTCTATTTTGGAGGTGCACAATTGTGTCTCGCCTTTTACCGGCCACGGCAAGCTGCACGAATTTGTGCAGAAAAACCAATTTCCTGAGCAAACCGGCACATTTTGACTTTTTCACAATAAATTGTACTCTCTGGAGTCACAAACCGTGCACTGGTGGAGATGCTCTTATGGCCTCGTTCATATCATCTCTGATAAATCATCTCTGTTGCACAGCTACCCAATACGTTACAAATCAAAGCTTGAACTGTATGACTTACAGACCGTCATTTCTTGTAAGTCTTTTGTTTTGTCTCCCACGAGCTACAACACAGTTTGATCGTCATCATGTATGTACAACACCAGCTGATATATACCATATTATGGAGGGTCATTTGATTGCTTTTCTGCCATATTGTCCCTTTGTACTTTCCCTCAACTCTTCCAGATTGATGAATTCAGTTCAAAGCTAAATCCAGCTTCTCGCAATTGCCAGACAAAGCTATTACTACTACTACTACTACTATCATCACTTCACTTGGTGCAGCAGCTCCTCCTTGCAAGTAATCCAAATTTGCAGAATAATTTAGGGGTCTTGGGTTGCTGTACTTTTTCTATCCCAATTCTGCAGAATTAGGGGGGGTCTTGGGTTGCTGTGCTTTTTTTATAAAATGAGTGGGTCTTGCTGTATTGACCAGCATTATTTCGCAAGCTGCTGAATGCACGGGTGAGCAATCAATCATGGGTAACATGTAACTATGACTTCTAACACCACTGATTTCAGCACATGCAGCCCACTTGGCATATATAACATAGTTGTTGGCTGAATTGCTTATTACTTGATTGCAACCATGATATGGTCGATTTGAAACTGATATCATGTAGCACTAGCAAACAATAGATGCTTACCTTGTTGGTGCAATTAGCATAACTTGAACTCTAAGTATGCTGGAACGGATGTCATGCAGCATTGGCAAACACTAGATGCTTACCTTGTGGATGCAATTAGCATAACTTATCTATTACTTATAGCATAACTTGAACTCTAAATATGCTGAAACAGGTGTCATGTAGCATCAGCAAACAATAGATGCTCGCCCTTTTTGATGCAATTAGTGTACTTTACCTGTTACCTATAGCATAACTTGAGCTCTAAATATGCATGAACTACAATATTGTTTGCACGATGTGGCAAAAAGGGAGGTCTTTTTTTTCCCCTTTTTTTCTTCAATTTTCTGATGTAGCCACATTGGTGATCATCCACAAGAGGAAATTTAGCCGAATTTGGCTACAGGTCAGAGAGGAAACTAGAAACTTTCTAGAACCTGTTTCGAACCTATTATCTGGAATATGGTGATTTCAAAAGAGAAATTCCTCTAAATCTGGCAACTTTTTCACAAAAAGCCTTTCTATGAGTCAAAATGGATTTGTTTTTTTGGTTGCCAAATCACAAAAATCTTCCACCCAAAAAAAAACACCAATGGCAGACAATTTTATTTTTTTTGGTAACTCAACTCTCAATTATATAGGCATTTTATGATTTGTTGGTATATGTAGGTAGTATGTGGTAAAAAGTTTTACCATGTACTATGATTTATTTTATTTTTTCACAAGTGGAGAAAGTAAATTCCTTTGCAAGTACACAGACAGCTGAGTCATTTCAGGTTTGAGAAGGCCATTTTTGCCCTTGGGCTAATACCCCTTACCGAAGAGTGCGGGCACCTATTAGCTACACAAGCCTACATAAGCCTCAGTTGGTAGTGGGTACACCTATATAAGCCTAAATGGGTAGTGGGTGCCCACATTTTCCTACCCATATGAAATCGGCAAGGAGAATGAATATATGAAAACTTTGGGTATCAGAACAAATTCAGGGGTTGTCGAGTCTGCAAATCAACACTTGTTCTGCACACTCCTGCAACCCTGACTGGTTGATTCTCCCACCAACCCAACACTGGTATAGTGTGTTTGTGTGTGTGTGTGTGTGTTCTCTCACAAAGGCCATGATGAAAAACCCCTTTTGAGTGTGTAACAATTCATCAATCTTCTTTGTCATTAGTCTTTACTCAGTTGCTTTCTTTCCTTCCTCATGACGTCAAAGGGTGGGTAAACAAACACCTTGATCTCCCGAATGAGTGGAGCTTTTTCACTTCCAAGTTCCATCATCCATGGCAATCAAGGAAAATGATGGTAGCTCAAATGGTAGTAGACTTGATGTGGCTGATTGTTTGTGCTTGCAAATATTAGTGTATTGAGTTTGAAGTCAAAATATAGGAACTTAGAAGCAACATTGTGGTTGTATATGTTGAGCCATTAGGCTTAACATATCTGAGTAACTCATCCATATAATGATGCCTACGCTATTCCCCCAAACATTGAACACTCTTCAAGCATCAGCTCAATAATTTTATTTTTTGGCACAAATGAAAGACTTCATTGTGAGGAAAAACAAAACACATGAACTGAGTCATGGGGGGAGTGCAATATCCAACAAAACAACTTAGCTAGTAAAGCCTCTACAAGGCCCATCATGAACACCACCTAACAAACTTACAACAATTTTAACATATGAATTTTTATGATTGGTGTAAGAATTAGTTATGATTTCATACTATTAACCTCAACATATTCTAAATGAAGTCAAACAATATTGCAATGGGTGTGTGTGCAAGTTTAGCAACAATTAGCAATGACACAATTCATGGGGACTTCTCACCAATGGCACAATCATTAAATTGGGTTCATTGCAAAGTTGGACTGTTCAAAATCAAAGAAGTCCCATTCAGTGTTTTTATTATTAAAAAAACTCAAACAAAATAACTTTATTGAAAACCAAAACTACTGAAGCAAACAAAGGGTTGTCACAAATTCAATTTAAACCGCATGCAAAAGATATGATTTTACCAACCAGTTAAGGAGACAACAATGGACTTCAAGGAACCCTTTAACAGGAATAGGTCACCAAATGAAACGAATGTGTAAGATGGAATCACAAAGTTCACAAGCTGAATGGATGGAAATGTAACCTAACACTTAATTTCTTTGTCCAATTGGATTGTCAAAGCTTCTACCATACACAACACTACGGATTGTAATGGTAGGCCTAGTAAACTAGGAAGAAGGGTTTGTGAACAGGCTACAAAGAATTCATTTCAGAAACTTTTGCATCATGTATATAGATAGGTATGTACATAGAGCTGCGGTCAAAGTACAATATATACCCCAAGTTTACTCTAAGTATCATGAATCCACCACAAGGATTCGATTGTCAGAAATTAACCCCATTCAGAAGAGGATCTCCTCATTAGGGTTAGTTGTTGTCACAAAGAAGGTGCAGAAGTGACTCACATTGTCATCACATTGATGGATAGGCCATGGTGTTCAAGAAAAGGGGTTGTCGTTAATTTCACAATTGGGCAACCCTCGATGACAGATGAGTTGTCAAATTTCATTGCAACTTCACATCTAGTTCATAAATGCATCTAGATGTGAAGTTGCAATGAAATTTGACAACTCATCTGTCATCGAGGGTATGCATTTATGAACTTCATGCATTGAGCTTCGTATTTTCTCTCTATTTTAGAAAAATGAACAACCTTAACTAACCCATCACCTGTTGCACACACAGAAAATTTACAAGAGTTTGTAGTGGCAACATAGATTGGGATGTTCCAAAGACACTCCAAACAAGCCAAAAGGTCCAACCCCATGAGAAGGCACTTTTATCAAATTGGGAGTTTAGAACTGCTTATGAAATACCAATTCATGTACATAAGGATGTCTAGGTGAGTCCTCATGGATCAAAGGGTAGACATAAATTTTTTGTTGGAATGGATGTAGATTGTAGGGGTGCAAAAAACTTTCAAGCTTAATCCCTGAAAACCTGACAGCTTTTGGAGGTCAATTCAAAGTAAAATTGGTCAGGCTGTGAAAATGTTGTAAGTGGCATGCGGCCTCACTGAGGCATCAGACAGAAAAATCCATCATGCAAATGGATTGATTAGCCATACTAATTAGGCTCTACAATTATTCCATTCAATGGATTGCTTCCAGGCCAATTTTGGTGGACAATTTGAATGTGGGAGCCTACATTCTGCTTTCTAAGTTTTGCTCTCAATTGATGCACATGACTTCCATTGTGTAAGAACTTACAACCATGATACCCAACATTATCTTCCTCCACTCCATTTTAAGTATTCTTATCACAATAGAACTGGAGTGATGGACTCCAAGCCTCTGATGGCACCATTTCTTTTTGTTATTGAGTTTGTTATTGGCTGGCAAGCTCCATTAAACAAAGCACTCAGCAAAGGGAGAAAGGAAGCACAAAGAGAGAGAACCCAAGTCTGAGCTCCAAGGGCAAACCCAAACTGGGTCACAATGGGGCAAAGGAACAAATTGTGTTCCAGAGACCTCACTGGTCACAATAAGCATATCAGAAAAGGAAAGGAAATGTACCTTCTTTATTTGTTTTTACCTTGGCCATAGTTTTTGCACCTTTTGTAGCTACACAAATGCATGTGATGTACAACAATCTTGAAATTTCTCTTTCATACGGGTTTCATTGAAATTTCACATGGTTTAAACCTGCATGAAATGTGTGAGTTAGGTATAGGGGGAGGCAAGAGGCATTACTGTTAGTGCCTTTTGTCTCACTAAGGAGGGCAGAGCCCAAGGTTCAAGGCGAAAGACAATGACAGTACTGCCTGGCTCTTTGGAAAAACTGAGGCGCACTTTTATAAGGATGACCCACATGCATTCAAATGGATGCTGCAAATCACCTTGTAACAAATCTCCCCCACCCTATGCCTATTACATGTAATCTCCTTGCCTCCATAGAAATTTAATATGAGAAATATCTAGAAGTGGGAAATTGTGATTGGGTATGTCCCCTAAATTACACTATGGTTTTTACATACAGAGTAAGGCTACCCCTTCTAGGCTGTTCTGGTTAGAAGCTCCCTATACGCGAGGGTACAGGAAGTTTATAACCATAATACTGGAAACGGGGAGCTTACACTGCATATAAAAGTGTTTAAAGCTAATAAGAAACAGTTAAAGCTATGTATCAAGGCGCCTTACAAGCATAACAGCCCTGTGGGCATCACTCACAATGAGCCAAAATTACCTTGTGCAGTTGCCCTAAGATAACAAAGGCAAAATCACAACAAGCTTTTTATGTGTAGGGTAAAGCTGGAGGCCGCACGGTTTACCAGAATCAATGTTAGTCTTCTGAGGCATAGAGTCCAAATCTAGGGAAAGACGTTTGTCTGACAGTCTTGTTATGAACTTAACAGCAGCAGCAGCACACAGTAGTAGTAGTAGTAGTAGTTCAATGATGTCCCAGTAGTGCTCACTCACTCATGCAGAACTCTTGTTTACAAAGTCTACCAAAAAGCCCCTTATCTGTCATTACAGAATTCCAAATGTTGGACAGCTTTTCAATCAGAATTCTCTCTACAGAGTTTGATTGTAAAAAGTACCCATCATTGCGGGAGCTTGCCAGATCTTAAGCAACAGCATGTGGGTCTAATGAACTGCAAAAATACAAACTCACAATATGAAGTTTTTGGGTATATGATGCTCCTTCTTAATCCAAACAAAAAGCTACCAAGAGCTGCATGACCAAACAGCTCACAATCTAGACATTAGCATGACAGCGGCATCCCTCATCTTCCCCCCCCCCCCCCCACATGGTAGTAGTGTGTGTGATCATCAGAATTTGGAAATCCTAATCCGTCATCCTCCCACCCACATGGTAGTCATGTGCATGATCACCAGAATTTGGAAATGGTAACCCAATTTTGCACTTTCAAACATGGTCAAGCAAAGCAAGGAGTAATCATCAAAGATCCAAAACCTTGTCGAACTATAACTAAGTGTACTGTTGCAATATTATTCCCCCACTAGTCTGCCCCTTGCCCCAATTTGTTTTTCAGCTTGTCACATTTTGCACCCATAAACCTTTCATCTTACAAGTACCAAGGGGCATGTAACATTGAGGTGGCATGTACCAAGAGTCTGGTAACATGCTAAGTAGCGTGTTGTGTACTCCCTAGCACTTGCAACATGCCAAGATCAATGTATAACATGAACCCAAAATGTGCCCTGAGAAGAATGCCAAGGCGAAAAAAGGAGGGCAAGTGCAGAAAAAATTGCAGCAATACTCTTGTACTAACTGCATTAACAACTATAGGCAAATATCCTTTTTTGGGTTAGGGCATTTTATCTCTACTTGGAGCCCAATCTTCTTCATCAACAAATGGGATTACAAAATCAGCCCATAAAGTTCAAAGTTTACATAACTAGAAGTCATCAGTAGAAATTTCTTCAGCCAATAGAGTTATTTGTAAAGTCATGGATTATATATGGGCACCAAAAACCCCTAGTTTAGCCGAAAATTGGACTAAAAAGATAAAAACATTGAGACAAAAAAGGTTCAAAGGCCTAATAATAAAATATAGGGTTTGCAGCTCATTTTATCACCAATTTTGGTGCAATTTTTTTTAAAAATTTTCCATTCTCAATTTTAATTTGTTACTTATTTTAATATATTGCACCTTCACTATTGTTTAACAATTGTGTCTTTTCATATTTTGCCCAGTCTTCATGTCCTGTGACCTTCATCCCCAACATTAACATCTTTTTTTCAAATTTCATTCACTTTACAAATATCCTTTATTTAGGGATGAAGTAGAGATAAAAGATGATGTTACCATAGGTAGGGTTTAGGGTTTAGGGTACCCTAAAACCCTAAACCCTAAACCTGAATGGATTCGACAACAAACTGTGAAATGATTAGTTAAATTTCAAAATCTTAACTTCAGCAGCAGTTGGTTATTTAATTCTGAAAGATGAAAGCTAAAAGACTAGGTGACATTATGAATAACTCTAATAGATAGGGTTATTGGTATCAATCTTACCCTTAGATTTACTAATCACTTTCATTTCAAGCCTGATTAAAATAGTTACAGATTATAAAGGAATGGATCACACCTCTAGATGGCAGATGGGTTGGTGGTGTGTACTGAAAGGAAGAAAGAAACATTTTAAAGGCCTGCAAAGCTCCTCTAGAGCAATCAATCACAATGGGTGGCTGTCCAAATTATAGAACACACCCTCCAGGGGACAATGGATCCTGTGCATGCACCCATGTGGTTGTAGTCTGCCCTGATCTGCAGTGCAGTGTCCTCAGCTGCAAACAGATTTTGCTTGCCTCTTTCTGGGTACCAAAGTATTATTATCATGCACCTTGTTCATCATCATGTGCTTAGTTAGCTCTGCACTATGGACCTACCATAGATCTGCTAATGAATTTCACATCAGTATGGAGTTAGAGTTCACAATAAACTTACTTACTTGCACCCCGCATATCTGCTGCTGCCAAGAGTGGATGATTCTTTGGGGCTTGACTGGCATGTGCACAGACTGCGGAGATTCCTTTTTCCTCAACCCAGTTAGTTGAACAATTTGTGAAGAATTGCCAACTTCTGCCAGAGTCTGTGGAGATTCCTTTTTCCTGGCCCTGTTGAGTGAACAATTTGTGAAGAATTGCCAACTTCTGTCACACTCATTTGATTATAGCTCGCTCCACTCTATAGTTGAGAGGATAATCCTCTAGTTTAAAAAAATGTGCACATAACTTGTAAGACGAGGCCATGCAGTCTCACTTGAAATTTTCCCTTGAATTTTTTTGAAGATCTGCCATGCTTCTTTCTATAGGGAAAGATTAACACTAAGGCCCACTTTACTTACACATGGCGTCAAGGCCAATGTTCAACTCGAATCAAGCATTCGTATTGGTGCAAAAGTTGAATTCATCCCCCAGGGCTTTACACTAGGAGTCGAGCTGAAATAGAAAAAAATCTTTTCAATCTCCCCCAAGTTATTAATAAATGCTGAACTTTGTGGCCTTGTATTGGCCCCATCAAATTTGGGAAGCCAATCTGTAACCCTTGGGGCCAATTTTTTTGCATTTATTACTAACTTGGGGCCAAAGAACACACCAAAGTTGGCCCCAAGTTTTTTTGGCCCTGACTCCTAGTCTAAAGTTGGCCTAATTTGTTTTGGAAATATAGCATCTACGTATTCTGTAAAAAAAAAACGTCAAGTTGAAACTCAAGATCGTGGTGGGTAGTATATGTCATGAAAGAATTATTCAAAAGATGCCCTGCACAGACCATTTCATAGTTGAAAGATTATACCCATTGTGTTACCAAGGTGCAAAAAGGGTTGGTACGTTCGAACAAAATAGCACCTATTAACATTGTATGCTACTTGTATTATAAGCTATAATTGTAGGTTGATATTGTGAACCCTAAGTCCATCCATCCGTGCTCAGAAAACCATCAATTTTGGTAGTAAACTGAGTTTCATCCTGTCTTTCCTTTTTGCCTGAGCGCCTCCACTGCTGCTACAAATATTTTCACTGCTCCTCCTAACTGTACAACTACTATAATTAGTCTCGAATCTTGTGCATTAAATGCTGAGTATCAGCATTTCATACTGAGATTTATTAAAATGTCTTTACTTTGCTGATACCACTGAAAGAGGGGGATAGAGGGTGAAAGCAGGCCCAAAGACAGGGTGAAGACAGGGTGACTTTCTGGATAACTCAAATGTATGAGAAAAATTTGACTTATAAATTACCAAGAAATGGTAGGCTAGTTTCTACCCTACCCACATGAGCACCACAAATCTAGGTCAAGAAGTATGCAAAATCATGTTTAGTTAGTCTTGTCAGTGCTGGTGTCACCTGAAATGAAATAATGATAATTCTGACAAGCCTAGATCACACATAGGCTTTCCTCTATGTAGCTTCCAAATCTCCCATTGAAAAACAATAAAAATCCTAAGTAGCATCATAAACAAGTGTAGGGAAAAGCCCAAAGGTGGAGACAATCTCAAAATAAGGGGCCTAGGACAAGTTAGTACCTGACTCCAACCCAACATCTTGGGAATGTCCCCACCCTTGGGCTTTACCTATCCTAAAGCACGAGGAGAGGAGAGGGGACGGTTAGAATGGAGCTAACCAGACACATAGATCACAAGGTGTAGGTAGGGAAGGGTTCTAACTTCTTCAGCCCCACTCCTCAAGAATGGGAACAATCTTACTGGCAGAGCCAATAAATTACAAAAAAAGCTGGAGACATTATTGTCGCTAGCCAACAACAATACCCCATTCTTGCAAAGAACAAGCCTGAAATCTACTGCATCAGATTTGCAGTCACCATATTTGGTGGCATGATATAGTACTTTTGGTTTGGCAGCTTCAGCACATGTCTGTCAAATTGATTAAATTTTTTTTTTTAACATTTCATTTTGGCAAATAAAATAGTCTCAAAGATTCAATATGTTCTTTCACAATTTTTTTTAAAAACACTTGAAATTATGTTTTTTGAAAAAAAAATCAGCATTTCTGAAATAATAATATAATTATTGTCGAATCTACCAAGGTAGCGGCGGTATTGAAATGTATGTAAGGTATTAATATTATTCTCTGATCTCATCTCATCTCATCTGATAGGGAGTTTGGATGTTAGTTTGCATACTTATTATTGCCAAAAGCTTCTTCACTCGCAAAACTTGTTTTGTAATCTGTGTTGCCACATGATAAGTTGTATCTCCATTTCAGGGATTTTCCATTAGATTGCAGTAGTAGATGCATGTCAGGCACTTTCTGTTGGAGAGCTGCAATTGGGTTGTGAAGCAGTAGGTAATTAATGTTTGGAATGTTGGGAACATTTCATATGTAAAGAACTTTGTAGGAAGAACATATGATCCTTAACAAAAGAGGATGATGAGTGTCAACCTGTGATTCACAAGTTAACTCAAAGCTCACACAACTCTACATTTGGTTAATGCTTGACCTATAGAGTTGTGAGGTGATTGTGAGCACAGCTAGATGGAGCACAGGTAATAAAATGCTGCTATTGGGGCAGAATCCATGATTAGAGCAACCTAAAGGAAATCTTGAGACCCTTAAAACTAAAAGATCTGAGGTCTCATCACATCTAAAACCAAATTGAAGGACATCCGATAAATTTTGGAAGACTATTTTAGTGTATATTTTGCTAGAGGTGGATGAACCAGATTTATGGACTTGGGTAGACGATCTGGTAATTCATGTGCTAGTTCATATAGGGAAATTGCGACCTCCAGATGAATTTCTCTGTTTGAGAATTGATGGGTAGTCAGTCAATTCTGGAATTATGTCTCTAGAGAGATCCCTGATCTTCTTCCTCTATCCTCACTGTATTTTTTTTCTTTTTGTTGTTTTGCAAATGTCACTGGTCTGGAAACTCTCAATGTGTCTTGACACAGCCCTTTCTATTGAATCTAATCCTTTCCATGAATCACATCCGGAGCAGAGTGAACTTGGTCTACTTGGTATATGACAAATGGCAACCCACCCAGAGTGCACACAAATTGCACCCATCACATGATGAAGCTTCCCTAGGAACTTTGTTAAGTGTCTCTTGCAACACTAGAGGGACTCAAATCTTGGTCTCAAGCTTATTTATTCTTCTCCTCCCTGCAACTTCTGCATTTGACATATACTAATGTTCAAGCTGATCACACTGTTGTTGCTGCTGGTTTTATAATCCAAAGAGTCCACATGAACAGGAGCAAAGTGTGCAATGGAAATAGCATGAAGAACTTTTTGTTCATAGAAATTGCCACAAACATTACAGTTGTGTAACAACAAAATGTTACACAACTAGGAAAAGACTGAAGTTCACCTTCGAAAAATCACAAGCAAAAAATTCACATGTGTCCCTTCATCATTTGTACACAGTTCTTATTTATGTGTGAAATAGGAGAAATTAAATGGATTTTTTTAATGAGTCTACCCAGGATCACAATATTTCTGTTGTACCAAATCTTCATTTTTCCTCAGAAATTTCAGCACATATTTGCTTATATCTTTAGTCCAGCAGCATGGCAATACCACTCTTCACAAAAACAAAACACACAAGTCCACAAAATCCTAGATACATACTTGACATCGTGATACCACATTACATTTTGTAGTGAAACCATAGGAGCATTTTGTTGGTGTCCGCTTTTTTCCCCCAATAGTATTAGTAAGTATCATGTTGAGTTCATACAAATCCTAAACACAGAACAATTCACACCACTTCTTACACTAAAACATTATAGCAAATTACACATTCAAAATCATCACAATGGGCATTACCATAAAACCAAAAAATCTGGGCAGAAATGAGAAAATGTGCAGCAAATTAAACTAATTTTGTGCCATTATTGAATCCGAATTGCAACTACAACAATTTCATATCATTTGCGATTTACAAAGTCCTTAACATGTGATGATCTCAGGGAAGAGGCAGTATCACTCTTCATCTTGTTTTGAAAGAAGAATATGTGAGCTCTAGTGATGGACTCTTTTATGACCGGGGCCTCAGTGATTTAGGCTATACATGCAATTGTCCAAGATCATAGTCATGAAATTGAGGCATTGAATCTCAAGATCACAACTTGAATTTAGGTTTATCCTTCTTTCTTTTGTCTGTCTGTCTATTTCCCTTGTTTTTTCTCCCAAGCAATTTTGCTATCTAATGCATTAAATGGGCATAATTTTCATTGGTCTTCCAGAATATGTCCATGTTGTGATTCTCTTTCTGTTTCTAGAAATTATTCCTTCAATTAGGAGCTGTCTAACCAAACCTTAATTTCTATCTGTCAGTAGGTCTTCCTCTCTCATCCTTTCATGACTTTTGTGAGGCAATCTAACTTCTAATCATCAACTCCATGGCACATCAAGAGTCTTTTGGACACTTATTCTCAAGGTTGCATGTATGATTGATTGTATGTGGCAGCTGGCTACCTGAAGCTTTCATGTTGAGAGTCAAGTAGGATGCAGCAGGTTGCATAGTCTTCATCACTTTGAACGTAACTTTGCAAATTAAGATGATCTTGGATTAGTTTGCATTTGGAACCTGCTCAAGAAGCCTTGAGAAATTCACAACTATGTTCATGTTGATGACAATTAGCACTTGGTTAGTTTCTATTGAGCATGAAAGTCTAGTAGATGCACTTACATTTTGTGCCTGCAACTTTTGATCTGTTTGCTGGTTGTTTGTCTAGTGTGATTGCAATTATTTGTGTTGGCAATGCTGCTTTGTGGATGCAAAAGCATGGACCTCATATTTCATGCTTTTCCTCATTACATTACTCTAGGTATGAGGAATTTGATGTGTGCCAATATTACCATCATTTGAGACTTCTCATGTCATGTTTGTTCAAAGTTATGCTTCTCCCCAAGTCTTCCATATGGATTTTCTAGAGAAATGGTAAGGCTTGTCTAAACAATGGAGGTGCAACTTAAGGTGGTTATACATTGCAGATGGTGTGCAAACTTTGCAAAGCATGTCATTAAACCTGGTTTAGGAACTTTCTCACATACAATCCTATTCTTGGTATAACTAAATGAAGAAATTGAAACAAAATAATCCCACATACAATCTTGCTCTTGGGATAATTGGATGAAGAAATTGAAACTAAACTAATTGTTGTGGAATTTTGCAATCATCATTGGCATGAATGAGTGCACAAACAAACGATACCCTAGTACCTCGGCCAATTTGACAATAATTATATTATATTCAGAATTGTTGATATTTTCAAAAAATATTTCTTCCAAATCAAAAACTATTGTAAACAATAGTAGTGAATATTTAGGAATATTCCATATGTTGAAATGAATTTTTCAAAAGAAATTAATTATTTGATAGACATGTGTTGAAATGGCCAAGGTATTATGGTAGTTGAAAAAGCATGAACAACATCAAATTCACTATGTTATGTGGTCTACAAGAGTAATTTCGTATATGATTAACATTCTTGGACATGTGAGGTTTAGTCTAATTTTTGGGGTGTCAAAAATCAACCAATTGAAGGTAATTGTGATTCCCTTCTTTCCTCTTGCTTTGTTGCTATTTGATGAAGACATAAATTTGTCGTAATTGATTGTTGAGGCTCATTGCTAGGAACATCAACTGGTTGAATTCTTTTGGTTTGAGAATGTGGTTTGCTTTATGGTTGAACCACCTCATGAACAGGTTGCTATGGTGCTCTTAATTCTAATTGCTTTCTAGAGGCCCTTTGTGACTATTCTTGACATCTTTTACTATTTCCAAACAAGTGTTAATTCAAATTTCGTTTGATCAATAGGTTTCTATAAAATAAAAAACAAACATGCCAATTTTAAGAATTCTTCAAATTAACTTTGTAAGAAATCAAAAACTTTTCAAAACATAGTCCTAAAAAACTATTAAAATTAGTACAAATCCAAATTAAAATTTTCAAAAAACAAAACAAGCATTGAAAGCACAAATTATAGATGTGATTGTTTACAATTTCATTCCACAGCACGGTCACCAAATGTTAAGGGTGTTTTCTATGTTACATTATTTTTCTTCTTTGTTTTTAACTCTCCTTTGTAGAAATCATCAATAGGTGAGTTGTATTCGAGATCTACAAAACTATGGAAATAAGAACATAAAGATTTTTTTTCTTATTCACAAAGAATACAACTAATATGAATTTCCACACATAAGACCAAAAAGGAAAAAACTTCAAAAATCAAAAGTCTACTAATTCAGAAAATCAAAATTCCAAAAGTTACAATAATAAAAGAGATATATCCTATCAAGCTCAAAAATCCTCTTATTTGTACCAAGTCATAGTGTTGTTTCAACTATTTCAACTTAAATAGTCATTAGTCAATACAAACTCAAAATTGAGTAGGAATTATTCGTTGCATGTTTAAATCAACATGTTCTATGAACAACCGGTTACTATAACAGATTGGTTGCTGGTTCACATAATAGACCAATTAACTTATGGACCTATTGTCCAGTTTTAACTAAAATAGTGTCAAAATGGTATTGCCTCACTAGTTACTAGTTGGTATAATTAGTTATTATTTACGTAATGAAAAATTGGGTTAACATGTTAGTTTTTGCATTTTTGTTGTGTGGATGTGTTGGGCTTGGATTCTTGTTTTCATTATAGGTAAGTGACCATTTTGGTTTGAACATGGTGTACCATTAAGGGTATTTTCATGTCATGTTTTGTATGTGGGATAACAATGATAGTTGTAGGTGTCAACATAGGAACACATGACAAGAGTTAGATACAAGTATTGAGCATGTAGCCCCATTAGATGTAACAATTGTTTTAGTGTGCAAGTTTATAATGATGATGCAATCATCTTTAATTTGGAAAATGAATTATAGTTGTTTCATTGCTTATGTGTGAGCCCTATATATTGTGACAATCTTTCAACATGGTTGGTAGGACATGACATTTAATTCCCCAATGTATTTTTTTTAGCATGCCAAATGTTTAAAATTGTGGGGTTTCAAATTGAAACATAAAGAGTTTTTTGTAGCACAAGTTTAATCACAAGCCTTTGCTAATCAATATTTGGAAATGAATATTTGTCAAACCTTGTGATGATTGCCAAGAACTAGCTTAATGATGCTTGTGTGGGGTGCAAATTCATCAAGGAAGCTTATATACATGATTTCATGGTTCATGAAGAAACTTTGATGGAAGAAAATGAAATTTTGATTCAAGAGGAGGACTATTTTGAAAATAATGCATAGTTGCAAATTTTGGATAATGTTTTTTGAACTCACTATCTTTGGTAGCAAACAATTTAGGGTATTGACTATTCATCCTAACCTTGTATTTAAAAATAGCTTTATATGTTTTGCTAATGTTCCATTATCAAGTTATTAATTAATATTGTTTTCTAACTTTTGAAACCTTTCATGTGTGGTGTTCCATATCAACCCAACTTTGAAAGAATAAGGCAACATCCACCATCAACATATTTGATGTTTCCATTATTACATATTACTCATGTTGAGTAATGTTTACCTCTCGAAATTAAATACTTTGTAATTAAATTTTCATTGTTTGAGTACAATAATTTGATGGGTCTTTAATTTTTAAATGTAAAAAGTTTGCAAATTTGTATTATGATGTCAATTGTGAGTATCTTGTAATTATGCACTTTGGGTAGGTGCACAAATGGGTGGACCATTTTGCCATAGATCCAAAGTCCTTATTTATTCAAAATTTTGATCAGATTTTGGAAATTACAACTAATTTACATTCATTTTTTTCATTTTTTTCTATGTCATTAATGTCTCATCTAAAGTTTCTCTTTTTTATGCATGTAAGCAAAAATACCATAAAACATTTCTTCCTCCATTATGAAATGAAGTTATTAAAAAATGTTCCCAATTAGTCCATTCAAAAGTTTATAAGTATAATCTTAGAATTCAATTAATTCTTTTTTTGACACTTAGCTTCCTTATAATTATGATATTTTACTAATTTCAAGTTCTTAACACACACCCCATCAATCAATGGACCATATCATAATCCACAAAAAATGGTAGTTAAAAGTGTAATCCATGAATTTGAATACAAAAGTTCATGGCTTTTAGGATTTTTTTTTAATTTGTAAAATGATTTTGTACATCATGTAGATATTCAAGTTAAGATCATTAATCAAGTCCATTTTAGTAGATTTCAAGATCTATAAAACAACATGGGCATTGCAATGGCAAGCACAAGGCAAAATTGGCTTACATCATTTCCAAATGGAAGATGACAAAAATTGTGAGATGGACCATTTAATTTTAAATTTTCATTTGAAATGTTTTTTGGCTGATTTCTTCAAACCAAAAACTAATGTAATATAAAACAAAATGCAAGCTTTATTATATTTCATATAGTATAAATATACCTATTAATCCTTGAATTTAATCTTTTAAATTTATTTCTCTTTTTCAAATAAAATTAAATAACATTAAATTTGTGAAAATTAAAATATAAAGCCCAAACACCAAAAATGAAATTAAAAATTAAATGCAACACATTTTAGAAGCATAAACTTTAAGCATATGTTTTGAAAGTGCCCAAGTTGTCCCCCCCACCCCAAAGCCAAGTGTGCTTTGTATATGTCCTAAGCTAATTTAAATTAAAACATCAAAAAACTGGCCAATTGGTTGACCATCGACTATGGTCACAACAATCCTTTGCATAAATTGGATATTTTTGGTCGCCTCTTACAATGGTGAGAAGTGGTGTTTTGGAAGGAGAGTATGGTGGCAAGTTTGTTGACAAGGGAGCAAATTAGATAGACACTAGTTATAATGCAATCACCCCAATGATTGAAAGAAAGTCAGGATGGTTCCATTTGATTCCACAAAGAAGCTATAATTGTTTCATGGATAACCATTAAACAAGGATAAATATTGAAATCTGCATGAGCTGGTCCAATTTGCATGAAGTTGGAGTTTTAAGGAAATTATGAAAAAAATAAAATAAAAATTGATGGAGAGAAACAAATTGAAATCAAGAGTGATGTAGCTGAAATGGGTGCTGCTTATGTCAGCTGAATGCAAATGTGCTAATCATATTATGGATTTATGTTCAAAAGCGTGCACCAAGATTCAACAACCTTGAGATTGAAATCTTCAAATGTATTACTTAATATAATGCTGGAGCCTATAAACCTTCCTGTCATGCATTGTCTAATGGGCCAATATCCTTTCTTCATGCACGCACCTTCCATGACCCATTTGCCATATTGTTATCAATTTGCCACTTGTTGGAGAAAACCAAGGACCCTAATTGATTGTTTCTCTTGTCTTCTGTCATGTGATATTCTACTTGGTTGCAAAGCAAGTCATAATGCAAATACTGGTGTTAAAAAGCATTCATGCTTTTCCTATGATGACCATCACCATGCACTAGTTGCCATAGTCACTGAAGTAGGGAAAAATGGCCACACTGCTGGCGCTTTGGTGCAAATTGTTGGTGAGATATTATACCAATCAGAGAGTATTTTTAGTTTCCTTAGTTGATGCAGCTTTGTTGCAACTGGTAGTTATGCACATTTTCTTTCGAGCTTGCAATGTTGTTGGTAGAGCTTTAGGTCCAATTGGGTGTTGAAAAGAAAACTTTGTATGCATAGTTATAAGTTAGTGCTTAGCACACTAGACTTGTAATCATGTAATGAATGGTAGCAATATATGTAGTCAGCTCTTAGGGTGGTTAGAGATACCAGTATTGTTATGGTTGGTGATTGATGACATCGTGGTTCTATACATATAGATTAAAGCCCTAGCAGCACAACATTACACTTGCAAACTGACATCTGTAATGCCTTACTGCAAAGGCTTAAAACATGGGTAGGACTCTGTCATGTTTTACTCTTGGGTACTTATCTATTAGCTTATGAGATTCCTACACCAGCAGTCACAATGGCCATAGGTTACCATGATTCTTGCCAAAAACTGCCTACTCTGTGTTTCAACAGACCATCTATGACTGTGGAGTTCTCTGTGCAGCAGGGCTTGTACACAATTATTGGAAGACATACAGTTACAGTACTATACATCTTCTGATAATTGTAATGGCATCATGTTTTTGGCATTATGCAGTTGAGAAAGATATGCATTGAAGGTTTGTTCAGTTCCTGTGCAAGCAACGATTGTCTTGCTCTAATCCTACTTCAAAATCTACTGCAAACAATAACATTCCAACAGGGAATGAAGGGAACAATAACCCATTGTGATTTTATTACACCAAACAATAGCACAAGGTCGGTCACAAACATAGGTGTTAAAATATAACCTTGTAAGATACGTACAGAGAAGGAAAATTGAATACCCAACCGGGAAGAGTTCAAGCATGATACACAATTGAACTGTCTCAAGTGAACATCAGGCCTCTGGCACAGTATGTGTCTTTAACACTGCATATCAGGATGTATTTCTTCGCATTCAACTGGTAGAGCAATCCTGTAGTCTGACTAGTAGAAATCTTTTGAAGAGCAATCTGTAGTAGGATGTAAGTGGTCTGTGTGCAACCTTGTGGCTTCAATACTACCTGAACTAAAGAGCTCAAGGCTTAATCTCACTATGCAGCATTGCTGGATGAATGCCACATGAGGTTCAATGCATTCCTCCTGTGGGTTGTAAGCAACCTCCTCAAAAATGAAGCTCAGCACATGCCTGTGAGACTGTAGATGGTTTAAAAAGCTTGCAAGATATGCCAGCATAAAGAAGAGACTAAACTACTCCAGACTTGATGAAACCATCATGAAAAGTCAGGCTCAAAAACCACATTTTGGTGATATTTTTGTGTTTGAAGAGGTTTCCTTTTTGAGTTTGGCTCCTGCCAGCAGGAAGCCCATCTTAAGAAGCAAAGAAAGGCCACCTCACATCCTTCTTCCTTCTCCCCAACTATTGAGACGTAAACTTAGGGTGAGCAGTGGGATGCTTCTTGATTGCACACACTGTGTCAATGCCTATCTAGAGACTTGATAACCCTAAAAATGGAACCTGGAGTTTTTGTTTGATTCCTCCAAGATGCATATTCATCTTTCAGCATCTTTTCTATAAGTAGGGTTCTTCTTTCCTTCCTGTGAAGAAGATTGGTTCAGCTTCTGCAGACCATGCCTACTGCAGCAGCAGACATCCTTTTGTATACATGATGGGTCTATGGCTGTTCTATTGTGCATGTTTATTCCCCCCTTTTTATCTCAAAGCAGGCAACAGCCAAGGGACAAGAGCAACAACATCCCATCACAGAAGGTCAAGGATGCCATGCCATCTTTGGAAGGAAGCGCTAAGGTGAAAAGATCTATAAGTTACAGTCCTCTCTTGCTCTCTCTCTCAGTCTCTCTGTGGCTTGGCTGAGATATGTATAGTGCTGCTCCAGCTTTTACCCATGATCCTGAGTTCTGTGAGTTTTTTCGACTCTATGCAGGTGTGACAACACCAGACAGCCAGAGCACAGGCAGAGGAGATGACGCATTCATACCTGGCAAATCAGAATAGGTCTGAACAATTGCACGGGGTTGATCAGCCTGCTTCAGCCAACACTCGCCATACTTGTGCTTGTAAGCATCTGGTGATACACATCCATCTTTCTCAGGGCAAAATACCCACACATTGCACTTCAGCTCATTGTGGCCACCTGCTGCTGCTCCTTGCAACAGCCCCTGTGCTTGCCATAAGCAAGCTCTACAACAATCAGCTGCTGTGTCTGTATGATGGGTTAACCCCCACCGAACAGCTGCTCCACCGAAATCAGAATTTGGCTCTGGGTGACACTCAGGCGGCAAATCAAGCCTTTCTTTTGCCCCTTGTTCATCATCTTCCACTGCAGGTACTCCTTGCTGCTGTTCCCTAATAGCTGTCTCAACGTCTGCCTGCTTTCTAAACCCAAGAAGCTCTTGAACCTGCTGCTCCTCCTCATCTTGTGTCTTTGGATCATCAGCTCCTGGCTTCGCTGAAACCTGCCCATTACCCCACTTGGCGTCAAAGAGATGATACTAGACTTATGGTGCAAGAGGGAAGGAATTCAAAAGCTTCCTGGTTTGCTGGTCTTTGAATTCACAAAACCTCACCTGTTTAGCCAATGCTGCAGCTGTCTCGAGCTCGATCTCCTTCACGCGGTGCATAAGCTTCAGTGGTAGAGAGCCAAGACGGGCTTCGATTCCTGACTTGGCTATCATCTGCTGCAGTTTAGTGAAGATAGTCCTGGCTCCGTAGCTGGATGAGTTCCAGCTTGATCTCATGTAGTTTACCAGCTGCGATGATGATGGTGGTGCTGCAAGTCTAAAAACTGAACTCATTGGGGATGCTGGGCGCTGCTGCAAGGCAGTGGCTAGCAATAGGTGCACTATGTACAGAGTGACTCCTAGATTGACGACGGCACACACGACCACCATCATCCGCTTGCGGTACCTCCCGCGTGATGCATCTCTTTGCAAAAATGCTTGGATATGCTGCCTCATGGTCCTCACACCTCCTAGTGCTGATGGCCTCCACCAGCTCCTGATCAATCAGCTGCAAGCTGTACATTCAAACCTCTCCTCCTCCTCCAGCTCGCATCTATGGAGTCTCCAACCTTCTTTCCACTGGAATGGGTGAATCATGCGAAGATCAAATGGTATTGTTGCCGCCTCTTAAGCTGCTGCTCTCTCCTAGCAATCTGTCTGTGATCATCACGCAAAGCCGCCTGCAGTCTGTTCCTCATACAAAGTGATCTTTGCAGCTTGCAGTTCGCAAAAAACCTCTGCTTAAACCTCAAACCCCCCCTTGCAGGCGAGCAGCTGCTTTTGGTCACAACTCCTCATCATCAGAGCTGCAGTTTGGTGATCCCAGTTCTAAACCATTTTCTGATCAGATGTTAAGCCGCTCCTGCACATGAGCTAGCTGCCGCAGCAGCTTCCCCTTGCAGCTAGGGTCCGTGAAATATTCCATGTTTACAAAAATTGCTGCCATCTCCGTCGAGCTGCACACTGGCAATATGCAAAAAATCATACCAAAGCTGTACTACACCGTAGCCACATAATCTCAAGCTCTCATGAGCGGCAGGCAGCTAGTTGTTCTCTAACAAATATTCATGCTGCACAGATCATGATCACTGCATCAAAATTGCTGCTGCTACCGTTACCAAAACCCAAACTTTGCAAAAAATTCTTTTTGTAACCAGATGCTTATGATCACCATGAAGCTGCTTTCACTGATATCAAAAACCTAACAACTGTTTCTTCAACTCAGTTTTTGAATCCCCAGCTCAAAATACCTAACCCAGTTTGCTTCATATCAACAACAGAACTCATGAAGCTCAGCTCCCGGCTGCCTGCTCTCCCAGCTTCTAAGTCATGAACAACAACTAGTTCACGTCCTCCTCCTCCTCCAGGACCTAGCATGATGATCTGAAGAATCCAACTTGCTGCTATTACACCTGCTCTCTTCCCCTAATAACAATAGAAACCCAGCAGCAGCAGCAGTACTGACAATCTATGAAATCATGGTATTTTTTCCATAGCTTGCTAAACAAAGCTTCCCCCAGTGTTTTGTATTTCCAGCTGCATCTCTCTTGGTGCAACCAACCTGTTGATGACACAGCTCATGATCTACTTCTACAAAACAGTATTCCAGACTTCTCCATCTCTCTACTCATGATCAGCAGCTTCCATCTATCTTCTCCAAATCTAATCTGTTCACAGATCAACACCATTGAGCTCAAAGTACAGGCAGGACCCTTCCTTCTAACCACCAACATGATCGTGTACACCAACTGACTTTTTTTTTCCCTCGTTTTTGGGGATATTTTGCAGCTTTCAAACGTTGAAAACAATGAAATTTCAACACCTGCTCTGACTTTCTCCTCCATTCCAAAACTGGCTGCTGATCAACATCCTCATCATGTTCATTACCTTCATACTTGACGTACAAGTGTTCGGAGAATGTGTGATGGATGACACCTTTTTCTTCTTTTTTTCCCTCTCTCTTTGTAAATAGTCTCTGTGTTGTTTGTTGTTGTCACCATCATCATCATCATCAGTCCCCATCTCTTGTTTTCTGGAAGTAGTTCCAATTCAGCAGATTTTGATTGTTTTTGTCAGAGACTTTGAAAGCCAAATTTGCAGCTGGGTTTAATACTTGACTAGTGTTGTGGGTCCATGTGCTTTGTTGTGCATCAACTACTAGTGCACTTTTCCCACAAATATTATTTATTACTGTTATTATAAAGTGGTGCTGCTTTACTGCAGAAGCAGAAAGGAAACCAGCAACAACAGTTGTTGATGACTCCAATGTCCAGCAGCTGCAACACTAGAAAGTTCCATGAAGTTATTAGCTGCTTGTTAGGTACCTCGAAGTAGTAGTACTAGTGCGGCTCTGAGTGCACTTTACTTACCCATCAAACACATTTACAAGTGTTGTGTGGTTATTTGAATTAATGATGAACCTATCATTCCAGCTTTTTAAACATTTCAAGGAAGTGTAAAGCCTTGCCCCCTGAGCAGAGTTAAGGGTCAGCATGAATCTGGGAAAGCCCATCCCCTAGGGCCACAGTGAACCAGCACCCACCACTGCACCATGAAGGATGAATGGTCAGTGGTCAGGAAACACTTCTCTGTTGGGTTGGGCCCCAGTCCCTAGATAACCATGTTTGTTAGCTCAGTTGCTTTCTTTTTTAAAAACCTACTTACCAACACCTCACAAGCAGGTTGTTCATAGGTAGGTAGTAAAAACAGTCCTTACCTATGTATGAACCATCTACTTAACTAGTAGTTACCTATTTTCCTACCTATCTTCCTATATGTGAGACCTATTTCTTACAGAATTGGTTACCAAGGTGAAACCAAATATCAACTCGGTTGAGGTTCATCCACAACTGAGTAATAATGGGCATCTAGGGGATGGTATGCTGGTGGGTGCTGGTTCACTATGGCCATCCCCTAAGGCCTAGAGCACGACCAGCAGCATGAAAAGTTGTGGCACCAACTTCAAAATGACGCAAGCAACTATGTAGTTGTTCAAACTACATTTCCAACAACAAGCCCCACCTTCACAAATTCATGCACGTTCAAATTTTCCTTCCCTCCCTCCCTGTCTACAACTCATTTGGTGAGCTAGGATTTTCACACACCACTGCCTTAAATTTGACTCCCCCAACCATCTCTCTCCTCCCTCAATAGTCTCTCTTGATGGATTGGGAGTTTGTTTTTTTGCGACCTCAAGATGCCCACATGTTGCTTCTACAACCCAAGTTTCTCTTTCAGTTGTCACTCTTATGACTACACCACAATTAATGTCAAGCAAATAGTGCGGCACCAAAGGCAAAAGTTTTGTTGACAATAAGAAACATCAATTATGCCACAACTACTTGGCCATTTCGTAAGACCCTTCCAACATGAACAGCCAAAAAACATCATTTTGTGAAAGAGTTGTAATTCATTACAATGTTCATCTCTTAGTTAGATGCAACAAGAGACCGACATGACACAAAATGGGGACACATTAAACATGATGTTGTCAAATTTGTTGGTGTCAATTAACAAGTTCTGAAAATGAGAGAGCTTGGATCAAGTATGGACAACAACTTGTGATGCATGATCAATTTGTATTTCATGAAGAACCCAAAAAACTTGAGTTCATTTTATCTTCTTTGTCAATTATTACTTTATGATGTCCCTAGGTGGGTAGATGCACCCCAAGATGTGTAGAAGATAGTTAGTGATGCATCACTAGGAATGAAGCGCAAAATTCAAAACAAAAAATTTGCGATGCAAAATAGTGGTAGTTCAACAATTGATTTCACAAATGCAAGGTTGGATTCATTAGATGTAGGAGTTCCTAGGGCCACAATTAATCTTTCAAACATGGATGACAAGATTGTCAAAATTCCACCACCTCTAGTTTAAACTAGGCCAATAGGATCTAGGATTACCAAAGACAAGTTGGAGGTTACTCAATGTAGAGAGTTTTGCTCAAGCTTAAGCAGAAGCGACTAAATACATTGTTAAAGTTAGTCTTGTAAAGGTGAAATTGATGGTTGATTAATGTGCATTGTATTTATTTACATGTCATTGGATGCAAATATTGGGGATGATGTTCGGGAGTACTTCATGTTTTGTAACAAAAGCTCACAAAAATTCAGAAGCATGTTGTTGTAGATGATGTGGTAGCTAGTTACTACTACCATAACTCACATTGTCGATCCTCCCATTTCTAGCCTTGCATCATCCAAGGCATAGTCTTCAAGTCCCACAAAAATTATTCCACATTCAACCATTTTGAATCCTAATATTATGTATCATGAAATTGAAAATGACCATGAAAATAACCAACCTATTGAACATGAACATGAAATCATTTGGTTAGGAGATGATTCTTAGAGTGGGTTCAACTTAAATGATAGTTACTATGATTTGAATTAAGTTAATTTGCAAATTTTGATGCAATAGTGATTTATTTTGTTTTTATTTTTCAAATGTTACTAGGAATTACTTTTTTGGAGAAACTTTTTCTTAAATTTTTATTGTTGCAAGTCGAATTTGCAAAACTTGGAAATTTTTCAATAAAATGTTTTATGTGTTTTTGCAAATTGCTAATCTTTTCTTCTCGATTGACAATTTGGAAGATTTTGCACAAATGTTGTTATGGGTAGAATTTTATTTGTCTTGTAATAGTGTAGGTCAAATTTTCTAAAATATTTTTTTGGGTACAACATGATGTTCATACTTTTGTGAATTATAAAAAATTTCACCATGTTGGACAAATGGTTTCCAAAACACACATGGATTTGTGCATTCCATTGCAGATATATTTTTTCAATACAAAGGAAACTTTCCTTTTTCAACCCAAAGGTATTCAATCAAATCATAATGAAACATGAAATGATAATTCAAGTTTTCAATTTCTTTAGTACCTTACATCAAAACCTCAAATGTCAGCCCATATTTGACTTCCATACCTACTAAAAGGTTAACTAATGGCTTTAAGTCTTGTCTTAATTCATCCTCAATCACCATATTATGCAAAATAATGCAAGTAAGCATAATGTCCATCATGGTATTCAAATCCCATTACTTGCAAAGGTTGGCAACAATGGCCCATTGCGATTACAAAATTCCAAAAGCACATTCAACATCCTTGCGAATAGCCTTTTACATCATGGCAAAGTGTTAATGTTTTTCATTTGGTGGGTCATGAATAGTTTGTACAAAATAAGCCCACTTAGAATAAATGTTATTAGCCAACAAGTAATATCTAGGATAAATGGTACCATCCAAAACAACATGAATGTCATTTCCAACAGCTTGTAACATATTGCAAACAAGTGGTGACCTATCAAGGACATTGATGTCATTGTTGGAACCTAGCATGCCAAAATATGCATGGCAAATCCATAATGATTGATTGGCAATTGCCTCCAAAATGATGCTTTTGTTGACATCTATTTTTTGGTATTAACCTTGCCAACCTACCAAACAATTCTTCCACTCCCAATGCATGCAATAGAGGCAAACATACCAGGGAACTCTTTAGAATCATTGATGTCCATTTGCTTTTGCAAATCAACTTTTGTAAACTACCTCAAGTATGTCAGTTAAAAGCAAGATCATATTGCACCATTAAACCACTTCATAGATTTCATGGTAATGTTAGCTACAATTTATAACCAAACTTATTCATTTGTCACATTAGATGCCACTCCATATGTAAGCATATGTAATGCAATAGTGCATTCTTTATGTTTGATAAAGCCATTAATCTTACAACATTGGGCTTTTGTACAAAATATGGATCATAAGCAACAACTCCATCCCTAATCCTCATGAACAAGGACTTTTTCATCCTGAAACAATGTAAGAAATTGATCATAAAAAAGTACTTCACACTTTGAAAAGGTCTTTACTTGTTTTGTAAGCTTATGCAGATTGAATCGATGATGATGATGAAATTCTACCAAACTTTATAAAAGGAAAAAACAATGAAGTTCTAAGTGGATGTAGCATTGGGACTTCATAGAGGTTACCCATCCAAGTATTATTCAAGCCTAAAGGCACTTAATTTCAAAGTTTTGATGGGATTTAGTGTGCTAAAGGGCTATGTGAAAGAAGTATATTTCAATAGTGGTTATAACATTACTTTTGTTCTATAAAAATGAACAATGAAAATTTAAACCTAAAATTGGAGGAAAAATTGGTCATGAAACTAGGCCAAGAATAAGCTAAAATGGATAGCTAGATAGTCATGAAACCATCAAACCAAAATTGACAACCCTCAAAAGAATAATTGGAACCAAGGTTTTGATTTTTTTAAAAATGAAGAACATAACTAGAACAAAAGTTTCTTCCCTACAAAATACAAACTTGGAATTGAAACTTGTATTTACGTCATGTATATGAAAGCGAATACTTACTTGCTTACATTGCCAACACTAGTCATAACATACATGTCCAACTTTCCATGTCACAATCTCACACTTCTCATAACACCATTCCTTTTTAAAAAAAATTTGGACCAACAAAAGTAACATTTAAATGTCCTTATTAAGCTACACAAAAGGTAATACAACTATGAAGTTGGTTGATGGAAAAACTTAAAGCATCTCCACCCCAAAACAATAAACAACTCCTTTATTTTAGAATAGACTATTGTTTAATGATCATTGTCCCCACCCACAAATGTCATAAAAGTCCCTTTCAACACTCAAAAATCATTTATGTCCTTACATCTAAACGAATAATAATCACCATGCAACTTCATAATAGATTATTTTTTTTAAAGGGTTAAAATGAACATTGCAAAATGGACCATTAATATTGTATAGCAACAAGATTTTCATTATCTTGCTCCAAGATCTAATGTAAATGGGTGTTTACCAATGTGGGGTGGAAATGCTCCTACCTTTCTTTTGACACAACATGGACTTCATAATTATTTGTCTACATACACAAAGTGACATTGGATTGTTTTATAGGATGAAAATGGGTGAATGGTTTTCCAATGAAACCTTAATGGATGAGAAGGCAATCCTTGTAGCCAAAAAAAGTTAGTGACAAAAAGTTGGGCAATTAATGTGTCTCTGTGTGGGCATTTACTTGTTGTAGGTTAATGAAACTGGAAATTTTGTGGTTTTGTGTTGTTGAAGTTATGTTGTGATGGTGGAGGAGTGGAGTTGTTTGTTGCAGTGCCATTAATGAATTTTAGCCATGGAAAAATTAATGGTATGCACTTTTGGCAAATTTTGAAGAACGGGCATGAAATGGACTGATTAAATGATGGATTGTAAAAGCTAAGTATCAAGTTCTTGGTTGGGGAGTTGTGATGTTAGAATTAAAATAACTATTTGTGTTTGTTGTTGGTGTGGAAGAATAATGCCTCATCTTATTAATTTGTGTTTCTTCTTAGAATCACTTGAGTTCCATCACAAATTGTGTTTCAAAGTAGGAGATTCAGATTAAATAGTTGAGTATAGAGGTTAATTCATAAAAATGATGATTGGTTTTAGTGTTGTCATAAGCAATCACTATGGTTGAGTCTATGGTGGTGGTTTATGCATTATCATTCAATTATGTGTGTATGTGTGCTTGTGGTGCTAGGAGAAATAATACCCATGTCCTTGGGAGCTTCAAGGTTCAAATTGTGGTTTTGAAGTTTAGTAATGTGGGAAGTTATGGAATTCCAAGGCTTTGTTTCATCCTTGTAATAATTTTGAATAGATTGTCAAAAGCAAAATCTATTTGATTGTGTAGTGGACATAATGTGAAAACAGGGGAATAAGGTTGTTTATGAATAAATTCTTACATTATGAAGTGTTTTGCTATGTTTGTTTCATGTGTGATGGCATCAATCCAAGATAGGTTGTGGGCATGTGTTTATTTGTTATGTGGTGTCAATGTTTATCTATTATGGGTTAACCTTTGAAGGGACCAATTACACTTGAGAGAGTGATACTAAAGTGTTTTGATCCATGACATCCCATAATCTTAATTGATCAAGCTTTATGTACTTTAATTGAATTTGTTTGGGTAACATCGTAATGTAGATGTAATTTGAAAGTTGTTCACTCATATAACTAGTGTGAATTCTTTTTCCAGTTTTTTTTGTTATAATTCACCTTTCGTTTCAAAGACTCTTCCTTAGAGTAGTTTGCACTAGAGTGCTTGGGCTTGGGATTGCACAAATCTAAAATCTCTCATTGGTCCAAACTATGAAAAGTGGTCAATTTGGATTTACAATAAGGTAATTTAGGGCCCAAGCCTAAGCAAATGATTTTGGATGAAAACATGCATTTTACACGTGTCTTAAAACTACATTAGTCTATTAAATACTGAAACTATATTTTAAATGTAAATTTTGGGATTAAATATCAATATTGAGATCAAACATGGCCCATCATCACCATTATAAGTTTGACATGGACCTAAACCAAAACAAGATTAGAGTATAGCCTACCCATTTGCCAAGTGAATATTGTCACATTCATTGCCATGGTTGATAGATATATAAATGATGAAACCTTGCCAAACTTTACAAAAGTCTAAGCAAACAAACAACCCAAAAAAGGTGAGCAACAGGAGGTAAGGGAACCACTAAGTACCAAAACTTCCACTAATCACTTGAAGCATACCAACTAAAGAAAGGGGAGGTGAACCCAATGAAACTCCAAGTTTAAAAGAACTTTTGTAAATTTAAATGACATGGTTGTTACATTTTCAATGTGAACACATTGAATTTTAGGGTTTTTATTAGGTTTTGTGTCATTTTCTACATTATGCACAATGATGGCAAAAACTTAGCAGGCATTGTTGCTTTCTTCAACTTAGACATTGCCCCAAAAATTTGATGAGAGCATGTGAAAAAGTGAAGTTGTTTGTTGTTTATGTGTAATGTAAACTTACTATATTTGGGAAGTGAATGGTTGAAGATGAAAGATCATTTATGGAGCTTCGGCTTGTGGGATTGGAGGCAAGCTTGTAATAATGGGATAAAAAAAGGATGGTGTGGACAATCCAACACCGAGGGCTAAGTGATCAACTTTAGTGCGTTGCATGGTAAATTATATGGTATTGCTTTGGTTTTAGTTGCTCTATTTTTCTTCCATTGTGCCAATAACTAATTAGGGCAAAGTAATATGTACTTCAATGATGAATTGAAGGGTTGTTGTCATGAAGTGATGATAAGTTGAGGTGGTACGAGCTATAGCATAGTGGGCATATAGACAAACTTGTAGTGATGCATTTGGGATGGGAAAGATATTAGTGGAGGAATTAAGTTTGGGAGTGGAGTTCTTTGGGATGGTTAGTATGAGAAACTTGTAATAGGTATCCTCGAGTTACGGTAGGAAAATTTCGTAGTCCAAGATTATGTTGATTTAAGAAGCCAATCTTCCACCTTGGGCTTTACATAAAAAATCTTGTTTGTGCCTATGGTGGTTTTGCATGAATCAAGTACTTTCCATCTACAATACAACTACCATGATTGTAGTTTGAAAATGTAATTCTTAGTTAGTTAGAATGGCTTTCATCAAGCTTAGTTCGAAGTATGTTAAGGGGACGTTTCTTTCTGGTTCCACCTTCCCCTAGTAGATAAATGATAAGGTTAGGCTTGCCATTGAGGGTGTTTTTTAATTCATTAAGGTATATCAGCTAGTGAGTGGACACTTAAACATTCAGGGCAGGCCGGATTTAGGGGGAGGGCTCTGTTGTTTCTAGTGTCCAAATAAAACTTGAACCCCTTCTCTTGGCACATTTGACACACTAACAATCATTGAAAACAAATTAGAAATGACAAAGTTACGGCCCCCCCAGTATAGGGGGTCAAGAACTCAAAAAAAATGAACCATCAAACACTACAAAAGCTGGTTCTCAAAGACCTCCAAAATTCCTTGTATGTTGCTCTGGTGCGATTAAAATTCCAAGATGATTTGTAGAACTTCAGGTGATGCTCCTAGCACTTTAAATTGTCTGAAATTAATAAGAAATAAGAAAGTTATGAGGTTTGAAAGCAAGAGGGGTCAAAATGAAGAAAAATGTGTTTTGCAATTCGAAAAATTGTGTTTTCTTTACTGCTTTTTTTGGCTGGTCCCTTGACTTTGCATTTCAAAGATGATTTGTACAAGCTAGAGAAGGCGCTCCTGTAACATTTTAAATCACTCAAAATGGAGAAGAATTGAAAAAAGATGTACCAAAGTGTTCGGTCACAAGCAGGCAATCGGTGATGGGCTGGTCTACCCTAGTGCATTCAAACCATGATTTTACTCTATTACCAGAAATCCCGGACATTTGAAAAGTACAGTAATAACGGCACGGTGTAAAAAGAAGTAATTTCCCTCCAACTGGGTGGGAGGGAAATTCTGATTTGCATAGGGAATTTCGTGCCCCGTGTGGGAATTTACGATTTTTCATTGGGTTCTTACTTCGTCATCCTTCTTTTGCGGGATTCTTTTATTCTTCATCCATTGGCAGATTGGTCATGTGCTTTACGCTGGGTCAGGGTTTCTTTTAAGGACTTTGTGATGTACTCAAAGTGGCGATCATCTAGAAAATAGTTTAGCCAAATATGGCTACATACGAGATATGAAAGTAGGACAAAAACTGAATCATTCAATGTTCTTGACTACCTTAAAATCTGGCGATTCGGATTTTTCCTTTGGAATCTGGCTAATTTGGGACAGTTTTTTCTGTGAAAAATCCTTTGCATAAGTTGAGATCACATTTTTCAGGTAGAAATTTGGTGAAAATTTTGCCAGTAAAAGAAACCCTGCATTGGGCAAAGCTTTAGCTTTATGGAGAGGGTATTTATGAGAAGTTGAAACCGTTATTAGTCTCGTAAGTCCCCCATCCTAGGGCTTTAACCTACACATTCTTGCCTATCAAGAACTAGGTCAAAATTAAATAAAAAAAGAAAAATGCATTTCAATTTGTACCTGTCTATATCCTGCCTAATTCTCAAAAAATGTGTGTCAGAACTGCCCACATTTTGGAAACACCTTAATAAACTACAATTGTTTCAGAGGAGGAACTTGGCATGAATAGTGCATATTGACAACTTAAGCATGAATCCTAAAACATTTATATCTCTACAACAAATAATGCCATGGGCACAACTTTTCAAACTTGAATAAATGAATAAAAGAAGGATCATATACCATATTTGACAACTCAATATATACTTGAGAGCTGTTCCTCAGACACAGCCGACAAAATGTAAGTGAATGTGTGCACCCTAAAACTCCAAGTCTACTTTGTTGATTCTAACCGTTCCCAATCGATTAGCCTAACTTGAGAAAAAGCAAATCCCTAAGTACCTAATTTCAATGAAATTTCCAATCCATTTGCCTAATCAATTTTTCAACAGGGTAGGCAGGGATAGCATGCATGCCTTCACATTATTTCAATGACAAGTCGTAAATGTGTTCCTCACTTTGAGACGTTATTCCATACCATGCTTCCTTTCCATCTGTAGCCACCCAGCAGATTGATGCTTCTTAGGGACCCAAGATACACAACACAAGTGTAAATTTACTTCATACTGGCATTAAGCTGACATAGTTGAGCTTTATTAGCCAGGCAACTGAAGAAATTGGTGGCAGGCACTGGAAGGGAAGGCCACATCTCCATTTTGTTGATGTTCCAGGGTTTTGGTAATCTCCGATGAAGAAAATAGGTGGTGGGTCAATAACATGCAGCACCCAATTTCCTTTGTCCAAAATCATGAGAATTCTTTACCTTTTCCAGGAGACAGTAATATTAGAGTTATCTGTAAAATCACCCTCTGTTTCACCTCTTATCTCCTCTGCTTTCACCCACTATCCCCTCTTTCAGTGGCATCCGCAGAGTAAGGAAATTCTATTAAATCTGGGTATGAAGTGCTGAAACTCAGCATCTAATGCACAAGGTTCGACAGTAATTAGTAGTTGTACAGGTAGGACCAGTGAAAATATACGTAGCAGCAGTGGAGGCGCTCAGGAAAAAAGGGAACACAGGATGAACCTCAGTTTACCACCAAAATTGGTGGAAAAACTAGTTTGGATCCCAGTTATTTCCTTTTGTAACATTTTCATTCCCAGTTCTGGGTTTGATGGCCTATTATGCCAAAACTGGCCGTTCTCTTCCCCTAATCGCCTGACTTTACAGATAATTCATGTGATTGCTAGTTATCCCTCATACTTATCTGTATGGACAATCAGCACTGATTTTCCTTTTTCTAAATCATGAGAAGTCTTGACCTTTCCAGGAGACAATGTGATTGCTGGTTAGCCCTATCTCCTATCTGTATGGACAACGGCTGTAGTTTTGTGTGGGTGATTGGCAGGTTCAGAGTTCAAAGTCCAGAGGGTTACTGTACGCAAGGATTAGATTCCACATTGACAAAATAAATAATTATTTTCTTTCAGAAAATTAATTCGTTTTTGTAAATTTTAATTTATTATATTTCATCATCTACTATTTTATTGTCATGTGGACAGAAATCATTCAGATTGTAGCCTCCAATAATTATGATTGTTTCCAACACCTCAGTTTCATGTTTGCACAAAAATTAATTTAATTATTTGAAGGATCATTTAATGATAAAACTGACCCTGTGTAACGTATTTTGTTGTTTGAGGCCATGGGAACAAGGCCAATAGCCCAAGTTCCGAAGCACAAAAACAACAGAATGCCTGATGTGACCTACCATTGGTCTACTTAAAAAAACCTGACTTAATTTAAAATTGTGCAGTTATTGACATGCCTTTTAGGCAAACCTTCGAGTGAGACGATTCAGTTAGTTGGGGTTCGAGTCTTGATCACTGGAGGATGGTTTTATAGTGGTGGACTGAGTTGCAAGTTTAACTTTTGGGCTGGGTTTAACTTTCAATGTGAAAACACCCGTTACTTGCATAGGTGTTAAGGAGTGAGAGTTTGAGGAAAGGGTTGAGGAGACGTCTCAACACATTAAGTCTTTGAACTAAACAGAGTCTACAATTAAATCATGAGACAGGAGATAATAATTTTAAGCAATGAAACTTTAAACCAGTTGGGAAGTTGATAATAAGTTTCATCTCACCTGTTTAGGGGTTGTGGTTAGCCTGGGTTACAAAATGAAGTTGAATTCTGAAACTGATCAAATGCATGACTTGCCATGTGCAGATTGTTTAGGTGTTTAGTGAAAAGTGTGATCGAAAGCATGAGAGCGAAGATGTCAAGATGAATCTCAGTGCGAAAGTTATGTTTTGATAATGTGTGCATTGTTATCTGAATCAAAAGTTATGCTTGGTAACAACCTTGCAAATACAAATGAAAAAATTGATGAAATTTTTAAGCAAATATACAATGAAAAGAAATTGAATAAATGCACAGTAGTATGAGGCCCTTGGAATATGTGTGAAAAAACCCTTTTCGGTGGCTTGAATTGTTATGAGGTGGTATCTTGAGAGTGCTAGTAGTTTAATGTTGTAATAGGTTTTCATAGGCTTGTGCCTATATGTGAAGAGCAAACCTTTAGCTCAATATGTGGTAACTGAAATCGAGAACTGGAATTGTTTTGAAGAGTTGTCCTTGTTTTTGAAATCTAGCTTTCTCAAATTATAGGAAAAAAAAGGTTGGCAGATCCTAAAACACCTAATTAAGAAGTTCTTTTATAAGCCTTTTAGGACTGACCACATATTAACTAAAAGGTTCATTCTACTGATGGATGAGATTTACATATTCTCCAACATCTCCTTTCCTAGCTTTTTGACCTAATCCGCAGGTGTGACATATTTTTTCCTTCATGCCCCATACATGTAACACCATATCGTATATCCAGTCATTTGTCATACTCCAATCTGGATTCCATTACTATCAGGAACTATGCCTCCTCTGGTTACTTAACCATAGTCCTCTTCGGTGTTACAGGTCCCCCCCTCTTTTGTATCAGGACCCCACTGTCCACATGCTATATGGTAACCTGCCCTATGACCGAACACACCTATGACCGAAAATTTTATTTAATATCTTCATCATCTCTTCTTCTTCTTCATTTTGAGTGATTTAAAACGTTTTGGGAGTGCTAACTTGAGCTCTTCAATTCGTCTTCGAACAGCAGAGGCAAAGGAGTAATTATAGAAGAGCAAGAAGAGAAATAAGCTTTTCCAAGTTATAAAACGCGTTTTTCTTCTCTTCTACCCCTCTTACTTTCAATGCCCGTAACTTTCTCATTTCTTGTTCAATTTAAGTGATTTAATGTGCTATAAGAGCACAACCTTATGATCTACAAATCATCTTTGAACCATAAAGGCAATAGAGCGACTTTCAAAGACGTATTTGGATATTTGGTAATAGTCTTCCAAGTGTGCGGTGGTTTTTCGTTACCACCATTTGACCCCCGCCCCCCCCCTTACTTTGGAGGCTCACATCTGACTCATTTCTTCATCATTTTGAACGATTCAACTTTCTGTAGGTGCGCAAATAGTAGGGCTACAATTCCTCTTTGGGCATGAAATTCAAAGGAGCACTCTCCAGAAATTCGCAGACCTCTGAGACACTAAGCATTCGGTGACCGGCCTGGCTACCCTAGTGGTTCTATTTTTTGCAAGGGAACCAAGTTGTAACTTCTGTAAAGCTTTAGCTTCAATTCTGCAAACCCTAAACCGTAAAACCCTAAACCTTTTGATAAATTTTCAAGAACTGAGTTTATCCTACATCTTTGTAAACTATAACTATGTCACCATGCTTCCACCTTGGTAGCCTATCCTGTAAACCCACCAACTTCCACCTCACACCTACCTAAGGAAACACCTAATTAAGCAGGTAAGTATCATAGGTAAGTAAGTAGGTAGGTAATGTTAAGTTCAAATATGTATGTCTTTTAAGTAAGGAAGGGACTTGATGGCCACTAGGTTGATAAATAGATCCCCACCATTACATATATAGTTATCTACCATGGTTATCTAAGGCACGAGAATACAATGAAAAAATGTTTCTTGTCCATTACCATCCATCCTGCATGGTTTACTTTCATTTCACTATTTTGAGGATTACTTAATGATGGAACTCACCTTAGGGTAAGGTAGTCTTATGTCGGAAGTGAACATATGTGCCATCTAGTCATGCGCGTGGTTTGAGTTGAGTGTGCAGGAAGGCCGTGCTGTCACAGCATTACTCTGTGGAAGCTGGGGGCAGAGCTTGAATTGAATATGCAATTGAAGGTCATTATTGATGTGGTTATTATACTTTTATTTTATTTTTTAGAAAACTTGGCAAAAGTAATTACTTTATGTGTCAATATTAATAGTCATTTCCCTTTATGAAATGAAAATTACAAGTAAATTATACAACATATTGGCACTCACCCTTTTTTCCTTAACAAGTGTGCATTAAACAAAACTGGTGAACCTCATCAACATAATTACTATAACTAATTCAATTTAACCTTTTGCCATTTCATATCTTACATATTATTTGGAATTAGATTACCCTTTGTATTTGATTTTATGTAGGCATTCTTAAATAAAGAAGAAATGGACAAAATTTTCATGGTGCCCTCTGCACAATAAAACATCACTACATTATATACATTGTATGTGACTTAAACAAATTTGAAAATGAGGTTCAGCAAAACATTGATGATAAAGTCAAAAAATTAAGCCAAAAATGATTCCAACCTTATGATCAAGCATAATCACTAGTAGAAAATTGATACTTTGTAAGTGACTTTTAGTTGCAAACAACATGTGCAATTGAAAATTGTTACAATTGTTTAAAACAAGTTGCACACCATTTTCAATTGCATGTGACATATTGTACTTGAAATGTATGTATAGAATCGTTATACACTTTCATTTGTCATATTTATAGAAGGCCAATTGCATATATGAGATGCAATTACATGCAATTAATATGTAATTTTAATTTTGTATTGTGACATGTGTCTATGGTTTTGATCAATTATTTTGTAACACATCGTAATTTGAAAGCTTATTTGAGATTAAATGAAATTAACTATTTTAATTTAGATTGTAGCATAAGATGTCAACATGTGGCATTTAGGTAATTATGTATTTAAGTAGGTCTAAACTAAGTAAACAAGTAAGTAGGTAGGTAGGTAGTTAAGTTTCAATATACACGTAGGTATGCCTAATTGGCTTCATGGGTGTGATCATAGTCAAACAAGCCAAAAACCATGTCCAACAATAAAAAAAACTATCAAAATTTTCAAACATATTTATGTAATGTCACTTTAATATCATATTGATCAAGGAAATTTGTGTTAAATGATTCATATGATTATTGAAGTTTTTTTTTTAAATTATTTAATTTAATAAATTGAGTTTTGATTTTAGTAAAGACTTTTGAACTTTAACACCTTAAAATCAAATTTATAATGCACTAGTCTAAAGATTGTTTTAATAAAGAAATTTTGATGGAATTTTTTTTGAAATGATGATAAACTGCTATGCACATATGAAAAACACTTATAATTTAAAAATTGTGGTACTTGAAATTTTTAGAAATTCAAAATACAATTTCAGAATGTTCAAATTTCAAGAGTCATTTGCTAAATGTAAATGAATCATAATGTGGATTACATATGAACAAAGTTGTGGCTTATGATACAAAAAACTAAAGCTTAAAATATTTATCATATTTTAGCATGATTTGAAATTATAATCATTTTTCAAGATGAAACATAAAATTTTGCAAAATTTGCACAATTTTAGAAAATTCATAGTTATTTAAGAAAATTTAACACAAATCATGTAATTTATTGGGGGAATTTTTAATATTTTAAAAAACATGTTGGAAGAAAAATCTTTCGAAAATTCCTTTTTATGAAAAAATCAAAATGTTTAAAAAGGACTCATTTGCAGTTGACATTTTTGTCACTATTGACTCACTTAATTATGATTACACCCTATTAGGTAAGTAATATGGGATGATCTTATTTTATTTTGGTTTTAACTTTTAAGGCCAAACCTCTTTTATTAGTTGATTTTAAATGTAATTTAAAAAAAGAACCTTATATTGCACTTGATTATATATTTTACAAATTTGAAAGATAAGACAAACAATCTTAGTTGCAACTTAGTTACAACTATTACCTAATAACTAAATGTCATATTAACATGTTCTCCTTATTAGCTACATTCAATAACCTAGGTAATAATAATTGATAAATAATGATATTGATAATAATAATTGTTATAGTTAATAAGGTATACATAAGGTAAGTTAGCTAGTGTAGCCTATTAGTCTAAGTAAATATATTGGGTATAGTAACTTAAGTATGTATTAAAATTTAGGCCATTACTTTATGACACATGTCTAGTTTGTACACCATTAATTGCATGTTAATTGCACACAAGTTGCAAAATGATTAGTTGCATATGATAACATTTCTACTAGTGAATGAATGTATTGAAATTTTCAAAAAAAGGTCAAAACAAACATCACTTGTGAAGTTGCTCAACAATATGGGACATTTTCGAACAATAAAAAACAAATAAATTGTTGTTTCAGACTTTGTTACAAGATGTGCACCTTACAATGTTGCAAATGCAATTACAACACAATACGCAAGCAACACCGAAGGAACAAAAATAAATCTATGCATGTCCCTAAAAGAATATAGAAATTGACCTTACTTTGCAACATGCAAATGGATGGGCAAATTAGAAGAAATAATGAATTTTACACCATAGGCAATGTAACACAATATGGTGTCAAGGATGAAAATAGGAACAAAGTCATGTTCATGTTCATAGAACAAAATGAATATTACAAAACATGATGTCATTTTGGAACTTGCATCATTTCCATTCTTATTTCCACATGGCCATGACATTTATGATGGTAAAATGAAACTTAATAAATATTTAAAATATAGAATGAGTACTTTGTTTTCCCCATTCAAAATGTATGAACCATATTTATTATGCATATATGACTTGAAACAATCATTTATAATTGATCAAAGAAACATCATAAACATGTTTGCAAACATAATTAAAATTTAAAATTTAAAACCTAGGCTTAGATGAACATGGCATATTGAAACATGTCATTAAATATAATTTGCCTACATCTATACACAAGGCACCCATAAATGGCACAAATCTTAACTACATGATCTATTAGCCACGGTGGAAATCTTTGGAATGCCCCATTTCTTTTCTACATTAACAAAACCTTATACACAATGTCACATTGGAAAGAAATTGATGATAGAGAATAAATTGTTTAAAACATTAATGCATCTTTAACTTGGAAGGATTGCCTTATTGAATTTGCAAAATTATTTCACATCAATCTTAAAAAATGTATGTAACAAAACTTGTTTTCATCACATTTTGTTTTAGGCCTTGTAAAAGAATATGTCATAATATGTTATAAACTACAAGATTGTGGATCAATACATTCACATATCACTTTATGGATGGATAAATATGATATTGATAAGGTCACAAATGAATTATTGCACGTCTTTTTACAATTGTAAATGATCTCACATGGAATTTATGGAACCCATCAATAACATGCAACATAGATTAGTCAAAATATTCACTAGGAAACAATTGCATACATGTGCATCATGATGTAAATGCAAAATAATTCAATGCAAATATGGATTTCCATTCCATATACATGTTGAATATAAATCCATTTTCAAAACACAAATGAACTATTGGTAGTATTATAAGCCAAGGTATGGTTATACTATGACAATGTTGTACCTTGTTATGCATCATTGGTACTACTATGGGGAGCACATATGAACCTACAAAGCATAACATTGTCATATTACTCATATTAATTATTAAAATATGCAATGAAGTGTGAATCATATGGTCCAATAAATTTAGACAAAAGAAATGCATAAAGATTAGGCCTACATGATCTTTTAATTGCACAATTGCAATTGATTTCATCATTGATTATTTCAAAACTAGTTTCATTTTTGGAAGCAACATTTACATGTTTACAAAATTTCCCAATTGTTCAAAAAAATATAACAATGAATGTTGCTTTGAAACCACCATCATTGTGAACAAAAATTGTGACAAAATCAAAGGTGCTTGGATTCCATCCTATTGACATATACATGCACTATAAGAAATCATGATTTTTCAACAAGTTGAACTTGATTAAAATGTTCACATTGACCAAAAGGATGTTCATTTTGATTAAAGGGATGGGGCATGAAAGACACATGGTTTTTTTAGTTGGTTTTTTTTACCAAAGTGACCATTTTGACCAAGTGATAAATTGTATGTCTAGTCAAGAAGGGAATTTAAAGAAAAAATCCATCAAGATGTCGATGGCTTAATCAAATCAGCCATATTGAATGGTCACGTTTAGTCAAATTGACCATATTAATTTGGTTGATTAGCCTACTTGTTATGCCTACTAGGTTGCCTACCTACCTACTTACCTAACATTTACCTACCTACTTATCTAAATATGTTTTACCTACCTACCTACTTACTTACCTACCATCTACCTACCTACCTATTTATTTATCTATCTACCTACCTACCTACATATATTTTCAGACATAGATCCCCCTTTCCTTTCTTGCAATAACTTCTTGATGAATCCATGCAACACAATCTTTTAGCTTCTCTTAACGTTGTCCCCGGGATGATTTTCTAACCCTATTTGACAATTGAACATGTAGGTATAATTGATTTTGCCTTTCATATACTCTTTAGTCCATTTTGTCATCAAAAAAGATTGTTGGATAACATAATTGTTGACTTGTTTGTAGGTTATGTCTTCATAACCATATTTAAATAGTCACCTTTTCCCCTTCTCAACAACTGCCTCCACTGGTTGAAAGCAAACATACACATCAACAATAGATTTAACAAGGTGCTTCAAAATTAAAATAAAAGTTCCATTATAGCCACTCACACATAGAACACAAAATAATTTTAATGATTCTTGAATGTGAATTCTAGCTAGCATGTGTATAACCTCCATTCTATTCTTGAATTTGATTTTAGCCTTCAATTTTTGGCTAAGTCCATAAACTTTTAATTCCTGAAAATAAAATTTCAAGTAGCAGTTGTGATTTAAACCTAAAATTTTATTCTAACTAGCTAGCTTGCAACTTGCCCTAAATGATTTAATTCAATTCTAGCTAGGTGGCAAATCAAGACATTTTAGTAATAGTAAGCAAGACATTTTGAACATTTCAACATTTCAAACCATTATTTGGATTATGTATTGACAAGTTTGTCTCAATAGCCCATAGGTGTTTGTTTTTTGTAACTAACAAGATACAGTGTACAACAATGGGCTAGTTCATAGGTTTCTTTAGATGAAATTGGCAAAATCCATATATGTAAAACATCCCTATTGTAGTTTGTGAAGTTTAAAAAATTGTGGTACTTAGTGCCGAAACAAAAGTTTATACATAGTCCAAACAATGGCTAGAAAAGCAATGAAATCAAGCTAGTATGTTGAAAAAAAGGATCTAGGATACAAAACACAACATTTTAAAGTCATTTGGAACATTAAAAATGATGCAACAATCTAGGTAAAAAGAGGAAGGAGACATAAGAAATGTAATGTTAAAAAACAATAGTCCACACGCGAGGTGCATACTTGTCCATGTCATTAATAATGTTGTGGCAAACTTCCATAGCCTCTTGCACAAGATAGCCTTCACCCATACTCCCATCTGGTCAGGAGTTTTGTCTCACAAACCCCTTCAAGGTCTTTAGATATTGTTCTATTGGGAACATCCAACGATATGAAACATGGCCTCCTATGGCCACCTCCTCAACTAAATGAGAAATGAGATGAATTTGGTTATCAAAAAAAGACATTGGAAGTTGCATTTCCAAAAGATTCGTCACTATGGCATATTCTATCCTCATGAGACCAAATCCTTAATGTGCACATTCTTGGAACAAACCCAACAAAAAAGTCTAGCCAATTTAAACCTAGCTTGATGAACCACTTTTGTTACAAATCCATGTATGGAAATCGGAAGCATAAAACAAATTAAATTATTGTAATCATGTGATTTGAGGCTTGAGAATTTGTCCTTCCGACTTAAGCTATTCTTTAAAGCTACCCCAAACCTAGTAGGTGTTCTTTGGGACTGCATTGTATGGAAAAATACATTTTGATCTACCTTAGGCATGACATAGGGAGCAAGTCCATATTTTGTTGATTGCCACAACATATGCTTGGTGTTTGATACCTCCAAGTCATCCCTTCTGGAATTTGTATCTTTGGTTCCTTGCAAATGTAGGAGAAGGGAATGGCACACATTTTTCATTATGTGCATCAGAACAAGCAAATGCTGGGTGGGTAACTCTTTCCAGTATTCAAGCTGTGAGTTCAAGGCTGACAACCTTTTCATTCTTGGAGTATGCAAACTATCAGCGGTTGTGACTCATAAATTCATCCAATCATATGTTGTGCATATTTAACAAGGTGGCCTTCTTTCTACTGTGTTGTTAAAGTACATCCTCAAGGAGGTTTGGAATGGATGGTTAGATGGCAACTCTCGCCTATAATGACCATAGATCATCTTTCCCAATGTTGTTGACCATTGGGCATCGAGTTTTTCCATGCACCATAGGCAAGCATGATGCCCTTTGGTTTTCAAACCTGAAGAAACCATCAACCCTAATTAAATTAGAACATTCAAACCTTGTAACAGTCTGCTCTAATAAAAAATTTCTTACAGTTTATAGTAATGGGTTGGTAACGGACTAGTATAATGTATCCTTAACACGATACAACATCTTATTTTACTTTATTGACCAATACCAATAACTAAATAATCTTTGCAACATTGCAAAGGTAATGACATTAAGACTTTCCTTTGAAAAATTGAACCCTAAGACTATTGCAAGCAGTTCAAATTAAAACACCAATAATAGCAATAATTAGTGTTCACAAACTTGACATCTTTTGAAAAACATGGCTAATCCTCCTCTAGACCATTGTTTAATATTAATAAAAAACAACAACATTTAGTTTTTCAAAGCACTAATTATTTTCTTATTTTATTTTTTTGACTAGCAGTAACAACATTCAATTATATCTATTCCCTTGCCCTTGCCTTCGCATTTAACATTCAACTATGTAATGACATTTTATTAACAATAAGCAAGACATGAATTTTTAACATTTCTAGCCATTGTTTGGACTTCTTGAACAATAACTAATCCTTGCAACAATGCAAAAGTAAGTGCACTAGGTAATGACATTCTATTGACAACAAGATATTTTGAATTCTTAGCATTTTTAGCCACTTTGTATTGATGGATTTGTTTCAATAATACTCTCATAGGTTTTTCTACATTTTGTATCTAAAAACATACAATTTACAAAAATGGGTTGGTACAAATGCATTTTGTAGAGAAAATTCAAAAAGTACATGATGAAGAGATACTTGACATGACCCCATCCTAGGATAGTCATGAAGTGTCCACAATAAAATAACATTCACAATCAATAATTGGTTAGTTCTAGGTTTTGAAACATTAGTCACTAGAACTCCTTGTGTCCATAAAAGTTGTAACTCATTGATGATTAGTTGTAAATAAATATCCATATTATGAACTTGCCTTTCCTGGGGACAATAAATGCGAGCCACATAAATGCATTGCTCATTATCAAATGAGGTGTTAAATTGTAATTTAGCACCACAATTGGCCACACCGAATATTTTGATTGTTGTAAAGAGTATGGGTTGACTCCATTTGTTGCTAAACCTAGCTTCCAATGCCTAGGCTCCTCTTTAAATTGTGGCCATGGATCTTGCACAATTTGCTAGGTTTTTGAATCAGGAGGACCTCTCATCACTCCATCCTCACTCTTGTTTGTAACATGCCAATCCATCAACATGGTTTTGCTCTTTGTAAGGAAAAGTTGTTTGATTCATGGTATAATATGCATGTAGAACATCATCTGACCATACACTAGAAGTTGCACAAAGTTTAGTGGTTTAAAGTTGGAGTTTGCTAAAATGGAGAAGACTTCAAGGAATTACAACATACAAGTTGTTTAACTTGATAGAAGAAATAGAACTATGAGCCTAGATTAACATAAAATTCCAAGCTTTGATGCTAGGAAAATTTATGGTTACTTTTTGGGGTGTGTTAGCTCCTTGAAAATCTTGCCTATATCGAGGCTCCCCACATTTGGGACAATGCACCAATTTTTTTGGCTCACCTTTAAACAAAACACAATCGTTCTTACAAGAGTGGATGAACTCACACGACAACCCAACAATAGTCAAAATCTTTTTTGCATTTCTATGGGACTTGGGGAGGGTGTTTCCAGGAGGTAACATCTTTTAATAGATTGCACACAAAGAAGCCTAGTCATGCAACTAAGGAATTAGAAGGCATCTTCAATGAGAATGATGCAACTTTGGTCAACAAATTTCAACTTGTCACTCACTTGAGTAGAACATCAACGCTTATGTCATTCCAACCATATTTGGCTTGCAAATTGAGTAGCAAAAGTAGTGTTGACATGGTGCTGACATCACTGTTGTCGTACAACTTTGTTTGTGCCAATCTTTGAATTGGATTGTCTTCATCATCCCCTTGTGGCAAATGAAGGAAATCTTCACACCTTTGCATATTCTTCTTCTTCCTTATGTGTATCATCATTTGCGTCATCAGTGTTAATGTCTATTGTCGGTGAAACACCTTCACAAGGTGTGATGGTGGACTGTCATGACTTGTAAGTGTATCTTGCAAAGAATCCTGCATTATATCCATGCTTAGAACACTACCATTTGGTTTTTCTTTGTCACTTTTGTTTAGTTCTATGTTGTTGCCCTTCATGGCTTGTGCTCTCCTTGGGTTCTAAAGTTGCAAAGCTGAAACCTTGCTCACAAAATTGTGTCATTAGTTCCAACCACAACATAACAGAAATGACACGATGAGTGAGGTTATACCTTGTGAAGGTCACTCACGAATACTAAGCAATCACCTTCATTAGGAATAGCAATGGCTACATTACCATTACTCCCCATGGTTAAGGAGAATTGCCCAAAATTAGGAATGATTGTCTTCCACAAAGAAAGAGAGGATTTAGAAATAAAATTCTTCACGATGATAGATAGAGAGAGACAAACCCAAATGTTTCTTTTGCAATTTTGTGAGGAATTGCTCAAGGGGCAATCATCTATATATGAAGAATGTCATAGAAGATCAATTTCTCAAAACATTAGTTATGATAATAAAAAAAAACTATTATTAGCTTAGGTTTATGTACTTCCTACTAAACTGCATACTAGTATCAACAATTGGAACAATTGGAGACAGTGGAGATAGAAGAGACTGGTGCAACATACCACACAAAAACTGGTGAAACAAGTGGTCAAATTTTCCTTCCATATATCCTCCTAAGCCACAATGCCATTTTCTCACATCCAAGACTTGATGTGTCAGCAAAATGGCAAAAGAGAATTGCACATAATTAGTAAGTATAGGGTTTTCAATTGTGCTACTGGCTTGAGTTCACTTTAGACATATCCTCACTCACTTAAGGAGTGGGGTTGGAGTGGTAGAGGAGAACTACCCATAATAAATAATTAGTATAGGGTTCTTGCTTGTGCTACTAGCTTGACTTGACTTTAGACGTATCCTTGCTCACTTGGGGACTAAGGTTGGAGCACTTGCTTCACAAAACAAGCAAATTAACCAAAAGTAAGAAGGAAGATCAACATGCACTTGAGTGTCCATTGTTTGGCAATTTATGCCAAAATCATACATCCATAAAATACGTTGAAAGGAAACTTCCTCCTTCCACAAAAATTAAGTAGACTATTGCAATGCTAGAAGGTTGTAGGGAAGGGACTACCTTTACTAACAGTTCCCCAATAATTGTAAATTGAAAACAAAGTATCTTGACATCAATGCTTTACCTCTAGAAGTTTTCCAGCTGCCTTGAGCTCATTGTACCTTGAGAAACAAACATAATTCAAAACAGAAAGGAGTTAGACCAAGAGGTTCAGCAAATGGAAACCCAATATAAACCCAATATAGGGAACTCACACAACATTAGCCTTCCACCATTGCTTTCCAATTGCTTGTGAATGGATTCCATGCTTAGAAACTATACATTCAATTGCAGTTACATTTGTGCACGTCTATTCTTAGAATACAACATGCATTTATACATGTAGCAGGTTAGGGTTTAGGTTGAGGGTGCAAATATGAAACCCTAAAACATAAACCCTAACTTGCAAAAGATAAACCTAGAAGACAAGCATCAAGTGATGTAAAGCTTACTAGAGAAGCTCAGGGAGTGTGAGAGCATTGGAAGGTCTGAGATTGGTACATAAAAAACTGAGCAGAGGTCAAGTTTATTCATACTAGAATGGCCATTTGAAGCTATCCACATCCAACTGCTGCCATCCCTCATATCCAAGGTCTGCCAAAGTCACACACAACCTTGCTCTACTCAATGAGAAAAAATGATTTTGTCTGCTGTTATACCTTCATTCACACTACAGTGGGAAACTCAGCAAATATGTGTGAAGCAGAATTCCTACATTGAGTTCTGATTGCTAAGTATCAATCCCTGAATAGACACCTTGATCTCTCAACAATCTCTTCTCTTCCTCTACATAATACTTGCCCCTGCTACTTTGGCCCATATCCCTTTTCCTTGAAAATGGAGGACTGACTTTAAAACGTTTGGTTGTTGGTTTGGGGAACTTGATGATCTTGTTTCAGGAAGGAATTTCGAAGAATATTAAAACATGCCTGGAAGATGGATTTGATATAGACTACTACACATTATGGAATTCGATTCATGTGGTCAACACACTCATCTTATTGTAATAATGCAGGATGAATATGAAATTCATCATTCTACTGTACTTGTGTAAACAGAAACCATGATACTTCCAGAGAAGGGAGAAACAATTTGCACTTTAAATGCCTGAATGGGTTAATGGTAGCTGGAGAATAACATGGAACAACATATGGTTTGTAGTCTAAAGTAAGAACAATGCTCTAGATTGCTGATCATTTGAAGGTTCATATGAAGTTCTCATCACTTGGGTTCAAAAATTATTTTGTTCAAAGTAGCAGCAGCCTTGAACAAAAGTTTTTATGCAATACTACAACTGGTATCTCACAGCAATGCTTATGACTTCGTGATTTGAGAGATTATATGCTGCATCCTATGAGCATTTGCAAATTTGCTGCATAATTTTACTCTTGAGTCAGTTGGGAAAATCAGATTCAAAGTGATGATAAATATGATGCATCTTTGCGAAACATAATTAAGAAACACGGGTTCTGTTTATAAAATTTGAAGCTTGAACTAAGCTCTGTACTGAAAATTTAGTTTGTAAGAACAAACAGTTTCGCTGCTGCTATTGTGGGTCTCCTTCTGGGGGTCTTAAGTATTTTCTGTTACAGATCTAGTACTTGATAATCTCTCCAATTCTATGAAATTCGCTTTTCCAATGTACGTTTTGAACAAGACGAAATGCCACTGTGTTTTGAACATGAATGAATGGCAATGATATTTTGAAGAATAAATGCCGTGCCTTTTGAAGAAGAAGAAATTATAGCATACATGTTTTGAAGAACAAAACTATCTTATGAAGCTTTGAATTCTATTGCATCAATGGTATGTACATATTTTGTATTTTGAAGAAAAACTGAAATCTGCTCAAGTTTTGATTTCTGTTGAATCAATTGTTCAATGCATGTTTTGAACAGAAAACTGTCCGAGATTCGAAGACTAATTGATGCGAGCAAGTTCCAAGAATTTGGGAAGCAGACAGATTGCGAAGAGAGATCAGGACTGATCAGGATCTATAGAGACAAACTGAAAGATCGTGACTTATCTGAAAGAATAACCACTTTAGAGGCAAAAGCTGGGAGCTAGTGAATGCTGAACCAGCTCAGATCGAGCGAACTGAACTGTGTTTCAATGCTACAAAGGGTTTGGATCCGTTATGGCCGTAATTACCAGCCTTGGGGCCATCTTCGCTTGCTGAAAGGATGCCAGGGAATCGGAGCATTGTGGTTGGAGGCTTGGCCAGGCCAGTTAGGAATGGACTGATCGAGGTCGTCGTTATCATCGTATTCTTCGTCGTTGCAACAGCCCTGCATGGCATCAACTCTGCTGGAAATGACAGGCCCGTTTCGTAATCGCATTAACGACGTGCACTGGACCCGGCGCCAGACGGCGAAGCACAGTCGTCTCCACTGGGTTGCAGCTGCTGTAGTAGTAGTGGGTGGCGAGGAGTCAGAGCTGGACAGGGATATGGAGCCATCCACAGCTTTCCACATGGTGACTTTGACGGATCTTCTGCTGATACGAGTCACTCGCCAGTATGCGTCCTTGCGCTTCGCTGCCACCTCTATCGCATCCATGTCCATCAAGCTCGGGTACGGGTACGTAACTCCCATAATTATTTCTAAGTAAATAATCTTGCCTGAATCGGCGTGATGATGCGCTGATATATTCAAAGATCACAATCTGCGCGAAAACATGAATACCAGGGTGCCCCTGGAGGTCCTATACGCTGAGAAGTTTAAAAGGCCATCACATGAAATACTACAATTTCCGCCACCATGAGTAACTCGAGAGAAAACGCAACCTCGCAAACGATGCATCCCATGCACAGAGAGAGACAGAGAGACAGAGCTCCGGGGAGAAAGACACACGGGGCCGGCTTAAGCGTCACCAAGCCACGATTCCTCTTCGTGTGTCGATTCACAAACCAAGCACAAGACTCAATTCACAAAACAACCGGATTCAATCACGAAGACGTTCAAGAGCTGGACTAGATTGGATGGAACTTCATCTCATTTCTACAGCATTGTTTCCTAGAACTCATACGCGCAAGATCGAATCTGATGTTGCATTGTGCATGATCTAGGAATCGGCGCGCATGTGCAGAGTGCATTATAGAATCTCCAGCTTGCCTGCCACCTGCCTGCCAACCTGGGAAGAACCCAATTTCGCAAACTCAAACATAACTTGTATGCAACTCCTGGCTAAAAACTGCCCTGTTTTGCCCAACAATATGTCTTTTCTCTCTAATACAAAGGAAACAGCCTTGCTTGTCATCTAGGATTCGTCTGCCATTTTTGATTCCACTCTTTCAGGCTTTGCCCCCCAAATTTCACGCACTTGTGATTTGTTTTTCCCACACTCAAGACAAATGACTGCTTTTCTGGGTTTCAGAATTTTTAAACTTTTGGTTTTTTTTTTTTTTTTGCAGGGCCTGATTTTTGAAGATCCTCAGGGTGACAAACACGAAGTGGTTGGGTAGATTGGCCGATCATCGATTGCCTGCCTATTACTGAACACTTATTTATATCTTCATCGTATGTGCTTCATTTTGAGTGATTTAAAATGTTATGGTATCGCAACCTCAAGCTTTAGAAATCATCTTTGAAATGCAAAGGAAAAAGAGTAATGAAAAAATAACAAGGAAAAAAAAAGCTTTTCAACTTACAAAACACAATTTTTTTTTCCCCTTCTCTTTGGACCCTTCTTATTTTCAACCCTCATAATTTTCTTATTTCTTATTCATTTTAAACAATTTAAGGTGCTATAGGGACATCACCTGAAGTTCTACAAATCATCTTGAAACTCTAATAACAATAGAGAATCATACAAAGAATTTCTTGAGTGTTCAGGAACCAGCTTTGCAGTGTTTGATGGTTTGTTTTCTTGCGGTCTTGACCTCTTTACTTTGGGGGTGGGGGGGGCATAACTTTCTCCTTTCTAATCAGTTTTCAATGTTTGTTAGTGTGTCAGATGTGCCAAGAGGAAGGCTCAAGCTTTGTTTGGACACCAGAAACAAGGGAGCCCTCCCCTTGGATCTGGCCTACCTTGAGCACTTAAGTGTACATCACCGGCTGGTTTAACCCTATATGCTGCCTTCAGTAGGTATAGCCAAAAAATAGAAGTTTGTAATAAGTGGTATATCACTGAGAGAGCACATAATACCCTAAGTGGTACACACTTGGATTTTATGAAAATTTTGCACAGGAAGAAATTTATAGGTATCAAAACCTCAAAGTTGAAGACTTAATAATTTGGGTAACTTGGGTAGAAAGGCTTTAAGAATTGAGTTCTAATTTGGGTCAAATTTTTGGGAAACTAGTCATGGAGTTGCAATTAGACATGGAACAGGTATTAGGTCAGATGAGTACTTAGTACTTTTTATTATGAATTTGAAGTTTCTGTTGTCCTGTGAGTTGGGGGCATTTGGGAAAGAATGTAGGGTAGAAACACCTATCACACCAAACGCCCACCTATTACCAAACACATTTTGAGCACTACCAACCCTATGACAAATTATCACATATATATCTTTTATCCTAATTCAAATGATTGGTAAAAGGAAAATAGTGATTGGTCTTTCCATATAATTGTTCATGGATAGGGAATAGATCTTTGGTCATAGGTGTGATCCCATTTGATTTAAACCAAATTTTGCACTTTTTATAAATTAGAGTTGTTGGTTGTGGGGGTGAGGACTTTTGGCATGTCCACCTTCATGAACACAAATAATCAATGGGGATACAAAGATGGGTTGGTAAATGTTTGGAAATAAGTGCTTTTTTAGGTTCAAGATTGGGGTTTACAATGTTCATATATAAATGTGGGCGCCCTAATTATAGGGAAGGGTGTGGGAAATTTTTAGAATGGGCGGCGTTGGGAGTATTAAATGTTTGATGAAAGGACTGATTTAGGTCAAACTTGTAAACATGTGTAATTCATTATGGGGTTTGTTTTTTTCAACAGTTGAAAGTTCATAATGTAATACCTTCAATTCATATGATGCAAAACCTTTTTGCATTACTTTTATTAACACACTTTCACCTTGAAACCAATTCCCTAAATAAGTTCTAGATCCATCATTGAACCAAATTAAAGTCCATTAGCCTAATTGTAGTTGGCATTACATCCCAATTTTTAAATTTCAAAAGTCCATAGCTCTTGGGATTTATGTTTTTTGATTGCACCATGAAAATATTAAAGTTTATTATTTGAAATTGAGTCCCTATTAATTACACCCAACATATGTAATAATATGTAACACTTGCAATCACCCCCACTGCAAAAAAATACCCTTGTGATGCCAAAACTAGTCCACCTTCCCATGCCAACACCCAAAAGCATGTCAAAAATTCCAAAGAATGTTGAGCAAGAATTGCAAAGCTTTTTTGAGCTTTTGGTTCCTAGGTCTTTGTTGTATGGAAGGCAAGCTAGTTCTAGCAAACTAACAAGTCAAGAAATAAAAGTAGAAAAAGAAACTAAAGCCAACAAAATTGTGCTTCATCCAATGAAAGTAAAAGAAAAAATTGCAAATTTAGAAATAGATTCTACATTGATGAAACCATATTCTCATATATAAATGAAGTTAACATCGAAAAATTTATACAAATATATATACTATCATTAAGTTGTTAAATCTATGGAAAGTCTTTTAGTTCAAAGGAGAAAGGGAAATCACAAACAATGGGTAGTAGCAAAGTCATGTAGTCAAAGATTCATTCCAATTGCCAGCATAGAAATTACATATGAAAACTTGGTTGAGGTAGATTTTGAAAACTGGTTCCATTTCATTTCAAATGGTGGAAAAAAGGAACAATATGCACAAGTTATTTACCTTGAACAAACTAAGTTTATGTATTCATGGTGTGATTTCAAGAAGAACAGAGCCATACTTCTTGTTAATATTGCATGAGAACCTTTAGTTTGGTGGAAGCTTAGTCCTTGGGGGTCCAACTAGCCATGAATTTCAATGTACCACAAAGGAGGAAAAACGTGCTGGATCAACTAAGTTCTAACACCTAACAAAAAAAATATGCTTCCTCAACCTAAATCATAACCACGACAGAAGTCCACAAGGGTTATTATGCAATTCATTAATCTAAGAGGCAATTGGAGAATTGAAGATTTAGAAAAGGCCACGGATGCAATTAAAAGAGGGTTTATGTTGTTGAAAAAGGTAAATCAGTATTGGAACATACTTTTGACAAGCCTATTAGACCATCTCACCGGTTAGACTACGTTAAGAAAATGTCATGACCCTAACCTTGGGCGTGCAACCAAGGCTAGGGCTTATAAAGGCGCGGGCCAAGAATGAAACTTGCGAGTCACATTTCATGCTTTCAGGAGTGTAAGAAGGTGTGAGGGAATGAACCCACACACTCCCGAGTGAACTCCCACTTTGGAAGTTCGAGTCCCAATTGACTCCTGAATATTTAGGGAGCAATTTCCAAGGGTCAAACTCATTAGATTGAAATTTTCTTTATACCATTGAAAAGCTTTTGGAATTTAGATGTTTGAAATGGGCTTGTATGTCCCATTTGAATACTTAAAACACAAGTTATGACCAAAAGAAGGGTTAGGAGTCAAACTGTTAATTTGATTCCCGACCACTAAAGTCGGGAATCGCCCTGATTTATTTACATATAGGTGGCGTGCCACATATCGTTGGAAAGCTTTTGATGAGGGCTATAACTTTGCTTTGGTCACCTCAATCAAAGTCTAAAAAAAATGTTATGGGTTTCTAAACTTGTAAGAGACCCAATTTCGAAAAACTTTGGACATTTGAGTGCATGTCCCATGGCTAGGCACAAAAAATACTATAAGGGGGAAGGTGGTGGCTTACCCTAAGTTTGGGCCGTGGTGAGTCTTATGAATCTGTGTATGCCCGTGGCTCGTCCGTGCACCAAAGGTGCTCTAACCACACATTAACCAACTTGTTGTTTGGTTTATTTAGGTTCGTGTGAATAATTGATTCACTTGCTACTTGTCCTAATCCCTATCCTAAAGCTCCTGCATGCCCTTCTACCTCGAAAATGCTGTAAGTTAAGGAGCGTACCCCAACTCCTAATTCTTCCGTTGTTTCCACTTTTGGATTCATGTTTGAGTCTTTCAAGGAATGTGGGGGAACGTTAGAAAAGGTGGCCCACTTGGAGTCTTATTAGTTGATGAAGAGGCAATAGTCGTTGAATGGGTATTTGGAATGCAGGAATGAAACCTGTCAATCTCCTTACATCAATTGAAATTCAAAATGTTAGAATGAACAAAGACCCATGCAACACCATTCAAGAATGGCATTCTTGGAACCTCATGGTGGCATTGGTTTAAATGAAAGCACCGTTTGGCAGAAGGATTGGATATTTCCAGGACACAAGGACTAACCCAATTGCCTGCAATTGTCTAGATGGACATGGATTACATGTTATTTTAAAAGCAAACAAATAAGCATATGAGGCTAGGCTAGATATGATTACCTTTCCATCCCACACTTCCCACACTCTACAACCTTTGGATGCCAACTATTTTACACCATTCAAATATGCTTTTAGAAAGGAAAGAGATGAAAACATGTTCAAGAATAGCCATAGAGAGCTAGACAAGGTTACATTAGTAGGTTGGGTTGATAGAGCATTCAATCAATCGTTATCCAAGCAAAACATCAAAGTAAAACATCAAAGAAAAGTTCAAAACCACAAGGATATGGCCTTTAAACCCTAAGGCAATGGACAACCAAAGCAAACCCAACAAATTGTAAAAATCAAAATCAAATTTGGACATATTAGATGATGAAGATGGACAATTAGAAAGAATAGTAGTTGGGAGCTAATGGGGTGAAAATAGAGTTGCAACAGAACTAATCAACATCGCTACAACTTTGTAAAATGAAATTGAATCTACCCAAGATGATCGTGTGTAGTCAACAACACGATATTATGTTTATGAACCTAGATATGAACATGCTACAATAGGAGTACACAGGTCAAGTGAAACCAACATGGAAGCTAAAGTTGATTGCCTTACTTACCTTACCCAAGAACTAGTAGTTGAAGCCAACCCTATTTAAGAACCAAAAGTTGAAACCAATTTTGCCCAAGAACTAAAAGTTGAAACAGTTGAAATCCAGAATGCAATAGCTCGAACTCCGCAAGTGCTCCCTATTGCCAACATGTTGTTGCTACCAAGCTTGCTTATAATGAAAATAAGAGGAACATGACCATTAGTAGGTTATTCTAAGTTTCATGTTACACCATACCAATATTTGGGCAATCTACGTAAAAAAATATGTTAAAAGAAATAGTAAAAAAAAGAAAAGGAAACCAGAAACTAGGAGAAAGAATATAGGACCACACAACAAATAGGGTCTACCCTACATGTTTATAATTTCGGGTGAATGTGTTGGGGTGTTATTTTGATGTGCATAAATGATCTATATACCTATTTTGTGTGTTTTGTAACTTATGTGGAGGGGTCATGGGTTGAATGAGTGATGTGTGGGTATTTGGTGTTTGATTAGAGTTTGAACCCTTATTTGATTTTTGAAAACCAAAAACCAAACAACTTGGTTCGGATCCTAATAATGTTATATATTATAGGTGTCCTTATGCAATCTTAGAATTTTAGAACTCAGACCGAAGACCCTAACCCCTACCTAAACCCACAACCAAGACCTTGTAAAAATCTTCTTTAAGACTTGTTGAGTCCCATTTCATGTAGATTCACCAGGTCCAATTTAGGCTAGTTCCAAGTCCATATGTCTATTAGGTATGGGTCTTAGATCCAAATCTAAACTTAAACCTAGCTGAAAACCTTGACCCAACCATCATTGGTGTGAACCTTGGTATTAGAAACCATACCCACTTGGTATGTAATGTGACCAAGATAGAAGATATATTTTGAGATTAAGGTTTTAAATTTTTTGTGTACTTAAGAAACTAGGCTTTGTGTGATGGAGATAATGCTTGCTACTCATGTTTTGCCAAGTTTTGTGGTGCTTCATTCAAGTCCTCAAGATTGCTTCAAGATTGCTTACGCATGCATAAAAGTTAATATTATTTAGGAATGAGTAATAAGGAAAGGAAAAGTTGTATCAAGTAATGAGGAGAGAATGAAAGGGGAATTGTATTGGGAGTCAAATCTTTTGGGAGTTGTATAGGGTTGATGAAATGTCAATTTTTGTTTCAATGCTTGGATTTTTTCAAAAGAGTCATAAGGACATACCATATCAAGGTTCATATATCCCTAATATCAAACTTTCAAAAAACTAACATCATCCCATACTCATATCCATATTGAAATGAATCTTTTTAAACGATATCTATATCATTCCTTTGACGTTAGTTATATATTAAAACCATCATGGTTTCTTCCTTAGTGTTGGGTTGTTATAACTTCTTTTTCTCATAACCAACTAGGTAGGTTTTTTTTTCTTTTTGGAACCACACAAGTTATCGATATCAATTTATCTTTTAAAAAATATTCATGTTATCAATTTTATTGTTAGAAAATATATACGATCAAGTTTTTGATCTACTAATTGTTTATTATGCATGACGGTTAGTTCTCAAATACCCACCTTGAGAATAGGTTGTTGTACACGTAAGTAAGATAAGTTTTAAAAATTAATATTTCATTTTGTAAATAAGTTTTAATAATAGAATTTAAGATTTAGTTTTTTATTTCAAGGATAAGACTAGTGTGGCTTGTGCCATTGGTCCAAGTGTTACCATGTCCTCAACTGATTTTTCCTTTCAAAACTTGGTCTTTTGGAATTTATTTGAATTTTTAATGGCAGAAATCATTTAAAGATCAATATTTCCCACATTCTGATCCAAATTTTACCAAATAAATTCCATTAAATCTTGCTCATCAAAATCTTTCCAATAACATCAAAAGCACATTCCAATTCCTCCAAAAATTTCAGCTACAATTTAATTTCATTTTCAGTGAAAAAATCATTCAATATTCAAGAATTTCTACACTGCAAGTCCAATCACCATGAAACCAAGCCGATACACGCCCCCTCCTAGAGAGCTTTCCAAAGAGACCAAGAACGCAATTTGAAGCATCTTAGTTTCATCGATTTCATATGTACAAAACAAAACAAACAAAACAAGCTACCTTCCTTCATAAATAGATTACTAGAATGTGGATGCTAGAATATCCATGGTGCTAGGTGCCAAAAGAAAGCACAAAGCACATAATGTGCTAGCAAACACCATTTAGGTCAATAGTCACATATTGACAAGAGAGGAGCATATAAGAAAACATACTAAAAGCTTTTTTTCAATAAAATTTGGTATATGCCACATTTCAAGTCACCTAATGTCTCATATCAAAGAATGTGAATGTGCAATCAAGTAGTAGATAATACATATTATTTAAAAATTGAAAGTATTTTTGTTCTAACTTCAAAGTATGTGGTGGTATTTTGACATGTTCATAAACATGTTTAAAGTTTTGGGATTCATAACTTACTTGGATGAAATTCCAATCACCCAACTAGGTTATTAAAAATTGAAAATTCCATACTTGAACCAAAAGGGTCTTGTTGGTTCTTTAGATGCTATGTACCAAGTGGGTAGGTTCATTTTCTGATTTAAAAATAAATCAATAATTATTAGACTCTTAATAACCTTATTGATAACCATGATAATAATTGAATGTTTTTTCAATAATTGACCAACATTGGTTTCTTGCATCCATTGTATTGGACATACCAAGATTAGCTTGGTATGTGTCAATTGTGATACTTGCACATTAACACTAGTTGGAATCCTTTTTAGATCCAACAACAAAAATTAGGATGAAGGAAAATCAAATAAACAATTTTTAGATTATTTTTATTTTTGGGTGGATTTAGGCAATTTATAAAAGATACATTGTTTTTTGGTGTTTTTCATAAAGGCAAAAATATATGTAGATGATTTATAGGTTTAAGCAATCCATGAAGGATGTAATTGTTGATGGTTTTCCCTTTTGATATAAGAAAATGAAAAGTGAAACATGATGATGAATTTGGTTGAAGTAAGAAACCTTTCAAATTTGAATATGTTTCCCTTTGATATGCCACCAATTGTTCAACCACATCGATGTGATGTGAATTAATTGATACAAGATTTAATTGAGGGGACAAGAATATTTAATCATGTTATCAATAAAGTATGAAAAACCAAGGGTGAAAACTTACTTTTTGTAAAAAACACATGGTGAAGAGGTGACAAAAGAAAAAAAGATGAGGCCAAATTTTAAAATGCACTAATTTTGGTCATTTATAGATTTCATCCCATATATATTTTTTTGGGGTGTGCACCATTTGACATTGGGATGATTGTAACAAAAAATAGGCTTATAAGATGTTTGCATTTTTTGTGTGAGTTATTGGGTTTGAAAATTGAAAAGGAGGGCTAGAAGCGTGAAAGCACATTACAATGGCCAAAAAATGTTGTCAACTTATATTTTTTTCAAAATTGTGCAAATTTCAATTTTCACCAAGCTAATATTAAAAGAGGTTTTTATAAATACTCAAAGTAAGGTAGTTCAATTGCTAAATAATGCAACTGTCAAAGGAAACTATTTTTTTATTAATATTAAACGATTAAAGAATATATTTGTGAAAAAATAAATGTTGTCACTATATATTGCAAAATGCAAATAAATTTGTAAAATGATTCAAATAATTGCAAAACTTGATAAAATACTTAGTCATATATTGAATATGAATTGATTATACCATTTCAAGTATAATTGAAAATTTTCATCTAATTTCACAAAAAAGATCTAAACAAGTTTTCATTCAAATGAACATAATTGGGTTAAAAAAACATTTTCTTGAAAAAAAGATTTCATTTGAAAGATGGAAAGAATTATGTTAGAGGCTTTTATATCAAAATCCATTTTATATGTTTATTAAATGCTACATGAAATTTAAAAAATTGCCCCCAAAATGCACCCAAAAAAGAAAACATTTTCTTGCCTAAAGTGACAGCCCCCATAATATGCTTTCACTCAAAAGTGGTTGTAAAAGGAAATGAATTTGTTTTTTGAACATTGAGAAAGTAAGTATATTTGAGCGCTAAGAGAATGCTTGAAATGTTTTTAGATTTGTATGAATGCCGATAAAATTCACTTGACAAAGGAAATCACATGTTTGAAAAATATTGGTCAATAGATGCATTAATAGAAGTGGAGGATGTTGAACATTTAAGGAAGGTCAACAAACAATTGTCATTTATAGGTCATCAATTTTTAGATTCAAACAATGTGTCAAATTGCAAGTGAAATGCAAGCCTTTAGAGCCATGGTCACAATAGTAACACACTCTTGTTAAGATGGAAAGGTTTTTTTTTATTGTTTAGAGATTTTACAATTTTGGAATCTATATTGTTGTGTGTGTGGTTTCTTTTCATTTTTTGTTGCAAGTTTATGAGTTTGTGCAAACCTTAATGGAAAGAAAATCACTTCAATATCGCAAAAAACCTCCTTCATACCTTCATGTCAAACAAACCTTCCACCCAAACCTTATGAACTCATGTATACCCAAAACCCAAAGCTAGAATTATATTCAAGAAAAACAATATAGCTTGTTGTCTTCTTTTTTAACTTATTGATATTGTTATGCAACACATTTTGCCTTGTTTTGCCCTTTGGAAACATTGTCAAAGAGAGTAGTTTTAGGCAAAAGGCTTTGTTTTGCTCATAAAAGACTTCAATCTGTGAATTACTAACTATAAAAAATGCCTTTGATGCTTTCAATGTTTTGATGTCTTTGTTAAGTAAATAAGACATGGTTTATGGTTGTAAGTGAGAGTCTTCCTTGGAATGCATTGGAGGGAATGAAAATTGACCATAGGTCCTACCTCCAACACCTTGCCACTAATGGCACCCCAAGGAAGTCACTCCAAATGCACTTTGAATTTGAGCTTCAAACTTTGAAGATGTGCTTGCTACCTATTGACCTAGTTTATCCAACTTTTTATGATTTAGAAAGTGATTTTTCTAAGGTCATTCTATGTAGTGTGAAACAATTCCCTTGGTGGAGCCACATTGTGTGTTTTTCCATCATTGTCCAATTTTGAATGGGCACAAATTTTGTATAAATTTCAATTGAGATTATTTCATTTGCAGTCAATTTTAGTTACTTTCCATTTGTTTCATTTTCTTTGATGTGCTTGGAATATGGTGCCATCTTGTTGAATCCAAAATTTGAAAATGCATGTCTCTATGACTCTTTTTGCATGCAAACCTATAAAACTTCATTGTGTCCCAATCTCTTTTTCCATCCCTCATTGTCTTTCTCCATTCATTTTATCTCTAAATGTCTCTTTTTATATTTGTTTATCTAAATTTATAACATTATTTCTTTGTGCTCACAAGCAACTACAAAACCTCACTCTATGTCTCTCCTTCACTTTATCTCTTTTTGTTTATATATATATATATATATATATCTCTCTCTCTCTATTATTTTCATTTTATTTCCCTTCCATTTTATCTAATTTGGTTTGCAAAACCAAAATAGGACATGAGTCTTTAAGACAAAAAACCCCTAGCATGCGTAATTGATTCCACCCCATAAAAAATGATTAGTAGGTAGTCCTTCCTTTTTGAAAGGGAAAACTTTATTTTAAGTTTAGTTTAAATTGGGATTACTTCTTTTGACTTTTTAGAAGTGGTCAAAATTGTTTTTGGTGGATCTGGGTTTGCTTTTATTACCTATACTCTTTTCGAAATATAGGGCCTTACATTGCTTTGTCTATTTGTAATTTAAGCTTGTCACAAATCTTGTTAGGCTATTGATAATTGGGTACATGCATGGTATGGTGTAGACAACTTTAGAGAAAATTATGATTACAAATAATATAAAAAATAACATGTAAGATTTCACTCACTTTGAATTTTTCTAGAGATCACATGTAGTTAATTTGAGTTTTAAATATAAAATAAGTTCTTAAACCCATCAATATTGGTAGTTCTATCATTGTGTAAAAATAAAACAATAATTTTATAAACATTGATTTAGAACCTTATTTGAACGCAACTTTTTTTTATTAATTTTGAAAATTCTTTCTCTTTATGTAAAATGGTATACATAGTATTTAGCCCATTTACATCTTCAATGGAAAAACATTTTACAACTTGAAAAGATCATAATCTTCATCAATATTATAACATAATATATTTACAAATGTTTTTAAAACATTTGATATGAAATTCACAACTTGAAAGGAAATTAAAAATTTTAGTGAAGAAGAATTTAGGGTTAATAATTTCAAGTGTGAAATTTGGGTGATGCATGTATAAGAAGTTTATCAGTAATATAGCTCCTTTAAATAGATGATTATAGTTTTTCTTTGTTGAATCAAAATGTTTCATTAACCTACTTGGATTTCAATCCCCTATTGCACCATTCCAATCAAAATTAGAAATTTACATGATTTTTTTAGAAATTAATTAAAATAAAATTGGAAAAATTTAGAAACCTAAAACTTAAAACCTAAAATTAAAACCTTAAACATAAACCTAAACTCCAAGACCTAAACTTAAATGTAACCCTAAACCTTGAGCCCTCAACTTAAAATTATATCTAAAACCTATACCTAAAACCCTAAATGTAAACTTAAAATAAGGTTTTCCCTTTCAAATTAAAACCTAAAACCTAAAACCTTAGACATAAACATGAACTTAAATTAAAAATGTTCAATTGAAATGTAAAACCTATACTAAAACTTAAACCTAAAACTTTAAAACCTAAAAATTCATAGTATGATTTTGGATATCTATGGTGGAAATTTATGAATAGCCCATGGTGATCCACCATGATTGTGTTGTTCATGTAAATAACATTTTTTTCTCACTCATTAAACCATCTTTGATGGGACGAGTTGTTCCAAGGTTCACAAATTTGATGAGGTTCCCATCAATAAGTCCAATGTAATCATGGAATTGTGAAAGTTATAGAGCCAAAACCCATTGCTTTTTGACAACTTTAGGCCACTCCAATTCCACGTGAAAGCATCATACTTAATCACATTGTCATTTTTCATGTACAAGATGAAAATGAACAAATATTATTCCAAAATCAACATGCATGTCACTAGAACATCCTAGAGACATACATTGGGGTCGATTGATTGTTCACTTTCTTCCTCCAACTTTGTCCATATGAAATATTCCCAAATGTTGACACATGATTGTAGCCTACATTCAATGTAATTCAATCATCTTCCACAAATCCCTCAAGAATATTTTCATTGTTACTAGAAGAGTTCAAGTTAAGACTCGATATGTTGAACTCCAAAGGTGACAACTAGAATGTATCCTCCAAAAGAAAAATGAAATGGGACTTGCAAAAACATTTAAAAACAAAACTTTAATGTCACTTAACACTCCAAATTGAAATGGAAGATTTCAAATTCTAAAGAGGTGAGATGAAATTAAGGAAAAACAAATAGAAATGGAATCCCTCCTAGTTATATATCGTAATACCTTTACCATTTTGACAACAAACTACCGAATAATTATTTAAATTTAAAATCATAATTTTGACACCTGATTTTTTGATTTTGAAATTTTTGGCAGGTAATGATTATACAAAATAATAAATAAAGTTTTTTGTCACTGTTCTGGAGCAGTTTAGTGTCTTTAGATTACTTTAGTTTTAAATCAATGTCGTGAAAGGTTTGTAGTTCAAATTATACAATTGACCATTTAAATTTATTAAAATTTTGGCACAATTAATAAATGATTTTTTGAAAGTTCAACAAAACAAAAAAGAAAAAAATTTATGCCAAAATCTGAAAGATACTATGATAATATCAAGGGCATCAAACAAAAAGCTCCACCAACCCCATACTCCCACAACCCTAAAAATAAAACTCGAAACCCCACCCAATCATGAAAAGAATTCAAAAGTTGAGATAAATACTTGGATCCTAGGTATCCCCTAAAACCTCCACCAACCAAAAAATATATATATTAAAGGCTTGAACCCACCTGCTCTGCATAAGAAACAAACCCTTGCCCCCTCCTCCACCTATTTGGACCCCTACACACACCCCCCGGAAGAAAAATAAAATAAAAAATCATGATCTCCCCGCCCCCAAATCGCCTCACTTACCCTCAAAATCCCCAAAAACCCTCCCCAAACACACATTTCCCCTCCCCTCCCAAATTCAAAAAGTTGCAATTGTCAACCTTTTGGACCGTGCACCTATTTTAAGGTGGTGAAAGGCGATCCGCCTACTCAACCCCTTTCAGGGTGACTTTATGGACGACTACAACTCGGGGTGATTTTTTTTTGGGTGTGAGACACCCTATGAAATTCATGGTGACTTCACGTATAACTTTGTTGAATCATTGAGAAATTTTAGGGTAATGGAGATTCTTTTGAAACTATTACACATATTGTAGTGCTTATAACCTAAGACACCTTTGAAAATATGAGATGTATAAAATTATCCTTAAAGTCACCTTGTCTTTGGACCTCTCTTTTCATTTTGGAATTATTTAATCCTTCATAAATGTTAATTATTTGAAAAATTAAAATTAAAAAATGAACTCAAGCAAGGAGAAGCAGTTTTCTCATAAACGAGGGCGAAGAGTATCAGTTGACCTAAGTTTTTCTTCCTCGTACCTAGTTTTGATACCGCGTTTTACTCTCTCTCTCTCTCTCTCTCTTCTCTCTCTTTAGGGTTGCGTCCGTTAGGATATTCCTTCGGAAACTTTGTCTCCACGCTGCGGCGACGCGTTCCCGAGGACAAGAAGTTGATGCAAACCCGCCCGACTTCATTACAACGAGACAAGGGAAGCAGAAAAGAAGGAAGAAAGAAAGTCAAAGAACAAAAAGCAGCACGTGGATTTGTTAGTTGCTTGATCAGCAGATAATTTGGAGACCCCATCTATCTGCACTTGGAGATCTGACGAAGTCTTTGTAGATTACAACTGAGGACAGACATTCCATCGCAGACACGTTTGTCGTCGGTCAAAGACAATGATCTCCCAATCCCTTCGGAGAAAAAAGGAAATTCAAAGGCCGGATCTCCTTTCTTCCTCTGGATCTTCTTTCCCTAATGGATCCTGCAGCTCTGCTGCTGTTGACTCCATGAACCGTCTTCGGCGCGTTCCTGCAAGACTTTATATAACCTGCTGCTGCTGCACCCATGATGATTTCCATTTTGATCATCAATCAATTGTTTTGCTTCAGCTGATCTTCATCTCTTCTTCAGCTGCAGTAATAATATTTCTCTACCAAAGTAATTTGCCTCATTACTCCAACAGTGTGGTGCTTATTTCAAATACTTCCACCAAAATTACAAACTGGTAGCAAGTCGATTTGAGGACGAAGGATGGCAAGGTGGAGTGCGTTTGGAGTTCGTGGCTGTGTGTCTCGGAGGTCGATGTTGCTAATCGTCGTGCTTTGCACGATGCTGGTCTCCTCTGTCGTCGCTTCGGGTATGTCGCGATTCCGAGACTTGCTATGTCGCATATATATATAGTCGATTGATCATAAGCGTAATTTCACGTTAGAATCCTCAGGCCTATTCTTTGCTTCCTGGTGAACTTGTTGCACTTGATGTGGGTGTTGCTCTAGAGCAATTTTTTTCTACTTGCAGCCTCTCCTATCAGCAACCCAGTGATAAACGTAAATTGGCTGATCCTATGAAAGTGTGGGCATGGGCATCATGTGTGATTGCAGTTGATTCCAGCAGCTTGAACTCGGAAAAAACTTTCAGACTTAGAAGAGCTCTATTGACGGCGACGGCTACTACTCCCGCTGCAAGTATGCAATTCTTCTTAATCCCACCAACTTCTACTTCACAGCTTGCAGCTATTCTTCACACACCTTACAATTTTTCGTTGCAATTTGTTTTGGAATCCGTTACTAGCCGGCACATGAATTGGGTGCCAGAGAAATTGCACATTGCATAGATCTGCACTCATTTTTGTATAAAATTCCTCTCAATTCCACATCATATAACATGTTTTCCAAGATTTATGTTATTATCTCACGCAAGTTACAAGTCCTTTCTCTAAGACTCTCCTTGTGTTGTTGGAAATTGAAATCTTCAACAGCCCCGGGTGCAGCAGCAGCTCCTCCTGCTTCAAATGGTACTGATAGCAACCCACCTCCTCCAAACTCTTCCACAACTTCTGAAGGTACCTCCTACTTACTTACCTACCTACCCACCTCTCCTCACATGAAATGTCTGTTTGATCTCTACTTGAACCAATTTGCCAAGTCCATACCCTAGGCGTTGGTTATGAATAACTTACCCTTAAAACCCTTATTGATAACCATCCATTTTCTCAATAACTGCAGAACATTGATCATTGCTTCCCTATTTTCCTTCTTTTCTTTTTCTAGGGTTGAGCACAGATATTTTAACTATTTTATTAGCACCTTTGTGAGTCGAAATGTATCAATTGCAACCTAGTTTCTCAAATCTCATTCCCAGCCTAACCCCATCAATCCAAGGATCTTTTTGGCCTTGCTATAACACGTTTTAAGCCCATTGGGCATGAACCTAGTAAGATTTGTAACTGCAATCAGAGTAAATTTGCAATTTCTGGAGCAATATTGATTTGAAAGGTTCAATGTGTTTTGTGTGACAGGATCAACAAGTGGTGCGAAAGGTGAATCAACTTCAAAAGTTGGCCTGTACATTGGTATTGCATTTGTTGCCATTGTGGTGTTAGGATTGATTGTGTGTCTAGTGTGCCGATACTACACAGGGAACAGCTTCAGAAGAACTCGCCTAATTTAGTTCTTTGAAAGAAGCTCACCACAATTGGCATTTGCAAGCACACTTTAAACACACAATTTTGTTGGCCACAATATGATGCACACAAGACCCAATATTCATTATTACTTTTTCGACATGTTGTGTGTTCTTCACTTCTTTTTCTACCACACCCTTTTGGGTCTTGGGAGAACACAAAAGAAGTGTGGAATCAAGGGTTCTAGAAAAAGTGTACCCTTGGCCATCTTTCACTGGGAAGTTTGGTTCAAATTGATACTGAACTACAACCCATGTATGGGAATACTATCGTGCCTTGTATGGCACTATAGTGAAGAAGACCATTAGTGCCTTGTATGGCACTATAGTGAAGAAGACCACTAGTGCTGTGTATCATGTATGGCAATTTGAAGCTAATTAGGGTTTCTGAGCAATATTGTCACATACGCATACCAGAGTAGATAATTTTTTCACTGGCATAAGTATTTTAGAGCTCTAAGTATTGAGGGTTTTCTATTTTGATTTCTTGTAATATTGTTGTATGGATTCAGCATTGAGGTGCTGAGTAATTTATTTGTTTATTGAAAATTCATTTTGGCATATAATATATTATTTTCCATGTGCATCCTTCTTGCAATTCTCTTTTCAAAGAAACATTTTCCCCGTGCGAGAGTAGGCTCAATGCACTTGCATCCTTTTTTATGCCCCCTGATCACCATTTTCAACAAATGCATGATCTCCTACATTCTAGCAACACCATGGACACACACCACATCGATGCACATTTTTCCTTAAATGAAAGCGCTCAAGGAAAATCTATGTGCTCTCTCTCTACAATTTCAAGAAGAATTTGATTAGTGTTGAATTTGTTCATGTACTATGGTAGGAGGAATTTTGTGTGGTGCCATTAGAGTTATCTGTGAAGTCTAGGGGGTGAGAACGGTCAGTTGCGGCATAATAGAACATAAAACGCGCAACTTGGAATGAAAATTTTACACAATGAAATAACTGGGACTCAGACTAGTTTTTTTCCAGCAATTTTGGTGGTAAACTGAGTTTCATCCTGGGATTCCTTTTTCGTGAGTGCCTACACTGCTGCTACATATATTTTCACTGCTCCTACGTGTACAATTACTATAATTACTCTCGAACCTTGTGCATTAAATGCTGCGTTTCAGCATTTCATGCAGAGATTTAATAGAATTTCATTACTTTGCAGATGTCACTTAAAAGGGTATTAGGGGTGAAAGCAGGCCCAAAGAGAGGGTGAAAACAGGCTGACTTTACGGATAACTCTAATATTTGGTAATACTTGAAACAATAAAGTTTTGTGTAGGGTAGGGCATTCCTCAAATGGTTCTTGAGGTGACAGCCAAGTGTGGACTCTTATTTCTGGAATGCTTTAATCCAAGAGCATTGCTAGGCATAAGGTGTGACCATTGATTTCTTTCAATGAACAGCCCAGATTGCACAATAAGAGCAACATGCATATGGCTTGTAGTAGTTTGATTATTGAAATGCCCACTGTATGCATGTAATATTGTGTTGTGTGCAAGCTACATGACCTAGGTAAATTTTATTTCATAATAGAGAAATCTGGAAATTCGTCATCTTTGTTTGTGCCTCCTTTCACCCCCCTAACCCCACTTTCAATGGTATTTGTCAAGTAAGGAAATTTTATTAAAACTCACTATGAATTGCTGAAACATCATTTAATGCACAAGGTTCAAAAAGAATTATAGTCGCTGTAGAGGTAGTAGCAGTGAAAATATATGTAGCAGCGGTGAAGGCGCTCAGGAAAACAGAAAGCCATCAATTTCTTTCTAATGTACTTTTTTGCAGGGATTTCTTAAAGTCACCCTATTTAGACCAAACTCAGGGTACTGATGCTGTTTTTTCCTGACTTTACACGATGACTCTAATATGTTCTCTAAATACATTAAAAACTTTTAAGGAGTGCTTTATGTGTTTTGTAAAGCCCAAGACCCAAGGGCATTCCCAAAATAAGAGGCCTAGGGGTAATCATTGAGTTTAGCATCGAAACTTGGGAGCATTCCTTATTTGTGGGCTTTTAGGTAATGGCAAATTATATCAATTCATTTTTGGCATGAGAGAAATTCATTTTGATCAAATATTTTTAAAATAATTGTCTGATTGATATCACTTTCTTATCATCACATTTTAATGATTTAAATTATTTTCAAGAAATTCGAAATAATTAACATTTCTTTGCATTATATAGAACCTAGTGAAATGACAAGGTTGCAAAAATTGTTAATATTTATTTTTTAAAAGAGCTTTTTCAAATCAGAAAAATCTGAAACTTTAAAAGTTCATAACACTTTTGAATTTTTGTCAATGATATGTTAAAATATAATGTTAACTTAATAATCATTCACATGAATTTTGAGGAAGAAATTTAAACAAAGAATTGACAACAATGAAAATTATGAGTCCATTTACAAGTTTGAAATGTATTGTGAGGTCCAATGTATGAAAAATTTAAAAATATTTCATTTGGTTTATGCAAACAAGTTGATTGTGATTTTGTGAAGGTCTATTGGAATAATAATTTATTTCATAAAAATGGGTATCATTTTACAATATTACAAATTAAATAACGTGGAGAATCATTTTAATTTTTTACAATATTGTAAAAATGATCTTATGACACACATTTAAGCACACTGTGAAATACAATTATCCTTTACACATCAAAAGTACCAGGTGCATGTTAAAAATGAACTTTATCACTTGTAGATTAAGAGTAAAAAGGTTCTTACCATTATTGGCAATTTTTTATTTTATGACGAACTTCATGTTTCAATCTTATATATTAATTCGCTTGTCTGTCTGTCTGTCTGTGACATGACAGTTCCACGTTTAAAATCGCCGGCGGAATCGGCCCGGACAGTCGGACAGTTCCGCCGGCAGAACCGGCCCTTTTCCGCCTATTTCCGGCGGGCTGCCCATAATAGGGTTTTTTTTTTTTTTTTTTTTCTCCGGCCCTTTTCTGGCGGGCTGTCTGTTCGTGACGTTTTTTTTTTTGTCCGACCCTTTTACGGCAGGCCTTTTTTGTTTTTTTTTCCTGCCCATTTCCGGCGGGCTGCCCATAACAGGGTTTTTTTTTTTTTTTTTTTTTTGGGCCCTTTCCGGCGTGCCCAGGGTTTTTTTTTCTTTTTTTCTTTTTCCGGCCCTTTTACGGCGGCCTGCCCAGGGTTAATAACAGGGTTTTTTTTTTTCCTGCCCATTTCCGACGGGCTGCCCAGGGTTAATACCAGGGTTTTTTTTTTTTTTTTCCAGCCTTTTCCAGCGTGTCTGAAGGTCACGGGTACCCACTAGTGTTTTTTAAAAATTAAAATTATCTTGGTTATGATTTCAATTCTAGTTTCACATATAAATGAAACTGGGTATTTGCCACACAAAACACATTGAACCCTTTCTATATTTAACCCACAGTTGTTGGCTAGTGCATTCCAGTCTATAAACATCCCGACTTGACATTCCAAAACATGACCCTCACACATAAGTTATATAATCAAATGGTGGGAACTGATTTCATTTAAATACCATCTAGCTATCATGCATGGTACAAGGGAAAATTCTCAATTTTAGGTTTTTTCAAAATACCTCTCCAAGGTCAGCAATAAATAAATTATTTTTGAAAATTTTCAAATTTTCTAAAAATTATCTATTTGAAATGTCAAAATATAAAAAATTGGTGAAAACCCAGCAAGTTCTTGCTTCAAGTCAATCCACCATTGCAAACCAAGTGTTCAATAATTAAGAACATTTCTCCATCTTGTAATTTGGTGGAACATTATTTTTTAATTTTTTTTGCAAGTAATAAAAAATGTTGTGCAGACGTTCAAAAAAATTTCCAAAAAACGTTACCTATATTTATTGACAAAATTTCATAAGTTATTATTTTTATTACTACACAAAAATTTGAAAAATAAAATATTATTTAACACCCGATTGTCAAACCTAAAATGGTACTAAGGTATACCATTATAGCCAAAGGTGGTGTAAACTATTATATTGAATGTAAATACTAAGACAAGAAGATGATATATAGTTTTGTAAAAATCACAAATATTACATATTTGCAAATATTACTTGTCTTTTTACCAATTTTTAGTTCTTCTAATTATCTATAAAAATTATTTTCTAGACTTTGAAGAATCAACATTCTCTGATTTCCTTTTCATGAACCTATAAATCACAAGTGGGTTTAAGATTGAAACTATGTATGTTTATTACGTAGCTATGGAAATCTATATTCTTGTTTGCAAAAATATTTTCTCACATTTTTATTATCTTTGCATAATTAGTATGTCACACCATTATCCTACCATGGACTTCACATAAATTATACCAAAACCTTTCAAAATTAAAATTTCAATTCCTTTCACAATTTTATTCCATAAAACTTTACATTCATATAATAACTTATTTTTATCAAGTGAAGATGTTTCCAAATATCACAAACACGCATTTATATACTACTCAAAAGGAAATTAAATAAGAAATTTCTTAAAATTTACACATCACATGGCTCCCCATGTGATTTCACATGCATAATAAAGTGACAAACACTTTTCACATAAATTATTATGTGTGAATCAATGCACATTAATGTGTCAAAGACTTTTCACAATTTTCATTATCATGTGAAAGTCAAACACATTAACTAAAACTATGACCAAATCATAAATAAACTATGAAATCCAACTAACAAATAAATCACCAAATTTAACCATTAAATAATTACATAGGTAATAATTTAATTACATCAAATTACATCATTCCCAAACTCATTATGGATTTCGTTTTCAGAATCACATATCTAAAACATTTTTCAACTTATTATGATTATGCGATCTAGGTATTGTGAACCATTAACATTTTCAACCTCATAAGATCTATAATCTGTAAACACTTTGCTGATGACAAAAGGTCTAAACCACTTGGGCAACAATTTTTTATAAGCCTTTCGATGATGTCACACGTCAAACATCATAACAAAATCATTTTTTTTTCATTTTTTTTTTTTCATTTTTTTGTCAAAACCTTTCATTTGTTGAGCCTACATGACCTCAATGGATTGGTGGGCCCTCAACTATAGTTCATCCAACTCATTAAGCTACAACAATCAATAGTGTTGGGATTCATCCAAAAGAAGTCTTATCGTCGTGGCAATGCGTAAAGTCATTATTTGTAGTTCAATGGGTAAGAACGCTTTCATCCCATGAGTTTAACAAAAAGGTGAATACCATGTGATGGTTTTATATGTGGTGTTATAAACCCACACAACATGGTGAATCTTGAGATCCCAATCACAAATGTTCACATGAACTTCAACCTTTTCTGCTAGCATGGAACACAATGTCCTATTAGTCTTTTCCATTAGGCCATTGGTGTTAGGTTCATACATAATGGTAAACCTATGTTTCATTACAAGGCATGTTAACAAGTTTTCCACAACCTCACTTAAAAACTTGAAACCATTATCAAAAACAATTTCGAGTGGTGTCCCAAATCAAGTAAAGGTTCATTCATATAGAAATCATGTTACTTATTTTTTCATTGAAGGAATCAAGGCATGAATTTTTTATGAGGTAGTCTATTGTAACCACAATGAATCCATGCCCTCTCCTAATCACTAGTAATGGCCCCATTAAATTAATTCCCCATTTTTCAAAAGGTCCCAGAGGTGGGATGAGGTGTAAAGGGCCATTCATAGTAGACCTTTGTGCATAAGTTTGACATACATCATAACTCCTACAATAATCATGGGCATCCTTGAAGAGGGTGGGCAAGTAATAACTTATTTACAAAATATTTTCTATTATGATTTGTCCTGCAAAATGGCTTCCACAAAACCCATCATGAAATTCATACAAAAGTTGTGAAGTTTCACCTTTTCTAAATAGCTCATCACAAAACACCATCCTTTCTTTGGAACTAAAGTTGGTCCCTGATTATCAAGTAATTTCAACTCTTCTATGCAATTCATGTTCATATTGCCTTTGCAATTCCAACTAGAAACCTCTTACCATCCAAATATTGAATGATTTATCAATATTCCTTAGGAGCCTTTTTTTGCATTAATGGTCATTATTGTTGGATCTGGAAAGTCATCATCTTTTAAAATATCACCCATTCCTTCATATGCCTTTGTAAGGCCATCAACATTGCCATGTTGCTTTCTTAGACGATGGACAATGTCACTGTCAAGTTCTTCCATTAATAGTAGCCATCGAACAAATTGACCACTTGGATTGGACTTGTTGATTAAATAGGCTAAGGTCTTGTGACTTGTCACAATTTTGACCTTATATCTCAACAAGTAATGGTGAAACTTTTCAAGAGAGAAAATAATTATAAGACCTTCCTATTTGGTCACAATATTATTTTTCTGTATCGAAATTAATTATTTACTAGTAAAATGAATTGGATGGTCATTCCCACTTTCGTCCAATTGAGCTAATGTGTTACCATTACTTCTCTAAATGCGTCATAATATACTAAAAATGGTTTGTTTTAATCTAGAATTTGAAGGATTAATGCAGTTTGAAAAGCTAATTTAAACTATTCAAATGTATGTTTTGACACCTTATCTTCCATTAGTGTAGGTGCATCTTCCCACATGAATTGTGTTAAAGTAAGTGCTTTTGCCGCAAACATGTGTATGAACCTTCAATAATAACCCATCATCCCCAAAAAACCTCAAAGGGCTTTCTTTGTGGTGGGGAATGAAAACTTTGAAATCCTATCAATCTTTTCAGGATCTATGGCTACCCCATCCTTTGACACAATGTGTCCAATCATTTTCCCTTTTGAAAAACTAATTGTGCCTTTCTTAAGGCTCAAAATCACTGTTAAATCATCAAAATGTTGAAAGATTAACTAAAATTTAGTAAGGTGAGAAGCCATTATAAACTTTAAAGTCATTAATGAAAACTTGTAGAAAAAGGCCCAAGAATGGTTCAAAGACCTTGTTCATTAAACATTGAAATGTCCCTAGAACATTGCATAAATCAAAGGGCATTATTGTGTAACAAAATGTTCCCAATGGTATGGTGAATGTGGTCTTCAATTAATTTTCTAGAGCAATTTTCACTTGGTGGTAACTCTTGTACCCATCTTTAAATGCGTACATTTCGTGCCCTGCTACTTCTTTCAAAACATTTTCACAAAATGACAAAAGGTATCGGTTTTTCTTAGTTATTTTGTTTAAAACTTTGTAGTTGACACATACCTTTAGCCTACCATTTTTCTTTAATGCCAATACCATAGGAGAACCCCATTCAATTGTTTCCACAGGTTTAATGAACCCTGTGCCCAACAACTTATCAAATTCCTCCTTCACCATTGTAGTGTATTTTGGATTCCACCTCCCTTGTTTGGTCTCAACTTATTTGGCATTCAGTAACAATTCAATTTTGTGTTGTTCCATGGTGACTTCCTTAGGGTCCTTGTAGTTAAAAATAAACATATGGATATATTTACTTAGTGAATCTTCATATTGCCTTCTTTCTTTAGGGCACAGGTTTGGTCGTAGTTGAATTTTGTGCACCATTTCCATGATTTTTCCTTTTGTTAACACACGTGGAGTTGATTGGTCGTTATCCTCTTGAATTATTTGATCTACCTAAAACAAAGCTCCAACCTTGGGGATTACTTCCAAACATATAACCTTATTTTCTCTTCATTAAAATCATCTATGTAAATCCCTTAAAATTAAAAATTTGGTCTGTTTTTTATTCATCATCATACTCACTCATTCTTTTGAAGCTTTTCATAAAGTTTACAAATGGAACTTGTTGTCGGTTAAGATGAATTCCAATGGTCATTCATGTTCAATTGCTATGGCATTCAAAGGTCCTTTGGGATTTTAGGTGTTGACAACCCTTTCCCCAATTCCCTTCGAACTAACAACACCATTGCCATTAATTGTTCAATGGTGATGTTTGCCTTCTATGATCCCACATCCTTCACCACCGAATAAGTATCAGAATTTTTAAAAATTGGAAAACCTTGGATCCAAACCTTTGCCTTTGACTTTTTTTTCTTTCTTGTTTGGTGCCTTTTCTCATCTCATTGAACCTCTTGATGTTTGTGTCAGGATGAATAGTGTCCTCTAGCAATCATTTAGTTTGGACCATGACATCAACCACATTCTCGAGAATTTTGAAGTTTTTTTTCTAAATCCATCAAAGCCTTTTTTTGTTCTTCTCTCATCGATTCAATTAAATGTATTTGAGCTTTGCCCTTTTGTTTTGTAGAAAACCTTTGAATTGAAGAACTCACATTTTCTTTGGTAGGCAAGGTTGGAAAGTTTAGACATTCTCTTGAATAATGTCCCATTTTTTGACACTTATAACATTGAACTGTTGACAAGTCCTTCTCCATGTTTTTGCTCTTGCTAATCCTTGCCTATAGTAGATGGACATTCAATTAGTTCATTTGATATTCATTTGTACCGTAACCAACTCCATGTGAAAGCTCATTTTTGGATGCTTTCATGGCTTTGGTTTAGTAAAAAATTAAACTGCCTTTGCCATGGATTGCATAGTTGGTCGTGGAATTTTCTCCATGTTCTCCTCCTTTTATTCAGCCACTTTTGTCGTTACATCAAAGGTCTCTAGTTATTCATATATCATTTATTGTTAAAATTTTAATAATAAACCAATGCTGAAATGCTCTAGCACCAATGCATTGATTCCAACAAAAATTAGATCAATTTTTTCATGGCCTTGTGCCTTAAAACACCCTTAGAGTTTATTTTACAATGTCATTATTTTATCTTTACACTCTCTCATTGACTTTAAAGTCCTTCAACTTCAATTGATTAAGTTTAATTATTAAATTTTGGTAGACATTCTTCACAAAAAAATCTTTCACTAGGGTCTTAGTTATGTCATTCCATAATTCCTTCAATGTTTCTTTTTGTTGTTCAAACCAATGTGATGTCCTACCTTTTAAGAATTGAAGAAAAAAACATTAAAACCATTTTATAGTTGTTCTAAGCCTCGTACCAATATAAGTTCTCTTATATTCCCTTAAAAATACTTTAGAATCTTCACCCTTATTTTTTTTAAAACCTAGAATAACCATGTTGATTTTCATTTTATTTTTATTTTATTTTAAAAGATTAAAAAAACACACCAAACTAATTAATTCCCTTTGACCAACTATCACTTAGCTTTCATAGACTCTCCTCATGAATTAGAAAATTCCCTATGGCCCAAATTGCATTTGTAATAAGATTTTCCTTATCATCTTGGTGCAAATCTTTAAACGACCAAACATTTCCAACCCTACAATTATCCTATTTAAATGCCTAGATTGAAAGACATCATTTACAAGATCAATGACACTTCCACTTCACATGACATGCAAATTATTGGTTTTGGCATAGTCTAAAGTGCATCCTTTTTCTTAAGATAGATGAATAAATGTTGTTATGGTGTGATCACCCTTTGGGGTTGCCTCGTAGGTTCAAGGTCAAGTAGAATCCAAATGTTTCTTGTCATTTATGTAGTTGTGACAATAACATAGACTTGGGCTCAAACAAAATTATTTGTGTTTATGGTCTTCATGATGTTATTTTATGTGTTTAATTGTGCACCAAATTCAATTTGGCTTAATTTTTGTAATTTCCCTTAAATTGAATCTCTTTGACCCATGTTGTCAATTTTATCCATGATTTGGGGATAAACAAATTACTTTACATTTCACACTCTAAAACAAAGCAAATAATTTATTCTTTTTTATTAAACTTTCAACAACAAAATTAAGTTTCACAAAAAATAAAACATAGATTCGAGTTTTGAATAAGAAACCAAAAAATGTAAATCACAAGTGAGTTTATGACCAAAACTATGTATGTTTATTACATAGCTATTGAAATCTAGGTTCTTGTTTGCAAAAATATTTTTTCACATTTTTATTGTCTATGTATAACTAATATCCCACACCATTCTCCTACCAAGGACTTCACATAAATTATACCAAAACCTTTCAAAACTAAATTTGAATTCCCTTCACAATTTTATTCCATGAAATTTTACACATACAATAATTTATTTTTGTCAAGTGAAGATGTTTCCAAAGATCACAAACACGCATTTATATACTAATAAAAAAAAATTAAACGAGAATTTTTAAAAAGTCTACACATCACATGTCTTTGCATGTGATTTCACATGCATAATAAAACGACAATGATTTTTCACATAAATTATTATGTGTGAATCAATGCACATTAATGTGCCAAAGACGTTTCACATGAATTATCATGTGAAAGTCAAACACATTAATTGAAACTATGACCAAATCATAAATAAACTATGAAATCCAACTAACAAGTAAATCACCAAACTTAATTGTTAAATAATTGCATAAGTAATAGTCTAATTACATCAAATTACAAGCTCACCAGCCTTCTCTTAACAATTCACAGAGCGCAACTGATAATTATGATTAATAACAAACACAAAATGTTTTCTCCCCACATTTGGATTCCACTGAAAAAAGTATACAATGGAAAAATGAAAACCCAAATAGCCCATGCATAAAACCTTTCCAATGTTCTAGGTTTGCCCTCCAAATTCCCTTTGGAGCTCCCACTAAAATCCTCTAAAGTGGATATTCTGTTTCAGCCACATGAATCCCAATGTATATCCCACAAAGAACCCTCAAGTATATCCCACCCAACAGCAATTTGCCATACAGACCACCCATGAAACTTTTGTGGCGCTCCATGATTTTCCTCAAACAGTCCCTATCATCTATACTTAATTACAATGCTTCTCTTCTGAAGTTCATAGTGCAGTGGACTCCAGAAAAGAAGACAAAAACTCACGATACAACATTCTTCCCTAACCACTTCACAACACCATCCTAAAAGGAAGTCCAAAAATTCCCAACAACAGAAAACTTAGCAAAACACTTAGCTTTCTCTTGCAAACCCCCCCACCCCCCCCCCTTTCCAAAAGCACGGATCTCAGCTCATTATAGTCTGAACTCCTACCATTTTTCATCTGTCACCAAATCCAATGAAGAAGCACCATAATTCACTATGAAAAGCAAACAAACAATGAAAATAAACATATGAGCTTACCAACAAAAACAGCTGACCCCATGCCCACAAAGCAACCCCACCCGTCCATGAATGTAGACCTGCAACCATAAAGCAAGAACAGAAAAAAAAAACCAAAACTAGGAAAAAAAAAAACTACCCTTACTGTGAATGATTAACATTTCACATCAAGTGCCAAATTAGGTCAGTCCAACTTCGATCCCCTTTCCACTTTCTGCTCATATTAGGTCACTCTACAACTTATAGACCAATTTTGCTATTGCCTTCTAGTCAAGAAACTAGTTTTGTATTCAACTAAAGTTGTAGACTCTTCTGGAATCAGCGAAAAAAAGATTTTAAAAGAAAAGGCTTTTGGTTGAAGTCTTTTGATCCTCAATATTTCACCACAAACATAAAGTCATGGTTACAAGACTCGTTCTTATATATATATATATCTACTTATATAATAGACTTGGTTTTGTCGAGTTAAGGTCGTCCTTTCCATCCATCCGTTCCGTCATCCGAGTTCCTCATCCCTGGATGAAGAAGATGATGGAACGGGAGGAGGAGGACGACTCATGGCGGCGGCAGCACGCCCGCACACAAAGCTTGGCCAGCGTGATTTCCGCAAAATCTATCCAAACGTTTGGCGGAGAGACAAGGAGGAGGATGCTCCTGTGGGGGAGAAGCAGCAATGGGTGCAAGCGCGAGGACGCGGGGAGAGAGAAGTGCATGGCAGGCACATGCATTGCTACTGCTGCTACGTCCATCGCCACGCCTCCATCGCCGTTGGCCGCCCTTCCTTCCTTGCTTGCAGCTCCCTCTCTCTCTCTTGGCTTGCAGCAACCAGGACAGCATTCCCTACTTTTCACGCGGGCAGATCGGCATCCTAGGGTTTGAAGAAGCATAGTTCAGATTGGCTTTGTTCTGCATGGTCAAAACAATCTACTGTTGTTTTACAGTGATGATGTGGTAATGCAGGTTGCATAAGCTCAATTTCCTGGAGCTGCAGACAGCAGACATACTGAGAGTTTGTGAATGTTTTGCTGTCTTTATGATGATGATGATGCTGTTGCTGCAATGGAGGAGGGTTTGAAAGCAAAAGCTGACCAAGGCAGATGTTGTGAGCCTCAGTTTGACAGCCAGCTTCCATTATATTTCATGTTGCTTGAACACTCCCTCTTCGAGTTCCAGACAGTTTGAAGAAAGTTCATGTCCATGCTCACTATTGCCAGTAGTAGTAGTATTAACTTTCAGTGTTTTGACAGCATGTTTCTTTTGTGATCAGTTTTTATTTTCCTGATGGTTCTTTCTTTTTTCTTTTTCTTTTTGTGGGGGGGGGGGGAAGATTATGGGGATTTGGGCAAAGTTGGCAGGCATCTTTCATGAGGAAGAATGTTTCTTTTTTTTGCAGCAAACCAAGATACTGAAATTCAGCACCGACCTTCATTGGATGATTTGATTTCGCTGAGTTTCAAGTAGAATTTTGATTTGTTGCAGCATTCACATTTTTCTGCCTTTTTTTCTGAAAACATGAAAGATTTTGGACCACTGCAAGCACATGGTATGGGTTTTCATGTGCTGATCCCATGGGGAAGAATCAGCAACGCCGACTCCTGCCGAAGATTGCACCACCGCCACCCCAGAGAGTTCATGAGTGGGGTTGTTGGAAATCCTCTCAAGGATGATCTAAGAACAACTGATGCTTCTGCTGGTGCAAGACCAGACCCACTGCATTTTGGGTCATTTCTTCAGTTCGCCTCATTGTTATGCCTGTTGTTGGCATCATTATGACAACAGTATGTACTCTTTTCTTGGACCTTTCAGACACCCAAGTTCTTTACTGTTCTGTAACCAGTTCTCATCTTTGAGCTGACAAAAGGGGTCATGAGAGGATCCATCATTAGTGGGTTTTCCAACCTCACAAAAGTCAGTGGGGCCTGCCTTAGGCAAACGCAATTCTTCATCTGCACTTTCTCAGCATGTCATTCTGGGTCCCAGTACCAAGGTAATGGGTTATTATATTATTGTATGGGAGCTTGGGAAAGAAATTGTGCACACCTTGAAAGAAAGAGAGAGAGAGAGTTCTCAAGGTTGTTGGTGTGGGTGCATGTGACAACAGATGGTAGATAGAAAAGACTTCATCGTGCTTGAGGAGGATCTTTGGACCCCATTAATGGCATTAGAGTTCCTTGAAGTGGAGAAGGTGGAGTGAGAAAAAGGAGTTGCAGCTTGCTCACTTCCATATCCTTTCTTCTCCTCCTCCTCCTCTTCTGCTGCTTCTTCTTCTTCTTCAGCATCTGACAGCAAACTGTCACAAGAAACAAACTGGGTGGCACTCCATTCAGGGCTGCTCCTCCTCCTGTCACCATCAGCTGAGCTTGCAGCTTGATTGGCTCCGTCCTGCAGAGCAGCATTACCGCGTCTCTCCAGCTCAAGACATGCTGCAAGAGACTGGCCAGACATGCCAATTGGATGTTGTGGGTCCATGAGGATCACCTCAGACAGACTCTCTCCAAGGCTTGATTGCAAGCAGTTGCCACATGATCCAAGAAGCTCTCGGATTCCACAGCTTCTATTAGCTATGATGAAGCTCCACCTCCCTCCCGGGCGACTTCTTCCGTGGTTATGGGTGTCCACCAGATGATGATGATGTATGCCTGCTGCTGCTCTGCTGCTCTCCCTGAAGCCGAATATTCCATGGGCAACCCAATGAGGCTACCAAGGGTGATTCTCCTGGAGTCTTTAAAGAAGCTAGAGGAAGTCACCGTTTCACTCTGAAAGTCGGAATCAGATTCCGATGATTCTGCTGCACTCACGCTTGCGTCTGACAAGTAAGGAAGAAAACGGTTGAAGCTTCCCCCCACTAAGGTATGCTGCTCAGCTGCTGCTGCTTCTTCAACAAGTCGAGCTGCTTGCAACCATGATGTCTGAGCTGCTGTTGCTACTACTGCTGCAATGGATGCACTGCTCTCTTCCTCCGCTACCTGAGGACTTGCTGCGTCCTGTGCCACCATGCAAGACCTCAACCCCAAACAATTAGAAACTTTTTTAAAACACTTAAAAAAAAATAAAAAATGAAAACAGATAAAATAAATATATTTAAACATGAAACAAGAAAGGGAAATACAGTAAAATAATCTTAAAAGAAAATAAAAAAGCAGATGACAAAAAATAAGAAACAAAACAAATAGCAAAAGAAACAGAAAAAAAACCATACTTGAAAAAACAAATGAGGTTTGTCTTCTTTTTCCAAATTTCAAACCTGCATCTAATCAAACAAAAATACAAAAGTTTTTAAAAATTATTTTCATTATAAAACATATTAGAAAAACTAGAATTTTTTTGAGAAATAAAATAGAAAAAATAAATAAATGCATAAATGCATAAAATATATATATATATATTTTGGGTGTCTGTCCGTCCGGTCGTCCTCCTTGGGGGTAAGGGGGTTAGGGTTAGCACGCCCTTCATAAACGTGTTTAAAAAGAAGAAAGCTTGGAATGTGCCCAAATCCTCCACAAATCTGCGATTTCAACATGTGTTTTTTTTCTTCTCAAAATGTGGCAATTTCAAAACTCCTTTTTTTCCCCTCCTGGAAATGTGGCGATTTAGTTTTTTTTTTGAAAATTTTCCAGAATGCTCGCTTCAACATGTATGTTTTCATGGGGACTTTTCAACGGATTTTCGTCACAAAAAAAAAAAAAAAAAAAAAAAAATTAGCTGCTTTGCGCCTTTGTGTGTGTCTCTCTTGGTTTAAAGAAACCGGAGGACTTCACAGTGTCCGAAGGTCACGGGTACCCACTATCTTATATATAATTACAAACTGTGTGTCCGTCCGTCCGACGACGTTCTGGCAGCGTTTTCTGTGCCAGAACCGGCCACAGAGATTTTCTATGGCGGAACCAGCGCTGGTTTTTTTTTTTTTTTTTTTTTTTTTTTCCGCCCTTTTCCGGCGGGCTGCCCAGGGTTAATACCAGGGGTTTTTTTTTTTTTTTTTCCCGCCCTTTTCCGGCGGGCTGCCCAGGGTTAATACCAGGGTTTTTTTTTTTTTTTTTTTTTCCCCACCCTTATCCGGCGGGCTGCCCATGTATGTTTTCATTGGGGATTTTTCAACGAATTTTCGTCACAAATTTTTTTTAAAAAAAAAAGGCTGCTTTGCGCCTTTGTGTGTCCCTCTTGGTTTAAAGAAACCGGGGGATTTCACAGTGTCCGAAGGGCACGGGCACCCACTATATATATATATATATGCTACACTCTAACAACTACTATTGCAGACACTGGGTTTGGCACAAAGAATGACATTAATTTTGTGAATTATGTAAGGACCACAACACGGTGGGAAGTATTAACAAAATCAATCTAGATTCCATGCTAGTGGTGGGTGGATATTAGCCATGGCACCAAACCCTCATGGTTCTCACGGAGGTTCTTTAATTTAATAATCACCATTCTCAAAGAAGAACCAAAGATTTTGTTCCAAGATAATATAACCTTGATTCACAAACATATTTTTTGAAAAACTAAATAACCTTTTACAAAACAACGTTTTTTTTTCAGGTCTTTTATGAAAACTGCCATATTTTTTGTTGGGCTCTTTTAAACAACCAGAGCTGGAGGTCCCTTGAATCTCAAAATCAAAAATTAAAATGAAGCAGAAGCAGCTGTTTCCTGAGTATGAAGTTTTCAGGAGACCCAAACTGACAGTTATTGATAAATTCAAATACCCATTAGCACACCATCTATCAGAAACCTAAGTAACCAACCCATGTAGTGGGTAAGTATCATAGGTAAAGTAGGTTGGGAATGTAAGTGGTTGCTACTTACAACCAGTGTTGTGCGGTTCCTTTGGATTTATTAAGAATTACCATTTTTGGTTTACATTTCTTTTTGGAATCAAAGGAGTCGGACCATGAGTTTTGGTTCTTTGGAAAAATCAGAATTGGGGAACCATTGGGCCATGGTGTTTCAAAAACCTTTAAAAACCAACGTTTTCATGAAAGAATATGTGATTTTAGGGTTGATTATATTCATTTCTACAAAAAAATTGAGAACCATGAATATCTATATATATATATAAGAACTGACCTTTTTAAAGTTATTTTGAGACTACAGTTATGAATCCCTAGAAACCACCCTGATAACCACAGTGGTTAGTTCTAGGGGATAGGAATGCAATGAAAAAGTGTTGCCTCTTCACACACCATCCATCTTGCATGGGCAGTTGGTGGGTGCTGGTTCCATTTTGGATGAGGAAGTTGGCTGGCTGGCTGATGCAAAAGAAAAGAAATCTAGACCATGAAGAAGGCGAAGTAGCAAGAAGAGATCTTAAGTTGTTACAAAGCAATTCCTAATCTAAACAAAGAAAATTGGCTGTTAAGATGCAATTGGAAAGAGTGTGCTAAATATCCTCCTTCACAAAATCCCTCATTATCTACGCCAAGCTTTTAGAGTGCAAAAAAACACACCCATCTGTTTTGAAGTTGATTTTGGCTTTTCCCCCTCCTCCTCCCTCCCCACCCACATGCATGAAACCTTGAAACTCATCAAATTTGGTGCACCCCTATTTGGTCATATAGATTGGATCCTTGAGGCAAACTAAAGTTGGAAACTAGGATAGGCTTGACAGTTGGAAGTGGTTATATTACTCCCATTTGGGAAAGAGAAAGTAACCGCCCATCAAGCTAAAGCAGCAGCCTGGATAGAAGGACAACCTAACAACCTTTTGCCAATAGAGAGAGAGAAAGGATAAAAGGTTGACAATAATATGCTTGGAATTTTTTTCAAACTCCATGGAAAACTGGAATAGATTGATACTATAAAGCCAGTTATTTACCCAGCTTTTGGAAGTTGAGTCAACCCATATATTTGCCACTCTAAAATAATAATAATTTAATGAAAAGAAAATGTGAGTTTATGGCTAAATTATGATTTTTTCTTATCAGAAAAAGATTATTTCGATTATGCAAAGGATTTTTCATGAAGAAAATGGACCCAGTTTCGCCATGTTTTAATTGAAAATAATCAATATCAACATATGTAATATATAAATTATATTGACATTTGTAGTATAAATTACTGTATGTATTGAAGAATATGGAAGGAACTTTTTTATTAATAACTTTCATATCTGGTTTATAGCCAATTTTGTCTAAATTTTCTTCTAGGCAGATCAATTTTTCTTTCATTACAAATTTGAAAAACAGAAAAAAAAAACCCCCTCTCTACCCCCCCACCCTGGTACTGGTTAGAACTAGGCACCCACACTTGCACCCACCCTAGCCTGAATTTGAATCGCATTAAACATTGTAAATACTTTATAGTTTTAGCCTATTTGCCAAAATGCTGAATTTTAATAGGACTTTTTATGAGAAAAAAACACGGAATATCTCATATTTTAACTATTATTGGTTCGAACTTGACCCTAAGGTTACAGAAGAGCCAAGACATGATCGCCCAGCCGGCTTATTTGTTAGTTTTTTGTGAGCTTTTCTACTTTTGCCCATTTTTAATTTATTGTTGGCCTTGCCTTAGTAGGCAAGGATATCATGTTTAGATTCATTATAGACTATAGTAGCTTAAGGGATTTTCGCCCCTAGGTAATAATAATAGGTCTATTTTTATATGAGGATTTTTTTGAACATTATATTTTGGCTTGTGTTGAAACCTGAGATTAGTTATAGAGTTATAGTATCTTGAAGGATTTTGGGTTTCTTTTAGAGGATTTTTTGAAGATTATAGTTTTGCATGGTGAAATATTTGAGTTTCCATATTTCTCCTTTTGCCTTAAGATACTTTTTAATGTAAATGGCAAGGTCACAGTGTGTGTGACACACCCCTTGTTTTTATTTTTTGGGGGGCAACTTGTGCCTACTATGTACAGGGTTTTTTTTTGTCAAGTAGTTGCACTGGCGATCATTCACAAAAGGAATGAGCCACATGTGGCTAGGGTCAAACACTAAAGTAGATTTCTAAAATAGATTCCTGCCTAGTTCTGGCGACCAGTAGGAACTCATTGTCTAAATGTGGCGAAATGTGACATTTTTTCGTCAAAAATATGGCGACACTGACTAGGTAGGTGGTAGGTACCGTCCAAACTGCCAAAGAACTTAGAGCTTGAGAAACTCACATCTATGGCCTCTGCTTTTCTCGCGGTTCTCAGCCCAGGCTTGTTTGCTTGTTCTCTAAGCTCTTGAAGCTCAGAGCTGAAGAATTGCTTACAAAATTTCTTGACCAAGCTGCTGAATCATGTACAAATCATGGGGTTTTTTTTTGGTTTTAGAGGATTCATCTCCACCAGACTACTAGTAGTACCAACTTCGTAGATTGCTATATGTTGTGCTCGCTCCTTTGTTTGCAGAAGAATTTCTTCAAATGTAAGAACAGTTTCTTGTTGCATGTATGTGATCACGCGGTATATGATCATCGCGACATGCAGCAGGCGCAGCTGTTAAGCTTTTGATGGGACTCATCGGCTGTTGCTGCTGCTGCTGTTGCAAGAGCTGAATGATCTGCACTTCAGCAATCATCTGACAAAAGTTGGAGGACGAACCTATATATCATCTTCACGACCACATTGCATGATTGATTCGAATGGGATCAGGTTGATCTATCGTCGTCGTCGTGGTTGTTGCCATGGCAAGTGAAAGTAGAAAGATTGCGGTAGGTTTGCGGGAAATGCCAGGACGTTCGGATCTGAGCTTTGCATCAAGGAGACTGCAAGTAGGAGCTTATTTAGGAGCTGCACCTGCATTGCTGCAGCAGCAGATGTACCGGAAATGGACTTCGCCCATGCTTGCCAACGAGTTTTCTTTGGAGACCTTGGCGGAGGCTACGTACGTGAAGCTGAGTCAGGAGTTGGCTGAGCAGGAGGCGCAGATTCTTAGCGTGTTCTCCACCTCTGCCAAAACCAGAGGCAGTTCCAAATCTGCAGCTGCTAGTACTCATTGGAGCAGCTGGCTCAAGAAGCCTGCTGCGATGACGTCGTGGAATGGACGCGACAAGCCGCCGGTGGACGTGATACAGAAACCAGCTGTGAAGAAGAAGTTCTCCTGGTTACCTGATGCCAACAAGAGATGGCCCCAAGGTTGGTGATGGTGATCGCAGACCCAGCCGGCGCGGATTTCGACCATCACATATAGTCCCTCATTTCAGAAGCCGGTTGTTTCTTATCAAACAAGTTTGCTTTCCAAAAGCTGGAACCAGCTGCAACTGCGAGATTTCTCTAGGCTCAGCTACGTTCCTGTTCTGTGCAGATTGCATGCCGGGGATGATCTACGCTAAGGCATCATTAATTTTCTGCTATATTCATGTTCTCTAGTCCAGCGCTCAGACGATAGTAAACAACAAACCTGTGGTTTTGATACATAGATATTGATACTAGAAATCCACGTTTCAGACAGTAGACTTCAGTGCATCGACAGTCGATGCTTTTCAAGGATACGCCCCGCAAGAGGGCAAGAATCTAGAGTGATGGGTGGTAGCCATGAGACTTTATGTTCTAGATTCAAACAGATCTAGAGGATCTTTGTTCGTTGACTAGAGGAAACTAACCAGAGTTTCAGAAGCTGCAAGCTCGTCGACATTCACGGCGATCTGGATGCGTGCAAGATCGACACCACAGATTTCAATCTTGGGATTCAAGCTTCAGGGATTAGAATCGGAATCTGCGTGAAGCAAGCTTCATGTATGGAGATAGTAGAGATGTAATTTAGTACAATCTAGAAGCAGCTGCAGCAGGATCTCAGCTCGACACACATAATTTAGAATTAAAAACAGTATTCTTCTTTAATTTCTTCTGATTCTTCTTCAAGTTTCTGCAGTCACTTGCAGGATGCTCCTACATGAATTTTCTAGAATAGCAATAAGCAGGCAGATTTTGTAAGCATGTAAGTGCTGCAAATTTCGATAATTAATTGCATCAATCACAGATTAATTGTCATCATCTTCATTGAATCTTCTTCTTCTCCTTCTTGTCAAGATCATCACTCCACTCCCAAGCAAACTAATTTCCTTCATGTTTCTTGCAAAGAGTTTGAATCCAGGCTTTGACGTCGATCGATGTAGTTTTTTTTGGCTGTTACAAGCAAGCTCCCTAAACCCTTGTCTTCTTGTTCGCTTGTAATAAAGTTGAATATGTTAAATTGGCTTTACTATATTTGTATCATAAGTTACATCATAAAGCCTAGAACCCCCGCAACTAGACTGCTTGAACAGTGAATTATTTACGGTTTCTTTTTTTTCTTTTTTCTTTTTGTGATGTAGTCAAATTGGACAATAGTTCACAAAAAGATTTAGCCACATTTGGCTATAGTGTAGATGTTAAAAGTAGAAAATTTTAATGAATAATTTTGTATTTTGGCTACCTGTTAGAATCTATTGTAAAAATATATGGCGGTTTGTTTTCTGAAAAAACGTGACCAATTAAGGCCATTTTTTTCACAAAAATCCTTAGTATTTGTTCATTTCATACTCTTCATGATGTCGAAAAACAAATGCAAAAATTAGCCCAAAATAAAAACACTGCTGTGAACCAAGAGCAACCCACTCTACTGGCGAGACCAAGGGAATGTTTTCATGTAGTGGAGTCTTCCACTTTGCCCATTATCCAACCGTAAATAATTTGCACAAGGGATGGCCAAGGGGTTTCTATGTGCACCCATTATTTCCCAACTCCCTACGAAAATATTTAGGGCCTACTTGACTCAACGCCCACCAATGTACCAAGTGGAAAAACTTGTTTCGAGTTTTGTTCATGGATAAAAAGAACCCCGCCTCATACCCCATAGAATTATATTTTTGGCCCAATCTACCTCCCATTCCCTCACCTTACTTTTGTAGCTAGAGCTTTGAGCCACCATCACTTCAACTCTTACATCATTCATGTCCTTACAATTGAGGACAACATTGCCATTGCAAAAGAAAAGAAACTTCTTCTTCTTCCCCTTTCCTTATTTTTTTTTCAATTTTTTTTATTGTTTCTAAAAAAAGAAAAATACAGAACAAAATTCTTCTTCCCATACCTTTTTTTTCTTTTTTTAAAAAATTTGGTCAGTGAAAAAGAGGAGGCAATTAAAGAAGAAAGAATTTCTTTTTTAATAAATTAAAAAAAGAAGTTTGATGAAGAAGAATTTTCAACAATAGAAGGAAAAATAAAAAGTTTATTCTTCTTCCTCTTCTCCTTTTTGAATTTATTATTATTATTTTCTTTTCACTATTACAAATCATGACCTCTTAGAAGGTTCAACTTGATAAAAGTGTCATTTTGACTAGAAGTGATCCATCTTGAATAGTGTGTTTGGGCATGCAAAACATTTGTTATTTTTTAGATTTAATTAGATATTCGATTTATTATGACATTTGATTAAAATGACATTTTAAACTAGGAATTAATCAAACATCTAATTTCATACTAAAAAATATATTAAAATGATCATGTTTTAATCAAATTGAACATATTGGTTTGACATTAGTTAGGTAGACCTAAATGAAGGCTACATGCATACCTAACATACTTAATTACCTAACCTATTATAACTAGCCTACTAACCAAGGTAACTACGTAGCATAATTCACAATTTATTAATAAAATCTAGGTACCTACTTTATCCCTAAGATTACTAAATAGCTTATAACTAAATAACGTAAGCCTTTTAGGTAGGTATCCTAAATGACCTAGGTTTACTAGGTAGACTTATTAGCCATATAAGTAGCCTATTAACCTACGCCTACTATAGGTATGTAACCTAGGCCTAGTAGGTAGGTAACCTATCCTACTAGCTAGGTAAGTAGTGTAAATCACCTAAGCCTATTAGGTATAAACTAGCTTAACCTAGGTTATTGAAGTCTACTTGGTAGTTACATACATAACATAGGTCACCTGGGTTTACTAGGTAGATACGTAGCCTAACCTAGGCTACTTAGGCTTATTAGGTAGGTACATAACCTAACCTAGCTTAACCTAGGCTACTTCGGTAGGTACATAGCCTAGGTAATTTAAATTAGTCTAACCTAGGCCTACTAAGTAGATATGTAGTTTAACCTAAGTTACTTAAGCCATCTAGGCTAGGCCACTTAAACTATTAAGTAGGTAGCTTAGCTTAGTATTAGGTAGGTAGCTTAAGCTTAAACCTATTTAATAGGAAGGATTCCTACTAGTATGCTTAGGCCAGATCTATTAATTATAGGCTAGTAGGTACCTACATAGCTCATTAAATAACATAGGCATAGGTAAATACAAACATAGACCTATCAAGTACTTATAAGGTGTAATAGGCTATAACCTACAAGTTACCTAAGTACAACATTTATTAATAGATACCTCCTACTTACTTAGGTTTTACTACTTATAACTTACTTATTATGTAAGTAGTGTAAAAAAATTCAAGTTCATTTAGTGGAATATGTTGAAAAAAAGTTCATGGAAGTTGATTACAATATGTTGGTTCAAAATCATCTTCATTATAATATGTTGTTCAAGGGAAATCACCCTATGGGGTGGTGGTGCAATAGTTAAGGACTTGATTCCTCAATGTGGAAGTGAAGAGTTCAAATTTGCACACTTGCAACCTAGGCTACCTTGGCAATTTAGGTGACTTAATTAACTAAGTAGCCTAGCTTGCAAAGCCTACTAGACCACCTAGCCTGGGTTAGTTGGCCTAGCCCAAGGGGCTTGGCCTAGTTTAAATGGAAGTAAATAAATAAATTATTTTTGACATTAATTATTAGGTTTATTAATTAGGTAGGTAGGTAGGTAAGGTAGGGTAATTAATTTAATTGATATGTTCATATTAATTTTAAGTAAAATAAAATAAAATAATATATATTTGGTTGCTGCCCAAATTATATTACTATTACAATGATTCAGTAAAAAAAACTTGGTAAAAACTACCCAGTCAAAATGGTCAGGTCCAAATTGACTTGTCCAAAATGGCATTTTGGTAAAGTTGAACATGAGGGCAAAAAAACCATAGAGAGGTTTTTTACTAAAATTTTCGATCAAAAAGTTGGGATTTGTTGTATTGCCTTTTCCATGCTTGGACCATATACAAGTGGATGGATATTCACTAGATGTTTTCAATTGTCATGACTTCATCCACACTAACTGTTATGAAGGTAACAAATTAACAAATATGATTCTTGTAGCATCCAACATAACACAATGCGCATGACCTTTGCCATGCCCCAACTAGTTATTACACCAATGTTTTTTGGAAAGGTTTCTCACCTTCAACAATTGTAACAAGGGCTTCATATTCTTGTGATTAATCATCGGGCATGCATGAATAAAATGGACATCCCATGAATAATTATTCCATGAATTCATAACAAATTGAACATATTACATATCTATTCAATGGGGATACCAACCAAAAGCTTGTCAAGAACAAAAAAACCAATCATGAGCAGTGTATGGCCCCTCATTTTTAGCATGCACCAAATCCTTGCACACTAATAAATGTGATTTGTAAATTTTATGGTGCAAGTCTTTGTTTGAGTTCAAATTGTAGAATTTGGTTGGCCTGTGCTCTTTGCATATGAGGCATTGGAATCATGGTGTTGCAAAATGTGTACATGGGGTTTATAAGGCTGTGTTCAAAGAAGTTGTACCTCTTGACCTCCATGAGAGTGACCACGAAAATGTATAGGCCTATTTGCATTCCTTAAAAAAATTTCTGTACCAATAGTGAAGGATTTTGTCCAACTAAAGAAGCTAGAAGATTGGAAGCAATAATCTGATGCTTTCACTCCAGATACATCTTATGAAGTTGCCATGAGGAACAATTTTGAACAGTACAAGAAGTTGTTCACCTCTGAGTTGATTTTTACAACCTCCAGTACTGGATAGATGAGAGGAAGATTGGATACAAGAATGATGGGTGCAGCTTGAGAATCATACAATGATCCACAACTTGTTGCATAGGTTGTCTAGATGAAGGCCTAGTTCACCTTGAAAGTATATATTGTTTGTCTTAGCTTCCAACCTGTTAAGTAGAGTCTGTGTGGATCCCAGTGTTGGGTTGACATAGTGGCTACTCAGATATGGAAATTCTGGATATCTTAGACACTGGGAAGAGGGTAATCCATCCCAAAGTGGAACTGACAAACCAGCGAAAGAGGCTGATCCTGAGCTAAACATTGGAGAACTAAGGCAGTGACCAATGGCAAAGGAAAAAGACAGCGAACTTCTATTGTAGGGCAAGACAATGATGATAGATATTGCAAGATGATTCCTGGTGATTGAGAGGAAGCTCTGTTCCAGGTCAGTAACAATCCAATGCTACTAGACTTTGCTCCTTACAAATTTCATGGAAACAGTTCACTAGAAAACATAGATTTTTCTCATCAGCATCAACTTGGATTTAGGCTGGGAGAATACATTGCATTTCTGTTTAGATCAATATGTGTTTTGCCTGAGGATGCTTGAGGTCTGCATATTCTAGGCATTGAAATGTGCTTGTATGATGTACAAAAGAGTCAAGTCGTCATTTTACTTCAAGAAGGTAATGGTTGGAAGAATTCATGTGCTCTCAATTTGATATGGTAATTTGATATGACCACCTCTTGAATTTTATTATGTTTGAAAGTTGGCATAGAATGAAATGCTGTCAATACATGAATGCCAGCCATTGTCTCTCTCTATTTGTGCAAATTTGGCAGATACCAGAAGAGCAACACTAGATGGATCACAAGATGAATCACAAACATAATTACCTGTTGTTTATGAAGGTGTGAATTGTTGTCTTGATAGTGATTGTAACCTTCTGGTCTGGCAAGCAAATGTCAAAAGTATGTCATTGTATAGTCTCATTTGCAAAGAGAGCTTGTGCACATTCCTATTGATCTGCAGGGGAGGATGAACCTGAGTGAGGAGCATATTTTAAGCAGAGGAAAAAATTTCTATTGTACTCTTTGCTGAAGTTTCTGAAGTGAAACACTGGGAGTGAACTGACAATTTCAGGAAGCAACCAAAACCAATTAGAATTCAATATGTATCAATTTGCTGAATGTAGGAACTTGATGGCTCATCAATTTCTGAGGTGCACATTCTGGATTCTAGATAACTAATGTTGATTTCCCTGATTCATCTTCTTAGCATTGTTATTCTTTCCTTTGGTTTGCAGTTGTGGCAACCAAGAGTTGTTTATTATTGTTGATGAGTTGAATGTACTAGTCTGTGAATGCACATTTTGAGCATGAAGCAGCCATAATGTGCAGCTATGTACCTGTTCATTGGATCTGAAATACTGGTAGTCAATAAGTATCTTGTCTCTTGGATTCAATGCAAGTTTTTTGTAAGTTGGTGGGGATGTTATGGAGTACCGTATGTCTTGTTGTCAAAGGTCACTGAACATGGATGTGACTGTTGCTGTTGTTCAAATTGCTCCTTATGTTTTCTCTGTTTGAAGAGTTAGGTCTCCCATTCTCTTTTTCTTTTTCCTGCTTTTTCTCATATTCTTGGATCTAGAATTTTTACAACATTACTATTGGATCGTCTGTGAATTTTAATCATGTTGACTTAAAACATATCTATAGAGAATTTCTCAATACTTATGAAGATATTTCTATGTGCTTTAACACTTTTTATAATTATGGACACTGAAACCATCAGCTTGCTAGAATTGGGAATTGGCAGAGACACAAGAATGTAAAGAGATGGGAGAAAACTCTCCTTAAGCTTTCTAACCTCACATGATTTCAACCATTCATAAATCCAGCGGGTTGTTCTGCAGTATCTAGAGCTGTCATTCAAATTGTAGTGTTTCATTACAGAAGGATAATACTATTTGTAGGGTGCACATGTTGTGTGTTGATCATGTTCAATAAATTAGCGCTGGGCATGCTGATATGTGTATATGGTTGCAGGGATGAAGCTGCACTCAAAAGGTAGGATTATGATGACAGTGAGAATTGCATTGCCTGTGGGTCCACTTTGGCAATCAAAATCAGGTGGGGTTACAAGAATGGGCAAAGCCAATTCTTCATTAGGTCAGTGTCTTGAGTGAAAACAAATGACAAGTTGGAACTATATATTCAACTCAGATAAATAAACAGCTGCAAGAAAAAAATGCAAAATGTTACAAACCCTAGAAAGCAATCAAAATGTACCCTTCCATGTCTGCTTCAGTATGATTGTTGTTCTGCTTGAACACATGAAGTGGAAGGTATGAATAGTTTCTCCACATCTTCTATTTCATCAACACTATCTCTGAAATAGAAAGTTGCAAAGCATAGTTATGACATTCTTGGTGCGGGAATGTTATGGAAGCCCAAAGAAGCACGAATTTTAACGAATTAAAAAAAAAATTAACGAATTATAACCACGAATTTTAAAAAATTTTAACAAATTTTAAAGTGCAAAATGATGAATGTCATTACTATGCTGCAAAGGTGTGCTATTCAGGGGAGACTTGATTACAGAGAGAACAGAAGGCAGAGAAGATCAGGAATGAACTTACAAGTCAATATGGTACATGGAATCTGAAACAACTGCTAGAAAAATGTGCAACAGAGATGCAACGAATTCTGGAAATCTGTGTAGTACTAATGTATAGAAAACAACACCCTCCCTCTGAAAATCACCAGTAATGAATATAACTTGTGAGATTGGAGTTCTAAAGAGTTGCAAATTGTAACCATTGGAACAAAATACACATGCAAACAGACACCCAGGTGACTGCTCCTCAGACACAAGGCCACAGAAATAATGGACATACTCAAGTGAGCATTCCTTCTGTGCAATGATGCCCACCCCCCACTTGGACAATTGGAAAACAAGTATGGTGCTGAGAGAACTGTCCAAAATTTATCAATATCAAGGCTTACTCCAAGTCCCTGAACCCCTCCAGAGCAAACTTCTTGTGTTGGTCATGAACAAAGTGCACTGAAAATGAAGCTAACAAGACCCCAAGGGAAACATGGATTAAAAGCAAAAGTGATAAGTTTGAGCATCAAAAGGAGCTGAATAACAATGCCATGCAAGCTTCACAATGATCACATTTCTTCATCCTTTATCTGCCACCTTTGAAACATAGCAGGTACAAATGTCCATTCTCTCAGCAAACATCTCAGCAAAGACAGTCACCATAAAGAGCAATCCCATCTTTGGAGACAATCAGAGAACTGGGTCCCTTACACCTCTTGTCGGCACCTTCCTCAACCTACGTGGCTCTTGTTTGAGTGATCAGTTGTTAAGGGAGGAGGGGGGGTGGGGGGTGGGGCTTATGTGTGAGAATGTGTGGTGAATCACTTCAAGACGTGAAAAACGTGAACATAGTTTATGTGCAGCTATGCCACAATTTCTATCAACTTGTTGACCAACTGATTAATTATTCTGAAACTGAACGAAATTGCATTGACAATCTTTGGAAAAGGCTAATCTGATTTTTCCCGTGTGCAGGTGGATGGATTGAATTTTGCAAGAGAAGACAAAGAGAGGGGACTCGAAGTTTATTCTTCCAGTATTTTTTGAGCAGCTGGATGGTGGTAGTATTGGTTGCAGGAGCGAGATCAGGCCTCCTTGAAAGCACTCGCATTGTTTGTCAAAACCTCGTGCAATGAAATGGGTTTGCGTCCAATGATCTGCTCCAAAGTTGGATCTACTTTCGCGAAGTGACCCTCGCGTCTGTTCGTGTCCAACAGCACCAGTCCGGCTGCGTATTCCTTCCGTCCAGTAACTTGTGTTACCAGAGCTTCGTACTCTTCCGGACTCAGGTTCACATGTGTCACCGGCTTGCCAATTATCTTGCTGATCGTCTCTGCCACTTGCATCTCCGTCACAGACTCGCCCGTCAGCGTATAGGTCTGGCCCACATGCTTCTCCGGTTCAGTGAAGGCCACCACAGCAACAGCTGCAATGTCAGCGATCGCAACACTAGTGAAAACACCATCGCCAGCACTTGACCAGAAAACCCCTTGATTCTTGATGGTTTCTCCATCATAAGTAGCGACATTCTCGTGGAACCAAGCTGGTCGCAAAATGGTAAATGGGATCCCGCTTTCGCACACCAATTGTTCGTACTTCTTGTGATTATGAGACGTTTTGACGTCCGCATCGATGGCGGACAAGTAAACGATGTGCTTGGTACCTGTTTCCTTGGCCGCTTTCAGATAATTCTCAATCAAAATATCCTCGTCACCACCCGCCAAATACGGCAAGACGATGAAAACTCCATGCACACCACTGAATGCTGCAAACGCCGATTCCAGACTAGTATCTAGAACCACAGCTTCAGCACCCAGAGCAACGAGACCAGAGAGTTTGGTAGGATCTCGAGCTCCCACCCTCACAATGTACTTGTTGCCCGTCTCGGCCAGCAAAAGCTAAGCCACCGAGGTACCATTCTTACTGGACGCACCGGCAATAAGAAACACTTTCTTCACGGTAGCCATTCCGATACCTACGAACAGAGAAGATGTAAGACTTAGCTGGGTTGAATCCGAGCTCAGGGGTAGAGTGGTCTCACTCCCAACACCCACAAGTAGCAAAACAGCAATAGCAATTACAACTCGTTCTCCACAGATCAGGGACTAATCAGAACAATGCTTAGATCGGAGATCCGCCTCACCAATAACAACAACAACAACAACAACAACAACAATAAAATGCTGCAAATGCACGAAGTCTAGAGATAGATTTGGGAATGTGGGGAACTGGGAATTGCGAGAAAATGCAACCGTATTGGAGAGTTTATATAGGGACTTTGTGGGACAGGGGTGCCAGGGGTTTTGGTGCTGATGAGTGCGGATTTGGAACGGATGATCATCAGTCTCGGGGCTGGCGATTTGGGAACTGATTTGTGGTGGGACCATGAAGGTGATGGACGTCTTTTCCAAATAAGTTTCGTGATGGTGTCACCAAAAAGAGAGGGGGAAAAATCAATTGTCTCCAGATACAAAATCTGACCAACAGCAACATATGATCACATACTGAAGCCTCAAGAATAGCCGTGAGGTTATTCAAGTTGCAGAGACAGCCAGGTCATTATCCAAACCACTATCTAACCTAGACAATATACCACATATAATCTACAGGTGGTAAGAAATTAGCACACGTTGATTTCACTCCCAATAGTGGATCATCTTTGTGACAATTCAGAAATCGCAAAACATCCCCACCACTAAATGAATTACTCCAACAGTGAATAGGACATGAAGAGGACATTCCGCAACACATATTTCAACCCAGGAAGTTGAACAAAGCACAAAAGCTTAAATTTAAAACAAATTATTTTCTTAAAAAAAACCTGCCGTATCACACGCAAATCCATCTATAGATAACGAAGAGGTGTGATCATGTGTCAGCTCTCCATGCTTGAAAAATCTATGTCCACATAGATTACGCCTCAAAGCAAATGTTGATAGTCTTGTAGGTCTCTTTTTGGCCTTTCCCAAATCCACTCTTCCCTATCTTTGAGAATGCATATTTGGCCATCTTCATCTTGGTCTTAATTTCCCTTTTCATCTCGATAACCCACAAACATTTCCCAATTGGCAAGCTAAGATTTCTTCTTACCAAGTTTTTTCAAATTTTCCCTTTTTTCATCTTTACCCAAGTGTCCCCAACTCTGAAACCAAGAAAAAGTAACCATCCTCCCTTGGCAACATAAGTTTTGTGTTGTTTCTTTTGAACTTGATCTACATTGTCCAATGATGATTGATGTAGTTGTGCCACCAACTCCATCTTGTGAATTATTCATATAATGATTTGTAACTTAGGGTCCAACTAATCATCAACAACCTCTACCAAGTTTTTAATGTTGTTGTCTACTATCAACAGGTTCTTCTAATAAAGATCATGTATGGAAAATATTTCATGTTGGATTATATCCCATAACAATACCCAAACAATATCCTAGGTACCTACATGTCCCATTTCTGCACATTAGCACATGAAACAATTGTTAGTTTGTGCTTTATGGTCTTGATCATCCTTTCAACCATATTGTTGCATTGCAACCACTATGGTGTTGTGAATTGATGCATAAAACCATAGTTCTTACACATAATGTCAAATCTCACCAACCATTTTCTGCCATTATCAATGAACACATACTTGGGCATTCGAAATCTACAAATGATTTCCTCTTACATAAACTTAGCAACAACAATAATAATGTGTTCCTTATTGATTTAACTTCACACCACATAGAATAATGGTCAATTATAATTAATACATATTTGGTTCTATTCTTTGTCTTAGGTAATGGTCATATAATGTCCAAAGTTACCTATGAAATAGGTCACAAATATCTATATTTTTCATCTCTTGAATCCCAAATTGAATACTCCATGTCTCCTTGACCATTTGGCAATGACCACATTCATGTATCACCCTATTCACAGATTCCATACTATCATGCCAAAAATATCTCCACTTTACCTTAGTTAATGTGTGTTGTTCACTAAAATGCCCAATTTCAATGTGGCTTTTTGATTCACAATCAACTTTCTTTCTTTTGGCCATGGGACCACCAAATTTTGGAACACTAGATTTTCATCTTATCAATGATATTTTATCACTCTTCTTCTTGCCTTGTCATTTTCTACAAACTCACTACACTCAAATCCCAAACTATCCCAATCAACAATTTCACATAACTTACATCAATGTGCTAGATGTCTAAACACCTATGTGTTCTTGGACTTTCTTCATCCAATTTAGGGTTTTCTTGTACACTCATGTCTTCATCCACCATCCTTTGTGTTTCCCAAATGAATTATTCACAATATGCAATGGTATGTTTCAATGCTATGTACCTAAGTTGTAAAATTTTAACTACAAGTGTTTTTTCTTGACACATCACCTCTTTATTTGGCTAACTTGATTTGTTTGGACCCTCACCAACTCCAACTTCCAAAGGAATGAATACATGTGCAACACAATTTTGATTAGGTGATGGTAGAAAATTCGACTAATCAAGTAGTTTTGCTTGAAAATCTTCTTCATTTCATGTGCATACTAGATTCTAATTCAAAACATCGACATAAGTGTGCTTGTTGCCAAGTTTGTGAATTATCTTGAAATGGAATTCTTGTAACATGGAAATCCAGCTCCCCCTTTGTCCATTTGCATCTAAAATAAATGTTGGCCATTCCAATGGCTTGTGATTTGTCTTCAAAACAAAGAAAGTTTAATGTAAAATTTGCTTGAAATGCATAATTCCCTAAATGAAGACATAACATTCTCCTTCCTGGGGTGAATATTTTTGCTAGACATGAATTAACCCCTTATAACTTACATAAACAATATGTTCACGCTTACCATTCTTGCGAGATAAGATTGGCCCAACCCCTTTCACCAACCAATTAACATTTAAAAAGAATGGAATTATAAAATCTAATATAGTCAAAACTAAAGCTTCCAATAAGTATTGCTTTAGTCTGTCAAATGCAACTTGGGAATGAAAATTTCAATGAAAAATCTCATCTTTTTTTATCAATTCAAATGATGATTCAGTAATGTTTCCATAATTTTTAATGAAGTTTTTATAATATATCAATCTTGGCAAGAAAGTCTTGACATTCATAATAGACTTGGGAATAGGGCTTATGCACCTTCATAGGATTTGGCCATGGGGTAAAAACACATAAAAACAAGCCAATGTTGCAATAACTACCATTGAATTTGAAATGTAACTTGCATCATTTCAAAACATAAGGTTCCAATTTGCAAAACTATTGTTCTTTTCTATGCATTCCAAAAAAGTGGTGTTTTTTCATGACCATAATGTTGCCAAAAGCATTGTAAACATGTTGTAAGTAGTGTTATTTGTATTGGATTGCCTTGAATTATGCCTTAAAAAATATTTTGAAATATTACAACACATCATTTGAAACCAAATATGGATTTCCAAACAAATGTTGAAGTTAATGGTTTATTTCAGAATTACACTAAAATACACCATATATAAATATATAAAGTTACCCAAACTAAGAAAATAAAAGTTTAAGGAGTTGGAGACATTAAAATAAAACTAACATCTAACCTCATTAAAAAGTTCCATCAAAGTTTGTTTTCAAAAACTAAAGGTTAAACCACACAACCAATTTTTTGGGGCAAAAAATCACCAAAAGGCAAATAGAAAAGCATGGCATGACATTTTCATTATAAAGTCAAGGTTTTAATTTGCTTTAGTTTGCCTAAACAAATGGCAACATTGTCATTTTTTTGAAACCCTAAACCTAGCCATCACCATTCCCCTTTTCATCATTTCACCAAGAGAGCCACCATCATTAAAGAGCTTTTCACCATCACACCTTGCTTTGAAAACAATTTGCCAAAATTCAAGGAATAGAAATACCAAAAATTGATTAGCACTTTTATGCATATATGGATTTTATGTGCAATAGTTTGTTTTGCATGGAGACTTCAAATGATATTAATAGTTTGATTACTAGCATGGCTAAATGTGAAATCGAACTCACAAAATTGTTGTTTGTGTTTACAAATTGTGACATTGTTTTTGGAATTTGGTACTTGAATCAATTTTAAAAGCTTATGGTTGAACGTTGGAACTTGGAACTTGGGGGGCAAAAGGCAAGTTGGAAATGTGGGGAGATATAATGGACGAAATGGATATTGACTTGAAACTGCAAGCAACCAAATTGTTGATGAAAATATTTGGAATTACCACTACAAGGTTACAATTTTAGAAACCTTTTTCACATGTACTTTACACTTTTCAACTCAAATCCTAAAGGTTCAAGTTCAAAAATTTGTAGTTCAAGTACAATTTGTTTTGTTTCAATATTCTTCAATTAATTGAGATTAGTCAAAACTTAAGCACCTTTGTACATGTTGAGAAAATTCAAAATCAGGAGTGAAGAAACATGAATTTTCATCTTGGCTTTAACTTTTATACTCTAAAAGTTTCGTTGAACAACATGGTGTGAATTGTCCACTCGAGCATCAAGCATGAGGAAGTTCAATGATGAATCTTGGAAGCTAAAGTTTGAAGTTTTAAAATTTTAACTTCTAGGTACAGGGTTCACAAGTTTCAACACACATGGCCCCTAAACTTTAATTAAAAACTTCCAATTTCCACATCCTTCTCTTGAATTGAATTTTTGTTTTGTTCTAATGCAAGTTTTGTGCAATAGATTTAAGGTTGAGAATTTAGATTTAGAGTTTTCATTTTCAACTTTTTTTTTTGTCTCAATTTTTCATTATCATTTTCTTTTCTTATATATTGCAATCCAAAGTCTAGAATCCAAATCCACATTAATAACTACTTACATCATCCATGAACCCTTTTCAAATGTGAAAGAATTTTGAATTCAAACTTTTTTTCTCTCTCTCTTTGCCACATTGAGGTGAGGTTAGTCCATCATCTTCTTCATAATCACCACCTTTTGTCATTTTGTTTGATGATAGCCCACACATTGTCATGTGTAAAAATAATCCAACAATGAAATCTTTTAAACAAAGGAAACTTTATAAATAAGAAAGTTTAAAGATGGTTGGATTGCTCGCTTGCCATGGGCTAAAAGTGTCATCAATCACAAAGGTTTATTATATTAGGGTTTGGTGTAAGATTTGCACCCATGTGGAAGGGAAAAAATAATTTGCTCTTAGTTCTAATGAACAATTTGCTTAAACGTGTTGGTAGTTGAAAATGCAAGGTCTGAATCTTTGGAATTGAAATAAATTTTTACAATTACACATTAGAAGAAAAATTGTCAATTGTAACCAATTTTTGTAATTAAAAAATGTTGTTTGTTGGTTGCGCATGATGTGGTGGCTAGAGAAATTTTGATCTTATTTACAACACTTAAATAATGTGATAAAATTTTATCTCTTTCCAATGGAAGTTGGATATTTTCCATTATTTTCATAATTTTCAACAATAGAATCAAATTTGACAACAATGAATTGTGTTCATTAATTCATCCCAACACAATATCATATGCATATTTTTTTTATCAACCACACAATTGTTCATCATTGGTTGTGCACAACATCATGAAAACCTAAATATAAAAACATATATACAATTTTTTAAAACTAATGCACCCAACTATGTGATCCCAATAATAAACAAACAACTCATCATGTAATAATTTTGTCTTGCATGAGAGGTTCAAATTTTTAAAATATTCTTCCCTTACTAATTAGAAACTTCTCATCTAGATGAATGCACTTCTATGGAACATGCCCATGGATTGTATACACACATTGTACCTCAAATGCCACTCAAACCATTAGGTCAAGTCAAGCCAAAATTTTATGCCCAAAGTTTACACCAATCAATGCATAGTCTCTTTTTGTGGGTTAAACCAATAAATAAATAAATCCTTAACTTAGGACTAATAGGTACATATAAACATAGGCCGAATATTAATTAGTTTATTTTTCAAAACCAAGCTCAACCATAAATTTAGTGATAATTTATGAAATTTTTGACTTAATATTTTGGCAAACTAAAAATATTCAATTGATTGATCATTGCACTTAAAGTGCATGAAAAGATCTCATGCAAAAATAAATATACCTCAATTTATTTTTTCCCCATCACAATTCTTAATTACAAGCACCAAAAACTCCACTTCATCCAATAATAAGTTAATGAAGCATAATAAACATTAGAGCTATTACAAAACTTGGGTAAATCATAGACTAGCTTTTATTAAAAGAGTGAGTAATAAAAACAAAGAAAACAAATACAATAGGTAAAGTTCCCTAAATACAAACCTACTTTGAGCAACCATCTCAAAATTCTCAAAATAAAAAATGAGCAGATAATTTGGTTAATAACTTTAGAAGTTGTTGGCAATTGAATTCTTTTGAAAAATTCAGTATTTTGAAAAATAATATAATTTTAAAACCGCCACTATTGCTGAATAGGAGCTACAGTATTGACCTAAATTGTGGAGACAATTTTTTGCTCAATTGCAGATACTAAGAGAAATTGGTTGCATGGACATTCTTGTATGATTAATTGCATGGACATGCTTGAATGATTTAAATGGGATTGAGGACGTCGGGAAGTTTGCACATTCTTGTGTTGTTGTTGTTGTTGTTGATTTTTGACAAAGTATGAATCGTCATCAGCCGTCGACGCAGGAGGGAGAAGAAGAAGAAGAAGAAGAAGAGCCAGAGCAAGAGCAAGAGGAGAAGCAAGACTTGAAAGATCTTGTAGAGAAACGTGATTTGGAGCTCTCTTGGTCATTGGACTCAAGTCGGATTTTTAGGGTTCAAAGCCGGCATCGAGCCTGTGATGTCATGGTTCATGCCTTGGAGAATGAACACATCCGGTGAGTCAAGTCACACTTCCTCTCACCACCCAATTCCTTTGATTGGATTTTTTTTGCAGCAAAATCAATTTTTGCTGCTATGCTCATCTCCCCCTATCCCCCACCCCCAAGACCCAAACTCTTAGCGTTGTGGTTGAATTGAACTTAGTGGTGTTGGTTTCCTTTTTAGGATTGTGGAATTCTTTCTGTGAGCAACGAAACAGAGAGCAATGTCGGAACTGCAAATCTTCTTATGCAATTGGGTCTGAGATTATCATGTTTTTTCGGCAATTTATTTATGACAGATTCTGATATCTGGTCTTGCCTTTGCAGATTTGATCAAAATTTTCTCACTGCAAACAAAATTGCTTGCCCATTGAGGATTTGGTTTCTGCAACCAGACTAGTGCTTGATCAAGGTGGACATAATTTTAAAATCTACAACAATGGGCTTGAAGTTGCAGGTTCATCTTTGGAATACCTGGAGAGGAGAATTTAGCATTACTGGATTCGCTGCGAGGGTCGAGCATAAGGATGGTGATCACTCGGCATGAGCAGGCAGCAGGTTTCATGGCAGCAACGATGGGTCGTCTTACTGGGAAGGCTGGCCTGTGCTTCTCGACGCTTGGTCCTGGTGCTCTGAATTTGGCCACTGCTGCTGCATATGCACAATTGGCTGGCTTTCCCATGGTGACCATCTCTAACCTTCCTCTAGTGCTCTTCAAGCATATTCTTCACAAAGAGCTGCAGACATTGATCATGCTGATTCTATCCAGCAAATTTGCATGTAGCTGAATTGCATATGATGAGCTGAGGGCACAAGTGAGTAACACCCCCTAGGATGACTTGGATACGGGGTTGGGTGGCCTTGGAATATAGCTGATGATCACAGGTCAGAAACCTATCCGAACAAGTAAGCAAGGTTCCTTTCAGATTATTGATGTTGTGGATGCAATGCGACCAATCACCAAGGTATTGTAGCTCAATCTTCCCTTACACAGCAATCAGGCAAAGAAATCCTTTGACATTGGTTTGCCTTGGGGCTTAAATGCACACATAAAATGAAAACATCAGAGGCACAAACATATTCTATGCCCCCCCCCCCAATCCAACAGTGGAACTCTGTCTCACTCTATAATAATTAATTATGTGTGAGAGAAATAAAGTTTGAGTTTCTGGATAATTGTGAGATATGTGGATTGGGGTTTTTTGGTTGGGAAATTTTTGGGTGGCAGTTCACAAAACAAATTGCAGATGGAGATCTGGTGCCATCAATGGTGAGGGAGGCAATTCGTGTGGCAGAGGAAGAACGGCCAGGGGCTGTGCATCTGGAGCTGCCTGAAGACATAGCCAGTACAATGACTGATGCACAGGCCTTTCCAGTGTATCCAGTCAGAAGACCAATTGCAGAAGGGAAGGCCATAGCCAAGGCCGCCGATTTGATTCATGCTTCGTCCCATCCTCTTCTGCTCATAGGCGCTGGAGCAAATCGCCAACAAACACAGAAGATGTGAGTTGTGGTTACTCCTCACCTGCCTTGTTGTTTGCATGCCAGTCATTTCCACATCTTTCAGTGCAATTCTTCCGTGGTTCTGTGACTTAGACTTCCTGAAACTTTGGTATACCTGGGATTGAAATAGTTTAACATCTTTATTGTTTTTCCTCACATTTCCAGCCATTCCTGAATGTCAGGCTCCTGGAGTTTGTTGACCAACTTCAGATTCCTTTCGTCACAACCCAAATGGGCAAAGGTGTTATCAATGGTATACCTCGGGCTTTGACTTATTTTCTCTTTGTCCAATATTATTCTACTGAACAGGTCTTTTATGTTCACCAAATTGTCTATAAAAGCTAAGTATCTGATGATAATGATGTTAACAATTTTTTTTGCAGAGGCCCATCCACTTTATCTAGGTTGCTGTGCTTTGTCAGCCAAGGACTATGTGCATGTATGCATTGAGAAAGCAGATCTAATTATCAATATTGGGCATGATGTTGTTGAGAAACCTCCCTTTTTCATGCAGTACGTAACCAGATTGGCAAAAATAATTTTATGCCTTTCAAAAAGCTTTTGTAACTGGTGAAATGTATTGTGACATCCTTCTTAACACCCACTTGAGCCATTTGTGATTGTAGGGGAGAAGGGGTTCTGTTCACTTCTTTCCTTCTATCTTACAGAACTATCAAGCCCCTGGGATGTGAAACAGAAGCCAGGGTTGATGTCCATTCCCATAGAGGCATCAAATAGAATAGATACTATCTCTGTCATTCAGGGCATTTGGGATCTAGTCATGTACAATAGAAGCTGCAGATTTGTAATCACCAACCAATTCACATTGGTAATGGGTGCAGTGGATCCTTCTTTGCAGGCATGGAAAAGCTCCAATGGTTATCCATGTGAACTTCTACACTGCAAAGGTGGACAACATCTACTTCCCTCAGGTAGATAGCATTGTTTGTACCTTTTTCCCTGTCTGCATATCATTCTATGCAGGCTGCAAGAACTTCAACAATTGAATATGTGAATTAATAGTGTACAAGCAGGAAGTGGAACCTTGAATTGCCAAAGGAGTCCTTAACCAGTAGGCTGATTTTCAGTCAAATCACACTACACTTGAGAGAAATATTCAGCAACACTGGACAGGATAATATAAGCAAATTTGGCTGTCATCAGCTTGAAGTTGTGGGAGATATAGCAAATGCAGTTTGGCAATTGAAGAATGCTCTGCAGCAGCAACAGCATTGGAACTATTCCTTCATGATGCAGGTATAGAACACTGAGCTTCATGACTGTGTGCAACTATCTCAAGAGATTAACATCTATGGTTGTTAGCCTCTGGCACTGGTACAATGAAGCTATGTATTTGTTGGAACTTTGAGCTGCTATCAACTGAATTATTTCAAAAGTTCTTGGAAGTTTAGTACTCAATGGGACCTAAGAATATGACAGTCTCTTGAAACGGCAGGTGAAAGCAGATCTTGAGGAGCACATAGGCAAGGGTGCCAATGACACTCGATTCCCATTGACACCTCAGCGTGTAGTGTCTGATCTCCGGTATGGATCATTTTCCATGAGTCTTGGAACACTACATGAAACTTGGAATCTAATGCTTAAAACCAGATCAGCATCAGTAGTCATGGAAGCAAGCTGGTTACACATTGTCATCTTCCAATCTTCTGTAAGCTGAGGATGAAGAATATTGGGCGTGAGTAATTTCTGATCAAACTTTTCCTGCAAAAATCACTCTAGGAAACTTTGCCTCATGTGCAGGAAAGTGATGCCAGCTGATGGGATTGTTTGCTTAGATAATGGTAAGTGTGGGTCAATATAGTTGATCCACTTTCGGCTCATAACTCTCCATTTCCATGTCTGTCCTTTTTTTTTGCTGCAACTCTCTTTTCAAGTACAAAGATTTTCCCATCATGAGTCATCATGAGAAGTGGATTACCCTCTAATCAAGTTTGTTTCTTTTTGTGTTTGCAGGAATGTTCAAGGTTTGGTTTGCAAGATGCTACAAGGTTTGTTCTCTAATATGTGCTCTGGGGAAGAGGTTCGAAGAGGTTCTCAATCTCACTTGCATTGAAGAGCTTGGCATCAAGCATTTTTCAGTTGTTTTCTTGTGGTCTTCTTAGTCAAAGGTTTCTGATAAGGATTGCTGGGTGGTGCCCCAGAAAAGGAAAAAATTGGAAGGCACTGATGCGATGGTATGTAGGGAGTGCATGTATGCAGGCATATGAGCCCAACACATTGCTCCTTGACAATTCTTTAGCAACTATGGGAGCAGGACTACCATCAGCGGCAGCAGTCTGTCTCCTTCATCCAGAGAAGAAGGTTGTGGCTGTTTGTGGTGATGGAGGCTTCATGTTAAATTCTCAGGCAGGATTCCAGTCATTCTTCCCATTGGGTACTCAAGTTAAGAAGTGGGCATTGGAAATATTTATAGCTTAGATAATTCTCTACTTTCCCCTTTGTCCCATTGCTGAACTTTTGGAGTGAGAATGAGCCGTAGACCTGTTGCAAAAGTTTGAAAGATCAGGCAGAGAAGAGGAATTTTGCTAGGAGCTGGCACAGGCATTGCAATGTGTAACAGAGAAGTTTATTGAGCATTTTGATGGTTTTTGCAGGAGATGGAGACAGCAGTGCGTTTAGATATCAACTTGACTATTGTTGTTCTGAATGACAATGGCTTTGGGATGATTAAGTGGAAGCAAAATGCTGCTGGATATTCCATGTTGGTCCCCTTGCACTCTCTGTTTTTGGTATCTACTTGAAACCACCATGCTGATTATGACAGAGTGATTCTGGAGGTCCTCATGTCCAATACAAAACAAAGAACAGTCAGCCTGCAGAAGTCCCCAAAGGAAATGCAAATGTGTTTTGTAGTGTCATTGAAGTAGGACATTTGTGAAGATGTTTGAGGCACATTACAGGTCCCAAGAAGGCTGTGCATCTAACTCTAAACAGTGAAGAATCCTCTGGAGCAATCCTCTTGAGAATCTGAATCTGGGTCATGTTTTTCCAACTCATGTTTTGCAGGTTTGGTTTAGACTTGAAGAACCCCAATTTTGTGGCGTATGCAAACAGGTGAAGCCAAGCTTCATGCATAGGATTCTGAGCTTTGAGAACAGTCACAAGGAAAATTTACTTATGTGGGGTCTTTTTGTTAGTCTGCAGTTATGGTGCCAAAGGCTACTCTGTCAGAAGTGCTGATGAGTTGTCTTGGATGCTTCATGATTGCATCTTCGGTTCAACATCAGGTGTGAAACTTATTGAGGTACTTTACTGCTTAATCCTCCTGACCTTGTCTTCATGCACCATCCCCATGACCCTGAGACACAGAAGCAATAGAGACCACATTCCTGATTGTAGGAGAAAACAGATAGTTAAATGTCACTGGATGAAACATGAGTGTGTGCCTTGTCACAGGTGCCACTGGATTACACATGGGCCAACCATATTCTTGACCATGAGCTACCGGGCCTCATCAAGAAGCGACAATCGATGTCTGAGGCAGAATCTGTGAGTAGGAGAACCTCATTTCATGGTTCATTACTAAGTACTATGATGATTGACTGCAGAAAAATCAGATCCAACCCATCATGATTCAAATGCTAATGGAAATACTACCAGACCCATGATGTGGTTTTGTTTTACAATAAGTTGTAGATGAAGAGGAGTGCAAGTCAAGCAAATATGAAGGGATTTGTTCTGGTTCTGAACAGAGAATTTCACCAGCATTATTCATGGCAGTGAACAGCTCAACAACCATGTCCGACAGTTTGCTGCAACCCATGTCAATTCCAACCATGATCAGTGAGGCATGACCCCATTTTGATTTTGAGCTCTGATCTATCAATGTGCTCTAGTTTATAGAGCCATGTATTTGTTGTGCATTTGGAGAGCACTCAGAAAAGAGAGTGTGATTGATTGTCTCATTTAGAGAACTATCAGAAAAGAGAATCAGCTTGTTAGGAAACATGGTGAAAAGGTCCCTGCATGGGGAAACAGAAAGCATGTGGGTCTTCTGAGGAGGAGGCTGTTTCAATCAAAAACAGAGCAGCAGAGATGGAGGAGGAAGATTTGGCTTCAACTGCAGTTTGTCAACCCCTATGTTCAAGGATTGCATGCACAACAGATGCAGCAGTTGGTGTGAGCTATGTCACCAGTCCCATGTGTCCATCAGACAGGCCTGATTGTGTCTGTTTGACCAATGTTCATCTGGAATGCTCTGAATGTGGAAGAAGCTACCCTATGTAGCTTTGCTTGCTTGGGGGCTAAAGAGTGCTTCAGTACTGTGTACTCTCTTCTAATATGGAGGTGGACACACAGATGCTGCTGCTAAATCCTTTTAGTTGCTAACCTCCATGTGGAATGTAAGATCTTCTATCAAATCTGAGCTTTGCCATAATCAGGCATGGCAAACTGTAATGAACTGTACATGGTTTTGTGAAACATGAGCATTTCATCAGTTGGAATGCTCAGAACTTTGTTCGGGATTGAACTGGTGTTGTTTCTGACAAGTTTTGATCTTTCTTGCATTCTCTTGTTATTGTTTGTTTTCCACAAGTGCAAGACCCCCATACTTCAGTGCAAGAATGCTGCTGTTCCAAGATTGCAAGGATGTGGTCGAAGGTTGAAAAGCAGGTGGCTTTGTTTTCCTCCTTTTGTTCAAATCTATATGTTTAACTGACTGCATGAATTTGTTGAATTTTAGTGGTGCCATTCAATGCACAGGATGAGGCAGTGGTGATGCTTTTGTGATGGAACCAATATGTCACTACCCCTGGGACAGATGGCATTGTTGAGACACCTCTCAGCAACATGTTTGTTTTGCTCTGAACCAACTGTATGGAAATTTCTCATTTCCAGATTGACTAGCTGCAGTGCCGATGATACTTTTGTCTGACCATCATACCTGTATAGATCTAGTTGAGAAGAACTCGAGTTTTCAGTACCTTCTTGCATGTGGTTGGAAGTGGGTGACTACTGTGTGCTGGGAATGGTGAGTGTGGATATGAGCAGCAAAGGGTCACAACAACAACCATGTCAGTTCAAGACATGGAAACTATGGAGGTGTAGGATTGTAGGACATGCTCGAATGCAGGCCATAAGATTCTCCTGCACAGCAACACACATTCCACCAGGTACTGAACGCTTCAACCAGCAACCATCGCTTGTAATCAACTACAGATTCCAATCAGTTCTCGAAGGATACTGTGTTTGTACTAGGACTCCGTAGATTTTCAAATCAGTTTTTGCAAATCAAGAGATGAATATTGAGGGAATTGGGTGTTGCATATTGCATGTGGTTAAGAAATTCAATTCCAAGACATTATCTCGGTGCATCACAATCAACATAGCATGATTTGGGGTTCAATCCTTTCATGTGGGAGCTTCATGATATATTGTGTGCATTGAGGATCCCACAGAATGCAACATCATCGGGGTGTAGTAAGTTGTTGCTGATGGGCAAATGTTGATGGGCAGGAATAAGTTTGCAACATCAATGGACCAGCACGGCCAGTTTTTTCATGATCCTTCTGAAGCTCATGAGTACAAAGAACACACTAAAATTGAGTGTGTACAGGGCCTACTCCCTCTTTTACACCACCCTTGCTCACCTCTGGTAGCAAGGTATGGAGTCTCATGGCTGTCCTTCATTCTCATTGCTATTTACTATCTCCCCAGTGTCATGACTGTCAGAACCCCGTTGTACGAGAGGTTGAATGGAACTTACCAGAGTCTTCCTAGTCTTGCTCATAGTTGGGTTTAAATGATTTCAAATCTTGTCAATGAGGGAGTGATGATGCCTTTGATGCAGACTCTGTCAACATCTACTAAAAATTCCCTTGAATCAAGAAATCTCCATTCTCACAATTCAGAAAAAAGCAAAACAAGGTTAAACACTTCTTCAACTAGCCATGGAAAGACACGGCAAGACAAAATAGAGAACAAAGGATCAAGAAACAAAAACCAAAAAAAAGCAATAAGAACACTCAGCCATGCTTCTGGCTAGCGACAGACAACACACGGAGATAACAAAAGGTAGAAAGATACAACAGGATAGACAAAATGCACAGAGAAAGACAGCTGGGAAGAAGAAAGACCAAGAGGTCTTACAAGAAACTCCCCACTTCCAAGACTATAAGATTCTATACTGAACCATGTGGAAATGCTGAAATTCCAAAAATGAGTTTTTCTTTATTGAGCAACCCTCTAGTCCTCTTTAACAGAATCTTTAGAGCATGGCTTTTCATTCTTCAGAAGTACAATATTAATAAGATTGACAATCTGAGAAGCAATCGGCTCTTTACAACTACAAAGCCTCAAAAACCTGGAAAATTGACTATTGATAACTCCCAACTTAGCAATAATTGAGATATTGGAATGAACATGAGGACATATGAATCATCTCAAATGATAATGTAACATGATAACTTATTTGTTCAACATTGTTCTGAGCTCTATTAGTCACACTTTAGTCCAGGAGGATTCTATCCTATCATTTGGTTATATGGATGTACGACACAATTCAAGTCCATACCTGCATACTCTGGTTGAGAATGTTTGTCAAAGATATCACAAGATATATCTTGAGGACTTTGTTTCACAGCTAGATCCATGAAATTCCAGGAGATGGTTTTGGGTATATGCCACCACCAAAAGGAGGAAAGCAAAAACTATAGTTGTAGGGGAGGCCAAGAGGGAAAACTCAAACCTGATTACATCAAAACCACGTGATACTTGCTCTTTTCTGGATCTTTCAAAGGAAACTTGGTAACACTGCTGCTTTGGCCCTGCAACATAACAATTCTCAACCACTACACTCCACTTATAAGGTACATAGACTTTTCCTATCGCTATAGTTCATAACTGATCTATTCTGCTGCTCGTTGTCATTCCTCTATTTAAAGAGTAGTTGCTGCAGCAGGTATTCCAGGCATTCCATTGCATTAGATGGAATGCCTGGAATACCACTCACTCACCCACAAGTGGGGAAGGAAAAAACTTGACTCCTCTCCCATTTACAGGACGACTACTACTAATACTACTACTATTACTGTTCCATCATGTATCGAATCCAAACTGTGCAAGTAATTTGGAGAAATATTCTCCTGTGTAGAATCCTGCCACAGCTGCCACCACTCCTGTCATGATGAGGGCCGAGAGTGTTGCAAAATACGATTGCTGAGTTACCTTTGCATACACTTTTGCACATCCAAGCAACACGACTGATATCACAGACACAACTACAGTGGCAAGCATTTTGTAATCGTGGTTGTTGCTCTGGCGGAATGAGAACCCAAACGTCAACGTTGGAAGTGAACCAAAGACCAAAAATGAGAGAAAAGCTAGACACCCGTTCAACAAGAAGCTCTGTCCTACTGTCTCTCTGAATCGCATTGGGCTCTCTTTGTGAAGCTCAATAACCTGCAATACACAGATAAATACAGCCCCCAAAAAATCAGAAATAATACACCAAAAGAACAAAACAATTAAAATTCCTTCAGTCATCTGTAAATTATTTTTTTGGTGCAGTAAGAAAATTATCATCTTTCAAGAATTTTTAGCTCTATGAAAATGTATACATTAAAATAAATAAAAATCCATTACTTATGTCAGTATGTTTTGTGTAGTTAAAGAAAACACCCACATTGTCTCTCTCTCAGATTTAATTTGTGAAAGATTATGCCACCAATTTTTTTGTACCTATTTTTCTGACTGTTCATTAGGTATTGCTGAAGTCACTCTCTCACAAACATATGAAACAATAACTTGCTAGACAAAGAGAAAAACCAAAGTTTGCAAAACACCCACAAAGTCATAAAGATTGCTGCTTACTTTGTGAAAGAAGGAGATAGATCCAAATATCAAATTTGCAAGCCCCATTGCAAGAACAGTTCCTGTATCAGAAAAAACCAACAAATCAGAAGAAGACCTATTTAGCTCTGCCCTCGTAAATAAGCTTCTGTAATCATATTAGCTAATCAGATGTAATCAACTACCATTGGCAGCTTGATTTTGCAGAAGACGAAAAAAACTACCTCTTTCATTTATGCTTCTAAAATGAATGGAAAATATATAATACCTATTCATCATTCTAAAATCAATAAAAAATGTGTTTTTACCTCTTAATGGTGGTTCCAAAAAATCAATCAAAACCATCAATCAATCAAATTTTGTAGCAAGAAATGCTTGCTCCAAAACTAGACCCCTTTTCCCATACAGAGTTCCTCTTCTAGAATAAAAGAAACATGGAGTAACAATTTTGAGATAAGAATTGAAAAATTGTGCATACGAGTTTTAGCATCGCCACCAGCAGCTGAAGCAACAATGCCAAGACTTATAAGGGACACATCTAGTCCACCGTAAACCACGCTCTTCAAATACTCTTGAACCTTGGAAACTGTTGAAGTCAGGGTCATCATCCCAAGGTCTTCAGCTGCAGCTGTTACTGCTTCGAGCGTAGATGGGGCATCACTGCCATGAACTTCAATCACCGATTCATCTGTCGTCATAATCACTGATGTTGTTGTCTCATCTGACACATCAGAGATACTAGTGCTTATGTCTGTTGTTGGTGAATCTGTATTTGTGGTATCTGCTTTCCTTTTGTCAAGCAGAGGTTGCTGAAGCCCATCCTTGTGAGACAGGGTGGATCCTGCAGAGATGGGAAAAAATACCCTTTTCAATCTGTTGGAAATCAACTGGCAGAAAACAAACCAAGATGTCTATTATTAGCAAAGGAAAAATATCAATCATTGAGTTTTTCTGACCTCCAGTGGAGACCCGTGAGAACAAGAAAGGAGGCAGACAACTGCAAGATGCAGGCTCATGATCATCTGAAAATATGGAGTGCCCATCCGGCATCTGGCTAATGGGAAGCTTGACTTCTTCATGTCTGTGAATTTGATGAAGAGAAACATGGACTGAGGAGGAATCATGTGAGTCTGTGTCGGATTTTGCCTCCACTGATATCAGAGGTTCCTTGAGTTGTTGATCATCTGCAAAACATACACTCCAATCCAGATGTATATTATGGAATTTGTGCATTGAAAAAAACGGCTATATTATTATTAGGGTGCCAAAGAACTTACACTCTCTCTCCATCAAGAGGATCACAAGAACCCACTAGGGTACTACAAAAAAAGATAAGACCATCTGCACTCCGTAATTTTGTGAAATTGAGTTGTGGGTGATGCAAAAGAGACTGACCTTCTTTTGCAGTCCTGAAGAATATGGAGTAGCTGGGAGCAATGGGAAGACATTCGCAGAAGGAGGATTTGTTCAGCTGCTCTTTTGTGGCATTTGGTGGTGCTTGCTGCAGAGTCTCTGCCAGATCTCTAGAGACCTCGGAAACGACCCCCACCTCTTCTTCCTCGGTTATTTCCTGTGGCTGCTGCTGAGCTTCATCTTTCCAGTGATAAGTTGGTGCTAGGGGGGATGCCTGCAACTCATGTGGCAGATGAGAGCTTGTTGCTGAAGGATGATGCTTTTTGGGAGTATCCCAATCAAGAAACTTGTAGATGGGAGGGAAATGATGCAGTGTTTTTGGTTCGACAACAATCGTGGGTGAACCATCATCTAAAACAAGAGTGCCCTGCATGGGTTGATCATCCTGTTGTTGGATACTACTATCCATGTAGCTTACAGAGGTATCTACCTTGATGGCATCTACAGTATCATGCTCCTCATCTGTCGGGTCTGCAGATTTTGTGTATGTTGTTGTGGTGGTTGTGATTCGTGACTCAATGTGAGTATCCCTGCTCACCACTTCCTGAGTTGCAATCCCTCTATCTGCAACTGCAGGCCACTTGATCTCCCTTTCTTCTCTAGTTTCTGCAATAGAAACCCATTTGCAAATAGTCAACATTGGGTCACAGGGAAAAGAAAATGAAAGCAGTGGGGCAGTTTCTGGGTTTAGGGTTTTGGGTTTAAGGGTTTCTGACCAAAACTTCACTTCCAGTGGGGTTCCCTATACTATCCCATCCAGGGGGAGGAAAATCAAACTGCATGTGGCAGAAACTGACCTGTTTGGAAGTCTCGAGAGCTTGGCTCCCAAGGATATGCAGGAAACAATAATGCTGGCAGCAACCCACAACTGCAATCCTCTGACTCCTTTGCTTCAATTGTTTCCTTCTCGGCTGTGACACTCTCAAGCTTCTCAACTGGTAAAACCAGTTGAGGAGGCTGATGTTCCTCAATCTCCTCTACTACTACTGCAGGAGGTGCAGTATCAGGAGCTTCAATTTCTTCATCAGGCAACAAATCCTGATCACGAGCCTCCTCCTTGATTTCTTGGTGCTCTTCTTCTCCAACAGATGCTGCTGCAAGTGTACCACCACCACTTGAAGGAGTTGTATCGTCAACTCCAATTGCTTCAGCTTTCTCTTGTCGTTCCACAGGCTTTGGACTCTCTATTGTTGTTGCTGCCACTACTTCCCTCTTCTCCTCATGTATCCGAGGCGGCTTTCTTACAAGGGGTCTCTCCTCCTCCTCCACAAGCTCATCATCTTTGACATCACTTTGCAATCGTGCTTCTTCTCTAGCCAGTGAAGATGTCATTGTTCCCGACCGCCCTCCTCCTCGCCAAGCGAGTGTTGGTAGTTTAAGAGGTAAGCATTTGGAATCTAGTTGTTCTTCTTCCCACAAAAGCTTTGCACCCAAAGCTTTTTCATCTTGCACACTTGTGCTTACGTGCGTGACCACCTTTTCTTGGGCCAAATTTGGAACCAACCCACCTGCTGTTTCCAAGACCCAAAACTTCCCTCTTCATGTTTCCCAACAAATTGTACTAGTTCTTCTTCTCTACCCATCAGAAAAGAAAATAGTTTTGTGTGCAAAAATTGAAAGTACAAAGAGAGGACAACTACTCTTCTTTTCATAAAATAAATGATTTCCATCAAGATTGAAATTTCTACAATATGCAATTCCATTTAGCTCGAATGTCTTGCTAATCATGATGGGTGCTACCACACTAATCATCGACATGTAAAATGCAACTTCGAAACCCATCTAGAAATTAAAATGATGCCGGTTTCATTGCAAAGCAGATTCCAGATCTGTTTTGACTTGGATCAAATTTAGAGATAAGACATGTCAGGAAAAACAATACACAAAAAATCTCAGTTTTGACAAAATACATAAGTAATCTGCAGAGACTAGTTTGTGTGTCAATTGGTATAGTAAAGGCATTTTTTTCTAACCTTGACTGACAGGAACTTGTGTTGCTCCTTCCCATGGATATGGTGGAAGTAAAAGTGGAAGGCAATTAAAACCAGCTTTTGAAGCATTATCATTGACCACTTTTGCTGATGTGATTTCGTCTTCAATTTTTGTCACATAGATGGGGTCATGAGAAACATCTGAGAATTTGATGCCTGCTCTTTTTTTTCGGTGTTCTGCATCCTTGTCCATTCCTTTGCCTTCATCATCCTCAATTCCTTTGCACAAGAGCAAAACAAAGACTCAGCCCAAAACGTCTCACATATTACCAATTTGGACTTGGACCTCCCCACCCACCCAAAAAAATCTGTTTTCTCTTCAGATTTGCTCTTATTTTGAGTCATTCAGAATTTCAACCTTCAAATTTACTCCCATGTCTTGCAAGAGGAAAACATGATCTGCAGAGAAAAAGAAGAAAAATTTACATGAACTCTCTCTCTCTCAACAGAGTGAGATCATCAAACCTTGCAAAGAAAGTGAGTTACATCAAGGGAGCAAAGAGTCACTACCTTGAGTAGAAGACAAAACAAGGTTCTCAGGTGCAGGTTTGGTATGTGGTTCAGGAGGTGTAAGAACTACCCCGGGCAGAATCACTTCCTTGCTTGTTGAATTTACAGCCGGGAAGACCACATTTGGATCCAACAAATCCTCTGACACGGTTGTTGCAGTGCTCCATGCCAAGGATTCCTGGATGTTGATCTCTTTCTCTGCAGATGCTTTGCAATAGAATCAGGCCATTTTCAGCTGAGAAAGTTGACACTAATGTTGCAGCAAAAGTCAACACTGAAGTTGAAACAAAAGCCAACACTTCTTAGTAGATTAGCAGCACTCCGCAGTGCTTGGAAATATAGAATGTTTCAATTTGAATTCACGTACTCTAAGCTTACTGAGCTAGCTAGAAATACCCACTTTTATGACACTTTTGGATCTCCAAATTGTCTTTGAGAAATACGAAAACTGAAATGAGATTTGGAAGACATTTTACCAATGTTTTTAACTCTTTTTTCTTTTGCAAATTCCATTTCTTTCCTCAGCAAATGGCAGCAGACCTTGATTGACTTAAAAGATATATTCCATAAGCTCCCAGACATGGGTTTTTTGGGGGGTTTGGTGGAATGTACAAACATATTTATTGACCTTCTTTACCTTGTTTGACAGCAGCAGTTGTTTTTTCCAACAGTGATGTTGTTTCTGATGCTTTCTCCCAAGGGTATGGAGGAAGAAACAGATCCAAGCAGTTAACACTTGCTTTTCTTCGGGATTCCTCAAATCGTCCTTGTCCTCCAGCTTCATCATACACATTTGTTGATGCAGGTGGTGGCAGAACATCAACAGGGGGTTCAGCAGCAGAAATTTCTCCTGCAGGTCCAACAATTTGCCAAAATTGCATAAGAACTCTGGGTGTGGGTATCACCTCCATTTGTGGATTTTGTAAAGAATGGGGTTTATATGAAGAGCAATCTCTGAAGCAATCAATCAATCAATAGAACTCTTCACTCCTCACCACATAATGTAGTAGGGGTGACTGTCGGAGAAGTCAAAGGAACATTGAGAGATCCAATTGTGATCGAATCGGATTCAATTGCCTGCACCTCCTTGTTGGATCTGAGAGCAGACTGTTCATCAGCAACAGCTACCACTGCATCTGCAGAAAAAAACCCATCACCCAAAACCCTTTGAAAATCAATGATTTGCATCAAAACCCTGATTAAGTAGTAGTTGAAAAACAGCTACTAGTTAATTGGCTAAAACCCATTTTGGTGCACAGAAATTAAGAGTGAAGTACCCATTTTTGCACACAAAAAATAAAGAAGAAAAACCCCATCTTTTGTGCACAAAATTAAGAGGGAAAAGACCATTTTTGTGCACAAAAATTAAGACCCAAAAACACATTTTTGTCCAGAAAGTTAAGAGTGAAGACCCCATTTTGTGCACAAAAATTAAAGCAAAAAAATATAAGAGGGGAAAACACAGTTTGGCGCAACATGTTCATCCACCCTACAGCAGGAAAACCCTAGTGTAGGAAAGGAAATCTCAACTGGGTCTCTGCCTCATTATTGCAATCGGTGGGATTTCATGGTGTGATGCGACTGACCAGGTCTGTTTCTTTGTGCAGTTTGTTGTGTTTCTCCCCATGGAAATGGTGGCAGAAATAGGGAGAAGCAGTTGACGTCATCATCTTTGGCATGAGCTGCTGCTGCTGTTGTGACCTTTTGAGGTTGCTCAACATTTGGTTGTTCAGGAGCTTTGTTGAGAGTGTCAATCAGTAGTTCCCGTGATGATTGAGTGGGTATAGACATTTGGACAACATCCTTAGCAGCAATTAACATCTTCTCTTCTTCTTTGTCTCCCAAAAGTGGTGTCAGAAGCTCTGCAAACAACTACTTCAGATTCCAGTATAGCACTACAAGACCCACTGACACTCAAAACATAGATCAGGCTTGTCAGTCATGGTTGTCAAAACAGTTCTCTTGCATAGAGAGGAGAACAATGATGAGGACAAGGATGAAGGAGGAAGAAGAGTACCTGGGTGGCGGCTGAGTTTTGTAGTTGCAATCTGTCGCCAAGGGAACAAGAGAGGAAGACACTTGTTTTTATAGTAATGTTCACTTCCATCTTCTTCAACCATACGGGGCAGCACTTCAACACTCTCTGCAGACTCCACACCAACAATTGTTTCAGCCTCCACTTGAGGCAAACCTGGTGGGTGGTAATCCTCCAGAGGTTCTTGAGTTTCAGCAGCTGATGATGATGATGCTCTTGGAATTTCTTCTGCACGTCGCCACACTGAACAATTTTCCACAACAGAAAAAGATCGTCAAGGGCGTCAGTTAGTCAGGCATTGGCTGGAAAGCTTGCAGTCTAGGTGAGAGGAAAAAAGAGAGAGAAATCAGGCAAACCAACCAGAGTTTTCAAGACTACCTCTGCGGAAGAACAAAGTAAAACATGCCAAACAGCCCCAGTCTTCTTCATACTCATAACCATGACCATCAGCAGCAGCAGCAGCAGCTGCTGGTTCTACAATAGTTGTATCCTCCTTCACAGCAGCAGCAGCAGTAGTAGGACTAGTATGTAGTTCCTCAAGTGTATCCTGGCTCTGGATCTCCTCCTCATTCAGCAGTACCCATTTCTCAACTGAGACCATCGACGGTGATGTTCTCTTCCTCTTGCGAAGAATCACCCGTTTAGTTATGCATGAGCCACACATTGGACACAAGAGATCATGTGTTGTCTGAAGCCGAAGAACTCTCTGTACCTCTGATTCTCCCTCAGCTGAATTTAAGGAGCTACTAGCCATAGACTTGTCACTATTGTCGTTGTGGTGGTCTTCAAAGTATGGGGCTTTCTTCTTGCTGTTGCTGCTGCTACTAGTGTTTTCCTCCTCAAAACCTGCAAAACCATCTTCCTTACTGTAAGTCACACTGTTTGTGAAGGTTTCCACAGTGGTGGACACAGTGTAGCCAACAGTTGTTGAAGAAGCCCCCCTCATTTGCAAGTCATGATGCTTTACAGCAATCACATCCTCCTCCATGCAGCTTCCTGCAATGGGATCTTCTGCAGGTGTTACCAGGTAGTCCCCAATGTGTGTGCTGCTGCTGCTGGTATCCTTGGTTTCTTCCAGTGAGGCACTGTCCTTTTCAGCTTCATCTGAAGGCACATTCCTGAGAATCTCATTGACATCCTCTCCTTCCTTGTGATGATCTGTACCATTTGTTTCTGGAGCGACCCCAATTCCTTCTTTGGTCCCAATATCGGAATTGCCATTTCTGTATTTTGTTGCTACATCTGTCTGATCAATTGTTTCTGCTGCTGCTTCTGCAGTTCCATTGCCACTGCTGCTTGTAGTACTACTACCACCACTCTCTCCATTATCTTCCACATTGGGTGATATTTGAGCAATCTCGGAACTTTTGCTACAGACATCATCAACAACATTGTCTCTGCCATTGGAGATTGCATTATCTCTGATGTGCTCCTCCATCTCTACAGACTCATTTGTTTTGTCAAGAACCTCACCGCTCAAACCACATGATTCTCTCTTTGCTTTGTCATCTTCTTCTTCTACTTCTTCATATGAACTTGACCTTGAGCTCGAGCTCTTGTCAGCAGAGCTGACTGCTTTCTCTACTGGAGATAGAGTTTCTACAGCATCTTGAGCATCACCATTTGCAGTGTTGCACTTGGTTGTCTGAGGCACTTGCAATTCAGACTGAACATCAGCTGCTGCTGCTCCTGCCACATTCACCTCTTCAGGCAATTCCTGAGCTGGGGATGGCAGCTGGTACTCAACCGACTGATGCCCCATTACAGGATTGGAACTTGGAGTCACTTGTTCACCCAATTTTTCCTTCCGAGAGTCTGGAGCATAAGACTCAGGAGCTGCATCTCCACCTGCAAAAGAGAAGGAAAAAAAACACCGCACTGCAGCAGCAACTCCAGCTTTCAAGGATATCACAATAACAAACGCCAAAGCTCAAAGTCCTCGGGGAATGAATGGGGCGACAAAAAAGGAACAGAGGAAAGAATATCCTGAGTTCTTCCATTGAAGCTCATACCTCCTACAGTTTCAATGAGCTGCTGCTCACAGGCTCCTGGTTTCTTGCAGTCCAGCTTCTGTTTGTTTTTGACTTTCTGCATGAGCTTTTTTCTGTCAGTCCTGGCGGATCTATTGCTGCCAGAAGAAGACTCGTCACTAGATGATGATGATGATGAAGACGACGACGAGCTAGAATTAGAATCGCGAAAAGCTGACAAGCTGCTCTTCTTCTTCTTCTCCTTCTTCTTCATCATCTTCGCTCCCTCAAAATCCATATCCCCCAAAAACTTCAAAACTGTATCCTCTCTCTATCTCTCTCTCTCTCTCAGAATCGACTAGCCTTGATAAGGCAGGTCGCCAGCTAGGAATTTCAATGTCAACAAGGCCTGCTGGTGCGATAATGTTTTCGCAACGACATCGACTATTTGGAGTTGTTGCGATGATATTGTAGCTGCGACGACATGGACAAGAAGAAGAAGAAGAAGAAGAAGTCTGCAGGAGAGGAATTATTGCATCTAGTGTTGCAACTTCTAAAGCAAAAAAACAGCAGCTGACGAATCCGGCTTTGATGCATTGGCCACGATACTATTATTGCCGACATCAAGCTGGTGCTGCCGCTGCTGGTCGTCCACACGCACAGCTGCTTCCAATGATCAAACAGCTAGCTGCATCGGAATTTGCAGCTGCATGATATCTATGAGACTTAATCAAGAGCCACCAGAAACAACAAATCCTCCACAAAACACTAACACTTTGAAGATTAACCCGAAACATAACAAGAAGAAATTCTTTTTTTGTTTTACCTGCAGTTATAAGAAAGAGAAGAAGAAGAATCACATTCTGTTGCTTGAATGAATGCTACTGCTGCTACTGCTGCTGCTCCTGCTGCTCCCTCCGTTCTTCCGTCCTTCCATCACTCCCTTCCTGCCATGAACTCAAAAACTGATCTGACGTGTAGCAATCAATAAGTTCGCTTCTTGATCAAGAACACAAGAAAAAGCTGAGCTCAAAGGTTCACCACAGTACTGTCCACAGGAGACTAGATGCACCGCCGCTTTCTCCCTCCCCGTCCACTAACAAAGTTCCGCGAATTGCGCAGTAGTGGAAGAAGAAGAAGGAAGCGCAAGAAGCAAAGCAAAGCAAAGCAAAGCACAAGAGCTCTTGTTCGCGCTGCGTCTCTTCTTCGGTGGCGTCTGCGGACTGAAGTGGCGGCCAATGTGAACACGTTTTTCACGCCCTGGAACCACCTGGGCGCAACATCGTAAAATCCGCCCTACTACAGGACAACGTAACAAAACATAGGACCGCCTTCTGAGAGGGTCCTAAAGTGTAGGGCTGATTTACCAGAATAAGGGCCCACACGAGGCCGACTCCCACTCCTAGCCTTTTTTACAAGTGTATTTCTAGGGTGCGTTATGATGATGCACAATCAGGGCCCAACATGGTTGTTACATGTTAGGCACAGTAAGGTTGGCCTGGGATTTTTCATAAGATCTCTGGGAATTGCATGGTTTATAGTTTGTTTTTTTGGGGGGGTGGGGGGGGTGCAGGGGAAGTCCTAATCCTACTGGACATCAGAGTTCAGCCCCACACCTACATAGGCGGTACCTCGGGATGAGGACTTTTCCTATCATTACACTGGACACATTTTCTCAAGTGAGTTTTTTCTTCGAGACTGGAGGGAGAAGGAACTTTGCATACAGAAATTTTGTATTTACAATTCTGGGGACAATATGTGGCTCCCGAGATGGGGGCTGGGGATGAGGACCTTTTTTTTTTCTCTCTCTCTCTCCTCCCCGTGTAGGTGGGTGGCACCACATATTGCCGTGACGGGAACCCCCAAAAACGGGCAAAAGTTTCAATTTTTATGTCGAAACTTCATGTACGAATGGGGGCCCCTTCCATCTCCACACGGGGCCGATTACGTTGTAAGGGATTCCACATGGCCCTGTTTTACAAAGCATAACGATCTTTCCCAACCATCGTTCCCCACCGTTTGATTCACATCTCAAGCATGTTGTGCACATTCTGCACAACATTCTGCACGGTTCCGGAGCATATTCTCCATTATCCAAGTCACATTATAAGTGAAACTGACCGCACCAAACATATGGCTGCATGTCCGACTGACCTACGAAAAACGTTTTAAAAAGCAGACCGAGATGGAGGCCGAGATGCCATTCCATCAGGTGGTGGTTTAGACCAAGGGGTTCGACCAAGGCCATGTTCGAATGTGCCGCTGGTAAAACCCAGAGACGACCACCAAGGAAATAACCTTTAGAATGTACTCGAATAAGACACCAAAACACGTTCCGAGGGTAAAACCTTGAGGGACATTCTCAAAATGCAGGTCGAGACTGGGCTACAAATACCTACCGCCTCCTCGGCTTATTAAGTTAGGCCCCACTTCCCTTGTTAGGGGATGCCCCCCCCCCCCCCCCCCCCCCCCTCTCACATTAAGAACAAAATATGTATATATATAAATGGAGCAATGCAAGGAAAGCCGGAGGAAATAATTGGGGTACTCGTCGACAACTCTACAAACGGGATAGCCATCCACTCTGCAGATTCGTAGCGGATGTTTAAATGTACCAAAATTGTCGCATTCGCGATTTGTGATTAAAAAAAAAACCCAAATTCAGCATGGAATGAGCTGCCTCTGACACATTACGGTATTGATAGACCTGCCTTTTTTCCGAAGAGAACATGATTCCTTTAAATTCCACACCTTGGGCTTCAACCCCCCCCTTTGTTTTAAATTTTTCTTATTATTAGGGTTCCTACCAAAATACCTAACAACAGCTGGTGTTTTGCTATTTTGGGCCCCCTCCTTTTTTTTTGAATGTTATTTGTTGGTTTTTTTTGGTTTTTTTTTTTTGAAATTTTTTTTGTGTTTGAGAGAAAGTCAATTAATAATGGCCTCTTGGGTGGGTTGGAGATGATTTGTAGCCTTCCAAGGTTTTTCAAGCTTCCAAAACTCATTTTGGGGTTTCGTAAATGAATTTCTAGAGATTTAATTCGATGCAAATAATAATGCCTTCTTCTCCACACAACAAAGTTATAACTATGTCGTCACAAACAATTCACTTAAGTTTTTTGTAGATGGTATGCAAAGAAGTATGTATGTATGTTTGGGTTTTATTTGCATCATCAACCTTTTGATCGTTTCTTTTGTTAATTACATGCATGCTCATGGGCCAAAACAAATGCCTCTTAGTTGTGCTTAGAAATACGTTTGTAGAATGATTTGGAGAACTAAAAACATGACAATTTTTGGTCCTTTGATTACCAAATTATAGATAGATCATGGCTTAGACAAAAAAGAAAAAGAAAAAAGGGTTTTCCCAAGGGCTTCCCAAATATTAGGTTTCATAATTCATCGATTTCACCATTGAATTGTTTGATAACAAGAGTAAACTTGTATAGCCTTGAAAGTGCATTTGCCATTATGTCATAAGATGAATTCGGTCACTCAAAAATTGCAATCATGTCCAAAATCTTATTTTTACCCTCGCACATAGAAGGGTTTCATTTGACGGATGACCAAATTTTAGTTGAACCACTCCATAGCTACTACCATTCATCCAAACCTCATCATCAACACTATTACACACTTATATTTCACAATTATTCATCCGAACCTCATCATCAACACTAGTACACACTTATATTTCACAATTATTCATCCAAACCTCATCAACACTATTACACACTTATATTTCACAATTATTCATCCAAACCTCATCATCAACACTATTACACACTTATATTTCACAATTATTCATCCGAACCTCATCATCAACACTAGTACACACTTATATTTCACAATTATTCATCCAAACCTCATCAACACTATTACACACTTATATTTCACAATTATTCATCCAAACCTCATCATCAACACTATTACACACTTATATTTCACAATTATATTCACATTAAAAGGACTCTTGAAACCAAATGGATCCAAAAGTTAAAAGGAACTCTATTTGTAGATTGTAGTGAGCTAGAAATCTACTACTACAACAACTTCATAGAAGCAAAAATATCAAGTTCTAACTTTTTGGAAACGTTGTTTAAAGTTGTAAGAAATTTTTGACCACATGGGTCATGTGCACTACATGTCATTTTTGTGACGATTAAAGACAAACTTGTAAAGCAAAGTCATTTAATGCTTGCTTTTCACAAGGCATCACAACCCATGTGATGAACCAAACCTTGATTGTAGACCAAGCCTTTTGAATGAATGTTTTAAATGATGAAAATCATTCATCAAATATTTTATGGAACCGTGACTTTTGCAAGAGGACGAGCCATCATTCCATTAGGTCCATTAGGTGGTAATGGGTTCTTCTACAACTTACTTCATAATGTAACCGATATTTCCATTAATGATTCACTTTTCAATCCCATTTTGTAAAGGGTTCTTTCGAAATTCACTTCATAATGTAATCAATTTTTTCATTGTGAATTCACATTTCAATCCCATTATAAATCATCAACTCTCAAATAAAATGGACATGGTCATCAACAAAAATTGAAGCCTTCATATGACTACCTATCCCACCTAGGAATAAGCCTATAAAAACCCAATAGAAACCCAAAATGGACATTACATAGTACACCATAACAACAACCTTCATCTTTTCATAACCCTAAAAAAACACCTTGAGAAGGGCTTTCTCATCACACTAAGCCTTTATCAAGGGTCCGAAATGGGATACCTATATATTCCATCAAAATGGCTTCGAACATCCGCCACATTTGGGTATGGTATCTTGACACCTTTGGAACTCATCTTATAATTTTCCCCATAATAATAAGACCATGTTGGATCCTTGGAGCATAAATGGTGGCCAACTTTCTTTTGGTCACACATTGATCATTATTAAAAAAATTAGCTTTAAATCATAGAAAATTTCTTGATTGCAAGGAGAAAAATAAAGCTTTAGAAATGATTCGAGGGTTTTTCTTTTCAATTTTTTAACATAGTGTTGCTCGCAAGCATGCCAAGAGGGATCTCACATTAAATGGCTCCAATTTCCTAAACCTATATTTTAAAAATACACACAAAAAGTGAAGAAATGTGGTGATATTTTTTCAAAAAAAATGAAATATTGCAATCTTTTCCCCAAAAAGAAGGTATCTACAACCTGCTACAAAATATTCATTTTTCAATTTTAGTTTTTGCATTTGTGCAAATTTTCCCATGAAAAATATGGCTAACTAAAATCATGTTTTTTTTATTAATAAATGTTGTGATTGACAGCAACAGTAGGATTTTATTTTTTCCAGAGAAATGTTTATAAATAAAATTCTGAACACCTCAAAAATAGTATAATTTTAGCCAAACCTGCTATAGGGGGTAGGGTATATGGCAACTTCAGACTTTTTTTCCATCAAAATGTGGTGATCTTGCTCCTTTTGCCCTCAACTTTTTGGTGTTGCCATGATGCAAAACTTTGCCAGAAAACTCAAAAATTGAAAGTTGAAAACTCGAAAAATGAAGTTATTTTGAAGGTTTTCAATTGCCAAGAAGCGAGAAAATTGTTATAAATATTTATATTTGGATTTCAGTGTGTAGCCAAAAAAATATAGAAAGATGATTTATAGATTTGTACTTCATATTTGTTTGATACCCAGATAGGCTAAATCTTCCTTTAGGGATTATCCCCATTTTTTTCTACATCTTCCTTCCCAATATCACCACTTGGGCTACAAACAAAATCTCCTAAAAGCACACTTTGCTCTGGAGCCAAGGAGCCAACCTCCTGTTAGAACTAGAATGGAACTTGGATGTAAAAAATTTATTCATCCAAGTTTCAATGCAAATAAGTACTACTTTTTGTCAGTCTTACAACTATGACATATGCTACTTTTTGGATGGGATCAAAAGTACAATTTATTTGTGAGGACATCTTTCCATTATTATATTTTTCATCTATTTGTGCTCAGAATCACATCACAACTCTATTAGTCAAGCATTCACCAACATCAATCACGTGTTATTTTACAGCTCTCTATGCTCAGAATCACATCATAACTCTATCGGTCAAGCATTCACCAAATGCAAATAACATGTTATTTTACAGCTCTCCTTGCTCGGAATCACATCATAACTCTATTAGTCAAGCATTCGCCAAATGTCATAACAGGTTATTTTACAGCTCTCTATGCTCAGAATCACATCATAACTCTATTAGTCAAGCATTCGCCAAATGCCATAACATGTTATTTTACAGCTCTCTATGCTCAGAATCACATCATAACTCTATTAGTCAAGAGTTCACCAAATGGAATAACCTTAACAGTCATCAATGAATCTCCCTGGGACGAGAGTGTGCCTTGGGCACACAGTTATTTTGAGAACACCCTGCTCCTTGGCCCTTACTTACTCGGAACCAAGGTTCTCTCTCTCTCTCTCTCTCTCTCTCTCTCTTCAAAAGTTGAAACAGGACAACACCGGTATGAACTATGAACTGCATATTTCAGTGGGGAGAAGGGGAAGGCACAAGATACCAATCCACCTTCCCAAATGGTCTTCTTAATTGTAATGAAAAAACAAAACAACCCAACACCACATCTACAGATTTAGGATTGTATACTTAATACAAATCCATGTCTTGGGTGAACCAGCACCCACACTGGTACCTTCACCTTCTTGAGTCGGGCCTTTTAGTAGCCAGATTAAACCCAATAAATGTTAGATTTGGACTCCAAGAACCTGATTTAGTGTAAGCATAGAATATTTATAGCATTTACAGTAAACCCCTTGTATAATCACATCTTTGGTGATCACTTTTTTTTTTGGTGTAATACTAACGAATTGTGACTGAAACATGTATAATCACATTTCATATAAACTCTTACAAGATTATGACTATAGACCACACAAAAAAACTTTACAAAATAGGTTTTTTATGCTAGAATAAAGGTGTCAATTGTTTAAATTTCTCACATACGATATTTTAAGCTCTATTTTGCATTATTAAATTTGAAGAAGGTTGGGATTTTTATCTATTTTAATGCGATTATTTACATTAGGTTTGAGCTCCTTAATTATTAGCTTGTGTATGTTGTTAATTAAACTTTTTTAATTAAAATTTTCTGCTTTCTTGACAAGTTTGCACATTTTTTGTTTGTTTGCATTAGAAAGTTGTTTTTTTTCTTTCTTTCTTTCTCTCTTCATCTGGATTCATTGTTATTAATCTGCACAACTTGAACATAAAACAACACTACCAATGCCAAAAGGAATTATAATTTATAAAGTTTAATATTTATTCTAGAATTCTCTGATTATAGTCACATTCTTTTAAAAAAGATTTGAGGAAATATATGTGCTACTAATGATGGTGATCGTGCCTCTAAATAATGGTGTTTCTTACTCAAATGAATTATTACCAAAAAAAAATGTGTGACAAAAACAAAAATGTGACTAAAATGGATGTGATTATAAAGAGGATTTAATGTAGAAGCAATTTAAATCTTTTGGAGGTTTTTAACCATGGTACCAGGGTGGGTGCTGGTTCACAGACAAAGATAATCATGCTTACATAAAATGATGTATTTGGGTCCCCCCTCAGCCTTATGTATTAAGGTATACCCCTTGAAAAATGTAAACAATAAAAGTTGCATTCAAGGTATTGGATAAATTTCAGCATTTTTTTGGGGGGGGCAAAATTTCACACCCTAGTGACCACCCAAAAAAACAACCAAAGTAAAGGGTGAGATGATATAAAGGATTTTTTGGGAATTTATTAAATTATTTTTTTAAAATATGAATCTTAAAAATTACATGTTTGAAATGCCAAAATTTAAGGAAATTATAACCGTTGATGCTCAAATTGTGGGAACTACCCTATCTTCTTTTCCGATTTGATGAAGATTAATTTAAAAACCAAATGAAGACAATTCTCAAAAGTTTTATGGGAACTTTGATGAATTGTATGAAATTTTGTAATGCATATAGATGAATGAATGTCTTTAAAAGTTTCGAATTGGAGTAATGAAAATGTGAAAAACTGATCCATATTGCCTACATCTGAGATATGGCTCACATTTCATAGGAGGAGAAAAGAATCTTTGTTATTAAAAAAAAAAGTTAGTGGACACAAAATTTAGGGTTATATCTCCACTCTTGAATGGTACTTTCAAGATATCTTAAAGAACAACTGTAATATGGGAAAGTAATGGACAAAAGACATATATATATATATATATATATATTATAAATCAAAGCCGAAGTATAATAGGTAAATCCATTATCCTGATTAAAAAAAATAGACCTATTTTTATTATTATTACCTAGGGGCCAAAACCCCTTGAGCTACTATACTCCACAATGGATCTACACACAATATGCTTGCATTGGTAAGCAAAAGCCAACAAAGCAACACAAAACACCAAAATGGGTGGAACCCTAAGAACTTCTTGTTTCAAGCCAATCCACCATTGTAAAAGCAATAATTGACAACATCTCTCAATCCTATAGTTTGGTGGAATGTTCTCTCTCCCCATTTTTTGCAAAAAGTAGCAATAAAAAATGCTATAAATTTCACTATGGAAGTGGATTTTGAAAAAAAAATTAAAGAAGTATTCCAAGTGTCCATGGACTATGGTAATAGACTACTAGAGTAAATGATGGAAAGAATCTATAGCAAGTGACACAACCTAAACCTTGAAATGGGCACACTAGAAGAAGCTCATAGCTCAGTTTGGGAGATCAAAGAGCAAGAGCAAGTGATTCTGTTAAATGTGCCTTGAAGTCACCTGAAGGCCACAGCAACCACTTGTAGGCCCAACAAAGAATTTAGTTGTGTGGGAGAAATACATCGGGCATTACATAAAGTAAAGGACGTCGTGGTTGTTTTTTGTGAAGCTTTTTCCATCCATCTATTCATCCCGTCATCTATCCATCCATCCATCCACAAGCAGTGACCCATTGCTCTATCTCTGTAGCATCACCCAGCTCATCCTTTTTTGTCTTGGAGTTCATCTCTCCCAATGCCACAGAACAAGATAACAAGCCCCCTCCCCTCCCATGTGACCTGCCATTCCCTTATAGACACACAAAATAAAGTAAAATGATATAGAAGCACGATTAAATCAGTCACCCAACATTCATATTTTGAGAAGAAACCCAACAAGTAGATAGATGGGTAGTCTTCAAAACAACCCATCAATTGGATGGGTGCATCCAAAATCTACACATGCACATTCATTAGCTTGGGGCAATAAAAAAACCTAACTTGACCTAATTTTTCCTTTGTACTTTGTAGGCACCTTACAGATTAGTCTGTAAGGTACCTTCAGGTTGACGGATTCAAATGATGTGTAAGGTAAGGATGGAGAACAGGACCTGAATTCCCATAACAGCCGTGTTCGAGGTCCTTACCTAGCATTAAAGATCTCGCAGAATTCTCATTTGAGAAGGAGAGAATGCACCTTACATTTGAGGCTTTTCTTTTTTCTTTGTTTTTTAGGAACTTATTTGTAAGGTGCCATCTTCTATTTGAGTACTGGAGAAGGGGTCATTGTGGGCCATAACAACTACTAACCCACTTTTGCATATGAAAGTCCACAAGACATAGATACTTTGAGAAATACGAGGAAGTAATGAAACCTTTTTTGTGTGGAATTTCACCAACACGGGGTCTTCAAATTCTTTGTCGCTAGGCTGCTTTGTCCTTGAGAATAATTGTCATATTTAGGTTTTTTTAATAAAAATTTAGTCATGTTTAGAATCTCCAGGATTTTATATCCAAGATTTGCAAAATGTACAAAGGAGAAAGGAAGAATTTACAGGTCGTCAAATTAGCTCAAACTAGATGCCAAAATCTCTTCATGTCAAGCTGAAATTTGTAGCCAAATTTGCTTGGCTAGATATTCTTATGGTTGGTTGATCTCAACCTGTGTTACTGTAGAAATTTGAGGGAAACAAGGGAAAAAAACCATGGAAGCAAGTCTTTTTAATTGGGCTGGCTTAGATTCTTTTGCTTGCAAATTTTTAGCAGTTTACAATTTTTTTTCCCAAATTTGTTTCATTCCTCTTCTTTGCACTTTGATTTGATAATGTGTTGAAATAGGTCTCTTAAGAAATTCTTTAAATGAGAATCTCAAGTTTGTTTGGCTATTTAGGATATGAAATCACAGGATAATATTTCAGTTTGGTGTTTGAATTTTTTACCTAATCTAATGTGAAATTTCAGACCAGTTGCACCAGATCTCAACCATCATCCAGCTTCTCAACATCAACATGAGCTTATGAGAACATTACATTAAAGGTTTCCAGTTACCACCAAACCAGGAGTTGATTGGGAACTCTTCAGCAAGCACCCTTTAGTAGACACGTTAATTCTTTAGTTGAGAACTCTTCAATGAGCACCATTTATTCAATTAAAGAATGACTTCTTTGAAGGAAAACTTTGATAATGGATGGTTGACATGTTCCCCATGTTGGTTCTATCAATTATTTTCATCACTCAACTAGACTACTTGTTCAATTCATGTTTGGTCCATCCCATTATGCTTTCTTTCTTTTCTATCTTGGCTCATCTGCAAAATCTATTCCCAACATTTGTTGCCCAATTTAGGAGAGTGTGATGTAGTACACCATTAAAGACCATTGAGGACCAAAGTAGGTTTTAATCTCAAGTGAAGTTTATTCTTGCACACCCAATGTTTTTGTCATTTGAGACAAAAAACAAAAAGAACCATGCCATGAAAAGCTAGTATGGTTAGGGTAACCTCTTCCCATAATTATTTGCCTTCCAGATTAGAGGGGTGTTTTTATAGCATACCACTGTGAGGTTAATCATCAACCATAAAATACAACCATTTCAATAAGAGACCAAATGTCAAAGGTGTTTAACTTGATAGTTCAATTGGGATCTATTTTATCCATTACCCCAACTGGACTATGATTTGATGAGGTGAAAATGAAGTTGAATCAATCATTTTGGGCATGTGATCAACCAAAAAAGGGTTGGAAATTATGAGTTATCTGGTGCATAAGTTCATCACACCATTCATTGACAAAGCATCCACAACCAGAGTTCCATACCAAGACCACCCATTTCTTCACAATCCCATGAACCTTAGAACATGAGAAATGGATGCATGTGATTGATCAATCAATAACAGGTTGGTGGTCTAGTTTGAAATGCATGCAGTTGAGCACGTGTAATGGCACAATTCCACAACAGAAATAAAAAGCAAATCTCCTTTTTAGTGCAAAGGATCCATTCAGCCTCGATAGTTGAAGGTTCATGCAAAGAGGAAAACAAATCTCACAACACTTCCCATGAAAACACTTTCTTACCATCAGTACATCCACAGGTTCATTGATGAAACACCCCTGAATTGCAGAAGCCCCATATCACCACTCAAATACATGCCAATTCAAGTATTAACAAATTGAGAATAGCAAAAACATCAGATACAGCTGCGCAGTTTACCTTTCTAATATTCATCACTACAAACCTCTGAGCATCACCACCACTTAATTGTCTTATAAAGGGCTCCAAGCATGTAAATTGGAACTGTTGTTGTATATGACCAGAAACAACGGCAGTCTTTTAAAGATAAGAATCACACAAATATCCAGTCATCACAAAGACAAAAAAGCCTACATAAAAATTCAACATCATCTACACTCAACCAGACTTATCTGCAGTTGATGAAATGGTCTTCGTATAAAAAAAACAAAAAAGGAATGTTGTTTCTTCTTCGCTCTCTTTATTCTGGACCACCCCCTGGTACAAGCTGCAGAAATCACAGACCAAAGTTATTACACTCCATGGTACTACCTTGACCAAGACCCCACTCTGTCTAAACTTGCAAACCTGCAACTCCTTGCCATTCCATCCATCTCTCTCTGTGCTGCTGGTATTGTGTCATTACCTTCGCCAGTGCCCACCTGCCACTTTGTTGAAAACCTGAAACCTAAAAACTATTCTCTATATTCATCCCTACATGCTGGTATGTGCATTGCTTCCTCTATTGCACAAGCATACTTCCTGATGCCCTGGCTTCAACATCTTTAAGCATTTCTTGCTAGGTTAATACTATGTGACAGAAAACCTTTTTCACTTCAGTCAAAGAGAGCAACAAATTCAGCAAGTTATTAAGGCAGTAGCATCATGAAAAACACCAGACACTCACAATTGCAATGTTGTTACCATTGAGCAGTATTTGCTCCAGCTTCGTGATTCGTTGTCCTTCTGGTGTCATTTCACTATTCATCCCCACCACGCAAACCACCAGATATTTTGCAATTTGCAAACCCACAAAATGTTCAAATCCAGTCACAGAGGACAACAGCCAAAGTAATAAGTTCAGCACATTTCTGTGTACTCATTTAGAATGTGAAATTCTGGCATACAAAAGAATTTTAGAGAAACTGTAGGTAAGAAAAAGAAGCCTGAATTCATGGGTGCCAGAATTTCATTCATGAAACACTACTAGGTACAGCAACAGAGAGCTAGAGGAAGAAGGATCTGAGAAATGTACAATTCAGTGACATCTTCAAGCACCATATTGACATAGACGTCAAAGCCTCGCAGAGTGCCGACCAGTTCCTTGTCCCCCTTCATGATCACCCATATCTTGGATCCTATACACCTGTCTATGAGCTCTGCTTCACCCAAAGCAAGCAAATTCCTGATCATTCAACATACACTCTCACCTCAGAAAGAAAAAAAAAGAAAACGGAAAATCTCCACAGCCTATGTCACCAAAAAAAAGAGATGGCACAAACGTTGACGACGAAAGGGCGACGAGTTTCTGTTCTCTTGAAAAAGCAGAAGACAGAAGCACATTTGACCAACTAGGGTAAAAAAATCTCCTTGAGTGTTTATTCTCATGGCGTATCACAAACTTCGAAGCTAGAAACCAACTCCAGCAAATCAAACAAAAACAAACATTGCGAAAGAGAGGATTTGGGAAGGGAGCCAATGCGATGTAATGGGTACGTACCAGAGGGCATGAGATGCGAAGGATTGTGCGCCATCGCAACACACAATCAGGTATCTCCTCCTCCGCTGCGAAGCTTTCTTCCTTGGGCTCTTCCTCCGACGCAAGAAGCAGCAACAGCAACAATAACAGAGCAGCGAGAATGCACACACAGAAATTAGGGTTTGGGGAATTAGGGTTTGAAATTTAGGGTTTTGAAAATTAGGGTTTGACTTCAGTCCCGCCGCGTCGTGTATACTATGCACTGATGTACAGAACTAGACGTAGTAGGGTTTAGGGTTTAGGGTTGAATTTGTGTAAATTCATGACAAGTCTCTAACCTAGTTTTGGTGCAAAATGATATCAAATGCTTACCTCCTCGTCGATTTGTGCGAATGAGTTGATAGAAAATGCTTTCAATGCTGTGTGAGTCATTTCATCTTAGTCCTTGGAAAGGTATTAAATCCTTTAGCACAAGTTATGAAATATACATGAAGCGTCTATCAACAAACCTTCTTTTTGAATTTGAGTTGAAAATTTGGAAGGCCTAGGATTTGTTTGCAACGCTTTCCTTTTCCTCCTTGTTTCGATTTTGAAAGGATTATAAAAAATTACATTTTATACCCAAGTCATTATTTTTCTCAATAATTATGATGTTTTTGGATTTTCAAAACATGAAATATTTGGATTAAAATTCTTTTGTTTAAAAATTGCCATTTTGATGTAATGTCGTACACAACATACCATGTAGGTGAATAATGTCACCTATGAGGAGGAAGTGGTTTGTGTCATGTTTTGTGATGAATCTTGGCTCTAGTTTAGGTTTAGAACACGCATTCATCTTTCTTTCCTGGGAGACATAGATTTGAAGATTATCATTGTTGAAAAAATCAATAAATTATAAGAAAAAATTAATAGACTTTGGGTAATTTTTGTCACTGAAAATTGAAATTTTGTTTTTTATCAAATTTTCAATGAAACTTCGATTTTAGACTTGAGCTGAAGGTGTATAATTTGCCCTTTCAAAATTCCATCAAACCTACAATATGTGTTGAACAGCATAGGTCACACTAGTAGATCCTGTTAAGGAATCAAGTTTGTTTTATTTTGTCCCATGGACATCTTCCAAACTACATGCTCCGTCTTGTGTTTTTGGTACCAATAGAAAGCTCTCAATGAGTTCAAATGCACTGAGGTGATTCCATAATGTTTAGACTTGCAATGCATGAGTTATTCCATAGGTGGAGAGAGACTTCCAAACATGAGGCCCTCACTCTAGAAGCTGGAGAAGATCCAGAGAAGAAGATGCTGAAACCAACAAATTAGAGAGAGTACAAATGTAAGATCAAATGGAAGCAATGCATTTATATACCTTCATGAATATCATCCTAGACTTTCCTAATTCTGATTTTCAACCCATCTACCCTAGACCCACAAATCATGGCGGTTTCTATTCTTCCAGTGCCTATCACCTCCAGTGTTCCACTTCTGATCAGCCGATGATCCTTTACTTGCTCACCACTCCTACTTCCCCGCACAAATTTTCCTTGACAAAAATGAGATCTCTGAAGTGCCATCATGGTGACCTCACAAATCTCTACTCTTCTTGTGGCAACAAGCTTTGGTTCACAAGCTTGTTATATGTACCCTTTCTACACTAAATGCCAACACTCCTACTTCGTAACCTCTGTAAGGAATACATCAGGCTGTGTTCATTGAGAACTGCCCTTCACAGGAACTATGAGTGTTTAGAATATCTTTCAAGACCATGTCACCATAAGTGTTGTCAGATTTTGTTAGTGTACTCATGAAGCTTTCCGCATCTGCTACTGGAAGCTTCTCAAGTGCTGCCTGAAAGATGGTAGCCCACTCTTCGCTGCTGACTGCCACACCCTGCTGAAGTAAGTCATTGAGATAACTCACCACTTCACCATGTTGACCCAGTGTGCAACATGATGCTAACAGCACACAATAAACACTCACATTGGGTGTGCCATCAGTGTTTTTCAGGCATCCAACCATCTGCTTTACTATGTGCATCTGCGAAAGACAGTTCAAACCAGAAAGAACCACATGGTCAACAACTCCAAACAATCTGATGGTGGAATCCTTCACACCTGACGGGAAGAACAGGGAACAATTGAGGGGAGAACACACATGCGTGATGATATACAGGTCAGCATAAGATGCAGAACAGCATACCTGTCCAGCCTTGAGAAGGGGTGCAATCATCCAGGAATGGCGCTGAGAGTGAAGCCCAAACCCATTTCTCACCATCTCTTGGAACACTTCATGGAAGTATACCCATTGCTCACAGACAGTGCATGCACCCAGCATTGACTCATATGTAAACTCATCTGGTGTTAGTGAACAAGTTCCCTCCTGATACATTCTTTTCCTGGCAAGTCTCCCCTTCTTCACTCCTTCAAAAATCTCTAGAGCATCCTCAAACATGCGGTGACGACCATACAGAGAAATCATGATATTACAGGTGCCTACATTAGGTGTGCACACATACTGCATCTGCCGAAAAATGGCAATGGCACCATTCCAGTGGCCTGCTTTCTCACAAGCTCGAATCAGTCCTGTATAAGTTACCACAGCTGGCTTCTTTGAGGAAAGCATCTCCAACCTCTCCACCTGGATTCCAAACACAGAGAATCATGGTTCCAACAAGCAGAGCTCTGCAGATAGCTCTGCAGAATCCTCACTATTGCAAATATATAAAGAAATCCCACTTCTAACAAACTTCATGTTACCAATTCATCCACACTAACTGAATTTTGGGAAGACAACAAAGAGGGAGATAGAAGACTGGGCATCCCACAGTTATTGAGGCATCCATGAAGAACCTGATATGCATTACAGTTTACCACTGGGGTCAATTAAAACACAGCAATTGACAAGCTGTGGTGGCTCGCTTTCTGCACATATCAAGTGAATCACACCAATTGTCAATCAACAAAGACACTTAATTAATACCTGAAGAAGGGCTTCAGACCAGCGGCCCACAGTACAAAGAGTACAAGCCAGTGCATAGTACACACCAGCACAATCCACAAAGCCTCTCTGTCCCATGTCTTTCACCATCTCCACAGCCTTATCAGCTTCACCAGCCTTTCCAAGTGCCTCAACAAGTGCTGCCACCACCCAAACAAAAGCCACTTCATGTGAGAAAAGCTGGAAAAAACCAGCAAAACGAACATCAACCATTTGTTAATAAATGCAAAAACATACAAATCTTTCTCTGGATCAGTTTTGTTGTTGTGCACTGCAAGAGCTTAGTGCTCTGTTGACAACCCTGGACATGTGGGTTGCCAACTGATCACCCTGGCATCTCATCTTGAAATTATCTGTTATTGAGTTTCAAACCAAACTCACTATCAAAACAAACATCTAGATGGTGCTCTATTGCAAAAGACTCAATTAGAGTTCCTGCACACACTACACATCCCATGACAGGGCTTACGAGGTTGTACATTATGGTCACTTTTTTTCTTTGGGAGATGCTTTCTCCGGTAAAAACAAATCCAAAAGCAACATTCCAATCCTTCAAGTATTTTCCCTACTGCTGGCACTACTAGGAGAAAGACAAACATACTCATAAGATATGGGTTGCCTTTGTGGAATGAGAGAGAGAAGTGATCATGGGATAAAGACCTTTAAATGTAAGGGCATTGGGGAGGAATCCACCGCGCTCCATGCGCTCATACAACTTCCATGCACTGCCCACTTGCCCTGATTTGACCATTACCTTCACCACCAACACAGCGCCTCCCTAAGCTGAGCAATCCTTTATAATTTTCCCATCCTAGAAAACTAGGCCCAAACTACTGGTGGTTTCATGAGAGAAAGGGCAAACAAATTACCTCAATTGAAAGGCCAAAAGAGGCAGAATTTGGTGCAATCCCCCGTGCTTGCATTTGTTGCATGGCCCACATGGCTCCTTGCCATTGATGATGAGGCCCACATGCATTGATCACCTGTGCCCACACTGTCCAACCCTCTCAGAAATGCAAATTCATAATTTTTCTTCAGCTGACAAATCATGACATATAAATTCAAGAGTTACACAAGTTCTAATCACCTTGTTCTCATTAAAGTACACAAACAGTGCCAAATTCACCAGATAATGGATATCTAAAAATTCAAAGTGGAACTCCATAACATACCGCATTGTACACCACAATGTCTGGGTACAGGAGACCATTCCAGTCAAATCTCCTCCTAGTTCCCTTGATAGAATCCCGTTTGGGTCTTACTTGCAGAGCCTCAATTAAACCTAGTAGCTCTGTAAGATGGCCAGCCTGGCCCAGAGTCACAGCAATGCTGTGATAGGCAGCCATATCTGGATATGTCGAAAAATCCTCCTGACCCACAATACAATGAAATGTCACACAATAGGCACAGCTGCAAATTTCTGTCACTGTGCATTCCAAGTGCTGAGAAACAAATGCAAGAACCACAAATTACAAATCCATGCAGTTATCTGAAGTAATCTGTTGCTTAGCAAAGATTTACATACACGCATGACATTGAACATGTTCAATGCTTCAACTGGGCGCCAACATTTCCCTAACACATCCAGCAGGGTTGTATATACATGCCTGTCAACACAACCCACAACTTATCTGTGAGATTGCAGAGAAAACTCCACAAAAACACTTTGAAGCTAGCTACTCGACCACAGGGAGAAGCAAAGTGGATTTGATCAGACAGCAATAAATGAGGGGAGTGCAAAGAATGGCAGACAATGGGGAAGCAATATACCAACCTGCTTTTGCAATGCTTAAAATGCTCACGACAGTGTACCCAATGAACAACTTGAATTGCACGTCGCCAGTTGCCTTTGTCACCAAGCAGTTGCACCAGTCGGAGCAAGCGGCCCTCAGTCCACTTGAGACGAGCACTGTGCATAAGGCGAGACAGGAATATTTGGCGCATTTTGCCTATATCATTCAACCTGCACAAAATGCACACCCTAGGGCACCCCCTGGTCAACCAACTGGAAATGCCCAAAATCATCAAAAAAAGTATGAACATTTGACAAACAGAAAGAGAGAGCTGTACCCAGATGTGTTATGATTATGTGCAAGCCACAACAGACTGCGCACACAGAATGCCAAAAGAGAAAATCATGCTGCACAAGAACTATGGAAAGAGAAATCTTACTTATCTGTCAGCCATATAAGCTGCTCCTCCTCATCGACAGGCTTCCAGTATACTTCAGTGTCAACATCATCTTGCACAATTCTCAAAATGCTGTGTGCCTCAGGGCTCAATTGATCTGCCTTCACATCCAAGATCTTCGACAAGGGCTCACCCCTTCTTCGAGCTATGATCTGGCATGCAATCTCTTTATCCTTTTTCCGCATTCGAGGTAGTGTAACTTTTTCATCCTCCTCCTTTCTCACAACCACCGGCCTCCACGCTGCTGTATTCTGAAATATGTTTCCTTCTGAGGTCTCCTCCTCTACCATATATTCCCTATCATAGCTCAAGTCTTTTGCTGCCCCTTGACTCCTCCTTTCATCACATGCTGTTGTTCTTCTTCTTCCAGATTGATAATGATGATGATGATCATCATCATCACTCTGTTGTGCCCTCGCAGCATCTAATTCACATTCTGCTACAGTATTATCCCTTGCAGTATCGTTCAAGGAGCTTTGTGATGTGATGATCCCTGAATCAGGCAGCTGGAAATCCTCCTCCCCAGAGGCTTGACCTAAACTCCCTGAATTGACCCCAAACCCTAATCTATCTCCAACGGATCGCAGTGCATGGGGATCCTCCTCCGCACTAACGACGACGACGGCAGAGGCTTGATCTAACCGCTCCCTATGTGCATGCTCCTCTGCAGATAGATCCTCCGCGCTCTGTCCACAAGCTAAAATGCCATTGCCGGAGGCTCGACCTAAACCCTGCAGCAAATTGCTACTCCAAATTCCAGGCTTTTTGTGTCCGACGGCATGCGGTGCTCGGGGTTCTTCGCCATTCAAACCGCCACCAACTTCAGCAGCATCCACAACAACCGCCTCTTTCACTCTCCTCGCAAACTCCTCGTTGAATTTATTCACCAGCAAAATTCTCTCCTCCACGGCGGGTTTCAAGGCGGCTCGCTGCCATTTCTGCGCAGTCTTACTGAGTTTGGGCTTTGGCTCCGTCGCCGCAGCAACAGCCGCAGCCGCAGCAGCTTGAGCAGCAGCAAGTTCAGCTAACTTTTGTAGTTTCCGGGCCCGACGCTTTCTTTTCCAATCCTCCTTCTTCCGCATATGGTGCAGGGTTTTCGCGTCCAAGCTGTTGACATCCACCTTCATTCGACAGACGGGGAACCGGACTCTGGAACAGCTCCTCGTCGTAGTATACTGCCCGGCTGCATTGGGAAGTCGCCATGGCCGCCACAATCCCACAGCGTTACTGAACGAGAGACAACTTCGAGTTGCTCGCAAATCCATCCTAGAGCTCCACGCTCATATATATTACGGAACTCAATTCCTGTACCCATTCCTCATGCTCGCAAGAGAGTTTGCTGCAGCTCGCGCTCAGACACGCGCAGCACTCCCGTGCTCGCTGCGCATGCATCTCCAGCAGTAGCAAACCAAGGGAGCTTGGTGGAGGAGAGGGAAGGAGATGACGACGTCCGATTATGAACTCGACTCCAGCTCCTCGTGGATGATTTCGTCCATGAGGATTAGCTCGGGGACGGAGACAACGTCCGATAATGAACTCCACACCAGCTCCTCGTGGATGATTCGTCAATGAGGATTACCGTTGGAAGGGAGACGACGTCCGATTATAAACTCTACACCACCTCCTCGTGGATGATTCGTCCATGAGGATGACTAGCTCTGGGAGGGAGACCGCGTCCTTCCAAGAGGCCCTTCACATGATTTAAGGGCAATATCCCTTTTTCCAAGACCATTCCTCAAGGCCAGTCAACCGATTTAACAGGCACATTACCTTTCCAAGGTCCTTGATTGAGGCCTTTTCACATAATTTAAGGGCACCTGGATGTGGCTGGTAGGTCCAAGTGCACTTACTGAAGAACCTCATGGGGAACAAGTTGTAATGGAGTTTCGACCCCCATTTTTAGGATGGCCTCATTTGTGGACCTTACCCACCGTGTAAAGTACTAGTTTAACACCTTATCATAAGCCTAAACATATGTAGATCACATGGTACTAGGAGTAGAACCGATCTTATACCTATTATTTAGGAGTGAGAACGAGCTTGCACCTACCTAAATGGTACCATAAGATTCGGCCTCCTCTTACAAATGAGGAACCTTACATGCATAGGGTGGTGTCTCCTCTCCTCCAAAAGCGAATCACAACCGTCCATTTTAAACATCCAAACGACACTATGACATCTATATGTTGGGCAAAGGGCCTTGAACAGGAAGATCCTGGGAATTCAGGTCCTGTGTAAAGGCTCTCCCACCTCAAACGAGGCCCTCGTTCCCAGAATACCCCCATTTTTGGGTCCTAAGTCCTTACCTTACCACATAACAGTAAATTCAATTGTTGGAAAAGTCATTAGTTGAACCCCTAATTTAAACCTTGTGTGAAAAATAGGGTCTTCCTTAAGGCAAAAGAAAGAATTATGGAAACACTCAAATATTTTCACCATTCAAAAATATAATCTTCCAAAAATCCTCTAAAAGAAATCAAAATCCTTCAAAATATAATGACTTTGAAACTAACATCAAGTTTCAACACAAGCCAAAAAAAAATCATCTTTCAAAAATCCTCATATAAAAATAGACCTATTATTATTATTATTATTATTATTACTTAGGGGGCCAAAATCCCGTAACCTACTATACTCTATAATGAATCTAAACACAATATATCCTTGCCTTGGTAGGCAAGGCCAACAAAGGAAAGGGTGAGCATTTCAAAAAAATGAAACGCTTGCCCTTCATGGACAAGAAGTCATGACGGGGAACGCATGTCCTCCACCACCTACACTAAAAACAATCCTATAAGGTCTTTACAATGAACACCTTATAAATACATGATCAAGGGTTTAATTCAACACGCTAACATCATTCTTCACCCATATATATAATAACCCCCCTCTAATTATGCTTAAGTTTAAACTAGTCGCCCAATGTGATGAAAACCAAACCTTAAAACGAGGGCAATTTCCAATTCCAATTAGTAAAAATTCCACATCTTGTTATCTACAATACTTAAATAACTCCCTCTAATTATGCTTAAGTTTAATCTAGTCACCCAATGTGATGAAAACCAAACCTCAAAACGAGGGTGATTTCCAATTCCAATTAGTAAAGATTTTCACATACCACTATCTACAATACTTAAATAACTCCCTCTAATTATGCTTAAGTTTAAACTAGTCACCCAATGTGATGAAAACCAACCTCAAAATGAGGGCGATTTCCAATTCCAATTAGTAAAAATTTCCACATCTCGTTATCTACAATACTTAAATAACTCCCTCTAATTATGCTTAAGTTTAAAGTAGTCGCCCAATGTGATGAAAACCAAACCTCAAAATGAGACGATTTCCAATTCCAATTAGTAAAAGATTTCCACATCCCGTTATCTACAATACTTAACAAAAGTGAGAGTATACATCCACTTCCAACAAGGAGATAGATAGCTAATTTATTATCTTAGAGCTGAAGAAAGACTCCAAGGCCACCCCACAAGCACTCACTCACTCACTTGGTTGGTTGGTGAGCTCCTTATGAGTCATTTGTAAAGCTTCAAAAGGCAACACTAGAGAGGATTTTCATCATTTTGTCATAACACAACTTTCTTATATTCCCTCAAAAGAGTTCCTTGACCAAAACCGCTTAACAAGTAGGTTCGTCCCTACGTAACATGAAACCCTGACTTTATGAAAAATAATTTGAAACCCAAATCTCACTCTAGCTATGAACCAAAACTCACTCCACTATCGGCCAACCCACACGTCCTATAACACACACACACATCATCCTCTAAAAATCATGTATGGAGTGTGTTTGTGTGTGTGTGTGTGTGTGTGTGTATTGTATTGTCCATTTTGGACAAGTATCACATTTAGGGCATGGATACCTCCATTTCAAAAAAAAATTAAAAAATCATTATTTTAAAAATAAATAATTTAAAAATAAATAAATAAATTATTTATTTATTTATTTATTTATTATTATTATTATTATTGATTTCAAAGTGAATATGCTCTTTGGAAATTTGATGCAGTTTTTTTATAATTCTGAAAAAACTGAACTCTGGGTTCATGGTAACAATACCTTTGTGAATATTCCTTAGACCGAGGGACCAAATGAAAACTACATTGTTCTGGAGGCTCTTGGCCTGGGACTTTTGGTCTCAGCCCCATTGAATGAGCCCTATGCTGCAGGGTATATTTTATTCAATTTTCTGATATCAAAAATTTGGAAATTTTTCCCAAAAAACAAAAATAGCAAAATTAATTGGAAAATTTTCAGAAATTTTCAAAATTCCCCCTCCCCCCGCTTTTTTTTCAAAAAAATGACAATTTTTTTTGGGCAAAATCTGTGGTATGTCCAGGTTCTATTTTTTTTCTTTTTTTTCTTTTTTTTTGGGGGCTAAATTTACCCTGTTGGCCAATTTGATTCTCAAAATGGCTAAAACATAATTGGATTTTTGGTTTTCTACTTGTCAATTTATTTTTCTTAATCTTTTTTCTTTTGAAAAATTGCCAGATTTCTCTATCGGGTCCTCGCATGGTGGCCAAAAATGTGAAAGGATCCTTAACTTTTTTATTTTCATGTCCTGTTTATAGCCAAATTTGGCTAAACTATCTTGTAGAAGATTACCTCTTCAGCTACATCACACAAATTGGAATAATTAAATTACTTAATTAACTGGTCATTACTAGGCCTGTTCTTTTTTCACAGTAAACCAATGGAAAGACAGCACACACCCATAATTTTTTTAAATTTTTCACTATTTAATCAAATCCCTGAAAAATAATTCCTTTTCTTCAAAAATCGCCAGATTTCGCTTTTTCTTAAAACTGTTTTTTTCCTTTATATCTTGTTTATAGCCAAATTTGGCTAAACCATCTGATTGCCACTTGAGCTGCATCAAAAAAAGAAGGGAAAAAAAAAACACTGGTACTTACTTTCCATTTTTTTTTTCTTTTTTTTTTCCCCCAATATTAGCCCAATGGGAAGACAGAAATGCACCCAAAATATTTTAAAATTTTCATTATTTAATCAAACACCTGACCAAAAAAAAATAATAATCCTTTTCTTGAAAAATAGCCAGACTTTTTACTTAATATCTTGTTTAAAGCCAAAACTTGGCTAAGTCATTTACTTCTCATCATGCTTATAGCCAGATTTGGCTAAACTATCTTATGGATGATTGTCAATTCACCTAAATCAAAAAAAAAAAAAAAACAGACTCCGGTACCTACTATGGTTTTTTTTTTTTTTTTCCGCAGTAGACCAATGGGAAGACGGCATGCAGCCAAAATATTTCTAAAAATTCAAAAAATGAAAAATCCCCGTGTTCTATACTCCACTTCGAGTTTGCGAAAAAAAGTAATAAAATGGGAGAAGAAGCTCCGCAGCGATGGCGGACGTTCTTCTTCGCTCTCTCGCGCCCGCGCTCTTGATCTCTTTGCGTTTGTGCATTTGTGAACAATTTTTTGAAACTTAGGATTGAAGGCGAGGATTGGAACGAGAAATGGGTAGTTGTCGGATTTTAGTAACTGGTTTGTTTTTGGTAGCATTGTTGACGATTTATAGCGGATTTGTAGCAGCGGATGATGCGGCCGCGGCGGCTGGGAATTCGCTGCCGAGAGTGGCGTTGAAGAGGAAGGCGGTCCAAGATTTGCAAGGGATCCGAACTGCCAAGTTGCGAGCGGCAGCAGTAACAGCAACACTAGCAGCAAATGGTAAGCTAGGAAGAAGCAGCAATATTGGAGGAAGTGAATTGGATTTGGCATTGAGCAACTTCATGGACACTCAGTATTATGGTGAGATTGGCATCGGCACCCCTGCGCAGAACTTTTCGGTTCTGTTTGATACTGGAAGTTCTAATCTTTGGGTTCCCTCTTCCAAATGCTACTTTTCGGTGCGTTTTTTTTTTTTTTTTTTTGTTTTCTGTTTTTTTGTTTCATTCAGAGCTGCATCGCCTACAATTGTTGTTCACTTGTACTCGTAGTACAAGATCCTGAATTCTGACCAGCTCTTGGAAGTGGGTTGTTGCTTGCAGCTTGCTTGCTACTTTCACACACGCTATGAATCAAGCTTATCAAGTACATACAAGAAAAATGGTAAGAACTCCATGATCAATGCAATACTTCCAGCTCGAGCAAGCTATGTTCATGTGTTCAGATCATAGATCAGACGGGGTTTATCTAGATTTCTAGAATTCTTCAAGCTCCAAGATCGATTGATCGATCGATCGATTGATTGACTGCTGCTGCAGCACCAACAACCAAGATCCAAAATTCTTTTCCCACAAATTTCAGTAGCAATATTCATGATTCATGATCTTCAAAGTCCACACAAAAAATTTGTAAAACAATTTCATGTGATCTTCAAAGTCCACGTGATGATGTCCAAACAAAAACTTTGTGAACCAATTTCATGATCTAATTCAAAGTCCACACAATGATGTGCAGACAAAAAACTTTGTAAATCGATTTCATGATCTTCGAAGTCCACACATGATGATGTCCGTACAAAAAAATTGCAAAACAATTTTGCTTGAGCTCAATTTGATGCAAGGTTGATGATGATGAGTTTTGTTGGCAGGGACTTCCTTCGCAATCCAGTATGGAACAGGATCAATGACAGGTTTTCTCAGTCAAGATAATACAGCAATTGGTGATCTTACTGTCAAAAACCAGGTTGGTTTGCAATTTGCATGTCAAGCTCCAAAAATCTTGAAGTGAGAATGAATGATATCTGGAAGAAATCACAGGGTTAGAGAAACTGGACAAGATCTTGATTTTGGACTATTCCATTTTTTCTCCCTTCATTTTCTCTCATGAAAATTGATTAGTGCAAAAAAAACAAGTCCTATAGTCATTATTGATCAATTAGTGATGAAAAAAAGTGTTGTAATCTTTATTCCAGGAAACTGATACCCGAGCTTGTGCATGCACCTTGCATTTATGACCAAAAAATGAAGAAGAATCATAGAGGTTTTCAACTTGCAGGTGTTTGCAGAGGCAACACAGGAGCCTGGACTTACATTTGTTGTAGCTCAGTTTGATGGTATCCTCGGGCTCGGATTCAAGGAGATTTCTGTCAATAGCGTGACTCCTGTTTGGTATTTTTACTATGTCAAAAACCTTGAAATCTGTCTGATACCTTCAACATCATCTGGGTTTTTGTTTTGTCAAGGTCTCTCTGCATGGATAAAATTTTAGCTCTCGATGTCTGTTTGTATCCATTTCAATGACATGGCTGAAATTGGAAGGAAGGATGACTTGTGCCTGCTTACTTCACAGACAAGACAAGCATAATTAATTAAATAATAAGCTTCTTCCTGGAGCTCAGGTACAACATGTTAAGCCAAGGGCTTGTAACACAGCCCGTGTTTTCTTTCTGGCTAAATCGCGATGCATCACAAGAGAATGGAGGAGAGTTGGTGTTTGGTGGAGTGGATCCCAAGCACTTCCAGGGCACACATATCTACACTCCTGTCACACGCAAAGGCTACTGGCAGGTGCAAATTCCATGACTTCTGATGACAGATATACATGTCCCTCTACAGCAAAATTGCAGTCTTTTGGATCTTATTCCCACAGTCTACAAGCAAGTTCAACAAATGAATTCATGTTCCAGATACTGACAAACAATCTTGGAGTTATATGTTTTTTCTTGTGGCAGTTTAATATGGGTGATGTGCTGATTGGTGAAGAAAGCACAGGTAAAAGACAGTACCTCCCCACATTCAATTTTGCAAGCATTCTTTCATACAAGTATATATATATATGAATCAAACTCTCAGCAGGGAATTTTGCAAAGTTGCTCAGATTCGGATGTGCAGTGTGGACTAGAACTCCATTTCTGTCTGCTTGAAGAGCTTACTGCTGATGAGTAGTATAGTTCTTGCTCACCCCCGAGCATGATATAACAAGTGTGGGTGGGGTACTGGTTTGTTTGTAGATTACTGTAAAGGCGGATGTGCTGCAATTGCAGATTCTGGTACATCTTTGCTTGCTGGACCATCGGTGAGTTAACAGGCTCACACTCTTGGAGGAAAATAATTGTTCACAACTATATATCCTCAATCTAATCTGTTTACTCCCTACCAGGTGATTTGATCACAAGAAAGAATGAAGCTCAATGGTTTTTAGCACCCACCCCCCCCAGTGTTTTTACTTGGTTTTTGTGCTTTGTGGGTAACAGGAGATTGTGGCAAAAATCAATCAGGCCATAGGGGCTAATACAGGTGGTGCTATGAACAAGGAATGTAAGCCAGTGGTTCAGCAATATGGCAAGCAAATTGTTGCATTGCTTCTGAATAAGGTGGCATGAACTCTTGCTCTTCTTTTTTATTGACTGTCGCTAAGCGTCCATCCGTTTTGCATTACCATCATCTCCAGTCATGAGCAGTTTATTGCAACCCATCAACTACAGTTCATGGTTCATGAGTATTAGTCTCCTGAGCATCTCCAAATATCCACATGTTTTTCTCTGCTAAAATGGTCAATGATGAGTTTGATCTCGTAACCTTCAGTGTATACTACATTACGAGATTCTGAGCACAGTTGAGTCTTCATGTGATATTATTGATGCAAAAAAGATGTGTGATTTGTATTGTCATCATCATATCTGGGAATTTCTGGACATGGTTGCACTACAGATGAATCCAACAGAAGTCTGCTCTCAAATTGGATTGTGTCAATTCAATGTGCCTGGACAAAGGTTGGTCACCTGGGGTGCAACTCAGAATTGATTTTCATGAGCTTGGGATTTCCTGTTGTTAACAAAACACTTTGAAAAACATGCATTGTAGCAGTTGGTCTAGTGGTTGGGCACCTTCCTTCACCTTGGGTGAGGATACTAGTGTAGCAATTTATGTTGCCAAATATCTGTCATACTATATAGATGCCTACTAAACTGTCAAGAATGCGGGGTGCATGAAACAGGGAGGCTGGCATTGCAAGTGTTCTAGAGAAGGAGGAATACGTCTCCAGTGGTGTAGAAGGAAATGATCCAAGATGCGGTGTCTGTGAGATGGCAGTTGTATGGGTGCAAAATCAGTTGACAGAGAACATACCAACAGATGAGATTGACACTTATCTAAATCAGGTCTACCCCTGAGGCCAATCAAAGCACCAACACTTTTCATGAATTTGATGCACTGGATTGGAGGCATCGATGTTGCTTGCACACTGCTTAAATTGGTTTTGTAAATTGTTTATGTCCTTTGTTGCAGTTTCAAATCTACAACTTTCCTGTCTTGCTTGCTTTTTGGTGGGAAAAAAATTTATTGAAAACTATTTTAACAGATTTCTGCATGTCATGCGCTTAATCTTTTGAACATTTTCTACTGTTACACTTGGGTGTGTGTGTGTCCACCAGTTCTGTGATCATTTGCCGAATTCTATTGGAGACTCAACAGTGGACTGCAGCAGTTTGGCCAGTATGCCTGATGTTGCATTCACCATTAATGGCAACATCTTTAATCTCACTCCTAAGCAGGTTAGTTAATTGTTCATATTGATGATGGCTTCGAGCATGCATCCATGCAGAGTTTGTGGAATTTTTTAGGAACTAACTACAAGGAACAAAATTGTCATGTACTGAAGTGTGTTTAGTTTGTGCATGTGTCTTCTTCTTCAGTACATACTGCAAGTTGGTCAGGGTTCACAAGCTCAGTGCATGAGTGGATTTACTGGGTTGGATATACCACCTCCAGCTGGGCCACTCTGGTAACACACACTCTCTCTCTCTCTCTCTCTCTCTTTGGACTTCAATCCAAGAACTCCAAATTTCTGGAAGTCCTTCAGTGTTGATAAATCCACGATGTTCACACATATCTGCTTTTTTTTGTTGCAAATGAGCACCATTTTTCTTCCAAAATCAAAAAGGCTATGTACCTTGACAGTTCTTTGCATGCATTTCACATATTTACCAAGGGGGGAATTTGTGGTTGTTGCTCTTGTGTTGGATGTTGCAAAATTGCAGGATTTTGGGAGATGTGTTTATGGGTGTTTACCATACAGTGTTTGACTATGGAAATACACGCCTTGGGTTTGCTAAATCTGCTTGAATGGAGGAAGAGGAGGAGGAGATTCTCCTGTCCTGAGCCCACCAGATGAAACAACTACATAAATTGTTTAAGTATGATATGTACAATTTGAAGAGCAAGGGCTCTTTGTTTGTAGTATTGTAGTTGTATGTGGGTAGGCATTCCTCAGTTCAGAATCTCAGGTGTAGTTGTAGTATTTGCACAACTTTTGTATATAATAGTCCACAATACTACTGTACGCATTCAACGTTTTGTGGCAGTAATGCAAAATTTGTTAGAAATTGGATTCACATGCATTTGATTGACAATGATCATAGTTATGTATAAAAACCCTTTCAAGTATTCAGTTGAATAAATCTTTTTGAGTATCAGAAATCAGATTCATTGCAAAAAGAAAAATGGTCAACGATTTGAGCTCACCATAAATACCATGCTGTCTGTCCTTGCTTGTGGCAGGGTGATGAAGTGCTCCCAGCAAAAAAAATCACTTTTCTTGAGTACCCAACTCACTCTCACATGAGAAGTCAATATGTCCATGCAATCAACTATGCTCCCACATTTTGCATATGTGTTCAGTATACCATTCCTGACACAAAGATCTGACTCTGATGCAGATGCCACAATCCTGGGCATGACCCCATCTGGCTTCTTGTAGATCCTCTGGTTTTTGGGTTGCCACAAGCCTTGAGAAGGCAAGTGAAGGTTACTTCATCACGATGCACCCCTTCATGCTGCATCTGACAGAAGATCTCCATGGTCTCTCCATATGGACCATACTCAGCATTTATCCTTCAACCATTGCAGTGAAAATAAATGACATCTCAAACCCTAATCTTGTCAAAGACTTTTTGAGCACTGGAAAGCAGGTCAGATTGGAAGGGGGACTAACTTCATTTTGACACAGTGTGATTCTAGCTGCTACTTCATTATTTTGCTTTTTTCTCTTGATCTTGAGAAAGCATTTGCAGGTAGGGTTTAGGACTCCTGTTATGTTTCTGATCTCCATGGAGCATCTTGTCATATGCAAAAGCCATTTGTTTAACAACTAGACCTGAATCAGGATGTACAAACACATGGTTTTCAATTCTAAAGCATGATGAAACAAATACACAGATTGTGTCATGATTGAGGACCTTCCTCCCTGTTGCTTCCAGAGAATTGACTGAAACTGCAGGAATTAGCAGAGTTTTTTTTGTACAATTCTTTGCTGAGAAAAATCTTCTCATGGATTGTTATGTACTTATATCTACAAACATTATTGTCAGGAGCTGATGAAGTTGGTGCATACATCATTGTAGCTAATCACTGTAACTCTTGATGAAGGTGATGGTGGTGGTCTGACCACTTCATGAGCAACTCCTCACAGGTGTTTCTTGACTTGCACTTTAATTCGTGTTACCATTTCATCCCAAGTGTCGTCATGGAGTTCAATTCATTGTTATGTTAAATCTTCAAAGTGTTGATGCCAAGAATTCAATCTCATGTTTTCCTTGGAAGTGTTTGTTGTGGAGAAGTCAATCCAGAAGCACCATGATCCAGAAGTGCCATCACAGGAATTCTTGGAAAAGTGTTCAGGATGTATATCTTCAGCCAGGTACTAATTCTTACAGAAACTCTCAACTCATAACAATCTCTTACATTTAGTTCTTCAAATTCTATTGGGTATGGGAGGCAAAGACAGCAGTGGTTCACTGGACAGATGCATTGTGTAGTGCAGCATTCTGAAGGTGACCGTAGTACAGTTTGAGTGGATTGAAAGCAGTGTCACGATCCCTCATCCTGGAGCCTGATTTTGATCACAAGAAATTGAATACACTTGTTTCTCTTACCTGATGCGAGAGCACTTGTGCATTCAGAATTTCTGCCCGGTTTGACCTGTCTAGTGATCTTTTTCCACATCTTTCACTAAATGACTCTTTCAATGATCAAGACCTAAGACTAGATACAGGGGCAAAGTGTAGCCATGTGTTACACGATGAATCCAATCAGGCAATTTCCATTGTGTCAGAATGAGGGGTATTTGGAATCAAGCAAGTTGAAGGTTTTAAGGTTGCATGTATGGGAGAAATCCTGAGAGGTGATGAACTGACTTCTAAACTGACTTCCTGTTCCTTTTGGTCCTTTTAGTTAAAATTTGACAGTGAAAACTCAGCTTATTGTCAACAGGAGCTTGTCCTCTCAACATGTATGTGTGGGCATCTTGCAGAGATCTCAGCGATCCTATAATCTTCTCAATAGCCTCCTCCTCAATCAAGTGGACTTCTACATATTCTTGTGGTTAGTACTCTTTCCTTCTTTCTTTTCCTACATACATTTTAGTATCTGGGGTGGTGAGAGAGCTACAGTATCCACCAAGAAATTCTACTTAATTGCCGTTTGGTGCCTCCACCCTCATGATAAGCATTTGTTTAGCTCTACCCATCAGGGTAGAGACAATTGTGATGCACCCAAAAGAAACAGGCCAGAAGTTTGGTATCCCTGCATTCTATGGTCATGTGGAGTGCACCATAGAAACATTTCAGGCATCACTGGAGGATGATCCACTTGGGTGTCACCATGGCTAACCACCATGTGTTTCCAATTGAGTATGTAGAATATTTTGTCATCCTTATGAATTTCATTTCAAGGGCAGAGCCATTATACAACAAGCTGCTTGTTTGTTGATTGAATCCAGGATCTGAGAAATTTGACTCTCCCCACTAAGAGCTCTGGTTTACCACATTTTGTGCTTGTGGGATTCATGTTTGCTGCTGATACGGTAAATGTGGTTGAACATAAGGTTCTGTTTGTCTCTGTTCCAGTGGTATACACTTGGCCAATGAGCATTGCATTCGGTATTACTTGCCAGTTGAAATCTCACCAAAATATTTCTGAATTAGACAAACAAAACTCTCATCAACAATTCTAGACCAAAAACAAATCTCCAATTTTTTTCTTTTTTGTTTTCGGTATAGAATTGTTGCAACAAAACAAAACTGCCACCATTTATGCTTCTAGAAAAAAGCCCTTGCAGAGAGCTTGTCACAACCTTATGGAAAATGTCAGGATTTAGGGTTACACCATTTGCTCTAATTAAAAGGTAGTTGATTTTGCCTACCATTGAAGATCTACCTATGTCCCACCCAAACCCATCATAGATATACTCTAATTATATCATAATGTGAATGGAGAAATACTCTACATTATGTATTTATAGACACAAATGAAAATTTTATGTTGTTACATACACAAACATAAAAGGATTTGTAAAGGAGTGAAGTGATGTGGAGTTTTCAATATGACATCTAATGCAAGACTATGTGAACAACCTACATTTTTTTTCTTTTACATATATAGGTACAAATTTCCCATAGGATTTGTATTTAGTCCTATATAAAACCAACCCTTGAAAAAAAAAACAAGAGTTATGGAAGAATGGTTTTGGGCATTTGTCCAAATGTACAAAATTTCTTGCCATGTGATGTTTTTATATCATACTCCCCTTGGATTGACATTTAGTGTCAAATGTTTGAATCAATTGCTTATGAGTTGGAGATTAACAAATGGGTGGGAGAGTGATTCCCCTAATAATGAAATTGAACAATTAAATGACTCCATATGATTGAGTTCCATAATAACATGGGATTAAATTGATTTAGTTTATGATTTATGAACTTTTCTAAGGGTTTGATTGATGTTTAGAATTATGACATTTAATGCATTAAATTTTGACATGTTAAAAACCAATTGAAATTCATCCATTTTGATGAAAAAGCCTAGAAAATGAACATTTTTATTGAAAAACAATTTGGAAATCAAACATCATTATATTCATTGAGTTTGACGATGACAATTTCCCAATTAGATCCCAAAAAAAGAATCTCATAGAAGTGGATTTTATTTATTGGATTTTTTTTTAACAAGTATCAACCCTTTTATTTTTGGAAAATTGGTGCAAATTTTCTACTTTGGTTGGGGAGGCATAGCAATTAGAACAAGAGCTAAAAACTCCATAAAATGTTATCTTTGGTGTTTGATGAATAGGTATGATGTCATCTCACACCCCCAGCATCCATCCACAAAGTAATGATGAGATCAAAATTTCTAACTAAGGAGACCATTGCATCACCCCATCATTCTAAAACCTTGATCACAACCGCTAGTGGTGGCTACTCTATTTTCACATTAGAGCCATCTTACATTCAACTAGAAACCTCCATCACCTATCCTTGAACCTCAAGGTGTAAAGCTTTTGCTATAACGTAGTTGAACGATGTAGTTGGGTTCCCTAGAATCCACTCCTCCATGGAGTCATTGTTTCTAATACATTTGTAATTATTGTATCATCTTTTTGCAACTCTTGAAAGCAAGAACAATCACTTGCTTGAAATTTGAAACTTCTATTTATGTTTTAGGTTTGTTTTCCTTATGTTCTCATAAGTCAATACCCACAATGTAATTAAAGATACTATTTTTGCAATATGGATTTGTGCAATTTAGTTAGAAATACATTACATCGCACAACTTTTTGTCGCACAAACTAATTGGGAATGGTTGATTTAACTTTTAGGATATGGAAAATTCCAATTCATAGTGATGGCAAAGGTAATTCTAACATCAAAGGAGCTTGGATGCCTTGAGATAAATGGCCCTTACCTTATTTATTTTCTTCGAACTTGGAGGTTTAGCTTGTAGTGTGTTTTGCTTGTGATGTGATGCAAGATATGTATAAAGGCCTTCTTGACCTAGAATCAATTGTCATTTGTGAGTCACAATTTATTTCAAATCACTTTTACTTTTCTTATGAGTCTTTAGTTCATCGAAATTTAAATTTGAAACTTTAATTTGAGCTTTTAATTTAGTTTTGCAAAAAAAATTACCTCCAACTCCCTTCTACCATGAGTTTATCCATTTTTTAATATGATAACTATTGCAAGAACCTAAATTTAACAATGTTTTCAATCCTTGTGTTGGATTTGACCATGTTTTCAAGGTCAAAAAAATATTTTTCTAGTGGTCCAAAAATTCCTCTTAGAGGAGCATGGCATCCTTCACTTGACTTTGTAAGTTGTCTTATTGAGACCTTAGGTGAAGGAGATGATCTCAAGACCTCGAAAGTTCCAATTCTTCAATCACTATTGCTGAAATTTGATGTGGTTGAAATTCTTTTTGAAAGCACTCATGAGTTCATAGACCTTGAGTAGATTTCACATTTTAATGCTTGGTTGTTTGATTCCATGTCCAACACACCTTTGAAAAAATAGAACAATAAGGGGAGAAAATCTAAGAAAAATCATCATAACAATAAAAAAGTTTCAAGGTAACTAAGCAATAACAATACCAAGGGCAAAAGGTTTAGTATCAAATGGGGAGTTTATCCATAGTGTGAGGTATTGGGTTTATTCTTTGATTGAAAAGAGGAAGATTTACAAAGTTATTTGCAAATCTTACGATTAATTAATGGTAAAGCTTAGACACCATTTGTAGACCTTGAATGTGAATTAAAAAAGTTGCAATTAATTATGTAAACCTTGGATGGCAATTCTAAATGTCAAAATTATTTTTTATACCTTAGTAGATGGGGTTTATAAATATTCAATTGATTTATAAACCTTTTTCAAGCTTGAAATTCATTTTGGAAAAACTTGTATCCCTTCTACAAACCTTGGATGTGATTTGGAAAGCTTGCAATTAATTATGCAAGCCTTGGATGGAATTTCTAAAGTTGATACTATTTTTTAGATCTTCAATGTGGTTTTGAGATGTTGAAATTGAGGTTTTAAAGCTTCAATGTGATTTGCAAACCTTGTACATGGTTTTGAAAGGTTCCAATTAATTTGCACATGGCTTAAATCCATTTGCAAACCTTCGATGTGATTTCTAGAAGGTGTAATTAATTATGCAAACCTTGGTTGGCATTTCTAAAGCTTGGATGACATTTGCAAACATTGAAATTATGTTGCAAAAATTCAATGGAGTTTGCAAACTTCAATGAGATTTTGAGATGTTGAAATTGAAATTGCACAAGTTTTATGTGATTTGTAATCCTTGTAAGTGGTTTCAAAAGATTCAAATTAGGGTTGCAAAGCTTGTGTAGTAATCACAAACCTTGGATGGAGTTTGGAGACCTTGAAATTAATTATGTAGAATTGGGATCCATTTGCAAACCTTAAATGCGGTTTCTAAAGGTTGAAATTTTTTTGTAGAACTTATATGTGGAAGGTTCAATGTGATAATTTGTTGACCTTGTATGTGGTTTCTAAAAGTTCAAATTAATTTGTAGAACTTTGATGGGGTTTAGAAACCTTGAAATCAATGATGGATTTTGGAATTATTTTGGAAACCTTGAATGTGATTTCGAAATATTCAATGTGATTTGGCATTGTATGTGAATTCCAAAGATTGAAATTGTTTTGAATGTGGTTTTTAGGGGTTCAAATTATTGTGTAGGGCTTATATGTGGTTTTTACAGGTTCAAGTTATATTCGAATTTCAATCGGAACTTGGGTTTGCAAAGTTTCAATGTGATTTTCATATATTGAAATTGATGGCATAGAGCTTGGATGTGATTTGCAATGCTCAAATGCGATTTTCAAAGGTTGAATTTTTATTTTTATAGCTTTTAAATGGCATTTGTAGATCCTAAATTTTTAAACCAAATATTAAATTTCATTTGCAAAAGCTTGGAGGGTTTGTGCATGATAAAATATGCCAAGAAAGTAGTCTTAAGACAATTTAATTCCAAAAGTAATCTCTTTTCAACATTCACATTTTATAATATATTTCAAAACTATTTAAGTTGCATTTTGAAATCATTAAATACTTCATTGAATTTATTGTAAGTTCAACATAAAGTTTGAAATTTTTCTATACAAAAGAAGTGGATGAAAAGTATATTCTAAATTGGTTAGTTCTTCAAATTTTCCAAAATATTTTTACATTAAAACTTTGATAAATTACGACTATAATATGAAGAGTTGAAATTGTTTTCATACACACTAGGCCTTTATCAATTTGAAAGTATAATCTTGATGTTTTACTTTCATGCATTGGTAACTGTATTTTGCAGAATTGTGACACATATTTTCTAGTACTTGCATCTCAAAAAATCAATTTAAATGCATATTAAAACATGTGGTTTTTCAATATTATGCAATAAAGTCAGAGAACTTCTTATTGTTGATGATTGACTTAAATAATATTCATGGATTCAATATATTAAGTTATACTTTATTGGCAAATTTTCAAAAAAAATGCAAGTGTCTTTGACTGGCATGTTTATGCCATGCTTATACCATGGATGTTGGTTGCGAAATCGTAAAATCAATATTTCAATGTTTAATCATGTACATGGTGTTCTTTTTTACATGTCTAATATGTTTTTGTGATTTTATGTGATGTATCATGTATGTGGTAAGCAAATTTAGGCCTTTTCTTTAACATACACTTTTTTGTTGGGATTTAAATGTGTCTTTTATTGATGAAGACCATGCAAATCCTCTTGAAATTTTCTCAAAGGAAAGATATTTTTATTTGCAACTTCATAGTTGTGGTAAGGTCTACCAACGTCAACTATAGAGTTTATATTGTGGCACTGCCTCTTTATTTTGCAATGATGAATTTGGGTCTTTTTTACAAGTTGTAAAGGTGGACAATTGGCAAATCCATATGAAATGCATGACATCAGACAACATAAACTCCATTGAACATTTCACATTTGTTGTAAATGGTGAATTGAAGTATGGGCTCATTAAGGTGAAATATATCCAACAATAGGTGGTATGTTGCTTGTCACACAACTTACATTTATAAATGTAAAAAAATGATGAGAACTGATTGCAAATGTGAATGCCCAAGCCTTTCTAATCTTTTCATCCATGTATTTGGATTTAAAAACTTCCCCAAGTTGCATGCTTATATTGTTTGTAACTTGTGTTTCCTTTGTGAAATGATAGAACTTTTAGTGGTGTATAGTAGAACTACCTTTGAATAATTTTAAAAATTATAGTTGGATGCTTGTCACTTGATTTGTTTTTTGAAATGCAAAAGCAAAGGAAAATTTGATTATTGTGTTAGATGATCGGTTTCTTAAGTAATCAACTTTAAATGTTATGGGCATTGTTAATCTCTAATATTATATACATGAAAATGTAGATATTACATTTCCTTAACACTTCGAAGTTTTAGACGGATTCTATTGCACCCCACATCCATGTGCACAATTTAAGGATGGGTCATTTGTTCCCATGGTTCTCTCCATTCTTTCAACATGGGATTTGGATGTTCAACATGGTCTTTTCAAGTTGGCAATGAGTTTCAATTTTATTTAAGCCATGGCTATTGACAACTTAGTAACACTATGAGAAATCATGTCCACAGAAACCACACTACCCTACAACTAAAACTCAAAAAATAATTCATATACAATTCTTATGCAACTATCCCTTGGGTATTATAATTGCTATGCAATTATCCCCTTAGAAATACAATGTATTAATAAATAAATTGTCATGTCAGAAAATCAATTAGTTGTATTATAGTTGCAAGTGAATTGAAAATGAGTCTTTTGTGTGGTAATTTATACACATCATAGATACATATGTAGTCAACCATATTTGATTTTTTAAGAGTTGCATTGTAATTACATGTGGCAACTACTTTAGAATTATTATGAATGTGATACTAAAACAACAACTATGTTACAACTAATGTACAATGTACATACATGCAATCATGTTATGTGTCCACATTTCCACCACCGATCATGGGATACATTCATAACTGGTTTTTTATTATGATTCCCATTGAGACAATTAGTATGAGCATTAGTGCGTCACTACTAAAGTATTATTGTTCAACTATGTTATGACTATAATACAACAACTTATAATTTAATAAGTATACATATTCATTAGTTATTCATATTTTCATCATATTTGTTTCATTTTGAATGATTTAAAATGTTGTGGGAGTGCTACCTCAAGTTTGTAACATGAAGTTCGAAGACAAACGCATGCAACTTGTCCATTAGCACTTACAACGTATAAATACAATGAATTGTAGGTATCCTTTGCAACTTAAAAATTGAATTACAAGGCCAGTTGTAAAACACCCATTTTTTTCATAATGTAATTTGATATTTACAAATCCTTCAACATGATTATGGTGAATGATCCATGCATCATATCTATTGTCACATTTTATTCCAAGATATTTAAAACTTACAAAAAATGTCATGGTTCAATTTTGGTTTTATGGATGATGAACATTGTAAACTTCAATTTATTTCTTAAAGAACAAATTGTGCAATTTCTTGAACCCTCATTTGTAACTTGTTGATGCTATGTATGCACAAAAGTTCTTCACATTTGAAAGCTTTCCATACCAAGCTACTTATGACATGTGGTTAGATTTGAACATTGCACATGGTCAAGGTTGGTATGCTTGATCTTAAAAGGATGGAGTTGAGTTTATGACTTGTTTTGATGAAATGAATATTAAAGGTCGGAGGTGGGAAGTTTTGGAAACATAATGTGTTGTTAGCAAAGACTTTACCATATTGAGTTTGTCACCAAAATTTGAGGAGCTATCTAATATCTAATAACATAATGTCATTGAGATGGAGATTAAGTAGCAAATCTTATAGATAAATCTTAATGCATAATCACTATTTTGAACTATTTGTTGTTTTATTCAATCACCTAAATGCAATTTGAACATAATGGCAATGACCACCAATTATTTGATAACTCTTTTAAGTCTTCACTAGATGTGTTTATAGCCATTGAATTTCTTTCCCACATATCCCATAAACTAAAAATGAAAAAACAATTCACACTTATAATATTTTATTTCTTCAATTTTCTACAAAAGCTTATAGTTTTAAATAGAAAAATAACTTGCGTCTGTCATTAATGGTTTTAAAAAAATAGCATTATTGACCTTAAAATTATAAACTTATCCACCCTTTAAGTTTACCTAACCAAAATGGATTACAAATAAGAGGATTTCATATTTACCCCAAAAATTTTACTTCCCTTGTCAACTATAAATAGAACTAAAACATCATGTGATTCCATACTCCCCATTCATATTTCAACTTCTCACACAAACTGTTGGCTAGGTACTTATATGCAATCCTTTGGCTTTTGAAGACAACAAAAGTGTATACATTTTCTTCTCTCCTATCATGGTTATATCACACCCAAATTTTGCCAAACAATTTTTCCATACATGTCATCAAAAAGAAATAAACACACGACCTTAAAAGTTAAGCAAGGTTCACCATGGAATATATGGAATATATATACAAATAAAAAGCTAGGACCAACCCAATATGGTCTCATCAACACTTAGTGTGTTTGCAATTTGCTTAAATTTTCAAATTTTCAATCTCATTTTATATAATTTATTATTGTTATATTTGAAACTTATTACAAGTTTAAAACATTTGGACGGCAGCTTATATGTGTGAATATCCTTCTTACAAAAGAGGACGTATCTTAAACCTACTCCTCGCAAATGGGGAAGATGTTATTCTTGCTTAGTATTTTAATACCTAATCTAGTTAAGCATTAATTAATCAATTTTTAGATTTGTTAGATGTTTTGAAAAAAACTTATTTACCATGTTGAAAATTTGAAAACAAAGTTTCAAGCACACTAGCTCTATTATTTAATATAGTGTTTAATTATACGATATTATTATTTTATTGTTGAAAGTGAATGATTTTTTAAAAAATTAAACACCTTGTTGTTGAACTAGCCCAAGTGTTGTGGGTAGGCATAAAACCACTCCCACTTTCAAGGAGTAGTAGGTGTAACAACTCTCCCCCTTTTTACTATGCCTCATGATATGCATATGGTTAGGTTCATGATAATTTTGCTTCATGCTTTACAATGGGTAAAGTCATAGGGTGGGACACATTCCCAAAATGTGCACTTGGACTCCACTACCTCCTTGTCCTAGGCCCCTTATTTTGTGGGACAAGCCTTAACTTGCACATGACCTCATGTAACATTAAAATAAGTTGTAAAATTTTGAGCTAGAATTAATTAGGGTGATGTTTCTCTTAACTAGCTTTTATTTTTTATTATCATTTTAGAACATTCTAGAGGAATTTGTGGGTGTGTATTTCATACTTAGCAACTCATGCAATCATTTCTTCTTAAACTTGTTAAGGAAGTATTGTGAAGAAGCTTATGGAGTGTGGAATGGAGTGAAATTTGTAAGATAGGGAAGTTTGATAGAGGATTCTCGCATAAGTAAGAGACTACTAGTTCAAGGTTGAGCAATGATGTAATCCTTTTGTAGAGTACCAATGGAGGGATTAGAGAATTGTTCTCGAAATAGGGTTTAGGGTTTAGGAAGTAAGCAAATTTAGTTTGAAAAAGTTGATGATGAGATTTTGTTTCCTTTTGTTTTAGGGTTTGCAAGTTGGGGAAGGAAAGAGGTGCTCTTTTCAACATGTGTGTGATGAGATATCATGCTTGTGAGATGAGATATCATACTTTCGTGATCTAATTTGATCATCGTTTCACATTTCTTCATGACTACCAATACTCAACCCTCCAATTCAAAACCCTCTTAGTAAGGTTACATTTCTTCATGACTACCAATACCCATCTCTCCAATTCGAACCCTCTTAGTAAGGTCACATTTCTTCATGACTTACCAATGATCAACTCTCCAATTCAAACCCTCTTAGTAATTGAGTTTAGGGTTTAGGGTTTAGTAAAGTTGAACATCCAATTTTCCCTAAAAATCAAAATTTTGTTTGAACTCTTCTTCAACAATGTAATAAAGCTGAAACCCAAAATTTTAAAGTTTAGAATTTCCTTTTTCTGCAGCTTCATGACTTGAGTCATTCCGTTATTATTACATTATATGGTACACTTAACTGGTTTGGGTGTCCTTTGGGTGTCCCTATTCCGGCACTTGTGTGGATGTCGTATTCAGGCACTTCTGTTTCCTTACTGGACTCGTCGCATTCCTAGGTGGAATTGGCCCTACTAAGCGGGGCCCCTTTCCTTTGTACATAGCCGTGTGAGTTACATTTTTATTTTTTATTTTATTTTTTAAAAAATTCCGCCGGACGAGCTGGTCTGTCCATGAGTGGGGTATCGTTGTGGTGGAAGATAAATAATATATCTACCGGGCACAAAGTCTGGTCCCAACCCAACCAAACCGTCGATTATGGGTTAGCACCCTTTTAAAGCTTAAGTATAAGAAGGAAGGGGTTTTCGCAGCTTTGTTATTGTGTCATCATTCTCCAGTATGTCCTTCTCTCGTGTCTGCAACAACTTTCTTTCTTCTTCACATGGCTTACTCGGCTTCCCAAGACTTTGTAAAAATATACTTACACAATCAAGTTATCCAGAAAGTCACCCTCTGCTTTCACCCCAATATCCCTTCTTTTCAGTGGTATCTGCAAAGTAGGGAAATAGGTAACCCATTACAAGAGTTATCTGTAAAGTCACCATCTCTTTCACCCCAATATCCCCTCTTTTCAGTGGTATCTGCAAAGTAAGGAAACAGGTAACCCATTACAAGAGTTATCTGTAAAGTCACCATCTCTTTCATCCTCTATCCCCTTTTTAAGTGGTAACCCCAAAGTAAGGAAATAAGTAACCCTTTACAAGAGTTATCTGTAAAGTCACCATCTCTTTCACCCCCTATCCCTTCTTTTCAGTGGTATCAGCAAAGTAAGGAAATAAACCCATTACAAAGTTTTAAAAACAGGCAATAATCAATCCAATCCATCCATTCCAGATTTCTGGCCCGGATTTCCCGTGTGTAAAATTATTTGGACGGATGGGTTCCATTGCATTGGATCAAGGAGGATGGCCCATTATACAATTCCATAATCAAAAGGGTAAAGGCAATCTTGTTGATGTGTAATGTTATGATTTGTCTTTGCAATGGTCATTTGAGGGCTTTACCCTTTCAAACCCTACCCTTAGTGTGAATAGGTCACCCACCCACCCTTCCGGAACCTTATATATTTGTAAGCTGTGTTTCAAAGGCTAGGAGGAAGATTATGCCTCACAAGGTGCATTTCAAAGGCTAGGAGGAAGATTATGCCTTGTAATGTATTTGCAAATACAAGAGGAAAATTAGGTTTTGAAATATTGACGAGATGTAGTAGCATGTCTTGCTCATCAAAAATTCTTCTTTCTTTTAATTGAAAAGACAATTATGAGGTCAAGTGATGTGAATGCCACATTCTCTAGCTAGCTAGAGTCCAAGTTTTTTCTTTTACATTAATAACTTGTGCTATAAAAAGGAAATGCACAGGTAATGAAATTCAAAAGCAACTACTATTTTCATGTTGGGAGGTAGTTGAGAAACTTGGGGCCAAACAAAGGATGACATGAAAGATGTTTCCCTTTATTTTCAAAGGGGGTTTTGGCAGCCTTTCTCCAAGACTTGCTTAATTTGACCATTAGGTAGCTACTTGTTTTTGCCTATAAATATAAATTAATAATGAAAATAATTTAGGGTGTTGCCAAGCTTAAAAGTCTATACATGATTTTTGATTCAAAGCCCAATTTAGAAAACTCCATTGTCAACTTGGAAGCTAAGTAATTTCTCTAAAGCCAAACCCAAACTACACATAGAAACCCAAATTGGGAGCCAACCCAAATTAGGTTACATATAATAGAAGCTGGAAAAACCCCAAACCCAACCACCACCACTTCACTTTTGTGGGAAATTAACCATACCCAAAAATAACCCATAGAAACCCTAATCTCAAAAAGAAAACCAAAACACCCTAACAACTTAGGTCAAAAAAAAACACACACACACACACACAAGGATAACACAAACCCAACACGAACCCACCTTGCCACAAACACTAATGACCACATTTATACTTGTGAAAAGCACCCAAATTGTGCTCAACCCAACATTGTAGAAACCCGAATATATAATTCCCTATAGAGAATGCCAAACCCAACAACTTAAGTGGAAAACAAATAAGCATCTAAAAATTAATACATGGAGGACCCAAATCTTCAAAAGAAAATCAAAACCCCCAAACAACTTATGTAAAAGAAAGATGAGGATAGCACAAAACCCACGTTGTCGTTCGTTCGTTTGTTCGTTCGTTGGTTGGTTGCAGTTGTTGTTGTTTCTTTCTTCCTTCTTTCTTCGTTCGGTTGGGCGGTGCGAAAGTCGCTCAGGACTGCTGCTGCTGCTGCTTTGCAACAGATTCGTCGAGCAGAGTTTTGGGGCTCAGATTCGCACAGATCCCGGTCTGCTTGCCGGATCTTGCGTGGCGATCACTGTGATTTCGCGGCAGTAGGTTTGGATGGTGGGGACCAGTCAGGAGGACGTAGCTGATGCTGCAGTGACAGATGGAGAAATGGTGGAGTAAGTAAGTAGCAATTCCTACTCCTTCCCTTCTCCCACACCACTCTAGCCTCCTCGCAGCCAGCCTGCACACCGCACTTCTTCTTCTTCTTCTTCTTCTTATAATAGTTGTTCTTGTATCTATCGCACTTGTGCTTTACCCGTGAAGTACCTATCCTGTAGCTTCTTGTTGTTTTCATCATACATTGTTCTGTTGTTGTTGCTTCTCCTCCTGCTACTGGTTTGTTTCTTGGAGTTCCAGCTTAATTGGGTGTTGATGGTTTCTGATTTTTTGTTTGGAGTTCCAGCTGTGGGTGTTGTTGGTTTGTGGTTTTTTTTGTTGGAGTTCGAGGTTTGGGTGTTGTTGGTTTGTGGTTTGTTTTCTTGGAGTTCGAGGCTTGGGTGTTGTTGGTTTGTGGTTTGGGTGTTGTTGGTTTGTGGTTTATTTGTTGGAGTTCGAGATTTGGGTATTGTTGGTTTGTGAACCCCTCCTGCTCGTCCTCCACATCCTCTGGTTCGGGAATTTTTTTTGTTTTCCCTTTTGGATTCGTTTGTGGTGATGATTCATTAAGTCGAAGCTTTCAACTGCGTTCGTAATTCGCATGAGCTCCTGTTAATTATATGATGCCGTTCAGCAGCAGGAGCAACTGTAGTAATTGCAGAGCGGCAGGAGGAGTCTGGGCGATGATATTGTCTCGTCGGAAATGGACAATAGCAGGAATGACAATAGGAATGTGTCTGTTTCTCTACTTCGTCTCCGTTGTTTTGATTCCACATGAGTACCACCGTGACGCAGCATTGCCGGAGTCGGCAGCGGAGAAATTCGACTGCTGGTGGCGGTGGTGGTCGACGAGAACAACGTCAGCTGCATGGCAAGTAGACCGCGTCGAGGAGGTTAGAAGAGATCATGGGTCGAGCTCATCTGCAATGTACAACAACAATGCGGGTAATATACAGCAGCAGCAGCGTTTCTTCAGCGGAGGAGGAGGTCGCGGTAGTACTAGTGGCGCAGGCGCAGGATCAGCAATTCGTATGAAACTCGTACACAGGAACTCGCCAGAGTCGCCATTCAGGAAGGTGTACACGACGCCTGGAAAAGCTTTGGAAGATGCTATGGAAACGGATGCTCTGAGACTAGCAGGCTTCAGGAAACGAATGCTTGCAGAAGCTTACGATTGGAACCTTCTTACTGCTGCTACTGCCGAGCAGCTGAAGGGACCTGCTGCGGAACCTGCTGCGGGACCTGCTGCAATCTCGACGCCAGCGACAGTTGCAAGCATCGAGAATCCTAACGGGAAGCAGATCCCACCGACGGAATTGGACTTCTACACTCCTGTGGTTTCAGGCTCGACGCTCGGATCGGGCCAGTACTTCGTGAGCTTCAGCATCGGAACCCCAGCACAGAACTTCTCCTTGGTTGCAGACACGGGCTCCGATCTCGTTTGGGTGCAATGCGCGCCTTGCGAGGAATGCTACACGCAAGAAGGACCTTTGTACTCGCCGAGCAACTCCTCATCCTTCGTGCCGGTGTCGTGCTTCTCCAACGAGTGCAACCTTATCCCCGCGACATTGGGTTTCCCTTGCGACACCTCCTATTCTCCCGCTGCATGCGCGTATGTGTACCAGTACGCGGATTCCTCGAGCACCAAGGGAGTGTTCGCGTACGAGACCGCGACAATGAAGAAGTTCTCGAGCTCTAGCTCTAGCTCCGGCAGTACTGTACATATCGAGAATCTGGCATTCGGATGCGGGACTGACAACCAAGGAAGCTTTCAAGGAGCAGCGGGAGTGATGGGTCTAGGCCAAGGTCCGCTTTCCTTCACATCGCAGATCGGCTACGCTTACGACAACAAATTCTCGTATTGTCTGGTGAACTTCCTGGATCCAGTTTCCGTTTCTTCGTCCTTGATCTTCGGCGACGACAGTGTGTTGTTTGCCAAGCACAAGCTGCACTACACACCCATTCTCAGCAATCCACGCTCCACGACTCTGTACTACGTGGGAATTCGGAAACTGGAAGTTGCAGGCTCGTCGCTGCAGATTCCTCCTTCTGCATGGAGCTTCAATGTGTTGGGTGGTGGCGGGACGACGTTAGATTCCGGGACCACGCTCACGTACTTCGTCCCTGCCGCCTACAATGTCATTCTCCAAGCTTTCCAGCAAGCATTGCAACAGTTTCCCAAAGTAACAACATCAGGAAAGAATGCTGCATTCGATCTTTGCTTTAACTCGTCAGCAGCAGATGATCATCGTCGTCCTCACAAGTATCCAGGGTTCAGAATCCGGTTGGAGAATCATACAGAGTTGAAGCCTCGCTACGAGAACTATCTTGTGGAAGTGGCTCCCGATGTCAAGTGCTTGGCCATTCTGCAATCCAACTCCGGCTTCAACACGATTGGCAATCTGTTGCAGCAAAACTTTCTTGTGGTTTATGATCGCGACAACTCCCGCATCGGCTTTGCTCGCTCCAAGTGTGGTGCAACCGAGCTCTAACACAAATTTAGTTTGGTGATGTGTTCCTGCTGCTGCTCCGAGCTTCCTCTCTGTAGGGTTGCTGCTGCTGCTGGAGCGTCTTCCTCTGTTAGGGTTGCTGTTGCTGGAGCTTCCTCTTCTAGGGTTTTTGCAGGAGCAGCAGGAGCAGCAGCAGGAAAACATCACAAAACTATTGGTTTAGAGAGAAAGCAAAGATGTGCAGAAATCAATCCATGTGAGTTTTCTGATTCCTTTTTCCTCATAAGAGATTGATTTTGTCTGTTGCAGTTTTTGCAATTCAGGATTCATCTCCTCCTTCGCATGAAGAAGTTCATTCCAGTAGCTTTTTGCCAGTGGCTTTTTGCTTGATACCTCTCCACTGTGGAAGAAATGTGCATTGTGATTGGTTTTCAGCTGCTATGAAAAAGCACCTCGTTTCTCTGGCATCATTTCTTCCGAGTACAGTTGTGAAATGTCTCTGATCCATTGGGATACACATGTGATGATTGGACATTTCATCTGTGCTTGATGAAATTGGGTAATTGAAATCATGCACGGTTCTACATTTGAGCAAGGTGTTTCCAGAATTCTGTGTCCATCTTTGTGTTTCCTGTTGTTTTCAAACAGAAGCTCTAGGTGTATGTATGCACATAGGGTGAGCCTGCAAATTGGTGCAAGGCAGTTCACATACCCTCATCTTGTCTTTCAGTCCTCTTGAAGCTTGCCCCCTGTACCTTAACTTTTGTCTCTCTGTATCAGCAGACTCTTGAACTATAATTGTGTTAATTATTTTTTTGCAATTTCTATTGTAACTTTGATGGTACAGAGTGATTTTTGCATCTTCTTTTGATTGTGGAGAATGATTCTTGTTTGGAATCTTCTAGGGATGGTGTGGAGCAAGATTGTGATTTTTGCATATCTTCTTTTGATGCTGTGGGTGAGTTTGCATCTTCTTCTGATTTTGTGGAGTGTTTTTTTGCATCGTGTTTCCTTGCTATAAAACCAAGGATTAAAACCAGTGGCTTTGTTTGTTTCTTTGGGCATCTAGCCAGGGTTTTTGCAGAGAGATCTTGTTGTAAACTATGGAGAAAAATGGGTCACTCTGTCAAGAGAAATGACTTCATGAGCTCAACCAGCTGCAGACTGCAGATGAGGTTACAGAGCAGAGGGGGATGCATGTGAAGGTGGATCGTAGATTTTTGAATGAGACCAGTTACATATTCTTCTATTGGAAAAAGTACAATGATGTTTCTTCTGCTTGTTTTGAGTAGTTTCAATTGAAGAAAGCTTGGAAGAAGGAGGGTGAATGAAGCACAGAGGTAGTCAAGCGCAAATTGCCAATTCATAGATTGAATAACAAAGCAAGGTACGGTAATAGAGTGGTGTCACTCCCAAGTACCTATTTGGATCCAGATAACAGAAACTGTTAAAATGGGTATGAAGATTGATTGGAACAGAGTTTTCTGTACATTCCTAACACACTTATTCCAGGAATGATTTTTTTATGTGTTTTAGTAGAGTCCACACCGAAAGAGTTTTGTTTTGCTCATGTGTGAAATTTTGTACTGAGATCTTTCTTCAGAGTGATGATGAGTGTGGCTGAATCATGGTAATATCATTTCTTTTTCTGGTTTTCTCTTATGAATATTTGGTAATGTTGCATATTTGTTTCATTGCTGCTGATTCTATGATCGCCCTTCTGTGGGATGATTGTTGTGTAGACTTCATTGAAAATTATAGCATAAATCTGCTGCAACTCCACTGAAAGTTCACAATGTACTATGGAATGGTCGAGCTCCTGCCCCCTTACCTTCGGTGAGATGCTAGGCAACCCCATTTGTACAAAGTCAAGCAATATGCCCAACACTATGGGCAAGGGTAAGACCATTCCATGACATTAATGTCTGGGGTCATTGCCGTGATTTCATAATGGTCAATGATTATGAAAATCATGTTTGGAAGAACACATTTTGGTCATTATTATTATGAGTGCATGATCATCATCAGAAGATTATGTCATACAATGTGGTCAAAGGAAATGGCATAATATGCCACCCCAGATCGTAATGTTTTCATCGTTTGGTGCGGTCCTGTAATGTGGCAAAATTGCATAAGAAAACAACAATAAAGAGACATCACAATCTAGCAAAGCATCTACTCTAACAATTCAACTTTATTGTGCAAGATGTTAAATACCTCCTAACAAGCTTTGTTCAACACACTTTGAGCTTGTCTTGTTGCTCCTTTCTTACCTCCTAATGAGCTTTGTTCAACACACTTGGAGCTTGTCTTTTTGTGCCTTACATACCTACCTCCTATCAAGCTTTGTTCAACACACTTTTGAGCTTGTCTTTTTGCGCCTTTCATATGTTATACGTCAAACTAAGTTACATGGTTTGTTTCTTCATGTTTTTCATGTTTTGTAAAAAGATCATCGTTTAATATGTGTTATGCATGTTCTACTATCCTAGGTCAAATTTGAACCTAGCACCTCTCTCATGAGACAAAAAGCACCAACCAAACACCATGGACATTGAAAAAGAGCACTCTTTTTTTATATTTTACATTGTTTTAAAAGTAATTTAGAGGATCATTCTATCACAATATTCCATACTTTTTGAAAAAAAAATCACAAAAAAAAGAAATATTTTGGGTCAATTTTGATAGATGTCTATTCCTAGCTTCTATCAATCTTTTTTACTAAAAGTAGAAAACTATCAATTTGATTTTTAAAAATAAATTAAAATTATTTTGGTTCCAATTCCACACATAAATGGACTTGGGAATATTGTTTCAAGTCCTATTCTCTTTTCTCTTGAAACTAGATCAAAATTGAAAAAAACATTTTGAAAAATTGAACCTAAAACCAAATTCCCGATTCCATTTATGTGTGAAACTAAAACCAAGATATTTTTAATTTATTTTTTTAGAATGGGAATTATAAGTGAATTTCAAAGAAGTAAAGAACCACCCAACATTGATTTTTTACCCATCAAAGTGGGTACCTTGTGACCCATTGACACTAAGTCCCACCTAGATGTTATGTAATGCCAAGTTAAGCAAACAATAAAACAAACATCTTGCCACCCCAAAACTACTCTCTATACATTTTTATTAAAAAGAATGGCTATCTTTTGTTCAAGGTTGAAAATGCCATACATTTTGTGAAGAATGCATGGATTTGGATGATTGAGGGGCAACTATCTTAGGGTTTAAAGGGAGTCATTTTAGGATTTGAAGGTCCTCTTCAATTACTTCTCTTGTTTCATAGTTTGTGCTTGTGCATTTACCTTTCTTGTTTTATGGTTTATGCTAATGCAATTGTGAATTGTGGAGTTTCCTTTAGTGGTAGTGATAAAAGGTTTAAACAACTATTGTATGTGTCAAGTGACCCATATGGAACATTAATTAAGCATTGATCACCCAAGCTGAAATTTATGATAAAGGATTGCATGTTTAAGACTTAGGATTTAAGGTATAATGTCATATTTAGGATATTTGTTTGTAATGTGTAGTTGATGATTTCATGAAAGATGGTGATGATCATTTTGAAAATTCAATATTTTCTCCTTTTGATTTTGATGAGGAATTGGATATGTTCCTAGCTTGGATGATGCCATTCAAGGTGGTGAAGTTCACGACATTTTTGAAAAGTATGATAATTTCAATGGAACTTTTTTATTTTAAAAATATTGATTTGAAGATATTAATGAAGGCCCATACAATGGAATGGACATGGATTATCAAAAACACAATGATGCAATGTTGAAGGATTTTGAAAGGAATTTACAATTATAATTCAAAGTTTCATGGTTCAATGTTTGGAGAATGATTTAACTCATTTTCTTCAAATTTATGAATGTGATCTAGTTTTTAGACCTATGTTTTTGAGGGTAAGCACAATAAATTATATATAAAAATTACCTTGTTACGGCCAAATAAAAATAAATGTAAAATAACAATAAAACCCATAATTTTTTTGTTTCTCATTGATTTTTCAATTGAATGTTAAAAAATAACATAGTTATTAATTATTTGTGCATTAATTTTCAACTTTCAAATCATTTCCATTATTTTTTTGTCTACTTGTTTGGAATGCAAATAGTTTCAAAGCTTGTTGTTTTGCATTGAATACATAATTTACTTCTTGTAAAATATCTGGTAAATAGGTTTTAACAAATATATTTTCTATTTTTTTATTAAAACCACCCTCAACATTATAATGACATTTATATCTCCAAAAGTAAATAAACAAATACATGTTAAAAGTAGACCAAAAATATCCCCATTTACAAATTTACTACCCAATAATTGGGGATACTTTTGGTTTACTTTGTTCTTAATTTTTTTTAAGCAAATTCTTATAGAAGTAATAAAAATGTGGAAGAGTTTTCAATAATATTTCCACCCATCTTTATGCGATTTGTTTGGGTTTATGTGCATGATGTAAAGCAAACTAAAAACATTCATTTTTTGTGTTTACTTTATCATCTTTACCCTTCTAAAAGTCATGGTTGTGAAGTCGATTTTAATATTTTTATAGCCATTGTTGACAAATGGAAACATCTTCAATCAAAATTCAAAATGAAATTATTTTATCATGGTGTGAATTTGATTTATAAAAATGAGGACATTATGAAACAAGACTCACCCTTGGAATATTGGAATACCATCATAAGATATTGTTACTTGTCAAATTTAAGAAAATGTGCCTCTATCCATGTGACCACAAAGGCTTTAAGGGCATATTGGAACATGAATCCACAACATGAATGTATTTCACAATCATTCATTATTATTTGCCTTCAACCATGCAAGGTGTGTTATAACAAAAGATTAATTAAGAATAAATTCACAAAGTTCCATTGTAAAATTGGAGGAAAAACTTGATCAAATATGTGCAAGTCCTATCATGCTACATCAAGTGAAATGGATCAATAATCTCATGATTAATGAAGTTGCCTAATATGGTTGTCATAGAGATGGGAAGCAACACAAAAAGAAGATAAATGCAAATAATACGAGTGAAGTAAGACAAAGCAAAATCTCATGGAACACCAATATATATATATATATATATATAAACTCAAAGTGTTTGGATGTCATATAGTTTGAATATTTGAAGTTTTTGACATGTAATTCATACAATTAGGTGAAAAGGTGGTGGAAATGTTTTAAAGTATCCTAACATTTCAAAATATTCAAAAGACTACAATACCATAGAGTTGTTCCATTCAAGAAAACCGTGACCCTAACAAGTTTGAATGTTATTAATGTTGTTGTGTGGCCATCATTTGGTAAACAATTCCCATGCGGTGGAATGGACATCAGTAATCATGTGAAACATCATGGGAGAAGATTAAGTATACATTACTTGGTGAAAAAATAAACCACTTCATTCCACATATTATTATTACAATTGTGAAAAACACTCATGATGATACTTGAGTTGGGGGGTCTTATTCTATTAAATCATTTCAAACAAAAGCAAACAATATGTGAATGTCCACTTATTCTATCATTCCATGAAACTTTTGTATTTGTAATCTTTTGAATTTTTTGTGAATTATTCTAAGGGTGTAATGTTATTCATTTAAATTATGTTTTTGTAAATGATTTCCATGAAGTATGCAAGATGGGCAAATGATAAAAGTCATAAGCATAGGTTGGCCATAAGTGAATGTATCATGATGTCATACAAGGAACATGGTAATCAATTTTCAAGGTGTTGGATGAATCACAACATTTTCCCTTGTCAAATTAAACAACTCATGATAAATGGTAAAATGTCTCCTTAAAATTTTTCTTTTGCAATTGGTTAAAAAACTTTACCATATAAACATATAATATTTACCATGGAAAAGATTATGAAATCAAATTATCTTTGTTTGTTGCAATGTTCATTTCAAGCATTTATAAAAATTTGTGAAAATAACAAACTTCAAAAAAACAATTAAAAAGGTTCCATTATGATCAATTCCAAATTTTCTTTTCCATAATGTGGAGGTTATACATGAAGAATTAAGGTAAGATGCCTTATGATTGCAAACTTTAAGCTATGGGTCAATTCTTAACATTAATAAAAGGGTTTTTGACATATAATTAACAAAGTTTTGTAGATAATTGAAAAACATGCCTTTCATAAGTTGTTTCATATTTTTTGGAACCCATATATGAATAAATTACAAATATTTGAAATTGAAACATAGGTTACATGATAAATGATGCATAGGACCCCTCATAACTAACTACAACTAGCCTTATACTCACATTCAAAAGATGTCTATTAATAACTATTTTTAATATTTTAACATTTTTAACTCTTCTTAATGGTGCAACATCACATGTGCTATCATTATTCCCCAAAATTTGTTTCACCCATTTTTAAAAAAAAAATCATTTTGGAACTATCATATGTAACTAATTTTCAATTACATGTGACAAATGCAAGTGTTAGACCCCATAGTTGCATAAGACAAGTTGCACACAACCAAAAATTGCATATGAAAGTATGTATGTGGACACATATATGATATGAATTTATATTCCATACATCTATATTATTATATAGGGGTTGCCCATGGTGACACGTGGCATTTGAATTTTATTTCAATATTCATCATTATTAACAAACTCACAAAATCTCAACCTTCCAATTAAAATGTGAATCTAATTTTGATACGTGATCATATTTTACAACCAATTATATAATGACACATGGCATTTAAACACAATTTCAAGATTCATCAACAAATTAATAATATTTTAACCATCCAATAAAATGTGAATTCGATTTTGACCTGTGCCCATTTATGAAAGTTGATTAATGATGCCATGTGACAATTTTAAAAGCCCATTGATTATATATATAAATTAATTAGGTAGGTAAGTTTAAAGTAATCCAAGTTTGTATTTGGGTTTAGCCTTTAAGGTTGAACCTCTTCCATTGGCTCATTCCAAATGGCATTTGGTATTTGCTTTGTGAACATGATAAATGCATTTACTTAAATATAGTGTGCACACTTGAAATTTAGGGCAAAAAATATGTGATAAAAATTCAATTGCATGTGCAACCAATGTAGTTGCAACCTACATGTAAATACTACAACTTACCTATGCCATACTAACCTATTGGTTAAATTAATTATATTATAAGTAATAAAAATGAATAGGTAATAATAATTATTATTATTATTATTATTATTATTATTATTATTATTATTATTATTTCGTTACTAGATATTAAAATTAATAATTATAATTATAATTATATTTTAATAACTATGATCACCTATAACAATTAGTAATCGTTAATATTATAATAGTATTACTTAATTTAAGTTAATGGCTAATTTAGGTTTGTAGCTAGGATACTTATAGGTTAATTAGTGTAGTTTACTAGCCATGAATATATTACTATAATTAATAATACTACAATTAAAATAAAATCGTAGTTATTGAAAAATTAAAATATTAATATTTAAAAATAATGATGATAATATTATTAGTATCATTATTATATTATTACGTAACATTAATTAAGATACTTATAAGCTAGCAAGTGTAACCTATTAAACAGAAGTATATTAAAATAATAATTATTGAATAATAATAATAGTATAAGATTGGAATAATGGAAAGAATCAACTTCAAGTGAAGATGTCACTACTCAAAATCCTCAAGTGAAACCAAAAGCCAAGAAAAAATCATCACATGTTATGGTGGTAATCAACACATAAAAGAAAGTGTTCATGCAAATTCCAAAGGCTAAATTTGTGATTTTTTTCACAATTAACCCAAGTTGCACCCAATGGCATAAAAGTGTTGTATCACAATTGTAGTGAGACATTGGAGCTAAATAACATAATGATTTCAGTTTTTTGTTGTGTATATTTACGATCATTTTATGTCTTTCAATTGTAATGATCCATCCAAAAGTGAAACAATTTTATTATGAATGAAATGGTATAAGTGTCATTGGAGGATTCTTAATGTTAAAATTTAGACATGTTCAAAAAAGTGTATGGCCTTCATATTGTCAGTTAAACATACAATATTTTCAAACTATGGTTAAAATTTTATTATTGTTATTTTATTTTACACAATTTTTTGCATTGTTCACACATTGTTGCATAATATGTACACATATAATAATTGAGAATACACATTTGAAAAAACAATTCACAATATACACAAGAAAAAAACGTGCAACTTCTTCAAAACATGTTCATACAATGCAAAAATTTAAAAAACAAAAATATTCACAACAATAATGAAAATGTCCCACATTTGACACCATACATATATAAACCTTTGAATGCATATTCATCGTAAAAGTTAATTTTCACAATAGAATAAATTCACAAAACATAATCAAATTAAAAACAATAGAATAATTTTTTGAAACAAAACAATACACAAATGTCAAATTGTTAAAAGCACTTGAAAACAATTGATGTTCATGAAAACTATTTCCCTTTTTCTTTCTTTTCCCTTTTGAACTCACCTTCCTTTGTTTTCCACTCCTTATGGTTGAAACACCCTCCACCACTTCTTCAACAATTTTATTTTTTTGCTCTTTTAATTTTTTTCCTCTTTTCCTCATTCTCCCTACAATTGATGGGATGCATGAGCTTTCACTTACTTTTGCATCAAATTTTCAAATCATTTTTTCATTTGTCTCCATCCAATCACACATCCAATCATTGAATTCAAACACAAATCTAATCATTTGAACTCAATCCTTTTAATGGTCCTTCCAATTGTTTTCTAAAATGACATAAGAATATTTTATGTCTTTCAAAAACTTCAAAAATTACAAGTCTAAATTTTTTTGAAGAATAAAATGTTGAAAATGAAATGAAAGTGAAATTTTTGAAAAAACTCAACAAATTTTTGTTTGATCCAAATTTCAAAATAGCAATTGAACAACTCTAAGCATGTTTGTTCCTCTCCATTCACATAGGGCTTTTGATACTCCTCCACACCCTTGGAAATGGAACTTGTGATCCAACGTGTTGCATGAGTCGTGACTCATCATGAGCCCCAAAAAGAATGTGTTTTCTTTTTAAACCACTCAAACATTCAAGGAAATTAACTTTCATAACTTGAATCAACAGTTCTCAACATTTTTTCTTGACTCACTTAGCTTTTTCATACTCTCAAAAAAATAATTCCAATGATACAATATTTCATCTATAAGCATTTGCTCTTGCATTCAAGCATCAAGCATGTTTCATAATATTTATTATTGTTTCTTTACAACTTTTTAAACCATTACAACTATAAGGCACCCCTCCACTCACAAGTACATGAATATGACCCATGAAACAATAGAAATGAAAAGAGATGATAAGTAAGTTAAAAGAAATGTTTAAATAAGTGAAGACGAACTTTAAACCTTGAAACAACTCCCCGTTAAATCCTAATTTGGTTGCCCCACAATCATCCAAATCCATACTATTTCACACAAAGTGGAAGGCATTTTCAACTTTGAACAAGTCTAGCCACATAACTTGAACCAGGTAGTTTTGGGGTAGCATGGTGAATTTTTTGGGGTGATAAGGCACTTGTTTTGTTGTTTGACTAGCGTGACACGGTGCAACATTTGGGGTGGGATGTTGTACCCTAGCCTGATGGCCATCCAACATTAGTACCCAAATTCATTTGAAGGTTGTATTTGATTCAAAATACATTGTACATGCCATTCAACTTTTACTATATTATTGGAAAGTTTTGGAGTTTTTCTTTTGTATTTGACATTTTTTTATATCTATTGAACATGCATGGAGTTGAATGAGGGTGCATTTCATAGATTATGTAACACATTGTCTAGCTAATAGAGTAGTAGAATAAATTGAGTTATTTGTTGCGAAATTTATTTCGAAGGAACAAGGGTGCAAGCTCAAGTTTTTCATTCCAAACAAATAATGAAAGTTGAGGGAATGATGCGGATGCCCATCTAACAACGAGGAACAATGAAAAAAAATGGGTTTATGACAAGGAATGGTGAGGGGTGTCAAAATAATAGTAAGGCATCAAGGTGTGAAGGAATTGGGGGGGGGGGGGTAAGTGGATGGGTGATGGATGTCAAACGGGGGTGATAGATGCCAAAAAAGGGTGCCAAGGGATTTGGGAGAAACAACCACATTGTAATGGTGGGGTTGCCAAGCGATGTCAAGAAAGATGGTGGGAACTAATATAGGATGATGGTGAATGTCAAGAAAAACAATGGGGAACGCTAGGAAGGACAACGGGGTCTTTGAAAATGACACTTTGATGTTTTGAAGATCATCTTGGGACATCATGGGTGTTCAAGATGTCCTTCATGGCAACCTTAAACATGATATGTTACTTGTGAAGCTCCTTTTGTCATCCCTTTTGGAAGTTTTGTGCCATCATTGCCACCACCTTCCTCCCTCCTCCTATTTCTATGTTCTTCATTTTCATTGCAAGTTTGCAAGCTCCATCGTGTTCCACCTTTTCTTTCAACACCCCTTGTGTTCTTCTATTTCTTTCAATGCTTTCATGTTCTTCAATTCTATTGCAAGTTTTCAAGCTCCATCGTGCTTCTCTTGTGGTTTTGCCTCCTATGATTCCACCTCCAACAATTGTGCCTCCTACCTCCTATAATTCCATCTCCAACAAGTGCAACTCCTTCCTGTATCATCAACATTACAATCTTCTTTTATCTTTGTTATTTTTCTTTGCCTTCTTTTGGTTTTGTTCTTTGATTGCTATCTTCTTTTATCTTTTTCTCTATTTTTTTCCTTTGCCTTTTGTTTGGTTTCGTTCTTTGATTGTTTTGCTTTCTAATCTTGTTTTGTTGTTTTCCATTTTCGTTACAGCTCTACAAGCTCCATCCTACACTATCTTTCTTTCAACATATAGTTGTGTTCAAGTGCATCAACAATATGTGTAAAATGAGTGGTTAAGACAAAAGGTTTCATGTGGATAAATCAAGATTTATTTATCATCTCAGAATCTATGTTTGCAACACATGTCTGTAAGTTTACATGTGGATTTACACTTCTCCAATTGTGCAATGACCTTCTCAAAAAAAAGCTATAGTTTTGGTTTATATATATGGTTTATACACATGTACTTTGTGCTAATATACATACAAGTATAGGTGTATAGCTTTCTTAGTGGGATTTTCAATGTCATATTCCTTTATATTTAGCTCAACTATCTCTTATAAGTGGAATTAACTTTCTTAGGCATCATAATTTTGAAGTAAAACACAACACTAAACTACAATGCAAGAAAGAATTATGCATTTCACCTCATCCAAGCAGTATATGTGGACAAAGATATTGAACAGATATCGTAAGGCTCCCCAATGAGGGGGGGCATTATGGTTGTAAGTTCTGTGTACCCAAGGGTGAAAGAGCTTTATACAGAAAAACACAACTCCACATCTTTTTACGTTGAAAACAATTGCTCCAAACCTTTCATCATCCCGCATCAATTACCCCACTGAAGCTTCCCCATGCCAACTTCAACAAGCTCTTCTATCAAGGCAGTCCCATGATAGTGACATATTCACGATGCAGGTCCGTTTGCACTATTTTGAAACTTTTTTTGCAGTATTCACTAAATAAGTTGCAGTCTCATGTTCCAAAGAACAATCCTGTTGCTCCCTCTGTGTTCAAACATCAAGCAACCTATCATGAAGACATACTTTCTCCCTTTATATGCTTGAGCATTTCAAGGTGCTCAACCAAAGAAAGGTACTCGACTTCGCCCTCTCCCTCGACCTCCCACTCTTGGTTGCCCTCGCCCTCCTCTCCCCTTCAGATTCCGTTGAAGCAGCACCTGTTGATGTATCTGCTGTGGATTCCTCTTCTGTGAGTATCTCATCCCCACCCGTGTGTGCATATGGTTTGGAGGCACCTTGATAGTCCTCCCTTGATTCCCTGCAGTACTAATCTGCTGATACTCCTCAAACTCATTCTTTTCCTCCTCCTTTCCCAAATTTTCCTTCATCAACTCCAGCTGACAAACAAGTTTTTCTAGGGCTATTTCAGGGTCATCTTTCTTCTCCAACAGAACCTGACTCACTTTGGCAGGTGTAATGAGCACACCTTCTCCCAACAACTTTTCTATAGTCTCAAACAGTGGATGGGTCGGAGTGGACAGATAATTTGCAATCAGAATTTTGACAACCTCAAAACTGCAATAAGACATGTGGATGTGCATGTCCATGCGACCAGGACGCACCAATGCGGGATCAAGCTTCTCAACATAATTGGTTGTAAATATAATGATGCGCTCATCGCAAAAGGATGACCACAGCCCATCTGCGAAATTCAATAGCCCAGAGGGTGTGATATTGCTCCTGCTGGTGGACGAGGAGTAAGAGCTGGCTGCAGGCTCTTTGCATTCACGCTCACCAGAGAGGTTAAGAGAGCAATCAATATCTTCAATAACAGTGATGGATCTCCTCTTGGTACGGGTCAAAAGCAGCTTCAGCTTACGATTTGATGCAATCTGGTTCAGACAAAAAACTCCAGGATTTAAGCAAACCTTATTACATCACAAACGTAGTCTTCCTATACATGACTCCTCCCACAAGTGGAAATGGTGACCAGCAGATTTCTTGCACCATTTTGGACTTTCATCTTCAATGTTGCAAAGGGAGCATCACACCTCAACGCTATTCTGGTAAGCATGTACTGAGGCGATACCCTTCAACTGCTCTGAAGGACTCAACCAGGTGAGAAATTAACTAACATGTTTGACACTTGAAAGCTGCATCCTGACACTACACATGAGAAATGAGACACAAGACAGCAAACAGTCCATCATAGTTGTATTTTCCCTTCTTCAATTGTGTGCATGCTTAAGAGCCCTGTCCAGAAAACAGAATCAACACAGTGCCCCCTTTTCAGGTAATCACATCTCAAGGAGTGTCTGCAGGTAGAATGGAGTTTAGATTTGAGGTGTACATGTGCATATCTAGCTTCTCAAGAATGATATGCATAAGAGTTGCATGTCAAATTCCAAACAGCACTGGTTGCAGTGTCTGAAAGGTCAGAAGAAAAGATGGCAGACGGCAATAGTTCATACCTCATTGAGCTGTAAATCATAGATGTCATACTCAAGGTATTTGGCCATGGCTGCTATCAGGCTGGTCTTGCCAGTACCTGGAGGGCCATGAAGCAGATATCCTCGCTTCCATGGACGACCCACCTTCCGAAAAAACTCCTCACATTCTACAAAAGCTTTCAAATCTGCAATGATTCTTGCTTTCAAGGAGGGATCTATGGCCAATGTGTCAAAGGTTGCCGGATGCGCAAAAGTCCGACACCGCCACCTTCCACCACTGACACCATAGAGATGTAGATGATGGATGTTGACTCTGTAATCTGCTGCCTTAGAGCAGACGTGATCCATGTATGATGCCATTGCCCAGGCCTTCTGTCTTTTGTAGATTTTGAGCGAATATTTACCGCGATCTCGGCCACGTTCTCGTGTCACTGTGTGCGTCCACCATACAGTGATGCCCTCATAATTATCTGTCATCACCTCCCGACCTGGCGACCAAACGAGGTGCATCAACACTACACTAAGCTGCTCTCAAAGATGCATTTTTCAGCCACAATTCCACAAACACATTCCTGAAAACCTAAGCTTTTGTTCGTTGAATTCCTGAAATTTTCAGACTTGATGCAATAACACATCCTCACAGGGGAATAACAAAATAAATTAGAAAAAAAATAAGAAAAAAAACCACCTCGTTGCTATTACTAAAGACACAGAAAAAAAGAGAATTATGGATTCAAACCTAAAAGAGAAAAGCTGATATGCTTGTCTGTGTCGGACCTGCGGAGCTGCAATGCATTCACCTGGCGGAAATTGCCTTCACCTCTCAGGTACGTTTGCACAGTGTCGTAGAGACGGTTTCTGTAGCCTCTGGGAGACGATCCGTACTCAAAGATGTGGAAGCAGCAGAAGGGATTTACAAACGCCATGAGTTGCGTCCACCAGGTTCGTAGAAGAGCAACCACGGCGTCCGTCACCTTCTTTGGTATCATGCTCCGCACCATGACTATGAAACCTAACAACGACCAGATGTAAGTCATGTCCAGCCCCGTCATAGCGACGTCAAAGCCCCCCGCCATCGCAAGAATTCCTCCCACAAAAATTCCCCCAAAAAAATCCACTCTAGAAAACAAACTCTCCCTACTTCCGTTCTCTCGTTAGAGAAATCTGTGTGTTGGAGAGATCCAGACTCCAAAATTTTTGGAGAAAACAAAAACCAGGCAGGCAGACAGACAACTAATACACACACACAAAAAAAAAAGTAATACGCAAACTTTGCGAAGGACGAGTTCTCGATCAAGCGCGAGCGAGGAAGACGAGAGTGCCGGCATTTGCGCATACCGACAGCAGCAGCAGCAGCAGCAGCAGCAGCGAAAATGCCGAATTGCGTGTCTATATCTTAAGGCAAAAGAAGAATTATGGAAACTCAAATATTTCACCATGCCAAAATATAATCTTCCAAAAATCCTCTCTAAAACAAAAAGCCAAAAATCCTTCAAGATATATTAATTCTATAACTAATCTCAAGTTTCAACAAAAAGCCAAAATATCATCTTTCAAAAATCCTCACATCAAAATAAACCTATTATTATTATTATTATTATTATTACCTAGTATGGGCCAAAATCCCTTGAGCTACTACTATACTCTATAATGAATCTAAACACAGTATCCTTGCCTACCAAGGCAAGGCCAATAAACTACCTTACCCCTAAGGTCAATTTCATCATTAAATAATCCTCAAAAAAAAAATAGTGAAAATGAAATTTTGTGAAAATGTGACTGAAAAAGCATCCTAACTATTATCATAGGCTACGACTTTGAATAATTTCAATATTCAATTATTACACAATGTCATAATAGTAGATTATGGAAACTTTTATAATTTCAAATTTTAGAAATGAATTTTTTTTTTTAAAAGAAAATTTTAAAATGTTGTTTTGTCAATGTGGAAAATGACCCTAAGCTCCCCTAAAAACAAGGCGTCATGACACACAGGCCTTGCCTATTTGATAGTATAATTATATAAATCTATAATTATATAAATAGATTTATATGTAGATAGGTAAATATGCACGTATGTATATTTGTGTTGATTGTTTATTTTATTCAAGTATTTTTTGAAATAAGTATGTGTATAATTAACTAGGCATGTAATCTTAAAGTGAATTTGTTGTTGTTATATGTGTTTGTTTATTTGAATCGTTCTATTATATTGTACTAGCAATTCTTTTGGTTCAATTTTAATACTCAATAATTATTTTAAAGCTATAAATTTGTAACAATTTAGATGGCAATTGATGGATTTTGTTTGATAAACATATGTTTGATATGTCATATATTTATGGTAAAATAAATTGGGGAACATAATATGAAAAATTTAAATGTGAAATGTATAGGTTTATGGTCTATGCAATATGCTTGTGTTACTCCTGAATGACATTGTTGTGTTGGTGCATTAGTCCAAATATGGTCTATTTGTGTACTATCAATGGTTGTGATTTCAATAAAAGCGAATTTCAATTTGTATTTGTACATAAGGTTTTGAAATGTTGTTGATTGAAATGTTTTTTTAACATGTCTATATTGAAATCTCCAATTAAAATAGTTAAATAATCTTGAAGCATGTCTTGTAATATTGTTTTCCAAAATTGCATTAAAATAAATTATTTTCAATTGATAATGATATGTGCATTGCTTGTTGAATGGACATTTGTTGTGCATTTTAAAATGTATTTCCTAATTGTTTTGATTTGTTCGGATGGTTCATAGTGTTCATGCTTACATTTGCTTAACATGGATTGCATTTCTTGTGTAATCGATTTGTTTATTTCTATTAAATAAAAAATGCAATAAGCTACAAAAAAATATGGATCTAAAATGTATTGCGCGTCTGTATTTGCTTCCCACATAGGTCTTGCATGTATGTTAAAAACATTTGTTCATATGTCATCAAACACACATAACATTCAAAGGTGTCACAAACACACTCAACATGCCAATAGATAAGATGTTGTATATGTGCATTTATGTATGTATACAAATAGATTGTGAAAAATTAAAATTTCCTTGTCATTGTTGTGTGCAACAATAGGCATTTACAATCATGAAAAAAAAGTTTCAAATTAATGGACCAAAATATTCGAGATTTAAATAAGATAATTAAATTTTTGTCAAGACAATGATTTTACAAAAGCCTCAAGCTTTCATTTAATTGTTATATAAAGTGTTGCCTTCATGAAATATATTTTTCATAAATATAATGATATTCATTTTGTGGTATTGTGTGGTAACACAAATTAGGGAACATAATCTGGTAATTTGAAAGCAAAATAAATGGGTTTATGATTTATCCAATATGTTTGTGTTGTTCCAAAATGAGATTGTTATATTGGTGCATTTGTCCATATGGGATCTATTTGTGTATCATTAATAGTGTTTTTTTTATAAAAGTGAATTTTAAATTATATTTATTCATAAATGCTTGTAATGTTGATGATTGATTTGTTTTTGTTATAAAATCTACATTGAAATCTTTGATTATTACAGTCGAAAAATGTGAAGGCATTTTTGTACAATGTTTTTTAAGGTAGAATTAAAATGTGACACTTGCATTTTGATTGGTTTATACATTGCAATTATGTATAATGCTTCTCATGTGTTGTCACTAAAAAGTGTGGTGATAAATTTAGCACCAGAATTTGTGATTATTGTGTTTTATGTCAATGACACATTGTCAGAATAAAGTACCATAGTGCCATGTTCATCATAACATGATAATACATAGAACTTTTGTGATAAAACATTGTAAATATTTGAGTTTAATGAACATTTTTTATTCTTGTTTCATTTAAACAAAAAATATGTGATGTTAACAAACATTACTATAAATCATGGTTTTTTAAGAAGTTCAAATTGACTAACTTATCATTTTGACTAATGGACATGTACATTTTGACTACATACCTTGGGAATTTATAAATTTGAGCAAAAACAAGATGTGATGAAATAAAATGTTCTTATAATTGTGTTAATTTTTAGACTGATGGAATGATTTTGTTTTTAGAAAATTTTATTTGGTACTAGACATAAAGGTGGTTTACTTTCACTAATATTATGTAAACAAATTGTACATATATACGATGTTGAATTAGGTTATATTTGAATTTCAAAGGTTATAAAAGAATATTTTAACAATTGATTTGAAATACATTTAAATTATTTTTTAAAACATAACCTTTCATAACTAAAACTTGGATTATAATAACATCTTGGGATTTTTAATTATAAAATTCAATGAATATTTAATTATGTGTGTTTTCTTTCAAATTTAACATTATGTTCTATTCTATTGGATTGACCATCATGTTTTGCAAAAAGTTGTTGTGTGGGAATTAGTTTTTAAATTTTTTCTAAAGTGCATTGAACATATGACAATTGAATTTTGTCATTTATGAAATATTATTGTAATTTTTTAATATATATATTTCATGTGATTCATAATTTGTGATATTATTTATTTAATATTTGGAAACATGTTGATGAATTTAGATGTTTTTGTATAATAAGTTAAATTTGGACAAACCTCCAATAATTCAAAAATATTGTTGTCAAAAAGTGCCAAATCAATATATATTGTGTTACATTATGTTCAATAATCAAATGGGAGTGTTCCATTTGAACTTTTATAAAACATTGCTAAGGGAAACTAAAATGAACAGATTAAACAAAATCTCATTGATAAGAACATTTGTGTTGGTTTTCAATTTTTTGTAAATATCGAATATGATTTACAATAATATTTTTATTACAAGAAACGTTGAACAATGAAACAACATATTCCAATGGTGAATCTCAATTATTTTTCAAAATGTCCATTAATGCAAAATCAAAAAAATATTCCAATAAAAACATGTAATTAGTCATGATAATTGAATAGGAGGTTGTTGCACCATTAATTCTGAAAGAGATGATCTAAATCATCTAAATCTATGGTAATTTTGAAATCATTAACTTAAAAAGTAAGCAAATACCTAAATAGACCATTAACATATTGAATTGGTTCAAAATGTTGAAAACTATATGTTATATGCAAAGGGATAGATTGAAAATCCATGCCACATCAAGACATAATATGTTTTGATGTTTTATTCCAAATGTAAATTAGCTTTTGTAAATATTCAATTTATTCAATAATTATAGCGAAATCTCCTAACAAACCTCATACTAGTATTTAATGTCATTTTGGTCAGATCTCAATGTTAATTTGTGACCATGCCTTCATGCAAATTAAACAAAAAACTTGGATTTAATTCTCGAATATGACATGGTTGGGTTTTTGCTGTAAGTAATAATAAACATTCATTTAAATGTGCCATGTTATTTTGCTTCAATTCAAGACATGATAAATGATTATCTAATAAATAAGATATAAAATAAAACAAAACAATTGCTTATTTCATATTTGTATGTTGAAGTTAAATGAAGGCCATATAAATGCAATACATGTTCAAATGATGAATCAACAAAATTTAATAAAAGTGTTTCCATTATTATGAACTTCAATTTAATGGACATCTATATAAACAAAAGTTTGGTTCCCACATAAACATATTCAAAAAAGATAAAATCCATTATTCATTTAAGATTATATACTTTTAAAGTTTTTTTCAAAAATTCCTTGCATTAAAAAACTCTTTATATTGGAAATTGCTAGCATGGGAAAAAAAAATTAGAAAAAAAATTTAATTAAACATTTTCATGCATTAAAAAAAAATTCATTGAAAAATTATTTGCATTAAAAATTTTAGATTAGAAAATCATTTGCATTGAAAAGCTATTTTCATTGAAAAAATTACTTACATTAAAATAAATAAATAAAATCATAAAAAAACTACTTTCATTGAAAACTTGTTTGCATTGAAAAATTGATTTCATTGAAAAAACTACTTACATTGAAAAATTGTTTCCATTGAAAAACTACATGTGAAAAATTGCTTTTATTTTAAAAAAAAATTTCATTGAAAAATTGTTTCACATACAAAATGTTGCATTTAAAATTATTTTCAACACTAGATGAAAAGTTTATGTATGAAAACTTTCCTTTTCCTTTTAAAAGAAAACTATGAAAATGATCATATAATATGGCTATTAAAATCAAAATTTTAATATAGGGGATTTTTATATATATAATTTTTTCGTATACTAAAAGTAACTATAAAAAAGGTCACATAAAAACTATTAACAACCTTAATGTCTAAGAGGGTTTTTTTTAATAAATTTATTTTGATTTATTAAAATGAATTTTGCATTTCACATTACGCTAAACATTATCATTAGGAATAATTGTTGAAGGAGCAACCAAACCTTCGCCTTTCAAATTGGTTTCCGCTGGTGGGATAAATTGTTGGATGTTTTTTGAAAGCCAATAAGGGCAAATGTGGTCGACAATCAAATTTTACCATGACTGCGAATTAAAATGAGGAGTTGAACTTGTTTTGAATGAGGCAAATCCAAGAATTGAGATTTTGTCATATGCATAATTGTTTCAAGCCATTTTCCTTCAATAATCAATAACATAGGTTCATCAATGGTTGCGGGAATGAGATGAACATGTGTTATTTCAAAAAATCAAGAAAAATAAACATTATACCCCCTTTTTGGTATCATCATAGGTTAAACTTTTGTGCTTTATACTTTTAAATAAGTGTATAAAGCACAAAGGTTATCTTTTTAAAAGAATAAACGTATGATGTTCAAATCTCGAATATAAATTTTCGTTGTTTGAGAAAGCACGAAAAACATTTTATACCCCCTTTTTTCAAACCATATATCTTTTTCTTTTTCATTCGTTTTGAATGTTATAAAAAATTATGGGTGTGGAATTTAAAGCTTTACAAATGATCTTTGAAACCCAACAATTTAAAACAACCTATATATATTTTAGGTTTTAAAACAAAAATTGTTTTTTGTTTGTTTAAAACTTACATTTTCACCCCTTCACTTCCACAAGCCATATCTTGTTCATTTTTTAACCAATTTCAATGATTGTTGTGACATTAAATGTGACAAGAAAAAGGCTACAAAATCCTTTCAATGTTCAAAGGCTATTGACCAATGTGGAGAAAGTTATAAAACTTTATTTACAAATGTACTTGTTTATTTTATCATATTAAAATTTCATTATGTTCTTCTTTGAACAAACACACTCCAAACATTTTATCCCATATTCTTTACACAAAAAAGAATTCCATTGGATTATATAAAGATAATTTTTTCACTCTTAATAGCAAAATTGTACCTTATGTATAGTATGCAATGGAACATGGCTTTTTTATTTTTAGACTATTTTCAATGTAGTTTTATTTTCTATAGGCCATTCTAGTAAAAGAAAATTTGCATCTACTTGGTTTTCCCGTCCTCAAGGAACGAAAAATCAAATGGTTGTTTTTATATATATATAATTACATTAAATTTGGGTGGCCACCTGATTCTCTTCTTTCAAAACAAAATATTATCCTTGGGAAGAAGATAATTCAATTAGCGAAACATATTTCCTTATTAACCATGTGAAAAAGAACAAATATTCAACCTTAGATTACAAAAGACCATTTAGTGGCCATTAGGTGGTTTTTCTTTGTTTCTTTTTGCCTGAAAACCACCATATCGTTTTAACATTATATTGTGATAGATAACTTGGTGTCCACTAAGTCGATTTTTTTAAACCTAAAGACCATTTAGTGGGCACGAAGTGGTTTTGACATTGAACTATGAAGGGCGACTTAGTGGCCACCAAGTCTTTGAATTTTTTTCGCTTGGAAACTTCGTGACCATTAGGTCGTTTTAACATTGGATTATGAAATGATCTAATGGCCACTAGGTTATCCCCCCCCCCCCCTGCGGCTTCAAGACCTAGTGGTCACCAAGTCGTTCCTTGCAATTTAATGTTGAAATGAGTTGGTTGCTACCATGTTTTTTTCCCCTTCTACTTGGAGATTTGGTGGCCACTATGTCCTTTTTTCTTTTTCTTTTATTTTCCTTCATTTGAGATAACTTGGTGGTCATTAGGTTTTTTTTTCTTCCCATTTGGAAACCTAATGGCCACTAGGTTTTTTGTTTTGGGCTTGGAGATGACATGGTGACCATTGTGTCATTTTATTTTTATTCATTTCAAGACTTGGTGGGTATTAGGTGGTTTCGACACTGGATTGTGAAGGACGAACTAATGGCCACCATGTTGTTTTTTTGACATTTGATTGCAATGGATGACCTAGTGGCCATTGAATTGGTTTTTTTCTTTTGGAGACTTGGTGGCCACCATGTGTTTTTGTTTATTTCCTAGAGACCACCTTGTGGCCACCAAATGGTTTTGTTATTGGACTACAAGGGGCCATTTGGTGGCCATTAAGTCATTTCTTTTTTTCACTTGGAGACTTGGTGGCCATTAGGTTGTTTTGATGTTGGACTACAAGAAACAACCTAATGGCCACAAGATTGTTTTTTCTTTTGCTTAAAGTTCACTTGGTGGTCAATAGGTGGTTTTTTTCCCTCGCTTGTAAACCATTTGGTGGTCACTAGGTGGTTTTGACCTTGAATTGCAAAGGACCACTTAATGGCCACCAAGTGTATTTTTTTTCCTACGCAGAAAACATCGATGGTCACTAGGTGGTTTCGACCCTAGACTATTAAAAACCACCTGGTGGTTTCAATTTGGACTTCCAGGGGGACTACCAGGAAACTTGCTAAACACCAAGTGGTTTCCATCCTAGATTACTAAGGACCGTTTGATGGACCACCTCAAAAAATTAGGTGGATGCCCGATTTTTTCAACGCTAGAAAAAAACACTTTGAAATTTTATTTTCATTACATTATTTTGTATTTTTCATTATATTTTCTAATATAATTGGTTATGAAATGAACATTAGGTTTTGTTTGATGTTTTATGTGTAAATTTGAAAAAAATATTGAATGATGCAAAGGAAAGGAAAGGAATTTACCTTTTTGAATGTAAATTGAACATTTGACAATTTGTTGTGTAATTGTAGAATGCGAGTTCGAATAACTTCGTCAACAACCTTTGTGAAAATTGTGTAATGTTGTTCATTCAAATATCGATCTTCTTTTGGTGTTGTTTTCACATTCTTGATTAAAACCGTAGCACATTGGCTTCCATTATATGCCTTAAAAAATTATTCGTATTATATTGTGGAATTGTTACTAACAACAAGGACGTCTTGGTCAAATTCATCTTCTCCATCTACAGTCAACAATTGTTTTTCACCTTTGTTATCCCTTACTCCTTTTACACCAATGATGATGACAATAATGGGAGTAGACCTCCAATTTTGAATAGATATTTTGAATTTTCTAATGGAATCCATGTGGAAAAACATGGGAAGTAACTTAAGTTGGAATGGAAGAATTGATGACACAATGGTTGTTGATTCAATTGTAATGATAATATGTATGTCACCTTTTTCAAAACCTTTTTTGGAATTTGACTCAATGCCAAAATTTTCACCTTCACAAACATGCCTTTCTAAATGTTGCTCATGCATTTCTATATGAAATGACTTCACCTTCATAGTCATTGTGGTCAGAGTTGCCATGTTTAACAAATCATAATGCAAATATGCATAGTTTGGATCTTCCATGTTCTTGTTTGTAATTTGATCAAAGGTGCCATACCTATTGAACACCTTTGCCTCAAATGTAACATCTTTAATTCCAAAATCCAAATCATCCACCACAACAACTATTCTAGCTTCTTTCACTATATAATAACCATTGTGAAAAAATAAAATAAAATAAAATAAATAAATAAATAAATAAATAAAAATTAACAACAAAAATGAAATAACACTTGGCAAAATTAATAGTTGAAAAACACACACTTGGCAAAACGTACATTTGTAAAAAAAGGAAAAAAAGAATAACAAATGGTGAAAGCTTAAACCAAACACAATGTTATTGTTATGAAAATATATATATATATATATATATATATATATCAAACATATAATGTTATATTTATATGGGTCAAAAGATTTAACTTAAACCCTAAACCTAACTCTAAACCTAACCCTAAACCTTTTTGTACCATGTAGTGACTATAAATAATTTTGATTATGGTCAATTTCAAGTTACAATAAAGGATCATATCCATAGTTTGACAATTAAATTATGGTCTAATAATGAACAAGACATCAATACCCTTGGCATTTTATAAATTTTAATTATCAAATTTTAGTAACTTTGACTATGGTAGATATCTATCATTAACCATGGATATTTGATGAACCATGGTTTGGCAACTAGATTGTGGGTTAATAATGAATAAGACATCAATACCTTTGTCATTTTATGAATTTTAATTATGCACCTCATGCTTACACCCAAACCTTAAATATTTCAACCTAAATTTGAAAAATATTAAGACATAAACCTTAAAATTTTCTCCATTGTTTAGCCATTATTTTCATTTTCATTCAAATATATTATTATATTATGTTAAATATCAACTTTTTATCATGTACATAAAAAAAAGTAGACACAAAAAAATCAAAATTGATATATATATGGTTAAATGTATTAGGTGTTCAGTTTTAAACATAATATTGTTTGTTCTTGTGTTAAATTTTTAAAATTAATTTTTTTTGTTGAAATTATTCCTCCCCAAAAAAATAATTTTCATAAAATATTTTCTTGAGAATAAATCTCATTAAGTCACCATGTCATAAAAAAAAAAGAAAAAAAGATATATACCCACTCCCTTTTTCCAACCACCTTAGGCCACACCACCAAAAGAATAATTGTTTGAAAAATTACAAAAAATCCCACCTTCCTACCTTGAGAAACAACTCAACTTCTCACTCCCATGCCACCCAAGAAACAAACCTTTGGGTTAGTCCCCATCCCATAAAAAAATCATCTCTCCCGATCCCTTAAAATTTTCAATCTAATTGAATTATCCACTCCTTATACCCATTGAAACCTTATAATAAAAAACAAGCCCGTGAAAGAGGAAAAAATAAAATAAATACCTTATCTCCTTTGCTTTCCTTAAATTTTCACCTATAAACCCCATTATACCCCCACCCAACTTTATAAACTAGTTGTGTTTGCCCCATGCATGTTTGTTAAAACCTAAAATCATACATGCATACCAAGGACCTTAATGTTATAATAGGTAGCCTTGCAAATGTGTGTTTAGGTGTGAAGAAAATGAAAATTTGTGATTAAGTAAGTTTGCTCAAATTGATGCTTGGAAATATTTTTAATAGTTGCCCTTATTTAGATACATGCAATATGATGAATGAATTTGTTCAAATTGGGGCTTTGAATGGCTTAAAAGAGTTGCCTTAGTGAATTACTTAAATGTCACAATGTATTTTTCATTTTTCAAAATAGAAAAAACATGTTTGCATATGGAAAGTTATATGGTATTAGTATAACAAATATATAAGCTTTGTTGAATAGGTTGGTGCCTAGGGGTGGAAAAAAGCCCATGTGATCAATGGGAAGATAGAGTACCTACCCCTTTGGCCACCTATATAGGTGCAAAGGGGAGAACTTAGGGCAAAGCATATGGGATGAAAGTGTGGTGCTTGTTGGGAATATTTTGAGGAACACATTGGGAACTTAGGAAACCTGTTGGGAACCTAATAGAAACACAAATACCTACAATGCCATATATATATACTAGTGGGTACCCGCGACCTTCAGTCACTGTGAGGCGCCCTTGCATTATTTTACTAAATTCGCCATATTTTTAATTTTTAAAAAATGTTATAGCCTGAGTAGGATCGTCATCATTTAATGCTAATTAATGCTTGGGATCCTCGCCAATGGACCTACTTGAGAAATTTGCCCCCCAAAAAGAAAAAAAAACCCTGGTATTAACCAATGTGGGGAAAAGGGCGGTGGGGGGGGGGTTTACATACTCGCCGGAAAGGGGGGGTACTTACATACCCGCCGGTTCTGAGGATTTGAAAAATTCAGAACCATCAGCTTCGGGTATAATTAGCAGAATCAAATATGGGTATGGAAGAACATACCTGTTTACACAGCGAACCCGCCGGAAAAGGGCGGGAAAAAAAAAAAAAAAAACCCCCTAGTATTAACCTTGCCCTGGGCAGCGCCATCTGAAATATACAGAGGCCGGTTCTGCCATAGAAAATGCAGAGGCCGATTTTGCCATAGAATGAAAAAGCAGAATTGAATTGTCACAGACAGACCAACGCAATTAATATAGTAGATATATATACGTGTGTGTGGGTTTTGTGTTGCCTCACATTACTAATGACGATGATTAAATTATTTTGTGTGGACATAATAATTTTGCTGTACTCAATTTTATTTTTTGAGAAGATAAAATTTTATAAGGTTTATTAAGTATTATTACTTTTCATTAATATTTTTTTATTTTTTATTTTTTTATTTGATTCGCTAAGAAAAATGCCAACAAAAGTCTGATTCATTAGAGAAGTTCACGATAGATACAAACAGACCCCAAAAAAAAAAAAAAAAAAAAAAAAAAAATTGAAATATAATTTGATCTATGACGAATTATAGTTCGGAATGATTCTGAAATCATCACCATGACTATAATCAAAATCGTAGGATCCAGATCCTAATCAGAGGCCACTTTAGCTAGTGTAAGTAGTTTTCCTGCAGTGGTTGTGGGACCTTTCAAAAGATGGGAAAGTCCCCCAGAGTGAGCATAGCATTTTTCCATTTTTTTTCTCCATGATACTTCAAATGTAACCACTGAATATTTTCAAGGAAAAACATGATCTAATAATTAAAATCTTTTAAAAGTTTGATCATTTTTTTGGTTTTTTTTTCCCTCTCTGTAAACAAAATGGATGAAAAGAAAGTTTCTGGAATTACTTCTTCAAGTTAGATGCCCTGGGAAGAAAAGGACTTTTCCTAAGAAGGAGACAAAACAAAATGGTAGTCGCAATTATGCTTCCTTGGGAAGGGGACCAAGCAGCCTTCACTTAATATTGCAAGGTCAGTTTAATTATCTATATTTCAAGAGTTTTTCAATGATATTAAAAATTCCTGATTTCCATAAAAAGTTTCTCCTTATATATATTTTTGTCAAATATTTGAAAGATTGCTGCCCAAGGAAAGTTGTTCCCCAAAACAACTTAGTCCATTTCTCCTTGGGGGAACAAGGTTAGAATACCATTTTGTTTCCTCCCTAACGAAACTTTTTTTCCCAAGGGAATTTAACTTGAAAAAATCACCTATAAATTATTATTTTCATTCATTTTGTTCATGGAAAGATTTTTTTTTTTTGAGAAAAGAATGAAACCTTGAACTTTTTAATGAAATCGAGTATTCTTTTCACTACATCATTTAAAAAAAATATTATGTAAACAATTATTTTTTAATCATAGTTCGAATACAACAAAAAAAATTGAGAATATTTTATTGTTAGGCATTGTCCTGCAATTGTGCCCATATTACCTTTTTAAAAAATATTCCACGATACCCAACCGGTATCACACTAATATCATAGCTTTAAAAAATAAAAACAAACACAACAATTTTTTTGCCATGTTACAACCTTGACCATGAACGTTATTGGAATCAGGCTTGCTTTTACTCCCCCTTGCATAGGGCCTTGTTCTGTAATGCCTGCATCTTTGGGCATTACATTATAACATAACACATGCTCAACCCCGAAAGACTCATGATGAACCAAAATCCTTGATGCTATCGTAGTATTAAGTTTGGACTACTTGGTTGGTCTAATTGTTTTGTTTTATTTGTTTTTGTACTTATGAGATCCACCAAACTGGGATGCTTCAAATTGTGTTCTTGGTCTCTTTTGAAAGCTCTCAAGGAGATGGGGTGCATCAGCTTGGTTTCATGGCGTTTGGACTTGCGGTGTAGAAGTTCTTGAATGTTGAATGATTTTTTCACTGATAATTAAATTAAATTAAATTAAATTAAATTGTAGCTGAAAATTTCGATGGAATTTGGAATGTGCCTTTGTTGTTTGTTCTTGGAAAGATCTTGATGAGCAGGATTTAATGGAATTTATTTGGTAAGATTTGGATTCAGAAGGTGAGAAATATTGATTTTAAATCAATTTTTGCTGCTAAAAATTCAAATAAATTCCAAAGAAAACCAAGGTTTTGGAAGGAAAAATCAGTTGAGGACGTGGTAACACTTGGGCCAATGGCACAGGCCACACTAGTCACATTGAAAAAGAAATTGATACCACCCTACCTATATTGAGCTTTGAAAACATGCTTTTCTACAAGGTAAGTTCTCTAAACCCTAAACCTCTCTTGCATGTAACACTAACTCTAGTATTTACCGATCCTATTAATTAGATGAGGTGTGTCTCAAGTTCAAATTTTAAATTTTGCAACGAGCCAATTCGATTGGTCCATCACTCAAAAAAAAAACAATGAAGGCTCCCCAAAACAGAAGAGTTCTATTTTCAAGCATAGAGTTCCTCCCCTTTGGCCCACCACCTATCATGGGCCATAGTGAACCAGCACCCACCAACACACCATCCACTGGATGTCTGTTATTACTCAGTTGTGGATGAAACTCAACTGAGTTAATATTGGTTTCATCTGGTAACCAAATCTGTAGGAAATAGTCTCATATATAGGCATATTGGTAGGAAAATAGGCTATTTCTAGGTAAGTAGATTGGTTTATACATAGATAAGGGCTGTTTTTACTACCTACCTACTAACAACCTGCTTGTGGGTTGTTAGTGGGTAGGTAGAAAAAGTAACTGAGCTAATCACCATGGTTAGCTAGAGAATTAGAACCCAACAGAAAACTGTTTTCTGACCACTTATCATTCATCCTTACTCTGGTGGGTGCTGGTTCACTGTGGCCCCTATTAGGTATAGATGAAAGGAGGACAACATTTGCCAAGGTGCTATGGAGAACATGTTGGGGTACACATCGGGAAATTGGGGAACCCATTGGGAACCCATTGGGAACTCAGAGAGGATTTAGTGGGATCCAGGGAAAATTGAAAAAAAATTGGGAACCTAAGTAGCGCAAATATCTTTAAAAATATTGAAAATAAATAAATATCAATAATTCATGTCCCATATCGCAAGTGCTGGCTCAGCATGTGCCCAGGCCGCAAAGCCGTCAGGCGGCCGGGCCGTAGACCCGCATGCCCAAAACAGGGGGAGAACGAGGATCCTGGGAAGACCGCACTGAGAACACTGGAGTGCGTCGAGGAGCTCTTCACGTTGTTTTCTTGTCTCTCTGCCCGCCTCGCGCTTCCTGCTGTCTCGTGCTCGTCTTACCCGCTCTCTTCTCTCCCAAATCCGTAGCTCTCTGTTCTTCTGTTCTGTTCGCCTTCAGAATACGACGGCGCTGCTTCCAACTCTCTGAAGAAATCCCGTGGTGCGGTGAAGAGACGTGAAATGGCGACAGAGAAAAAGCTCTACACTCTGGCTGATGTCGCTGTCCACAATAATGCCAACGATTGCTGGCTTGTTATTGATGGCCAGGTGAGAGAACATTATCTCTCTTTCGGAGCTCTTTCTGCCCCCGTATTCCTTCGCGGTTCTTGTTTGTTATCTCCTTTCCCGGCGTGGTTGCGATCGAGGTGTTCTCTTCTGTCTCTGGAGCATACATTTTTTTCTCCTCCTCTTAAGCTGTTGTTTTTGTTGTTATCTTCTTGTTCCCTATCTCTCTTCTGTAGGTAGAAATGTGTCTGTTAAGTGAGCATTCCCGTGTCAAGCCTCTAGAATCCTCCATAATCCTCTTGACCAGGCCGCGTCTTCTGGGTATTCTTGGTGTATTTATCTCATACTCCAGTGGCTGATTCATCGGTGGTGCTCTTCTCATGATAAGGGGAAAGAGAGTCATTGTTCCCTTGGCATTCGTTTCAGATCTCTACTAACGTAAATGCCTTTGAGGACTGAGTCTTCCTATTGCTTTCAGAATGGGAAAAGAAAGTCAGGACAAAGATGTTTGTAGCATGTTTGGGCATGTTATTATATAATAAATTATCTGCACAAACTGTTGGGATCTGAAAAAGTCAGTGGGGAGAGTCCTGCAGCTTGTCACTGCTATTCATGATGAAGGTGATGGGCTGACAATTTTGTGAGTGACACTCATATGGTTATGCCTGCACTCATTGTCATGTTACTTTCAAAGTGTTCCCAGTAGAGCTTCCTCCACAATTGTTTCTTACTGTTGATGGTTCCTGAACAGGTGTGAGCCTGGCACTGTTGTTCATACTGCTTTCGTATTGTTTTTGTTTCTTGGTACTTTGTTCTCTGTTTTGTCTTTCCTTCTTTTGAATTCTCTGTGGTTGGTTGAAGAAATGTTAACCTTGCTTTCCTTTTCTTAATCATGAGAATGGAGATTTCTCAATTCTTATGAGAGATATTTGTTCATGAGTAGATTGTTTCTTTTGGGGATTCCAGGCCTATGATGTAACCAGGTTTCTGGAGGAGCACCCAGGAGGAGATGAAGTACTCCTGTCAGCAACAGGTATGCTTGGCTCTATGAATCTTAAGGTAAGGGGTTTAGTAGGATGCTACTGCAGAGCTCTTTTTTTCTCTACATTCTGATATCCTTCTCCCACAGAAAGCCAGGATGATGATCATCCTGGTTGACAAGAAGAGAATTGGCTTCTTCTCTGGTATGGTTCCCCAATTGATGTGTGTGTTGTCTGAGAACAGGGAAGGATGCAACTGATGACTTTGAGGATGTTGGCCACAGCAGCAGTGCAAGAGCAATGATGAAAGATTACTATGTGGGTGATGTTGATCGCACCTCATTTCCATCAAAGCCAACATACACTCCAGCCAAGCAGGCTACCTACAACCCTGACAAGAGCTCTGAGTTCCTCATCAAGATCTTGCAGTTCCTTGTGCCCCTTGCTATTCTAGGTTTGGCTGTGGCAGTGCGGTTTTTGACAAAGAATACTGACGTCTCTGATTGACATTCCATGCACTATTTTGAAGATAATGACATGGATTCTTTTGAGTATTTTCTGTTCTCCACTGAAGGCTTTCCACAGCTACAGATGTGGAACATTCTGCTAGCCCGAGTCATTGGTTACTACTTCTGGGCCATGTCTTTTGATACGAACAATACTTGGGGCTCAGTACACTAAGGCAGACACTGCTGTTATTGGAGTTGCCTTGTTTGATCCAGTACAGAGCAGCAGGAAGGTTCCAGAAAGGTTCTTGAATGTTCCATGGGGAACGAATGTGGCCAGTGTTTCGTTTACATATGAGGCAGAATGCAAAGCACAGTTAAAGGGCACCAAGGGGTCTATTGTTGAAGGGATCAGGGCACTATGGTAAGAGACACCTGCATTGATATTTGGCCATATATGCTGACAAAAGTTGCAACTTTACCTGGAGTTGTGTCAAAGTTCGTACGAGTGTTGTCTTGGCAGTAATGGTCCTTATCAATGTAAAAGGTAGGGTACTGAAAGCTTCATTGAGAGTAACTAGCTACTAATAAATTAACATGCACATATATGCATTCCTCTCTTTGTACTCTGTTGGTTGGAATGATAAATTCATCATTACCATTTCCTGTTACTTCCAGTCTTGTGACAGAAACTCAGTATGTTGATAATAATGTTCAATGTTAACCAATACCCACTGCTGTTTGAAGTCATTGGTGATGTTAGGGTAGGTGCTCGATACTGCAGATCTTGCAGTTCAAGGTCCATGAACATGGAACCACTCCTCAATTTTGTTGAAGTTCCCGAACATGATTATGACAACTGGTTTTATTCCAAAATGGCTCCTCAAGTTTAGTTTTGTGGTCTGGTTTTCTCTTTTTTTCTTGTGTTGGGGAAAAAGAGTTAGTTTGTGGTCTGGTTTTCCTCTTTTTCCATGCTTTCTTGTTGTGGTTGCTGTTGTTATGTATAGAGGAAGGCCCCAGGGTCAGGGCATACCTGTACATAAGGCAGTGGGCTTGAATTCTTTGTTTATCTGTGAAGATGTGGACAGGGATAATTCTGATTTCGATTGCATGGAATACCGTTGCTCTAGTATTTTGCCTAGTTGCCATTGCTTGCTCACTAAGTCCACATTTCACTTTTTCCACTTTGTCAAGTCCACTTTGCTATAGTGCTAAGTTACCACGTTGTCTAGTCCACACTCAACTTTTCCACTTTGTCAAGCCAACTCTGCCAACATGCTAAGTTTCCAGTGCTACATTGCCAACTTGCTGAGTAGACTTCAATTTGCAAGCTGCCTGAATGCTTTTGAAATTGCTCAAAAATAAATAATGTCCAAGGCTACCAATTGCCTAAATCCATTTATTTGTCAAGCTCAAACTATTTTTTGTTTTTTGTGTTTTTCCTAAGTGTGTGGAGGCAGGGTGGGGAGCTTTGATTAATCACCTACACTCCTACTTAGTGTACCTACGTACCTACATAAGCTATCTACCCACTTAGGCTACCTACTTGGTATACTTACTTAACTACTCTTCGCATGATACCATTATGGATTTACTTGCTTATTTATCTATCTACCTAGGCCCACATACTTAGGTTACTAGTTACCACCATCCATCCATGCAAAGTTGAATTGATATTTGAAGGCTACTTAATGAAGGATTCAAATATTACCTATGTTTGGGCAAGAAAGGATTGAATTTTGGGCATTGGGTAACCTTGGAAATTGTTTTGTTTTTGGCAATTTGAATAGCATTTAGGTAGCTCGCAAAATTGAAATCATGTTAGCAAGTTGGCAATATAGCAATAGCAATTTAACATTTTGCAACTTGATAACAAAGTATTTTGGCAAAGTGGGAACGTCAAATGTTTCTATGTTTTTACAGGTTTTGCATGTTTTGTAAAAAGACTTTTTTAGATTTTTCTTTTGCATGTTTTGTTGTTTCACACCAATTTCAAACCTATCACCTCTCAATAAAGATCGAGGATTCCTACCACCTACCATTGGCATAGATTTATGCTTTGAATAACTACAATCTCATTTTTTATTTAACGTAAAAGTAACGCTCAAACTAATCAAACCTTGTGATAAAATTAGGCACATATGTGCATGACTAAACACTACTAGCGAAGAAGTGCACCAAATAAAACTCGGTGGGGGTAATTAACACATTCCATTTTAGGTCTTTCAAGATGAATATCCAATAATAGGAATGGATGAAGATTACGAAAAAATCAAAAGCCGTTTTAGTTGATATTTCTACCATTTTTGCGAAGGGGAAATAGTAGCCAAAATATTTGATCATCTCATAAGTATGTTCATTATTTTCCCCCATTGGACATGAATGATGAAGAAAAAGAAGTGGTTAATGTGTGTTTAAAACAAAGGTTTATTCTATTTACTATCATGGTTGTCAAGTTTTTTGGAAAGTTTGTTGAGGGATATTGACATGAATCAACTAAACAAAGACATCAATTACAAGTCAACTATTCTCAATCTCATGATTATTTTGCATGGAGTAACCATGTGGATATTTTTTTATGCATTGGTTTAAGTGAACAATAAGACAATTTGAACTATTCAATAACTCATAGAATTATGAGGTTTGTGTGATCTAGGGAAGGTGAAGAGTACAACTTATTAGTTCACCGTATCCATGAAGAGTTGGTGCAATGGTGTCTTTCTTCTAATATGCTCACCAACTAGGTGTGGCACAAATCAATTGTTGAAGGTCAATGGGATGATATGTGGCTCTGAATATGACTTCATTTTTTTAATCATTTTCAGAAGAACAAAAACAAGGACAAATGTTCTAAGAAGAGAAGATTCCTCATTCATATTCTAGTCAATGGTAATAACCATGTTTGCCATGATTTTTCTACGGCATGTGAAAACATGCAAACTCCATTTGACATAATAGATGCCCACATTCACATTAAGGCGCTTTGCTATTAGAACTCATGATAAGAAAGCCAATGTGTGTGTCCATTTACCCAATTTTATTTGTTTACCTTAAAGCTCTTGACCATGAATGGCACAAGTGAAGAGAACAACTGGGTCAAGTTAGTCTTCAATGGTAGAAAGTGATGTTGGTGGGTAATTGGTCCTCACTTCTTTTATGATAAAGTGGTAAACCCAAAGATCAAAATTGATGTAAAGACATATCTTCCACTACATCCATGACCTTGCTAAGAAATAGTAGATCAAACAATTTGCTTTGAACAAACAATTGCAACTTTACATATTGGACATTAAAAAACTTAGGATATTCTTCTTATCTCCTCCTAGGAATATGTTGTTGAACTAGATATGGCTTCTCTTGTAAAAATCCTGAATGTTGAATGGGTTGAAATAACACACCTTTATATTTTTTTACGAAGATTCATGACTCATAATCATTGGATATGCTCTAAAATATTTTGGAATATGGCATTTTCAATGTACTCGGTAGCTAAATTTAGAATATGTTTTAAGAATGTTATACTTATAAACATATAGACCTTAAAATCTCGCAAAAATGTATACACCACAAAAGAATTCAAAATTTGTAAAAAAGGTTGTATGAGCATTGTTGTTTTCAACATGTAATGTTCTTTCGTGAACACCATGTGCATGTGATGTGTGTTGAAAAAAAATTCCATGTCAAATCAACTAAAGTTACAACTTGAGAAAAGTTATGTCAAATATTCTTCATTGAACTACATGCAATTACATGTGAAAAGGAAACCAACCACATCAAGATTAATTATGTTGTAGCTTAAAAAAAACTATGACTTAAAAAAGTTGTGATATTATACTCCAAATTCCACAAGCATTCAAACAACCCACACCTTTATAAAAAAACTTATATTTCATTGTATTTTCATTATGAAAAATCATGTTAATGGAAACCTCATTGCCTTTCAACTATGTGTCTGGTGCAACTAATATGCAATTATGATACATCTTTTCCAAGAAAATATGAAGCATTTAAAAATAAAATTGTCAAGTTGTTAGCATCATATTCATAGTTTTCCATTTCAAATACATTGCTTCTTCCTTCTTATATGTGAAAAACTATAAGAAAAATAAATCTTTTATAAATACATGTTATTTTTCATTTCAAATTATAAGCTTATTATTGTATGTGACAAATTACAAATCTAATATTTGATATGGTACATTGTAATTTGTGATTTGCATTCCATTGTTATTTGTTTCTATTTTGGAGCATGAATGAAAGAAATCGAACTCTTTGGGTTTTACACATATTGTTATTGACATTCATTCAATTTGATTGAAATTGTGGCTTTTGAGAGATTGTGTTGAATAACTAGCAAGAACACAAAATTTGACTATCAATGCTTTATTGTGTGATAAGAGCTTGAGTGTGGCAAGGCATGTTATAGTGCAACATGTCTTGACCATTTTAGGTGGAAGAAAGGAAAATAAATATGCGTAGGAAATATCTATTTTCTTAGAGCTTGATTTTGTAGGAATAATGTTTAATTTGCAATGGAAATACATTAAGAAACATGGAAACTCCAATTGAGTTTGATGATTTCATTTTGTGTTATATAATGTGAATTTTCTCTATTGGGTGGTGTTAACTTGATGAACTTTAAGAGATGTACAATAGAATTCTAAAGGCTTTGAGTCAATATACCCCATACCTTCATATAGTAATGCACAATTGTGATAAAATTTCAAGCAATTTGCAACTATTTTAGAAACCAAAAGGGGGTGGGGGAGGGAGGGAATAAAAACATTGAAGAAAAACGAAATCTCCTTCCACAAAATTAGATGGAAGGAAAAGATGGCCAAAAAAATTCCCTCCCACAAACAATGAAGGGAATTTTGTTATATAAACCTTCACTATCTAACTTTAAAAAATTAGGCCAAGATTGAACAAGGTAGATGAGCATTTTAAACTTGAGCTTGGTATTTGTTAGTAAAACTTGATAATGCACCCAACAATAGCTTCAAAAGATTAGTTTATTAACACTTTAAAAATTAAACTAACATGTTTGAGTTTTTCATAAATCATTGTATATTTGGACTTTGTTGGCTTGCATTTGTTGTTTCATCTTGGGTTTTTGTAAAATCACCCAAATTACGTCAAAACTCAAGATGAAAGTTCATCATGCACATTACTTATCCTAGTGTTTGGCATCATTGAACTTGATTTGTGTAGCAAGGTATTCGAACGTTGCAAATCATGAGGAGTTGCAATTTTTGAAATATGGTGACAAAAGAGTGCTCGAAAGAGGGGACAATTGCTTGTCCACTAGAGTAACAAAATGATGACATGATGGCATTGGTAGGAACAACAACAACTTGGTCGTCTTCAACTAAGCATTAAGAAAAAATTAAAAAAAGAGTGAAAAAAGTTTGCAACTTGGCCACTCACTTGCTCGTTCACTTGCAACAACGGGCTTACTCATTGGAGTAGTGCAATGTCATATTGGCATTGGTAGGCACATCAACAACAACTTAGTTGTTTGCAACAAAGCATTGAGAAAAAAAAACAAATTGTGAAGAAGGGTGCAAGAGTAGCAACTATATTTTTTTGATATTCAATTCTTTTTCAAAAGACTGAAATGGGAGGTTCTTAACCAAAAAAAAATTCAAAGAACCACCCAACATTTAGTTCTTACATCTATGCCTTAAAGAGTGAGAGGAATTGTACCCCTGCAAGTAAAACCCTAAACCCTAGTTACGCGTGTCTTTTTCCTTGGGTGTAAGATCCATCCCACTCTTAAGGCCTACGCATAAGTACCCCTCCTCTTTTCTAAGAGGGAGGATATTCACCGGTTTAAGGTGCCTTCCAAATACACAAGGACATTTGTCCGAGTGATTTCTACATTTGTGTTTCTTGTGCTTCTTCTGTGATCAAAATCCTGAGTCCTGATCTCTGTCTCGGTGTTGGAAGAGATTTGTTTCTTTGTTGCGGAATTTGAAGGGCTCGTTTGAGCCAAAGGTGAAGATCAACATGTCCTCCGCTGCGAGAGTGGTAATGGGTCGTGCCAAACGAGGACTTTATGCAGGCAGACACATCCAGTTCGGGAACCAAGTCAGTGAAGACGGTGGTAACAAGTGAGTTCGTTCTTCTTCAACCTTCCTTCTTAACACCCCCCCGACCTAAATCATTCGTGGTTTTTCATACCTTCCTTTTCTCTTGAATCTCAAGCGGTTTCTCGTAGCGCATATCATATCTGAATTCATGTTCTGGTCTTCTTTCTTCCTCTTGCTTGCTTACTCCTGCGTGACAGATCAAGTATTCATGTTTTTCTCGACCTAGGGTTAGGGTTTAGACCCCTGACCCTTCTGGGCTGGCCTGATCTTGCCCCCATTCCCTTTGAAGAAGTTTTGGAAATAGGTTGAAGAGGGCACTTCATATCAGAATTCGTGTTCTGGTCTCCTTCTCCTTGATTACTTCTGTTTGACAGGTCAAGTATTCATGTTTTTCTGGATTTAGGGTTAGGGTTTAGGTTTGAGTGGGTCTGGCCTCCTGGGCTCGCCTGATCTTGCCCCCGGCCCCGCCTCCCTTTGAAGAAGTTTTGGAAATAGGTTGAAGAGACTCTTCTGCTAAGCATATCTAGGTGGGTCATGACAGAACAAGGAGAACATGGAAGCCCAATGTGCAAACCAAGCGGATATTCAGTTTTGGACTGGATCGACATATCCGCATGAATATCACCATGCATGCACTTCGATGCATTGATAAGGCAGGGGGTTTTGATGAGTATGTTCTTACAACTCCTGACCACAAGCTTGACAATGATCAAGTCCGTGAATGGAGGTCAATCATTGGAGCCATCTACGCTAATCTTTACAATGTGCAAGTTTCTACTTTGACAGTAAAACCTGGTTGTGAGGGTCAAGTTCCTCGCCACCTTCAAGCACGGCTAAAAGGGGTCAGGTTAGAAGATTTGGAACCCCCAAAATTGTAAGCAGTTGACTTGAGGGAGCCAGAATCACTGAAGTCACTGAGTTTCAGCAATTTTTTTCCAGAAAACTCATTGATTTTTTGTAGCCTTGAACTCCTATTCTGTCATATGGAAATAAGGAAGATGACATATGTACACCACTGGATGTCACCACTGTGTGGGCTCTTATGTCAAGGGCTCCCAAGTTTCCATTGTATCACAAATGCTCATCTGGCTGTGTGTACAACAGCAAAGATAAGTTTCAAGTTTCCTAATCAACTTCCTCAGTGCTGCATTTTTACAAACAGATGTGCTCTAAATGCAGTGTGCACTTTGAGTTGGAGTTTAACCTGCCTTGGCTCTTTGTTCTAAATTGTCAATGGTTTTTTGCAATGGCAATATATTGGTTTTTAGTTCTCCGTCCACTCTTACTGTCGTATCCTAGGATTATCTCAGACTACAACATGACCACTTCCTCAGGACAATTACCTTCATCATTGTGTTATTGTGGAGATTTCTGTGAATATATTTTCCAGTGGCTTTAGCAGATGTGCTGCTTCCATGTAGTCACCAATGGTGTGCTTCATAGATATGTCCTTGTTGTAGGAGGCCTCAACCACAACCCTCTATGTATGTGTCTCTATGCCTCAGGTTTAGATGCTTGCTTGTGCACAGGGAAAAGCTAAATTGAAATGAAGCTTTACCCTCACAGAAATACTTATTGATTTTTTCAATCAGCTAATATGTCTCTTGAATGGCAGCCAACATCATGACTTAAATCTTTTCCATTGCTCTTGAAAATGTGGCAAACACTCAGGACACAGGTTATGATTATTTGCAAATTATTGTTATACTATCGGTCTTCATTTGTTTTTCCTGTGCTGTGTATCATTCTATGTTGTTTCTTCCTATTGTGTGTGCACCTAACAAAAAAGCACAGGAAGACTGAGGCATTCACAAAAAAGCTGACATTTTTCACATAGGAAGACTCAGCCATGATACTGGCCAGTATTATGGCTGAGTCATCCTGTTGCTTCTAGACTTCTGACGACAGAAATTCAGTACACAGGTTAGTGGTTATACTGATCTATATATCAGCCCCCACTGTGGGGAGCTTATGAAGTCAGTGGGGCAAGTTGTGATAGATAAGTTGCTATTATACATGAAACCTTTGATGGTCCCTGAACAAGTGAGAAACTGTCACTTTTGTCTGTTCTGTTTGTTTCCATTTCTCCATTCTAGTTCATTCCTTCTGTGTTGTTCCTTCTTCCTGGTGCTGGAAGTCCTTAACAGGAAGACTTTCTTTGACTTTAAAGGAAAAGTTTAAACCTTGGTCTGGCTTTCGTAATTGGGAGTACCAAGATTTTATGAGGGTCATTCTTTGATTATTGTCTACTTCAGGATCTATCTGCCTTTTGGTAGGTAATGAAGGCAGTAGGAGGCGGGTAGGAAAGCTGATAATCATGAGTGACACTTGTAATGCTTACATGACTACTCTCATTCTTGTTAGTGTAGTGTCAGTTGTGTCAGTTTCACTTGAACTTTCAGAAAGGCTTATTTACCAGTGTTGAGTGGGTATTTGTTTCCATTAATACCCATCAGTTCCAGTTTTCGATCAAATCGGAATTGGTCCGTGGGTTCTGGTTAGTTCAAACATCTAGAAGAACCTTGGGTTTCATGAGAGAGCCAACAGTTTTATGGGCGCTGGTTCGACTTTTCAAATACTGTTTTGAGAACCACCGTTGTATATCAGAACAGAGCACTTTGATTTGTTAAGAATCATGGTCATGAACCTTAAGATCCTCCCTGATGTCCAGAAGAGGGTTGTTACAGTTTTTGATACCCGCCTGGCACCCTTTGTTAGTTTCACTTTGTTAATTTAAACATACACTGCTGGTTCCAGTTATTTCCACAAGCTCAAAGAACTGTTGGTTCTCATGAAAGAACCAGCAGTTTTATTGACGGTTATTTAGCTTTTTCAAAAAAAATGAGAACCATGGTTATATATCAGAACAGGGCATTTTGATTTTTTAAGAACCTTAAAGAACTGCCCCGACACCAAGGAGTCTTGGTATAGTTTCCAATTCCCACCAAACATCGGTAGTTGATTAGTTACCTTCAAATGTTTAATTTTGGAGTTTTTTCTCTGCAATCAATGTCACCAATATGCAATTTTCTTGCTGCTGTCAAACTTGTTAGTTTATCTAGAGATTTCACATTGCTAGAATATGAGAACTAATTTGTACACCGACATCACCCGCTCCCTCTCACTCTCTCTCGCATAGCCATTGTGTTCCTCATGAAATTTATTTGAGTAACCTATCAATTGAGTTCTTAAGTAGAAGTTTCTTCGTAAGGCGATATTTTCTGGTCAACTGTAGGTGCTCACTAGGAGGTGAGAGATTTAAACATGGTTGCTTAGTCTCACATCTACTACTCCTACTACCCTGCTCTAACAATACTCTGTCTTCATCAATTGTGGTGGGAAATGACCCTAACATCTGAAGGCACCGTAAGCTGACTGATAATTTTGCAATGAGCAAAGGTCTAGCTGCTTTCTCTTCAGCCAGAGTAACTTCAACAAAAATGTCCCAACAGAGATTCTTCCCTTCTACTAGTCGGATTGTTGAATGCTTTTGAATGTAATTCTTCTCAATGCACACAAAAAAATTCTTCAGGAGAGGCTTTGCAGACCTGTTTCTGCTGCCGCTATTTGCAGACACTGGCACATTCAGGAAGGTAGCCAAGATCTCAGTGGTGTTTGTAGTAGATGTTGGCACTTTGATGATGTCAGCAACTGCTGCAAATGCTGCAAGCAGGCTTGGGTCAACAATGCCCCCTGCATAAATGGTGGGGCCTGGTTGGTAAGGAAGGTACTGGTATCCTAAGTTTGCCCATTGGCTTGAAAGCTCCCACCAGTCTCTATTTAGACTTGTGCCCGACACATTCTGCAGTGCTTTCTTCACCCTTTTCCATTGTGTCTCCCACTCCTGCCTCTTGCATAGTACATTGGTTGCCAGAGACTCCTTTAGTGGCTCACAGCTTGCTGTCCAAAGGTCAATAAACCACCACAACGCATCCTGCAGCATTCCAAGAGAAGCTCCAGACTCACGAATTACTTAAGTTGGTGTAATAGCATCTACTTGATGTCTCTGATGCAATCAATCACATGTTCTCCAAGAGCCATCCAACATACACAACCGCATAGCAATGCTCTCCCTAACTTAATGCTTGAATAATAGTCAAACACTGCACAGCAAAGCTAAGTTCAATGGCGCACCTCATAGGAGGGAAATATTTGGGCTATGTCAAATGGGTTGTCATCCAGCATGAAACCTGAGAAAGCCAATACAAGTACTTTTGTGGTCAGGGTTATCCCCACTACATGAAAAATGCCAGTAATGTCAAAAAACTGCCCATATAGCACATGTCTGGAGCTCAGCAACTACCATGTGTATAAATGATTCATCTTTCCAATCCTCAGATGTGAAAATTCTGCCATGGATCTGAGATACACAGTACATCCTACCGTAGTACAGAAAAAGGTTGTCATTAGCTCGGGGGCCAAATGATGCAAAAAGTTCTTCCCCTTTTGATATCTCCCGCCTTGCAATGATCTCAAGCTTGCCCCCCCATATGGGCTGTGAAATCCAGTCTGCCTGTAGCATACACACAATGATTGACAAGATGGTTTGAAACATGCCTGGTTAATATGATAGGTACTGCAAAAACATACAAAAATGGTTTTGGGATGTGGGCAAGGTAGGATCAGAACCTGGTAGTGATAATGATGGTTGATCATGTCCATGTAAGGCATCATCACGTATGGTGCATACTGGTCATCTGGTTTTACAGGAAGTGTGAATGCTCGACTGTGGACCATGATGGCTGCCCACTCTGTTACAGTCAAACTTCAATTGAGAATAAGGATGAAAATCCTTTTGCATTCCACTTGAGCTTTCCTGAACTGCTATGCTTGTCTATGGCATTTTAATTACTTCCAGTATGCAAGATAGAAACTAAGTCCCCTCAGTTCAAATGCTCCAAAAGAGTGCAACTTTTGACTTACTGTACTCTTCATAGTCTGCCCATGCCAAATCACTCCTACTTAGTAAGGTGAAACTCTCTTTGATGGACTTCCGCACTTGGACAAGCTCACGCAGAACTGGCAACCATTGGACCTCCACCAGTTCCTGTACAATGAAGATAACAAGATCATTGCCTCCTGCATTTTAGAGCAGCATGGCAAGGCATTCTCTCTTTCTCTTTTGTCTTATCAGAATATCAAAGCCTCGTGCATCCATCATGTAAAGCTATTTAAAATGGCCACCACACAAGTCTCATGTGTCCAAACTTGAAAACATAAGTGCCCAGAAATAGAGGACAGATCTGGGTATCAACTCGAGTTCAACACAGGTATTCTATAAAATGGGATCACCATCCCTCTCCATTTGATAAATCTGTTTGATGTAACATACATGATCATCTAGGTTGATTGGAGTTGCCATCTGTGAGGGAAGAATGGCAATGTATGGTGCCCAGCTTGAACTGTTGCCTTTGGCCCTGCAAGAATATTAAACATCTAGATCTTTAGTCTGACTGATAGTACAATGACAGAAATGATCATCAATGTCAGAAAAGTATGGTAAACCTCACAGGATGCACATTGGGCAGAGATAGTAGTTTTGAGTGCAAGAAGAGAGGAAAGTACTTTTCTCGAAGCAGTCGGGCAGCTGCTCTGTCCCATGCATCAACTTCACCGTGAACCTCCGTCTCATTATCATAAAGACCCATGTCTAACTGAGATGATGAACCAAAGAACAGTTAGTGTGAACATCCATCAAAACAATATTGGCTCAGATTTGAACCAAAAATTTGCAAACAATCAGATGCTTTCAAGAAACATGACCACTGTCAGAACTACAATCTCATTTCATGTCACTAGTCTCTGGTAAGTTGGTCAGGATAGGAGTACCGGTAAGTTGCAAAGAGTTTCACCCTGCTGTATGTCTTTGAGAACCACCACTCCACGCACAGGGTCGCCATCTCCAGATTTAATGTGGGTGATTGCCAATTTCTCGGAGATACTAAACTCAGTCTCTTCCATCCAGGTCACAAACTGTCCAGGAACCATCTCTCACTCAATAACTTGGTCTATCCTACATGCCTGATCAGCATCCCCACATAGATGTGAAATTGTTGAAACTTGAGCCTACCTCTTGAACGGATGAGTTCACATTGACAGTGTTGCTGTCCTTGACTCTGCTGTGACTGCTATTCTGAGCATCAGTACAGGGAATTTCAGAAATGCATTGGTGAAGCAATTCTTTGCGAGAAGAGCGGTAAAGCACAGCAATGTTGTCATTGAAGCTCATCTCCTCAAGTTGCCACCGGCAGGAAGCACACCCAGACTGAGTCAACCCTGTACCACTAAACTTCTCCCATGAAGCTGCAGCTAGAAGGGCTTTGTCCTCTTCCAAAGAGCTTGAGAAGGAATTCAAAAGACTTTGCATGCGCCAACATACAGCTTCAAATGCCAAAGATAGAGCATGCTTGAATCTGGGATCAACTCCATGTATGGTCTTACAGGTGTAGGGATCTGAATGGGAAAATTCTCTGATTAGGGCATCCAGTTTCTGCTCCCAAACTGTGCCTACTCTAATATCCATATCAGCAATATAACTACTGATGTGATTTCCACTACTGACCAGTAGCTCCTTCCCATACGAAAGAGTTGCAAAAGTGCAGATAATGCGGGAATCAATACAGCCATCAGATTTCAGAGAAAAATCTGAGACTAATTTTACATTTGACTGTTTAAGGTGTGATGTTAAGAGTTCATGAGAATCATGTGCAAGTTTCAAAGTCAAATATTTGTTGTTGTTGACGCCTCCATATTCCATTACATACCAGTCCACCAGATCCTGCACAGAATCAGGGTCAATGTGTTAAGGCATTTCAGGGGATATTGCAGTCCAAGGATCTTTTGACTGGAAATTGATGAACACAGAAAAAAACATACAGATTTTTGGTAAGCATACCAGTACACTTGTAAAAAGCTGAAAATGAGTTTGACCGCTTGAAATTTGACCTTCAAAACCAACAAACATCTCAATGTGTCAAAGTGTCATATCATAAACTGAATGTATTGCCACAATGGGTTCTGTAAGTGCTTCTGCTGCAGTGGATCTCTAACTGGTGTAGATCCAGTTGCATTGGAATAAGACACATTTGCATGATTACCATGGAATAGGAAAAGGTCACTTGGATTGCTTGATTTGTATGTGAGTGACATAGGCATCTCTTGAGCAATGCCTTTGCTTGCAATGAGATTTATGTGTCCATCCATATAAACTGCACTCACTGATCAAGAGACACAGAGAATCAGAAATGATTTCAAAAGGGATTCCACACCTATCTAAGTTTGTCTCTAAAATATGCAGGAACTGACTGACAGATCAAATAGCAAATTGGTCTAGGCCACCATCTGCGGTCAAAGGAAGAAGGTGCCATACATTTTGCATTTGGCTCAATACTTGAGCTTATGAAAGGAATGAGGAGATGAAGTGACAAATCTCCATGTGTATATTGGCATGCTGAACTATACACAATTGCCATAGCCCAAGCTGCACAGATTTCAAGACAAAACAAAGTAGAGAATTACACAAACAAGGGACATGCACACATATGTGCAGAAGTCAATTAAGATTACCTAAGAAACTTGGCATTTGCATAGTATAGGGATGCAACTGAAATTCATGCAAACTGTCATCCATACCAAAGTCAATGAATTTAGCCCTGGATCTTTCTTCCACTGTCAGAGCCTGAAATGCCATCTCTATAAATCTCCTCATCTTCAAAACTTTGTCTACTATGGATGAATCTTGGATGTTCTTTAGTTCCTGGCAACCAGAGAATAAAATAAGACGACAAAACACTTACAATCATCATTGCAAGAAAGGTGATCATGTACATAGTCAAACAATACTCTGCAATGAAGCAGTCAGGAAGTATTCTGATGGTACCAGATCTGTGAAAAAGATTGGCAAGAAGACAAATTGTGGTAACACATTTATGTATGCCGCCCATTCTGAATCTGAACCTTTAGATCTGTGCAATACCTGAGCCAAGTGTCAGTGAAAACCCTAAAATTCAGTTTTTGGCAGAAGGATGTAAGCAAGAAACAAAACAAACCCTTCAACTTTCATTGCTGTGAACCATGGCAGCTGAGAGTGACAAGTTGGCCCATATACAACAATACACCAGAACAACAGGTGAGTCAAGAGCACAGTGAAGAGATGAGAAGCATGCCTTTCATGTAGAAGTCTGGAAGCAAGGCGCACTTCCCATGGAGCCCCTGACAGTGAGACTTTGTTTTCAAAAACACCTGCATCAGATAAGCACTGGTCCAGCTGCCAGGGCCCCAGCACTCTCACTCTCTAAGTTGTGTGCATGGTGATTAATTTACTGTGATCACTACCAGTCTGGCTATTGCAAAGATTTCTGATAGCATGTGTGATTGCTACAGACAAACAAAGAAACTCCCTAGAGCTATGAGAATGACTCATTACAACAAAGTTTGCAGCAAGAGAATCAAACACCCTCCCACCTGCACTTTCCAAATTGTGCTGCCTTCGTTTATGTCCAGTGTTGCATAGGTTGTCATCATCAGGCTGCTCTCTATCACCAGTCCCAACAGAGGAAGAATTTGCCTTCAAAACATAGAAAAGCATGTTACCTTATCTCTTAGATCTCCATTGAAGAAAAAAAAAACTGCTCTTTCTGTTGGAGGTCAAGTCTGATTCTTCTGTAGCTCAGGAAGTGCAGTAAGCAGTCTCATTGTCACTAAATGAGAACATCATGAAGGGGTTGATACAGTAAAATTCTGCTACTGAAATAAAACATGCTCACAACTGAGAGTACCTTCAGATTTAAAGCCTGGTCTCTCCAGTGGCACGACAGAAAAGTTATGGGGATGTGTTGAGTTGCTCTCTGAGTTTCCATGGAGCCAGTTTACAAACTACAAAACCCAGCACATGTGTACACATAATGAGTACTTGTGACACTCTAAACTATCGGCTCCAACTATCTGCTCAGCTTCCAAGTATTTCATAACACAATTGTAGTTGCAACCTGGAACTGCATGCTGTAAGGCAACTGAGAGGAGCAAAAGGGGAACAGAAAGATGCTGCAAAAAATTCATAGAAAGTTCATTCAGAGGGACTTTGCAACAAAAGAAAAAAGGCACAAAAAAGTGGTAAGACCCTATTGACAGGTCAGAGATACATTGGAGTCATGTATCTGATCAAAGACCAAACCGACAGTAGATGACAGAGAGAAAAATAAAAGCATGGCTACGAAAGTGCAGACAGTGTTCAATACTGGGTGGCTTCGAGACCTTGTGTGATGCTAAGTTGGCTGCATCCACTTGAACTGGCCCTTGATCCCCAAGAGAACTTTTCAATTGTCCTAAGTTGGACCACTGTGCAGAGGTCAATGTTCCTATGTTTTTGTTGTGGAGCTTGTTTGCCAGCCATGTTTTGGCAGACACTGTTCTGTCTGTGTACTCCTGCATTATTACCACAAACACCCACTTCAAAAGAGCAAACTCACAATTGACAACTGACTGTGAAACTAGAATCTGCTGCTGCATTTCACTATGCAAACAAAACAAACCTTGTGTCAGTCACGCAGAGAAAATCTTGAACAACCTCTGTTTTGACAAAAGATGCAACCTCAACAATGCACTCTGTTAGTGATGCATATAGTAGTCCTACCGACCAAAAATCTGTACAACAACCCTAAATCCTAAAATCTGTACAACATGAATAAAACACAAAGTTCCAGCTAAAATGCAACAATGAAAGTAAAAAACGGAAGCCAATCAGCTGCAGCCACTCCAAATTTCCTCATCAAAGCCTTTTCACATAAAAAAAGAGACCAAAAACATAGATCATATGGAGCAACAAGAAGAAGAGAAAATTCCAGAAACCCATCTATCGTAAATTGATGATTAAGCAGGTAATCAATCACTGTGAAATTGTGATTAGAATAAGGGGAGCTTGATTATTCATCGTTACATCTTGATGCCAAAATAGCCTTCATACACATTGTATTGTATGAAAGGGATTTCCTAGCACCAGGAATTTCCAACGCAAGCAAGGTTCAAGATTCATAATTCAGAGACGACAAAAAAACAAAAATCCGGGAAATAAGAAAAAACAGAGCTCTTGCAGTACGTACTATGTCTTCAGATTTCTGATCAAAACAAACTGTTGGAACAAAAAAGGTCTTGACAAAACCCTCTCACCAAAAGGAAGCCGTCCTAATCCCGATCCAGCTGCTTGAACAGAACCCTGGTGAAACAAAACCCCGGAAAAACAACAATCCGAAGGAAAGGAAAAAAAAGGAGGGAGGGGGGGGGGGTTGGGGGTTGGGGGTTGGGGGTTGGAGAAAACAAGGTACCGAAAGGTAACAAGTGACGGAGGATGAGCAGCAACGAAACGTCGAAAGCATGAGGAGCAGGAGCGACAGCAGCTGAAGGAAGACGGGAGGCAAGATCATCATCATCATCCTTGTGGCTGTTGTGATCCTCATTGCCATTGCTCGCTCTCCATCTCTTTGCTTCTTGCTTGCGTGCGATTGCAAAAATGACGATCTGAGAAACGAACGCATTCTCGCTCGATTTTGGCGAACCAGATTGTGCGCGGTTGCTTCGCGTTTGTGGGTGGAAGGGTGGACGCCAACAACGATGCCTCCAAAATCGGCGCGAATTTATCTTTAATTTATCCAAAATTGGGACTCTGGATCTATGTTACTTTTCTCTTTTTGCGTAGCCTTTTTGTTTTTGGGTGCGAAGTTTTGCCAAATTGAGAAAATTAGTTTTTCAAAAGGAATATTCTTTCGCAATATTGAAATTTTTTTGCCAAATTTCGAGAAAAAACAAACAAAAAAAACATTTCGCCACATTTGAACCGTGCGTTTAGTTTGGTAACAGTTTTTTAACTAGTTTTTTATTAATTTTTTAGACAGTTTTTAAAAAACCCATCATCATTTAATGCAAAATCCCTCTTGGGATGCTAGCCATGGATCCAACATCAGAATGACGCATTGGGATTAGGGCTTAGTGTTTTAGGGTTTAGAACCCTATAGAGCCCTATGCATGATGCATTGTACATTGCATAATGTTGCCAAATGCATGATGCCAATAGTGAAGTTTTAGTGTCGTTAATATGTTGCCAAACACACTCCTATGATAGGTTTTTTTCAAGCTAAAATCACCTACTAGGAACAAAGATCCAAACATGAATGAACATTGAAGGACCGATGTCTAACATCATAACTTTCTTACCCTTCCTTCAAGGATCAAGTAGGAAAAGCAACTATTTTTTTTCAAGTGAGGATATTCCCAACAATATGCTACATGATATAGGCATAGAGTCATATATATCTATAACCCTATAGTTTCCCAAAAAACCTTCGAGTTCATTTGCATATTATACATAAAAGTTTGATTTAATTTTTAAATTGAAATTTCATTACATAACACGTCATCTGTTTGTCTTTTTCAAAAGAACCCACAATCATATATGAGCTTTCCATTGTCCTCCATCAAAGTGTCATCAACGTCATTGAATGAAGATTGTTTTAATATTTCACAATCCTATATACCGTAGTGGCATTCCCATTCGCACTAAAAATAATTATTTCTGGCCGCTGCGAAAAAAAAAACTAATTTTTTACAACCGATGCAAAGTTGCAAATTAATCCAATAATTCTGCAACCCTGTCAATTAAAAATATTGGTGATGTTGATCTAACAACTGAATTCTAATCTTCTCCATCTAATCCATCCTCCTCAGAGTCAGAACCATCTAGGTCTACATCACTTGGAACATCAAATTAATCATCCAGGCAGGCCTCCATCACATCACATCGGTTAATGAAGCCTGCTCCATGTGCACGAGCACCTCGATGTCCCCCTCAGGCCCTGCCATCGTATCCTCCTCCGTTGCTTCCAGTACCAGCAGACCCCTTGTTAGACATTTTGACAAGGCCTTTGTTTGGAACTTTGTTTTGTGAATTTTCCCCATCTCGCACTTCGTCCACCCCTTCCTAATCATCTGCTTGAGCCCTGCCAGCTCCTCTTAGGAACCCATCAACCAGCCTACCAAGTGGCATCCGAGCTCTTTGATCCCAAGTTGGAGCTGGATGTTATCCGGCTGCACCCCGTTGAGCACCTGACATGTTACTTGCTGGCTTTGCCACAAATTGAACTGAGTGCGGAAGCGGTGCTTGAAAGAGTGTTGCAGAACTACATCGGCGACCTACAGCTTGCGAGTGCAGTTGGCAGGAACAAAGACGAGGTGCAGAAGCGGATGATTCTCCTTTAGCCACCCTCTAAACTCCTCTGAGATATGCACCTTCCAATAATCAATGTTCCAGATGTAATGTTGAGAAGACGAAGCATGCCCCAACTCCTCACACTGCTTTGCATGCCACGGCACAATGACTTGGTCAACGAACTCCCTCATGGTCTGCCGGTTAGACCAATGGTTGGACGACATGGTCAGATGCCAGCCCTTCACCCTAGTTGCCACCGCCCCGAGGTCTTTAGGGACAACAGCAATGGTTTTGCCCTAGAAGATCAGCTGAAGAGGGAGCAGATCCCCACTTGCTACTGAGCTAACCATGCAAGTAATCTGATGCTTGTCGTCCTTTCCCAGACTCTTGACATCTTTGACCCCCTTAACGTCATAGGTTTGATCTATGCTTGGCCGAATGTGGAGAGCAGTCTGATCAAAATTGATGACTAGTTTTTCGGGGATATCATGTCTTCACAAGTGCAACTATCTTGTAGGCCATATCATGACCCTGGGATTCCCAATTAGCGGGGAGCTTACTCGATGTTATGGTACTCCTTCTCAAAGTCCAACCCATGTGCCTGCACACAAACTTCCTTGCAAACCTTCTCGACACGTTGAAGAATCCACTCTTTGTGCACCTCTCAAAGAGCTCAGGGGCAACAATTGAAATAATCCCTTGAATGACTGTCTGAGCAATGGTGTTGTCCAAAGGCTGCCCCGAGTCTCACATGCCTTTCAAAGTGTCTACCATCATTTGAAAGGCCACTGGATGACGTTTGAGGATCCCCCAAGGCCCTTTGTCCTGAGCAGCTGACCGTGCAAACTGCAGCTTGATAGCCTCCTCATATTTCCTCCGTAAAACAAAGCGCCCCGTCACATCCTTCTCAAACCATCCCTTCAAAGTGCTGATGGTCATGTTGTCAAAAGGGTTGCCAACCCGGCCAGGCTTTACGATGTGTTGAAGGGAGAACAGAGCTTCATACAAGCTCTTGGGGTGCTGCTTCACAGCTTGTTCAATGAAAGGCCATAGATCGGGGACAAACCAGTTTGTGTAATTTCCCCTCTTCTTCTTTGCAGGGGGTGGTTTTTCGCTTGCATCCACCCCCGTATCCTCAGTTGCTGCCGCATCCCCTTGCTCCCCCCCATTATGTGCTGCAGGTTGTTGTCCGGAAATTTGAACTAAAATCAATATGGCGGAGGGCACTGCAGTGGTTTTTTTGGTCTACCAACGGGACGTTTGGCAACCAGATGGGCCTTCTCTGCCTCTTTTCTACGGGTTGCCTGCTCCTTCAACCGCTCTCCCAACCAGTCTAGCTTCTTTGCCATTGGGCAAGCTGTTCTTTTTTAGAGATGACAGAAAAAAAAACTTGGTGATAGTGGCCACCTTGGGCGCCATTCCCTTACTGATGCCTCATCTATTTTGCCGTTTCCCTACAACTCTAGTGCCATTCTTGATTTTTGAAAGGGAAGCCACTATTCTTTATTTGTATGAGCCACAGTGCACGCAGCTCGATGTGGCTCAGTCTCTGGGGCCTGCAGTTTTGCACCTCTCCCGCCTAAATCAAAAGCCTGTGTACAGTACCAATATCTTGACCGTTCAATGAGACATGCTGGCAATGTTTGTGCACCAGATTTCGTTGCAATATCTTTGTCTGGCTTGGCCTGCCGCGATCATTGAACCATCATCGCAGGGGTCGTGGGTGTTGTATCCAATGGCTCAGATTGAACGAATTTACCAAAACGAAAAGGTGGAGAAATTGCAAAAACGGCCTGACGAAAGTGAAAATAATTGTGAGCTAGTCAGTGCAAAAAAGAAAAACTTTTGAAAATAATTATTCACAAGGCAAGTCACGAATGGGAATGCCACTACGGTATTTAAGCAAATGTGTTGTCTGTCTGTCTGTCTGTCTGTTCGTCACAAACATTCGCGGATTGCGGACAGGGCAGTTGTTGCGGGGGGCCGAGCGAGGCCATTTATACATCCAGTGTGGATGCGTGATGCAATTTGGGGCCAAATGGTGCGTTCAGCAGGCCAGATGGGGGTGCACGGGGCACGATGGGCGAGCCAAACCGACCTGGGCAGTGCGCACGGGACCTGCAAGGGCGCCTTAGGCCTCCAATACGCTTATATATATGCACTATGGGCAGGCACACTGTTAGTTTGCCTAATTACTGAGCTCGACCCCCAAGTGACAGAGCATTGGAAGTGGTTGGAGTGGCGAAGCCACGAGTTACTTATTCATTGACAAGAACATCATCATGCCAATTTTGTTGATCATAATCGACTGATTTAAATCATCCATTCTAACGTTATGACCATTGTAAGTTAGTAATCACTGGACTTCAATTTGAAAGTCAACAATTTTGAGGATTTAACAAGTTAACATAACCACATGTGGAAATTAAATGTTGTGTGCAACCCACCCATCATAAACTTACTAGGTTTCATAGGTTTGTATAAATTTCATGTGAAATTTGATTTTGATAGAAACATTTCATGAATTCCATGTTATTATTAATATGAACGATATTTGTGTATATTCAATATATTAAATATTCAAATAAATGAGACATTGTTTTTGTAATGGCAAATAGGCTTGAACAATTATTTTCTTTGTCCCTTGTTGGCAACCACCTCTTTCACTTTTGTTATGTATAATTCTAATGATACTAACAACAAATACTATAAGGGGGGGTGAGAGTGAGAGGGAAATGAGAGGGTTATGACATTACCACATCCAAACTAAACAAACAACAACCTATATATATATATATATTGATTTATCTTACATTGGTCATATCCTACCTTCCCATTCTCCTAACTTCCAATTGCCCTTTTACAAACAATTGACAATTCCAAATATAAACCTATCATTCTCTAATCATTTGTATTCACTTGCATTGGTTGAATGCACATTATTGCAAGATTTTAATTAAATTTTTTCACATAATACATAATTTGTAATTCCTCTAACCAACCATCCTCCCCTCCCAATGTACTAGCTTTCTAAGTCACAAGCTAACTACTCATGACCTAACCACCTAGGGACCAAACCACCTCTTTCCTACACCCAATATTGCACAAGTTACAAGTTGACCACCATAACAATGGATTTTCACACATTTGTAAGTTCTCTAACTCTCATCATTTCATAAGATGACAAATGTTTGGTTACAAGACAACTTCTCTAAGTATGGACTAGTTATCTTTCCACCCTCATGTGAATCCATTAACCCACCATGTTTTTGCCTAACTTGCTTTGCATAAACATTCCGCTATTAATCAACCTTGCCACCCACTCCCTACTCCATATCATTCCATTCCTCCTTGTTTGCATTTAATATATCAAATTCAAATGTCATGACAAATTTTCCAAATTGTTAATTTCGTGCAAAATTTAGAAAAATTGTGGTTTTTTTTTTTTTCCACACCATCTACTCAAATGGTTACCAATAAAGCCACTTTCATCCGCATTGCAAGATAATGAAAGATGCACACCTTCACATGGCTATCAATAATTGATTCTTGAATAAGAAACAATTTCACAAGTTCAACCATGAACAATGTTTTAAAATATTTTCATTTTATAATTAATCATAAAATCTTAATGTGTGTTTAATGATTAATGTTGGGGTTGATCAAGAAATGTCATTTATGACAAGGGTGACACTATTGGTAACCACTTCAAAATTCCCTTTGGCATTTTTTCCTCTTAAAAATCAACAAAATTGAAATCATGATCCAAATGGAAAAAAAATAATCCAAATTTTAAGATATGATGATATCTTGCCACATTGATCTACCATGTAGGCTACTTATCATCAAGGCATGTTTATGTATGAACAAAATTAGTAATTAGCAATGGTAGAAGCACCATTATGACCATGTGTAAATGACATTTTAGTTTAAATTAAATTAAATTAAATTATTTTTTATTCACTAGAAGAGGAAAAAATTTGTTTCAAAAATTTCTTAATTTATTTTCCAAATAAAAAATCACAAAATAAAAAACATTCCCCCCAAAAAAAGTTTTAAAACATCAATGGTGGGACATGTATGCACATTCCTGAAGCATGATGGTTTCATGTAGCCTTGTTTGCATATTTATTTATATATATTTGGTAACCTTTTACAAGGCATTAATTTATTTGCTTTTTAAATTACCAAATAAATTAAAAATCCCTGCCCTAAATAAAATTTCAAGTGTTGGTTTGAAATTTTTGGCTTGCCCTATCAAGTTCACCCAAATTCCATTACCGAGCACAATGGGTACCTACCCTAAACCCTAAACCCTAAAATCGCTCCAACGGTCATGTGCCCGTTACGTACTTGATCTGTCTTTTACACAACTTGCTATCTTTTTCCTTCCTTCCCTGTCTCTCTTTCTCTCCCGTCCTGGCGAGGCTCGTAACGCAGTTGTACTCTTCGAGTTCCGGATGTCTTCCGCTGTCTCTCGAGGTGTCTTCTGTCTCCCTGCCTTCGCGTGAAGAGTTGCGACATTTTTTTTCTGCTGCAAATTGTGGCTGAGTAATTGCTTCTCGTGGTTCTTTAGAGAGGTTTTGTTTTTTTGATTATTATTATTGTTATTATTTGGAGGGGAAACTCGCTTGCTGGAGTTTTGTGAGTGCGATGATCTTTTCTGGAGGAGTAGGACTTGAACGAGTTCTCAAGCGGCGGCTTTCCAAGTGTGATGAGATTCGAAAGCGGCTGTGAGAAAGAGAGGAGGAGTTCCGGTGCGCGAGCGGGCTGATTAGATGTGATTTGATTGCTCCTGTTCATTTTGTCTACTGAAAAGGAGGAGGAGGAGGAGGAGGAGGAGGAGGAGGAGGGTGGACTCTTCATCTTTTTTTGTGATTTTGAGTGTGAAGATACCAAAACAAAATGATGGAATCGTTCGAGGTGGATTGCGGTGGACGTCGTTGTCGAGAGAGTTTCGAGACGGATGAGTTTTACGAAAGCATTGAAGCTCCTAAGTTCTACGACTTCACGGCCCCGGAAGAGCCTATTGATCCTGAAGCCTGGTTCAGTGGGAATCCTGGTACGTCTTCACACGTGATAAAACTGTTATGCCTTGTTGTTCCTCTTTCGTTTCTTCCGTCTTAGAATCCTCTTCCGATTTCGTCGGTTCCACTCTGCTGCGAAGTGTCTAATGGAATGTGTGTGCAAGTCTAGCAAGAGCAGCCGTGCACATGCATCCTGAAAATGCATGCCGTTGGTTGAGGACAGAGAGGGTTTAGCGTCCCTGTATACGTATATTCAGTTGGACACATCTGCTTGTGGAACCAGTTGAGCGACTTGGAGGACCTCGGATTGGCAAGCTTCAGTTCCTTCTCCCTCTCGCTCAAAGGTAACAACAAGGACTTAGCTCAAGAAGTTGTGTTGTTGTGCAGGAGGTATGACCAAAAAAGTGACTGAGGTTTTGCGTGCAGTCCACAACCCTAAGATCCAAAAGGTACAGGCTTTTTCCCACACAACCTATTCAGAGAGCAAACTCAAAACCAGGCCTAGGGGATGGGTACAAACTAGAGAGCTTTCTTGAATTGTTCCATTATTTTGAGCTTGGAATTTTCCTTTAGAAACTTAGGAACAGGTCATTTGTTGCAGAGATGGTAGATTCTTCCAACTTGAAAGCTGCAACAGTGTGGACATGCACATTTGACAAACTGTGATTACCTGAATTGCACAAGAATCATCTTCATACAATAATTTACAGATCATGATGATGCAGGAAGTGGACAGCAAGACTACAGATGGACATGGCGGCACCTCGCCAGGGAGTCTGCATCAATCCCACTGCAAAAGTCCTGTAGCTGAGAAGGCAGTCAGGTTGATAAGATTCTACTAGCAAATCGTTGTTTCTTTGCTGCTGATTTACAGTCTTAAACATCACAATTGCTCATACTGGCATTCTACCTTTTTTTGTGCAATTGGGGAGTATAAGGGGAGGAGGAGTGAAAATATTCTAAATGTAAAGACTTGGGGCTGGCTCTTGATGCAGTGCTGCTGCTGGTGGGGCAAAAAGTCATCAAGGTTCTATCACAGTCTCTGTATCTCCTCTTCTGACAAGCAAGTCCTTGAGAAATGGGACCAATATGCATAATAGTCCCTCCAATCATCCCATCGTGGTGGAAAAATTCAGTGAACTTGCCCTCAAATCAACATCAGTGATGAAGAAGACCTGGCAACCTTCTGAGAATGATGACCCCAATCCAGTTACCAGCATGGCAAGAAATTCCCCAGTTGTCACTCCATCACAGCCTGGAAAGCATTCAAGGAGACCACCACCACCAGCTGTACTCCTGGGACATTTACCAGTCAGCTGCACAACTGACATGAAGTGTGCAGAGGCAGCACTTCCTTCCTCACAGCCTCAAACCACTGCTGTTGTTGCTGGGGAAAGGGTTGTTCTTGGAGATGGTGGAAGCGGTATTCTTATGGACGGGAAGTTGGTTGATCAGTCCCGTGCCAAATCTTCGCCCTTGAAGAAAGAGATCCCAAGCAAAGGTGCGGGGATAACAGTTGTGAAGGCTCAGAGATCAAACCATGGTGAGGCAAGATCATCACCAGCAGCCCTTCTCCGCTCTGCACCTCAGGAACATAGCACTCTAGGGACAGGTGCCACTTGCAAAACACCCATTAAGGAGCCTGCTTCTTCTAAAGTCTTGGAGGATTGCAGTGAACACAAGAAACTAACAGCAGGCAATGAACTCACTGCATCACCTTATAGTGGTCACCATTGCCGGTCATCTCGATGTGCTGCAAATGACCCTAACTATAATTCTCCTGCCTCGATTCCAAGGAAAAAATACCTGATGGCCCGGCAGGGTACTCCTGGTTGCAGGGCTCTCTTTGGTTCTGTCAGAGCCAACCCAGAGTATCAGGAGGCTGGTAAAGTCCAAAACCATTTGCAACAGATGAAATATCCTTCAGATATCAACATGTCCAAGGATAGGGTTCCAAATAATGACAATCTTGAAGAGGTGCTAGTGGCTGCGGCTTATCCACAGTGTGATCAGAAGGAAATGGATGTGCAAAAGACATTGGACATGGAGAAGCTGCAACTTTCAAAGGAAAGCGAACAGCCACTCTCTGAGCATATTGTGCTAGTGGAGAAGGATGCAGCTGATCCATTGTGTGATCAGAAGGACATGGGTGTGCAAAAGACATTGGACATGCAGCAGCTGCAAGAGGAACTTCCAAAGGAATGCAAACAGCCACTCTCTGAAATTGTTGTCCAGGACTCACAGGAGGGCTGCAATCCTACAGACATACATCATGCTGTAGTGCAAGAGGAAAATTCTAAGGCAAGTATAAGGCCACTTTCTGAGCACCTTGTTGAGGACTTGCAGGAGAACAGCAATCCTGAAGACATGCAGCTTGCTAAAGTGCAGGAGGGAATTTCTAAGGAAAGCAGAATGCCAATCTCTGAGCACTTCATCCAGGATACCCAGGAGAGATGCAATCCTTTAGAAGTCACAACCGACTTGCACTTAGGGAATGGCGAAGAGGTACATTCAGTGAAGGATTCCAACAGTGAAGAGGGAACTTTTACAGAAGCATTAGTTATGGTGAATGACGAGGGAGCTTCAACAGGAGCACTGTTTGATGTGAATGACAAAGACATTCCTTCAAGTTTGGAAGAACATCTCTCTATTGAGGATGTTGCCACAAGGTCATCTTCAGAAGTAGTCGAGAATCAAAGAGTGATGATTGAAAAGGGGAAAGCAGAGCAACACCCCATGGTGCCCTTCCTCTTCCAATCAGGAAGGAAAAGGTAAATGTCCACAAAGCCTAGCACTGCTTATGTGTGCTCAAAAATTGTAGCTTTGACTGTTCATGTGCTTACCTGGAAAGTCACATCTTCACAGGCTGACTTATTTCCTTGTTGCAAACAGAAAGAGCCAAGGGTTAGAATTTGAAGTAAGCATCAAAAAAGCAAATTGCGTACATCAAGTGTCAAGCCAACATGTAAGTGAATGCCTGTTGATTGACAGCAGTGTTCACATGACAATTGATTTACACTGCACCATTTGTCTAGCCTGCTCCAGAATGAAGTGGGTTATGTTACTAGAGTCCTCAAATACCTTTGTTGTTTTCACCAGACCAAAAGTCACACAAAAGAAGCTGTATCTGGATGCAAAACTAAGCCACGGAAGAAGTCAACAAACCCTCGACCTTTCCGGTTGCGCACCCAGGTATAGCACTAGCCCTAGAATTCTCTCTTAATTTTCTTGCCTCTGTTCAGGTATATTAGAATCAACTCCCACTCAAATCCCTCATTGACCTGTCATTGCTGTCCATACACAATCTAAATGGCATTACAAGATATAGGGGATCTCTAATTATAATCTGTGGTACAGGAAAGAGGAGTGCTCAAAGAAATTGAGTTTAACAAGAAGATGGAGGAGTATCTTGCAGCCAGAGAAGGATTTCTCTCTGCCTTTCAAGGCCTTTCAGTCCTTGAACCCCGGGTGACTGTTTAACCAAAACATATGTTTTCTTCCAAGCTCCTATAACAGATGCCTTGGAAATAAAAGTGACAAATGCTAGAGCCTGTTAAAAAAATTCTTGAACAATATGTGTTGTTGCCAACTTCTTTTCTTGCAGCTTCACAATAGCTCAACCTATTCCCATGTATCATTGCAGGTTGTAGGTAAACCACCCAGGCAAGTAGCCAAAGACCCAAGCATGCAGCCCAGACATCATGTGTTCAGTGCCAAACGTGCTGATCCTGCTGAGAAGGTTTAAGACTGCACCTTTCATGATTCCTTGGTTTCATAGTGAAATCTGTCTGGAGTAAGGTATCATCAGAATTCTGTTCTTGCAAAGCCAGGTTATCAACCACTGGGGTAAAATGTTTTGTGGTCACACATTTTGCTGTATTTTTTCTCACAAAATATTCCATAGGTCTCAGAAGTAGCTTATGGAGCATTTTGCTGTAATCAGACACTGTACCTTCTAATAGGATCTTTGACTTTAAACAGGTGCCTGAAGATGATGGTGCCATGAAAAATGATAAGCAGACAATGATCCATGCACAGAAGATGCCAACATTTGACCATCCATTCAAACCACACAGGTGAAGATAGGTTCCATGACTTATGTATGTGCTTAGTATGTATGCTTGACTCTGCTGCAAGGAGTAAGAACATGATGCCTGACAATGTGCTTTGAATCACAGGTCCACAAAAAAGCTGACAGTTCCACAAGAGTTCAAATTCCACCCAATCAATGGGACACGCACTTGTCCCCTACATAGTCAATGATCTTCATTATCATCATCATCGGGCCTTGTTGCAATGGCAACATCATGACTGGTGGAGTTGAGAGAATGTACTTGGTTGCCTAGTCAAACCAGTTCTATTAGTATGCTGCTGTTGAGAATGTTAGGTTTGGCATTGAATTTTGTAGATAATTGCAGCACCCATTTTGCTATCCATTGATTATATAAGCTATGATTGATTCATTTTCAACAGGGACTTATAAGTTTGGCCATGAAATTGTTAGCAGTTAGGAGCATCACTTCTGTAAGACATAAAAACTTCATTGAAGCAGGTGTAGCTGAGGGGTCCATGCATGATGACATCAAAGGCTACTACCATGAGGAGGGTCTGTGCGGAACTTCAAATGGCCACCTGCCATCTTCTCCAAGGTAGGCTTTTCATGTGTCTTTCCAGTTGTTTTGAATTGGTTGACCTCAGCCTGCACTAGGAAAGTTCACATATAGAGAGATAAAATGGGTGGAAGAAAAATCAGACATTTGCATTTGCAATGAAATATGGTCTACTGGTCTAGTGTTTTGACAATTAATGTGAAATTTTTGCATGTTTGTCACTTTGTCATTACGCAGCACAAAAGTCATTAAAATAACACTGATCAGATCCACACCTCTTTTGTGAGAAATCCACACAGTCGCAACATTTTGGGAAGGACTTGTAGAAAATTCAATATTTTAAAAGAAAATTACCAAAAATCGAAAACAGTGCAACATAAAAAATAAAATCACCGGTCAAGTAGTAGCCTAAAATATGTAATAATGTTTTAATTTCGTTGGCCTTGCCTACCAAGATAGTGTTGAAAGTTGAGATCAGTTATAATATCTCGATGGATTTTGGTATTGTTTAGAGAATTTTTTGAAGATTATCTATTTGCATGGTGAAATATTTGGGGTGTCCATAATTTTTCTTTCGCGTCAAGATACACCCTTCAATGTAAATGGCAAGGCCCACAGTGTGACACACCCCTTGTTCCTTTTTGTATTTTGAAAAGAGTTAAATTTGGCTAAAAGAGCTTTGGGTTGCTGGTCATAAAATTGGAAAAGAAAAATGCTGACAGGATGAAACCCAATTTCCCAATTAATTCCAGTTTGGTGTGAGGGATAATACAAAATGAGCACATCAAGAGCAGGTGATAATACTTCCACACAATTAAAACTTCTTCAGTTGTCATCATCCAAAAGTTAGATCCAATTAAGAAAAGAACACAATGAAAAAGGCAATGAATTATGAAAATAATTAATTTGTGTAAGGTTGAGAAACACTAGATGAAAAAATTAATTCAACATTGTGAATTGGAACTAACATCATTTTGTGCTGTCCAAATGCAAACATTGTCCCAATTAGCATTGTGTAGAATATTAAATATGCCATGTCAAATTGCCAAATTTGTACTGAAAAAAACAATAACAAAAAATGTTCCAATATTTTAGATTAATTTTAGGACATCATGAAAATGTTAAGACACCATCATCCTCAAGGCCCAACAAAACATCCAAGGATATCCATTAATGATGAGATATCTCAAAAAGGTACCTCACCTTAAATGGAAAATAAACTTTCAAATTTGATGATGATAATTTAGTTATAAGTTATAACCTTCAAGAAAATTTATGATTTTGTTTTTCAAGGTAGGCACTTTCATTTTTCACATTGAAGTTGAGGTGGAGATTAATTTATTCATAGTAAAGATGAAATGATTTAAAGTTTAAGCAATATGTTTTTCTTGTTCAATGAAATTTTATTTTATTTAGTTTAAACTATTTTTCTTATCCTATATATTTTTGGATTGGCAAAAATCATCCACACCATATATATGGTCATTTTGCTTATTCCATGTCCTACATGACCATATCTTTTGAAAGTGTTGGAATTTTTTTAAATTATTATCTTTCTCGTCGGAGTCTAAAAATGAAGAAGAAAAAGAAATCATCAAGAAGTTGAAGAGTTGATAAAGGTACTACGGTAGTCCAAAACATTGGACTATCACATTGCATAGTTAGTATTATTATCTCAAATATGTGCAATATAATATAATCAAAATTAAATTAATTGTTTTTGTTTGCATATGTGAGACTTCAATATCTTCAGGTCAAGTCCTCAATGGAAACAATGAATTTTTAAGAAAAAACATGCATTGCACATTTGGTTTATGGATACAATTTGAAGGTTCATAACCAAATTTCTAAGTTAAAAGATTTCAATAGCAATGTTCATCCTTCCATAGTATATACCAATATACTAAAATGATTGAAAATTGAAAAGTCAAAAAAAATGAAAATTGAAACTTAAATAATGATTAATCCAATATGTCAAGGTTGAAACTTGACATCTTATAGAAAAATAAAATATATATTTTGATTTTTTAAAGTCATAAATTTGCATTCAAATTGCTAACATCCAATCACACACTTTATAAATATTTAAAGTGGGCATGAATTGGGGCTTGATGTAAGAATTCAACCTTGGGTGCATTGAATTTAATCTATCATGGTTAAAGTTTTATAAAGTTCGACCTCTTTGTAATTCCAAAAAGTAAATTCTTCCATGCCACAAATTTGTATCCAAATTGTCTCTATGTGTACTTCAAAACAATTTTCAGCTTCACAAAATTTATACTCAAAACCATGAATTGCATTTGGAATATTGATATGTCATACTTTGCAAATTTGATCAATTTAATATGGCTTTGTCAGGCACTTGTTCTATGGTCCACTAATGTTATGATTGTCAAGTCAGACTAATGACTCCATATATGGTACCCCATGGCAAAATGATAGTTCATGATTGTCCATCACCATTTCTTGTTTCATATGGATACATGTATGAATCATCATGTAAGTGATAGGTTTTCAAGCTTTTTTTTTTTGCCAAGTTAGTTGTTGTTACACTAAATGGTAATTCATGAAGCTCATGTAACTAGCCATGTGTTGAATAAAATGATTAGAGAACAATACCACCCCGCAATAAAAAAAACACCAATAACACTCCAATCATCGATGATAGCATAGTTATCTCCAAAGTTATTTATATGCAATAGGCCCATGTGTTATATTGGAAAAAGGTAAATTGAATATAATCATTTGATAATATAAAATGTAAGATATCTTTTTATTATTATTTTGATTGATTAAAATTTTGTTTTCATTTTTAATGTCATTGTTTTATGAAAATAATTTTAACACATAGATTTTTGCCATCAAACCTTTCAAGAATTTGCAAAACCACCCCACAAATAGAATTCATGAAATTTCATCAAACCCTTCTTACAATTCATGATGCATTTTATTTACTTTGCAATTTTGTGTTGTGTAACTTGGTGTAGACATTGGATTAATGAAAATTTGGCATTATTTAAATACATTATATAACTATTCAATTTTGCGATTTAGTCACACTAATGGTCACCCACAAGAGGAATTATCCAAATTTGGCTATAGGTTAAACATGAAAATATAAAATATAATATCCTAATATATTTTGGTGACTTGCTAGAACCTATTGTCAAAATATCGGATTTTGGATTCCATAAGAATCCTCTATATGAGTCACATTAGATTTTTTCTGTCACCTAGGGGTGAAAATTTGTTGGTCACAAAATAATAAAAATAAAAATAATTTTTTTGATCCTAACAAATGTGCCACACATAATTGCATCCAAACATTTTAAACATTTATATTTAAGGCTTCCAACTACATGCACCCATGATATAGTGGTAAATTCACATTCATTGTAATTCTTTTGGAGTATTTTTGAGAAATTCAAAAAAAATGTTTAAAAATGACATCTAATGATTGTGATGAGGAAAAGGCCTTGTTTATTCATGTTTTATTATTAGCCATTGTTGAATCATTTGAAACCATAGCACAATGAACTCATATTATTTCTATTATGAACCTTAGAATGAACTTTACTTGTTCAATGTGTATGAAAAAATAGGCTTAACCTCTCATGTATTTATTCATTCAAAATTTTCTTATTTTCCTTGTTGGTAAAGTATGCCTTTTTAGTAAACTCTATGTCATTGATGTCATGTGCAAGAGCCCAATATTAACAATTGTGTTTGCATTTCATAAAAGGATTATTTATAAATGCAATATTTTTAAAAACATGCCCACTTTGGTAGAATTAGATAAAAGATTTCTTATTGAAAATGAAGCAATTTGTTATGGCAACATGAAAAGGAATAGTGCATTTTATTATTTAAACCATATAATGTCTGTTTTTTACATATATTTTTATAAATTAAAATATAAATGAAAAAAATGTACCAAATCAATAAAATGTCAGCATTACACATGGTACGTGGTACAAATAATGTAATTATAAGTAATATAGGTGAAATAAGGAATTGGTTTCTTGTATAATATATTTTAATTAAAGTTTTGTAAAAATAAAAGGTAATAGCACCAATCTTTTATTCTACATGGTTGTGAATGAAAAATGACACATAGATTTGGCTTGTTATTATTAGAAGACTTCAACAATGTTTCAAATAAGTTTCGTGTGTAGTGTGTATGTTGAAGTGAATTGCAAACTTATAACATCTCCAATGATGCTTAATATGCGTGCTTGTAAAAAACATCCCACATCTGAATTTTGTTATTTATTTTTCCCAACCCCACCCAGAAGACTAAAATTGGGATCGCAATATGCAATAGGTGGGAGACTCCTAATAGCAAACCACTTGAACTAATCATAATGATTGGCCAATCAAAAATAGGGAATAGAAGTTAGATCATATTTATTACACACTTCTCTAACAAATGTTAGGCTTTGTTGGGCCTTTCACACGTTTTAACAAACTATGCAAAAATGCGGGGTCAAAACCATTTTTAAAAGTCAAATTGATGTGTTTTGACTTTTTTTCATCCAATTTTAACTTTCATAAAGACTTGACTTTAGGAAGGTCCTTGAACACCTTCCTAAACTGAAAAAGCTTCACATGCAACATCTTAATCCATTATAATTACTAGTGGGTTCCCGTGACGGTCGGACACAATCCACCCGTGCCTGTCTTTTTTTTTTCCTTCACTCCAAACCCATCCCCCCAAAAACCTAAAAATTTGAAGCCTAATACCTCCCCTTTCTTCTCCACCTCGCTTTATCCCATTTTTCTTATTATTAGTTGGTTTTTTTTTATAAATGAAAAGAGATGCACACCCCTGCCTTTTTTTTTCCTTCACTTGGATGGTCTTAACACTCCCATACAACCCAAACCCCCACTCTACCCTTCACCCCAAACCCATCCTCCAAAAACATTTGAAGCCTAATACCCTCTTCTTCTTTTTTTCAACTGCTGACGACGTGGGTTCTGGGGGGGGGGGAGAAGGTGGGTGGTAAAAAGTAAAAAAAAACTACGTGATCATAATAACGACGCCTTATGCAAAAACTGCGCCGACGTTTCCCCCCCCCCCCCCTTCACCGTTTCATTATTACCCAGGCTTAGTTGGCCCTACCATACATGGTCAAAAACAAAAAGCACAGAGAGACTGACTGACTGACAGATCCGCGTGCACGCGGGTGCGGGACACTGTCCGTCCGGCCGCGCCGGTTCTGCCACAGAAAAAGCAGAGGCCGGTTCTGCCGTAGAAAATGCAGGCGGAACGTCCAATCACTGTCCGGGCCGGTTCTGACATAGAAAATGCAACCGGAACGCCCAATCACCCACGGACTAATTATAATTATTGTAATTATACATATTTTGACATCATCTTAGTTATTATGATCACACATTTTAACAACTTTTGGGATTACAATGAATTCACAATCACTAATTGAACTAATGGTACTTCAATGAACTAAATCTACAAAAAATATATAATTCTATTTTGGGACTAAACTAAATGGTTGTGACACCTTGATTTTCTTTCCTTCTTTCTTTTTCTTGGTGATTTAACAATACCATCACACTTTATCCTACAAGTTTTGCCCAAAATTGAACTATCACAACCTATAAATGTGGACAATAAGAAATCAATTGTAGGGATGTCCATTTATAATTGACCGTAGAGAGGATTATGCTAATGCAATAGTATCCAAATTGGACAAAACCTCCTTAATTATGTCATATATCTTGATGCCTTCTAATATTTTTATATCTCTTTAATTTGTTATTGCACATTCTTACTCATTGAACCTCATAACTCACATTCTTCTTGAATGAGAGATGCTTAGTTATATCATGTATCTTCTTGCCTTTTAATATTTTCACACCTCCCTAGTTCCTTCTTCCACAAAGTTTGCAAGCTCTTGATCATTAGTTGGTTAAACGTCATACCTCACACTCTTTTTAAACAAGAGATCCCTAAATATATTGTGTATCTTGTTGCCTTCTAATATTTTCTTAGCTCCCTAAAAGTTTGCATGTTCTTGGTTGATAGTTGATTGAGCCTCATAACTCATGCTCTTCTTTAATGAGAGCTCCCTAGTTATATCATGTATCTTGTTTCCTTTTAATATTTTCATACTTTTATAATTCCTTCTTGCACAAAATTTACATGTTCTCAAGTGATAATTGATTGAATCTCATAACTCACATTCTTTTGGAATGCGAGCTTCATAGTCATATCATGTATCTTGTTGCCTTTAATACTTTCATATTTTTGTAATTCCTTCTTGCATGAAGTTTGCATGTTCTTAATGGTTCGTTTGTGGAACCTCATGTTTTTCTATGTTTCATAACCAATAAGTTCAATGTGTCATTTGGCATGATGAGGTGAGGTGTGTGATCACACACTTCAATTATTCACAATAACTTGTGCACTCTTGCTAACTACCTAGTCCAATTCTTTTGTCGCAACGGGCCAATCAAAGTGGCTCCTTATCCCCCCCCCCTTTCTTCTGTCAACCTGAAAAAAAAGAAAGTGTCAAATGTAACAAAATTTTCAAACCCAAAAACATTTCTAAAAAAATTGTTGAAAATTTCTCTAAAAAATGGTGAATTTGAAACAAATGTTCCTTTAAAAAAATTTAGTGTTGTAATCTTGCAAGCTTTGGCCAAAAATAAAAACATTGGTAGGTATCTTTCTACATTTGTTTTGAGCATGTTTTGCTACTCCACAAGTAAAAAATCACACAAGTGCGTGGTAGCATATCTTACCCTTTCAAAATGTTATCATAGTTTATATTAAAATTAGTTTCAGATTGAATGCCAGGGCTTAAGTTTTCAAAGGGAGACCTTAAACACCCCTTGCCCCTTGCCCGCCCGCCAAAAAATAAAAATCAAAACTTGTTTTGACACACATTTAAATTTATTTATTTTTTAATGTTATGCTACCACCCAGATTTGGACTAGGGACTCCAAGGAGACTACCATACTCCCTGGTTGGATTCTGCAACAAATTGCCAAATAATTAATTAAAATTTAAAATTTAACTTGGACACTTGGTTTTTAAATTATTGAAAATTTCAACAGGTAATGGTCATATAAATTTAAACTTTCAGATTCTTAATTTTATAAATTTTTTGGCACAAGTAATATATATATATATTTGGCAAAACAAAAAACATTCTGGAGCTCTATTTAGCATTTTGCCCAATTGATGGATGTAGCAAGTGCACCTTTCCATTGAGTAGCTACACCTTCAGGATTTGGAAGACCCAATTGCTCTTTCCATTGGCATTCAATTCCCGAGCTGAAGATGCAGCTAGAAGTTCTGTAATGCAAGTCCCCCCCCCAAAATCTGAATTGCAGATCTAGAGCATTTGGAGTGAAAAGCAGTAAGTCAAACTTCCAAAGCTGAAGGTTCAGCTAGAGTTTTGTAATGCAAGTCCTGCAACTCTAAATCGCAGATCTAGTGCATTTGGAGTGAAAAGATGTAAATCAAACTTCCAAAGCTGAAGGTGCTGCACCTACTCAAGGGAAAAGTACCTTAATGGTACAAGTAATGTCTCTTATTATAATACTGAATCCGCAAGTGATTCCCATGATGGATGTAGAAGGAATAGGTACCCAACATGTTAAAAACAGGTAAATGAACTTGCTCAAATTCTCTTGTAAACTGATTGTGGAATTGTTTCCTGTGGCACAAAATGTGCTTTCACCCTTTCACATAATCTGCAATCCTCAGGTGAAAATGCAAGCTAGCAAACAAATTTTCCAACTCCTGTATTGGCAATCCCTTGGACTACTATCTCCAGTTTAACATATAAATTGTTCAAAAACAGTAGGGGTGAGACAAACTTCTTAACCTATTGGACAACCGCTTGCACTTAGCTGGAATATTGTGTGTCACAATTCCTTCAAAACAGGGTGATGCTGCACATGTTTCTAAAGGAAATGGAAATTCCACAGTAGGCTGAACATGGATGCATACACTATCCTGTAAACTCAACCATATGGCCATTCTTCTTCCCTTTGCTGCCTGGTAGATGCTTCATCTGTTTCTTCATGGTTCAGTCTGAAATCCTTCATGTGACAACTACAAGTCAGAAAGGCATTAGAAGGCGACACAATCAGGCTTTTTTTTCAATTTTGTGAGGTATGTGGCATGCCAATCATGCACCAAAGGACTTAGCCAATTTAAGAGAGGAAAGCAGAAAAATTTAGGAATCCTCATATATTTTTGCAACATGCTGGAACCTATTGTCTAAATCTGGCAATTTCAGATTTTTTTCCCTCAATCTGTTAGGCTTTGAAAAAATCTTTTGTAGTAGTTCCACTAAATTTTTGTTGTTGTTGTCAAGTGGCCAAAATTTCACCCAAAAAAGAACACTGCGCACAATATCATGGCCAGAATTATACTTAATGATACAGTGAGACAAGAAAGTTCATAGATGCATGACATCCATGCAATGAAATTGGGAACATTACAAGCTCCACCCTGGTCTAGGAACTTCATGTGTTGCATCTTTTGAGTGGTTGCATCAGCATACACCTGATTGTCACGCATCATGTAGACACAAGGGAATCAGAGAGATACCCACCATCTCAGTGCACACAAATATGAATCATTGTTTAGTATGCAAACACAGCTCATCCTAAAAATGAACCTTGTTCAAAGCCCTTACAATAGCCATAAAAAACAGGAGAATACCACTCTCAGGCTCTTTTGTGACCTCCAAGCGTCAAAGGTTGTCAACCCCAAACCTCTGTCTGGTGCTTTCCAAAAAATAGGGCTGGCCTCACTGGAAAGAATCTCAATAGATCCACCATAGTAGAAGAAACAATCTCCTCCTCTAGATTGCACATCCATCCTTTGATCATAAATTGATCATCAACAGGATTTGTTTTAGAATGTTTTGCCATTCCAACCAAAGTCAGAACCCTGCAGACACCACACACAAGTTCGTTAGGCAGTAGAACAAAAATAAAATAAAATATTCTCAATGGTGCAAACTACAGTGCATGAGAGGGGGTGGAAGAACTGATGATGGATTTCAAATGAGAATATGCATATGGATATGTAGGACAACACACACCACAACAGAGCATATTACAACCAAAGGCCTGATGGAAGATCTGATGTAGATTGGTAGTTTCTTTCTTGTCTATGGGTTCAAGTTGTCTTTGCAAAAAGAATTGCAGAATCTGACTGCTGGATGCAGAAAGAAACAAATATATTGCAAAATCATTATACAAACATCTGCAGATCTTGAGTATCTATTGCAATTTTCAGAAGCAACAGGAAGACTTGTTTAGTCATGGTGATGGCTATCATCACTCAAGAGACATATATAACAAACTTCAAGTTGGGGAGTCTTGAAGGGCTCCAAGTACCACCAGCTCTTCTACTAGCACATGTATTTTCCTCTCAGCCAAAGAAAGAAAGAAAGAAAGAATTAAACCCTAAAGAAACCTGGGTCTGTGGACTACTTACTCACCTTGACATCATAAAATTTGATGTAGAACCTTGAAGGTTGCACTGACAGTTTAGACTGTAGAATCTCTGCAAGTGCTGCACTCAGTTGCTTGTTTTTGTCTGGAGTCAAACCTCCGATGGAAACAAGCTCACCATATGCAGTAGGTTCTTCACTTCCTCCAAATGACATTGGTACGCCTCCTTTGAGTATTACCATCACATACTGCAAAGCAAAGAAAGAGGAAGGAACTCGTAGCTTACATACACTGCCCCCCCCCCAATGAAAAAAAACAAAAAACAAAAACCAGGAGACAAGAGATAATATACACAAACATCAAAAAACACAACAAGTTGCAACAACCAGACAAGACCCAAAAGGAATTTACAGATTCCGGCTTGCCGAGGATCCTTGCCACGGTCTTGCTTGCATCCTTGAGAATATCCGAAGTCACAACACTGTCCACGGGAACGTTGGTCTGCAGATTCACAGTCGGCATGATGGGTGGCACCCGGGTGGCTCCGAGCCAGGCAAAACAAGAAAAATCTTTTTAGTTCAAACTGCAAACCTTGATCAGCTCCAGCACAAAAAGCTTCTGTGCTCCAAATTCCCTTGCGATGTGCGGAGGGGCTTCACCTAGTAGCTCCCGAGCGAAGGGTTTATTTTGGCATATTTTTTCAAATTGTAAAACCTTCAAGCTTGGTTTAAAAATCTAGTACATTATTGGTTTCAACACTTAAGTGTTGAATAATTAATTAAGTTAGTAAAATGCATTTTGGGGCATATAATATTATTTTTTGGGTTGCATTTAAAAAATATTATTATTTATAAATGAAGATTTTAATAATTTTCATCCATTTGGTACAAAACAATGATGATTACATTTTGTGATTTTTGTTTGCATTTGCATTTTTTTTAATAATTGTTATTTGCAATGCTTCAATTTATCTATAAAGATCTCAAAATGATTATAGGATGTGTGAAGGATTTGTGCTTTTGAGGATGGGTGAAAGTTTTAAATGGTGATTTTTATGAATTCAAAAATCTTGTGTTAGATTTTGTCATTTGCACCATGGTATCCATTGAACATTTGCCCTCAAAATATTCCATTTTCCACCAAAGTTCAAGGCTATGTTATTGGCAAAACAAACAATTGTGACAACAACAAAAAGAATGTGTTAATGACCATAACTTATCCTTTAGGTTTTCAAAAACATTGGCATTATGTAAATTGAAATTTCAACATTTGTCAAATTTATGAAAAAATATTTATTACTTGTGTCAAAAGTTTTATTAAAATTAAGAATATGCAAGATTTCAACTCTTAGGTTTGAATCGCAAACCTTCAAATGCAAGAACTTAAGACTAAGACAATTTAAACACATTAGATTGTCCCATAAACTTAAAAATAATGTGTTCATAAAATTTTCTAATCATCATTTGTGAAAAAATTTAGAATTAAAAAACCAAGTTAAGATTTAAAATTCAATTTTATTATTCGATAATTTGTTGCCAAATTTGATTAAAAAGTACGATATTGAATCCAAAAAAATTAAGGTAATTGAAACTAATTAGTTATCTAAAGTTCAATTTGCTTATCTAAAGAACTTGAACTTGTGTGAAATGAAACATCTTTCATAATTGTGATTAGCTCTATAATTTGGTTCTTATTATGTTGGTTGCATCAAAAGGGGTTATTTGGGATTTAGGAATGTATGAATTTATTGTAAGAACTTGAACATAACACCCATGTTGATGGGGCGTTGATATGTTGTTGACATGGCATTTATGGGACACATGGGAATGCATTGGGAGCTCACATTTCCCACATGTGAAGCCTTGTCCCCCACATGGGAATGCATGTTTTAGGGTTGGGACCCCCCCCCCCCAAACCAAATTTTTTTTGCTAACGGATTCGTAATTAAAAATGGAGGAGACGAATCCCAATGGGGTACCGACCTCTTTCCCCTAAAAACCCTAATTAGGGTTTCTCTTCTTTCAGTCCACATTTGCAATGGAAAGGACAGCCGGGTAGGTAGGAAAGTAGGTACCTACCTACTTACCTACCTATCTACCTACCTACCTACATACCTCGGCGACATGAGTGCCCAAATATTCCCCAAAACCCTAATTACCCGCCGCTACAGTTCATGATGGAATGGATAAATGTGTCATTTACTATTATTTACTGCGCTAGGTACGTCGGTAATGTAATTTTGTAACGACTAGTTATGCTACTTTTTTTTTACTTTAAGATTAAAAAAGTCACAAGTCCCTACTCCAGTTCGAGGGTTGTTGGGTGTTGGAGGGAATTTCTTTGGGATCTTTTGGTTGTTCCCAATGTGTTCCCACGAAGTTCTCACTTTGTTCCCATCCTTTTCTCAACATGTTCTTCAAGTTCTCAATGTGCTCCCCCCGACATGTTCCCAATAGCACCTCAGCTTATTACCCCAATATTCTGCAGTCTCCTCCATTTGGGTTTAGGGTTTAGGTTACAAAGAGGAGAACTTAGGCCAAAGCATAGGTTTTTTTTTTTTTTTTTTTTTTTTTTTGGGGGTGGAGATTGGACCAATCAAAGATGCCCATCACAACCAAAACAAAAGAAAATTGAAACATTGGGTGTCCCCACAACTAATTATGATGATTTGATTTTTTAGGTCATTTAAATTTGCAACTTAGGGCCACTTTAGATGATGTTCCAAAGTCAGGTGTCAAATGTAATAATAAAGCAATCCTATTGGATGAGACCCATATATTGGACCCCCAGCTTTTAGATGAGGGTCCAAGACCAAAAAGTGGCAAATCGAGGCTAAACTTAACATGGCAACCACCATTTGGGAGGGGAAAATCAATCGGTTCACATCCCAAAAAAAAAAAAAAAAAAAAAAAAAAAGAAAGCTGAAAAGAGAGCTCATGATGCAAGCTAAGGGCCACTTTAGAAGAGGATCCAAGGGCCAGGGTCCAATGAAATATAACAATCTTATTGGATGAGAGCCATAAAATAGGACCTTCGATGTGGCCTTTCGATGAGGGTCCAAGACCAAAAAAGTGGCAAATGGAGGCTAAATCTACAAGGCCCCATTTTGGAGGGAAAATCAATCGGTTTGAACCCCCCCCCCCCCCCCAAAAAAAAGAAGGAACAAAGGGGAGCTCATGATTTGAAGAACCAAATGCAAAGCTAAGGACCAAGACAAGGTCCAACTCAAGGATTCAATTTGGTTTCAAATGGGTCCAAATTTGGTTCCTTGGGATTTGGACCCTCTAGGACCCCATCTATAGAGGGGCCTAAAGCTACTCTCGACCCTACAGTTAATAATATTGGAGTGTTTTACGACGGTAGAGTTCGGTAGAGAAATGGGTCACTAGTTACTTACTAAAGGACACTACGTTGGCGCCCTTTTTCTCATGTGTTTTTGTTGGCTTCGTTTTCACGTCGCAGTCGTCGCCGGCGTCGTCTTCGCGCTTGTTCTGTTTTGCTTTATTTTGCTTTGCTTTGCGCTGCTCTGCAACGCTACTGGACGGAAAACTCCATCGGGAGAGCAGCATCTGTTTCGATTACTGTTAACTGGTATGTAAGGAGGAAGAAGAATTAGGATTGGATCCTTGCCTTGTTGCTGCGTGCCTGGTTGCTGTTGTTTCTTGAATTGTTTTCTTTTACTTCTGATGAATTGTTTTCGGGGGGACTGATCAGTGTGTAGGCTCCAGACAAGAACGTCATTTACACAGAAACCTTAAGCCTTAGCAATACTGCTTTGGTGGTGCTGGATAGGTAGAACCGTGGCAATATTCTGGTGGCTGATTGTCTGGGGCATGGTGCACTTGTGTTTTCGTTTCCTTCCTCGTAGAATTACTTCAGAATGATGCTTTTGTGGTGTAATTTGGAGGGTGCAGGATGCTTCAACCACCACCCTCTACGTAGGTCAACCTAGCTTACATTCTTGTCTTTACAGGGATAAGCTAGTATGAAATGAAAGCTTAGCTTCATAAACTTGTTGTGCCTTCAATGAGGCTAACATGAACTACTTGGGTTCATTCTTTCTTCTGAATGCTTGTCAACATCATGAAATGAACCTTCCTAGTACAGAGATGATTTCTATTGCATTTTATTTGCCTCTCTTACCTGTGCATACACCAATGGGTAGGTGTCAGAAGTCTCTGCACTGTCGATTTCATGCAGAGAGCACGTCCAGAGTGATATTTGAACACTCTTTTTCCTCCAATTTCAGTCTTCCCATTTAGTTCAATTTACACAATTGGTTGCACAAGTCATGATTCTAGGTGGAGAGCTGAAATTTGATGCCACAGAATTGAATGATACCGATTTTTCCTGCAGAAGCCAAAACCTATTTAGGTTCCTCAGCACTGCACATATGAAGGACAATCAAAGCATGAAAGATCACATGGATCGTCAGGAGAAGGATCAGGGTACAGAGAGTGGGCACCAGATTGTGGAGGGTCCATGCATTCCTTCTGTGGAATTGAAGTTTGCAAAGCTGGCTTTGGAGTCTTCAGGTGGTGTGAATGCAAGCTGTCCAATCAATGATGTGAGTGGGGCAGGTGGGTCAAACGTCTATGCAGATCACTGTGCACCTTGGGAGACCAATGAGAAAAGCCTGAGGGCGAAAGAAATTGATGAAGAGCCCAACATTACTGATTTAGCTGGGCAAGTGTCAGGTGACAACCGATCTGAAGAAGGTAAAATAAAGCCCAGACAAAAGAGAAAAAACAATGGGAATAAGAGTGCATCCCAAACTAGCGTTGGTGTGGTATTTGCATCCAAACAAGAGCCTGTACAAAATGTACAGAGCCTTCAAACAGGAAGATCATGTGGTAAGAAATCATTACATTCCATATTGTAGAATTTACTTTGAACTGCTATACATGGCAAAAGATCAGAAGCATATAAACCTTCTTGAACATGTGCTGCTTGCAAGAGTGATGATGATAAATGAAGCTTTTATCTGAAGAATGGCATGTGCCTGCATGGATATGGAACATAAGATGTGTTGCAATTGCACATCCACTGCTTATGCACTAGTGGCAACAGCACTTAATCTCAGAGGCAGAAGTAAAAGATGTTGCTTTAACCCTCACCATGTAACCTGCAATGCTTGTTTTCTTTTTTAGTTTTCAACTTCTGGTTTATGTGATACTAATTTTCTATAATCACGAGGGCAGACCGAGGAAGTGACAGAGTCTCTACAGCGAATGGAGAAGTTCATTGCAAGAAAATGAGTACTGCTGGTGATAGTAAGAAGGATGCTCAAGGAGGATCTGTTGTTTTTTCATCCTGCCACCAGATGTCTGAGCAATCTCAGCTGAATATACACAACCTGTCTCACCCTGCATTTTCTGCCTGGGATCAAGAAGCAGGTAGACTAACTTTCCAAGGTGTGACTGACTGCATGCATTTTCTCTACATATTTTCACACTGCATTAGAGAAACGGGTGGGGTGACTACCAGGTGTTCTTTTAGCACCCTTCCCATCTGTTGTTTTATGATACTTTCTGTGGAAGTTATCTCTTTGAAAGTCATGGTATCTCAAGTATTTAGTTAGTTGAGGGTGTTGGTTGTTGTATCTTTCTTGTCATCTGGCATAAGGAATGAGGAATCCTTTCATTGTTTTAAAGTGTTGGCAGCAGGCAGTCTTTGCTAACTGTAAAATGCAATCTGTTGGTGACACTCTCATCTTTCAGATTCCTTGATTACAGATGGATGGGATAATGTGATTGAGGCATTGGCTGACAATGCAGTGGAACCTATAACTGGAAATGGAACATATTTAGCAAAAAATACATATTCTCTTAGTGATGTGGGATGGCAAACTGTGACAAGAAGTAAAGGAAAGGCAGTTCGTGCGCAGCAGCAAGCTGAACCAGAACGACATACTGGTGGAGGAACTTTGCTGAATGGAAAGATGAAAAATCAGATCAAAGTTGTTGGGATTGGCTCACAGAGTACTGTGCACCCCAAATTCAATGGGGTAAAATTGGGTGGGACTACTGTCAATGCAATACCAGATGGACAAGCTTGTGGGAATGACAGGCAACCGAAACAGATATCAACCACATGTGTATCTGGAAACATCACAAAAGTGCATGTTGATCCTGACTTACATGAAACTGAGCAGCAGAAACAAGGAATTAGCAGCTATAGATACGCTGCTGACTCAACTTCTCTATCTAGCAATGATTTCTTGATGCCGTGCACCAAGGTGAATCCTGCCACTGTGCTCCAGAGTCTCTTACCACCAGCGAGAGTTAAAAGCTCAGATGAGCAACATGGTTGCATTTCAGGTATGCATTGCTGCTCCTGCAGCATAGTCAATCAATGTAATAGCTCATTGCATATGGTTCTTGTCAATGGCCTTTGATTACCACATTATTCATGCATTTCACAATGTGGTTCTTGAATCCATAGAAAGCAACTCATTTTATGCCTGACATGCTCATTTGTGTCAGGTGTGCATAGTGGAAGCATTCTATCTGCAAAAGCTGCCAATGGAGCAGAGTATGAGGCCTGGGATCAATCCCTTGACCAGTACTCGGACCTGGATGATATGGATGATTACAGTGATGACATCCTCAGTGATGACTATGCCTCGGATGTGTCAGAACAGAGTCACAGAACACTGAAGAAGTGGAGATGCTTTCAAGGGTTTTTCCAGGATCTTGAATCCTTGAGCACTGACCAGATACAAGAGCATGACCGGCAGTGGCATTGTCCAGTATGTCAGGGTGGGGTGGGTGCTGTGGATTGGTTCCATGGATTTGGACCCTTGATGGCACATGCCCAGACTATGAAATCCCGTCGGGTAAAGCTCCATCGTATCTTCAGAAAAGTTTTGGAAGAGGAATTGCGACAAATAGGCGTGGGTGCAAGTGTAATTGATGAAAGACCCTTTGGTGGCAAATGGCATGGGCTTGATGTTGATGATGAAGCACAGAACCCACTGATAGTCTGGCCACCGATGGTTATTGTTCAAAATACACAGTTGGAGATGGATGATCAGGAGAAGGTTGAAGGCCCTATTTTTATGTTTTTGCATCTCTATGGTCCTGAAAGTTGCATTTGCTGGTCTTGCTAGGGATTGTAGTGTGTGTATAGACTTCAGAGTTTGAGGCTGATCTATATCTAGATTTTTCCCTGCATCAGGATTAGCAGGATTCTCTGGTATGGTGGTCTCTCCTGTATACAGTGTTATTTCTAGACCATTGGGGGGAGTGTCCAGAGTATAAGAAGTGTATATACCATTTGTACGTGTGTGCTTGCAGTGGGTGGGTATGGGGAATAAGGAGCTGCTGGAGTACTTCAAGGAGTATAACCCTATGAGACCTCGGCATGCATATGGGCCTCAAGGTCACCGTGGAATGAGCATCCTGATGTTTGCAGAGTCTCCAACTGGTTACCATGATGCTCAACGTCTGGATAAACACTTCAGAGATGCTAGACGTGGAAGGGATCCATGGAACAACATTGGGAAGCTCCTTTATCATCCAGGGGGAGGTGGAAAACGTATCCTATATGGCTACATGGCAAGCAAGGCAGACCTTGACATATTTAATCAGCATCACAAAGGTGGAATCAAGCGCAATGGCTGTGGCCAACATTAATTTGTGATGGTCCTGTGTCGATTATCTTTGTTTAAAACTCCAATGTTTCTCTCAGGTCTCTGTTACTGCTTCATCCATGAGCAACATAGGAAACTGCTAAATCTGAATTTGAAAACTCCGATATGTTTTATCTTGAATTCACAGCAGTTTGCCAAACTTTTTGTCTTGGAGCCTTCTTCTGCAGTGATATCTAATTCTCTGATCTCCTCTGTTTGCCACTTATATGCAAGCCAAGTCTGTTTGGGGTTGTGACCATTGCAGGAAGGACCCTTCTAAAATTTGCAGTCAAGCGGTTACAAGAGGTAGTGCTAGAGCCAATGCACCGGATGCATGATCAAGACAAGAAGGTATTGAAACTACAGAGCAAAGTGGATAGAGAGAAGGAAGTTTGTGAAACTTTGAAGAAAACAGTGAGCACAGTGTGCCACAATTTGGTGCTACGAGAGCAAGAACTCAAGGTCCTACGGAAAAGGGCGGAGGAGCAAAGTATCAGGAACAAAGAAGAGGTATACTTTGCCATTTGTATACTCTGCTATGATGATACAGGCAATGCCATGGGGTTGATGTTATGGGAATATGAAGCACTATGATTAAGCATCTTACTGACCAGTCATTGCTGAAAGCCAAAATGACTAATGCATACTCAATATGTTAATCCCAAACCTGAAAGCTTGCTGCACATGACGAGATATAGCCTTATGGTGGTTGTTCCAGCTGAAATGCTTGATGCAGACACATGTTGATAAGCAGGGGCGTAGCCACGGCATAGGCACACATAGGTGCTGCCTATGCTGGGATTGCCCAGAGTGCCTAGGCCTATGCTAGATTTGCCAAGGGCCCAGCCTACTCGTGGTTGATTACAGTGTAATGAGTATTGAGTGGTGACTCAGGAGAGACCAGGATCCGGCTCTGATCAATCACCACTCAATACTCATTACACTGTAATAAAGACGTGCACTGGATGAAATGACATTTTTCGAAAACTCAAGACGTACACTAGAGAAAATAAGTTTTTTAGATATTGAGACGTACACTGGAGAAAATGACTTTTTAGGGTGAGCCTATGCTGACTTGAGAGGCTGGCTACGCCTCTGTTGATAAGTGGATATGAGCTGAGCATGATACTACCATGTTGCATGCAGCTAGATGAGTTGGAGGATTACTTCAGAGTTGAGAGAGATCAGCTGACGGTTGAGGTCACTGAGAAGGAGGAAGAGCTTGTGAAGTTAAGGGAGGCTTTTGATCAGGCTCACTTGCAGCAGTGCCAGAAACTGGAGTTGGAGCAATCTAACATTCCTGAGGAGGGGCTTTCCAAAGATGACCAGGAGCAACAGCAGTCTTTGTACTTTCTTCAGTCTCTCCTGTTCATTGATTTTAGTCTCTGCTTGTTGTTTTGGTCATTCTGTCAAGTTCGAATTGGGAATATTGGGAATGTCAGCCATTAGTGCATTGGAGAGAATTCCTTGTAATTCCCATTCTGATGGAACCATTAATGGTCAGTCATCTTTTGAACTCTTCAAATTTGCATGCAGGAAGGAAAGGGAAATTGCAAGAGAGAGAGAGATGGTTGAAGGGAATCTGTGTGATGCTAAAGCTTTTGAAGCAAAGCGAGAGAAGATGCAACAGCGTCACCATGAGCTGCGTTTAGAGTTTCAGCGCCAGCAGCAAGCAGCTGCACTTGCATTTGAACAGCAGCTACTGGATGAAAGGGCAAACTTGGTGAAGATTTACCAGATGAAGAGACTCTGCTGAGGATCAAAGTTCTGGGTGAGGACCAATATGTTGAAAGCAATATCACCATTTCCTGCAATATGTCAGTTCCAGTGTGGCAGGTTTAATATCTTCAGAATGAAGATTGACATGTTGTATTGAGACCTCTAAATCAGGAATTTTCCAATAATGCTTGGACATAATCTGGTTATTACTTATGTGAACCTGTGTTGCTAACAGTTGCCTCTGGAAGTCTTACTGCCTTGTTAACTGGTTTGGGAATGACAACTGGTTTGGGGTGCCAGGACAGCAAAGGCATCTGAAGTCAATAGTATCTCACAGGTTATGTGTGGAGAGTTCCAGCTTTCAGATGTGATTCTAATTCAAGGTTTTCTTTGCTCATGTGATAGGAATAAATCTTCAAAATGCTACAGATGGGTACACAGGGAAGTGTACAAGGGTATCAGTTGGGAGGATGAGCCGTGCATCAAAACTTTTTGGTGGTTTTGCAAAGCAGACTTACTGGCAATTTTTGGAGCAAAACGGTTCACATGCTTTGGCACCTGTTTTCAAGCAAACAGAAAGAGAAGGGGCGGGGAGGGGGGGTTGCAGGAGGAAGTTGGAAACTATTTGTGGGAACTTCTTTTCTACATGTGAATTTGAAAGAATTGTTTCTTGGCTCTCTCTGGGGTGAGCAAAATGGCACCAAACATACTTGAATGGAGAAAAAGTGTTTTGTGATGAAATATGTGGGGTTCAAGAATGGCATTCTACTGAACTTAGAAAGCACTCCAAGAAGACATGAAAGGAATGTGAGAAGCATGAATACGTTTCCTGCCGTGTTTTGGAAGAGAAACAGAAAAAGTATGAAGCCATTATTTTAAGGGAGAGAGAGGACTGTGAGTCATGTTGATTTTATTAGGTCTCACATTTTTGAGGGGATGTGTGTTGACCAGAAATTTTCCTAAAACTTCAAAAGTGCCACCCACCACACTTCTTTCTCATCTGTTGCCCAAAATTCTGCGCTTTTGTACAATACCCAACGAAGTTAGTTGTGAATGTTTACTTGATTGAAACTTCTGTACGCAACTTCTCTTCAAAACCGAGCACATAGTTCCATGCAAAGAGATGTAAAGCTTTTTCCATCATACTATCATAGAAATCCTTTAGTCCTTTTCACTATACTCCAAAAGTCGGAAAGATTGACAACACCCAAAAAAACACTTATTGTCAAAAGCAACGAAAAATCGCCATCCAGTGATTTTATTCACCAAGGAAAAAACCAATTCCATGATCTAGTGTTTTTTTAAATTGTTTGTCATGTTGCCAAATTGGCCATCATCAACACAAAAATTGAGACAAATCTGGCAATATACTAGGTGGTATGAAAGAAATTTTGCAAAAAAAATTCTTTAATACTTTGACTACCTACTACAAACTGTATAAATCTAGTGAAATTTTTTGTTAAAGAAATTGAAACTTAGTGATTTAGGGTCATTTTTTCTACAACAGAAAATCCTTTGCAAGTGTGTTCAAATTATATTTTTGAGGTTCAAAAGAATCTAAAATATGCTCCTGAAAAAAAAAAAAAAATCCCAGGAGGAAGAGGAAACATGATTTTTCACATACCCACCACCACTCATCATCACTACGACTTTTTTTTGGGGTCCACATGAAACCAAACAATTGGGAACAAGTCTGTTGTGCCTGCCTTTTTTTAACTCTCCTTTTGTGCTCCCTTAAGGATTCCCTGAAAAGCTCCTTATAAGAGGATCATGTATATGGGGGGGGGGAGTTGGACATGCACCTGATGAGCAATGAGTTTCAATTATTATCTCGAACATAGTCAGTGCATTTTAAGGAATGAAAATGTACAAACGACAATACTTTTATTCACAATAAGTTTGGTTCAATGGATAAGGGTGAATGTATGTATGTATGTCTGTATGTTTGTATGTGTGTGTGTGTATGTATGTATGTATGTCAGGCTCCCAATTTCACAAAGTTTTTAGGCATTTTGGGCACACTCTAGAACATTCAACAAGTAACTCGGATGGTGACGTCTTTTTCATGAGATTTTTTAAGGTTTTTTTTTTAAATGTTGAACTTGTGCTCATTTGCTAGTTTCACTTTTGGTTTTGTTAGTTCTACTTTTGATGGGAATCAAGGGTGGGTGGTGAACACTCTAGTGACATGAATTGGGGGATGAGTAAAACTATGCTCCTTGTAATATATTGACTAGATGGAGTTCATATTGTTTGTTTGTTTTGTATGTTTGTGACATTGAGAGATCTCGAAAACCATAGCACCTCTTGTCACATGCTCAGTACCATGGGAAAGCACTTGATGAATAGGGGCGTGGTGCACCGAGTTACTTTAATATTGTTTTAATCTACGATGAAGAACTTGTTGAATATTAACTGAAAGTTCCTTTATATTAATTATAAAAATCATAGGAGAATTTGTGTGCACTCTTGGTATTGTTGGAAAGTTGTCAATGAATAAATAGGATTTAATGAAGGTCATTTGGAAATTCTTAGACCTGAGTAAGGTACAAGAGATTTTGAATTTTGAGTAGTTTTTTTTGCATTGGGAATTTAACTAAATTAAAATGAGGAAGTGGGGTCGATTGGGAACGGAATAGAACACAATGGTGATATGCGGAAAAATGATAATAGAACTTGTTCTAAAGGTAGGATAGAAATTTTATATTTGGAGTGTTTCACATTCTAAACCACAATATTTGTGATGGCCAAACCAAGTGCACATCACCAAAAAACATTAATTCAAATTGTGAACTACACTCACAATTATTTAATGTCAATAACAAATAAGGTTTAGGGAGGAATAATGGCATGGACTTTCCAACTAAAAATAATTTTCTTTTGGTTTATATATATATATTAACCATAAAATACTAAGCCTAACAAAAGTGAATGCACTTTATATATTTACATATTTTCAAAGGTAAAATTAATATTAAACTTGATAAAAATAATAATAATAATCATATGGATGTAAAATCAAATAAGCTCTAATAATGCTAAAAATATTTCACACCATTTGCCATAATTTCCAAAATACATGACAACCAAATGCTGGCTTGTTCATGCATACCTAGGTTGTGTACCACTACAATAAAATAAATAAATAAAAATAGAAAATTCCCTTCACCCTTACTCTACTTGGGCACACTTAACAAACCACATGGCCTAGTCAAAAATTATACATAAAAGGTGAATCTTTAAGAAACCGTGAGAAAAATACATAATAAAAAGCGTATTTCAAATTTGACCATTAAACGTAGACAACCAAATAGGGACAAACATGCCCAAATATTTTGTAATTTCCTTAACAACCATTCCACATATCATCCACTAGTGTTTTGATGTTGTTTACCTAAAATTGAAGGTCAAGGTTTTGAACCTTGTAACCAATTGGGGCTGACTCCTATGATCTTCTCGGGGTTATGGTTGCTCTAGGGTTGTTAACCAAGTCTCTCATCAAGTCAACACAAAATCCCAAGTTCATTTTTCCACCAAAATGCAAAAGAGCCACATGATCCACATGGTTAGATTTTAGATGCTTCTTCTTTGGAATGGTTACTAGATCTCCACAACTTCTTCAAATAGTGGGAATTGAGTCTCTCTCTTCAAATACATGTGCAACAAATAGTGCCAGGTTTTGTGCACTTTTGCTTGCGTGACAAAAATGAGTACTAGAAAGCAAAATAAAACGTTGTGTTCACAACTTTTGACCTTGGGTTACGTCAACTTTGCAATGCAAAAAACCTACGCTGACAAACAGGTTGAGTTGAGTTGAGCCGTCATAAGATGAGAGATGTTTGTTTTTTCAGGTACTAATAGTTTCTATTACCAAGGGCTGTTTGAGAGTGTGTAAATGGTTTAGGGTTTAATATTGATTCACATTGCTACAATGTTCCTCAACATAACCCATGTTTTTCATTACTAACTCTCCACATCGCTACTACACTCGTATACAACATCATGTTGTGAACCCTACCAAACTTTATTAATAAAAAGCACCATTTGGGGAGAGGAAGAGGAAGGATAAAAAATGAGAGGATCCTAACTAAGTCCAAGTTGACTAGCAACAAGTCAATTGTGGAAGACTTAGAGCATCTGCATTGGCACACTCCACAACATGTTTTGGATGGAAAATATTACTAAATTTGTTGGCTTGGCTCAATAAATAAAATGTCTTTGGACTAGCATTTTTGCACTTGATGCTAAGGTTGGCAAACGCCATTGCACATCTAGACTCTTCTTGCTCTCGATTGACTAAGTTGTTGATCGATTGGTCTTGGTTTGGTTTCGTTATTAGTAGTCTCCCACCTTTTTACAGTCCTAGTTTCATCATGTTTCTGGGTGAGTCTTGAGATTCATGTAAAAGAGTAATGTTGGATGTGATGTTAGAATATTGGAAGCCTAAATATTGAGTGTAGGTGAAGCTGCTTTGACAACATGATAAAACCGTGGATATAAGAACTATGTACATGTCTTTGGATGAAGTACAACTGACCATAACTGAGTAATAACGGGCATCCAAGTTTTTTGGTTGGCAGATTTATTTTATAAAAAAATTTTAAAATCACTAAATTTTTTTTACTAAGTTCCAATAGAGTGGCAAATAATAGAAAAGGATGCTTGAAACTTATTATTTCTTTCATTTCAATTATTTTTGTTTGTAGCCATAATTGCTTTAGTCATCTTATGGAGACAATCAATCACCAGCACCTGAGTTAGATTACAAAAACTGAAAAAATGGAATTTCTGGGGTGTGTAAATTCAATGATTTTTTTTTTAGGGGAGGGGGGAATTTGGCCAAACTTTTGAGATCATAAAAATTAAAAATAATAAAATAATAAAACCAATTAAAATAAATAATAATAAATAAATAAATAAATAGAAATAAAACTCTGATCTGTAGGTGAGGCAATGAAAAGGTGTGGGTTAGGTTTGAGTTCTCAATCATAGACAAATGATGACTGACATCATGGATCACACCTACTTAGCCTGTACAACCCTCTCAGCTCACAACATTGGAATAAATTGTTCTCTACTGCCAAAGGTTTGAATAAGAGTTATAATGGAACAAAAAAATTGAGGAAAACATTACCATCCCCAGTACTGTAATGTCAAAACTAGGTTTGACAAACTTGGGTTGAGTCTACTATGGCAGCCCAGACAGAATGGAACTCAAATTGTTGGAGTAGAGTGGCAGCACCCAAACCTGTTGTGAGTTGTGACTAGTGTTGGCCAATTCTTGACTTTTATGAAGAAAAAACTCCAGTTCCAGTTCCAGTTCCAGATCCACATGCAAAATAGAACGTGGAAGAAAAAGAGAGAACTATGTTGTGGGTAGGTTGAGCTCACATTTGCTGGCCTGATTGAATAGCTCCCACCCAACAACTACTCACTCACAAGTCCTGAGCTTGCACCCTTGATGGTGCAATCAAATAGCTCCCACCACCCAACTACTCAAAATGAGTATGGTTTTAAGAGCAAGCTTTGGGCAGTTATCAGAAACCAGGAACAGAGCCTCGGGTGGTGGTGGTCGTCGGGGGAGGTTCTTAGGGTTCATGCCCATGGTTCTCAAACATAGATCCGAGCTGTCAGAACTGGTTGTGGATCAATGGTTTGAGAACCGTGGTGCGTATGCACCCTACAAGCCTCACCGACGCCCACCAGACCCACCACCAACTTCCCTTACCCACCAAGCAATAAATGCATGACATGGATCATGCATAGAATCTGGTTATCTACAACAAGTGAATTTGTTGTGCATATACCCATTCCCCTTACTACCCCCTCCCCCTTTGAGAATCAAAAATATATTCATTGCACATTGTCCATAGCTTTGGTTCACCCAACTGCTGCCCTCCATCATCATCATCATCATCTGCAAAAATGATTTCATCCACGGAAGGAAGGTCGTTCATGATTGTAATTTCCATTCATGGTAAATTTTCACTCAAACTTTGTTGCAAAAACTTTGTTGCAAATGTGCTTTTCTTGGAAGTGTAAAATGTGTGTGTTTCCAGCAAAAACTTGCCACTTCTGCAAATTTCAAAGAATTTAAAAGTACCAAAAAAACACCTAGTCAAATCACACCACTCACTCGTCATCACAGGCAACCTGCACACACAGCAAGTACTGTATAAGCTCATAAAGGTTGTTGCAAGTCATACCTACCCCTTAGGATGACTGCTTGGAAAGTAGTGGGATTGCTTTGCTTTGTCAAGATGATGTGACAAATTGAGATTGGTTGCAGAATACTTGGTCGTCACAAATAGCATCACCGATTTATTTACTCTCCATCTTTGAACTGAGCTTCGTGTCAACATGATTTGGTAGCTGTGGTCTGTTTCAGATGATGGATGACAGAAAACCTAATCTATTTTATTATTGGTGATGATGGGTAGGGTTGCAGAGCTGTTACTGGAGCTGGTTAGGTCACACTCCCAAGCTGCTTCCACGGACCACTGGATGGACATTGCTCAAGGCAAAAGGAGAAATATGATTAGCAAGCTGCCAGTTGAAAATCATACATGAAAAGAAGTTGCACAAAAATATTGCTTGAGATTATGGATGATCTCCAGTTGCCCACCCAGAATTGCCAGTTTCTTTGAGGAAACAAGCTGGTTGTTCTTTGATTTTTTTCAAAACCTAAAAAATACGCACTTATTTTACTCTGAATTGTTTTTGAAAACCTGGAACCAGGGGTTCATTGAAGTTGAAAATTTGCAAAAAAATCGGAACCAGAGGTTAGAACAAAATCAAAGAACCACCCAACACTGAGTTATATCATAGGAAGCGACTGTGCAAATTGTGGGCAAATTTGCTGTTGCGTTTAGCAATCAATAATTGGATAAAAATAATTTACATGTAGTTTGTACAGCTAATGTAAGCAGAAGTGTATATGAAACTTATGTGTCTGAGAGGTGTCCATGAAATGCCACCTCTTGAACAAGTCAGAAATTTGTCCATAATTTTTGTCAAAACAGTGGCGAATAGAAGAAAAAAAGAATGGAGTGGCAGTGAAACACATGCGTTTCACATAAACCACTGAGCCACTTCAAATGGAAACTAGTTAGCTATACAAGAAGAAGCAAGCACAAATGTGATAAAAATTTGCTGACCTTTAATGAGACCCTTCAAGGGTTGTCAAAAACTTGAACATCAATAATCATCATGTCATTTGCTTTCAGCTTGTGAAGATGATAGATGGATCTTAAGCTTGAGCTTTGCTTGCTAATTTCCTCCATATGGGGGTTGTTGAATTGTTCTCTCTATAACAAGAGTTTGACAATCCTTTGCAGCACCCTGTTATTGGGCTGGTGTTTTCTGCTGTATACAATGAAATCAAAGCCCAAAAATCAAAGAAAAAAAAAAATTGCCAGAAAAAGAAAAGAAATGTTGCGTGCAGCTCCTTTTTCTTTTGCTTTGTCATGAGAGAAAGAAGGCAGATTGGTTTGCAAAGAAGCTCCTGAGATTGGAGCAATGCTGCAGAGGAAGGTAGGCAAGCTCAGCAGCTTAAGTCAGGCAGCAAGGTGGGCATCACTGACAGGCATGCATACTTTTGCATCGGAGACTGAGCTCCATTTAATTTGTTGCTACTGTTTGCCTGCTGTCTGATGGCTGCTCAAATGCTCGAGTGATATGTCAAAGCTCCTCTGGTTGCAAATTATTCTTGAAGCAATCATATTCGTTCCCTGATTCACCATCGCTTCATGTCCAGTTTAAAACCCACCCAACTGCATCCATCCGAGACCTTAAACCCTAAACCCTATTGCCATGGGTGGTGGCGCAAGATGATAATGATGATTCTTCTTCTTCTCCAGTTTATTCGTAATCATATTCTCGTCCCGGAAGTGCATTGGCTTTGCGCTTTTCTCAACCATGTCAGAGAAAGGATGACAGATGATGGATGCAATACTACTACTACTGTCGTCTATGGCAAAGTTAGGAAATGCTGCCGCATATGAAGATGAAGAAGAAGAAGGGTGGGTAACTATGGGGTGGTGAAGCTGCACCATGCCTGAAGAAGCAGAAGAGGAACCAAGCTTCTCTTCCACCATAGGAAATGCTTCTGCATATGAAGAAGAAGATGAAGAAGCAAGCTTCTCTTGCACCATTTCCTCCTGCTCAATGCCGCAGCACTCAGGAGCTGGCATATTCAAGTCTATGATACTGTCCTCCTGTATTCTTCTTCTTCCCTTGTTTTGTTGCACAGCACCTTGAAGTCCAAGCCCTGGCAGAAGAAGATTTGGGGCAAACTCTTTCAGCAGCGCAGATGCTGGTTGCTGAAGATGAGCAGAAGAAGAAGAAGAGTAAGCCATCACTTGGGTGTTATGCTTCTTCTTGTTGTTGTTGTTCATGTTTTGTGTCCTGGGGGCGATAGCTTCTGAATTGGCTCCTAAATCTGCAGTAGTTGCAGCAGCAGCAGCTGCTCCAACAGCTCCTCCAGCAGCGCCAACCCAGTGGCATCGCTTGTGACCCCCCAAAGCTTGACCCGAATTGAACTGTCGATGACAGATTGAGCATTCATGCACCTTGTTGCTAGACTTTCTTGCAGAAAAGTTCAGCATCATTGGATCCTCACGATTGTTGCCACTGTCACAGGGTAATGGTGGCGGTGGTGGCAGAAGCTCTGCATCTTGCTCTTTGAGAGATTTGTGTGATGTAAGAAGATCTTGACGCTCCTCCTCATGTGGCAGCCACAGATGCCGAACAAGCTCTTCTTCAGCTTGAAGAAGAGAATTCTCATCTGGGCTGATAGTGCATTGGTCCTTGTTATCATCATCTTCTTCTTCTTCTTGGCTCTGATCATCCACCCTTCCAGATGCAGAGGTTCTTCTCTTCCTCCCTTTGGAATCTTGGCTCTGTTGCTGCTGCTGAGTTTCTTGGCAATCATCATCATCATCATCAGGATTGCCATTAGCATTTCCTTCGAATTTCTCTGCCACATTCTTCCTCCTCCTCCTCTTGGTGCACCCATCTTGATCCTTGCTGCCTCCTTTGCACCATGATTGCAGAGCAGGAGAGAGAGGAGGATTATCAACAACAACTTCAGCAAGCACCCTCTTAGGATGTAAGAGCATGAGAGCAATGGCAATGTCTTTGTGTACTTGTGTTTCTTCAGTAGTAGGTGTTGCTGAGAGCTCTTCTTGTTGTTCTTGTGGTTCTTGTTCTTGTTCTTGCTCTTGTGGAGCAGCAGCAGCAGCAGCAGCCTGCAAGGACGGTGGAACAGTTTGCCTCATTCTTCTCTTGGTCCTCTTCTTGGTCCTCCAGCCCCCCGGAGGAAGCAGTCTACAAGAATTGTTGTTGTTGTGCCTGGCGGAGGAGGAGGAGGTCGTCGTCCCGTTGATGTACGCAGCCTCGATGCTCTCGGCATCACTGTCGTCAACATCCCAAGCTCTTCTTCTTCCTCCTGCAGCTGCTGGCAAGTGCCGTGAATCCGGTTCCGACTCCGATTCCGCATCTGTTGTTGCTGCTGCGCTCGGAAGCACCACCACCGGGAGCCTGGGACGCTTCTTTTTCCGCCAAGAAACAAGCCCATGACTGTTCCTGTTGCTGTTGTTGTCGTCGGCGTTTCCAGCAGCAGGAGGAGGCTGAATCCCTCGCCACTCTCGCTCGGGATGGCACCGCATGTGCCCGAAGAGAGCTTTCTTGGATCCGAATTTCTTGCCGCACTCGGTGCAGGAGAGGAGCAGCTGCTGCTTCTCTTCTTCTTCCGCCAGCAGCAAGCCGCCGCCGCCGGAGGAGCTCCTCCGCGCTTCCTTGCTTTGATGGTCCTCAGTTGCTGCTGCTGTTGATGCAAGCACCAGATCAAGATCGAAACAATCCTCCTCCTGCTCTCGAAACCTCTGACTGCGCTTGGGATTCAGCCGAAGAAGGTACTGAGGATCATCGTGCTGTTTCTTGTGCAGTTCCAAGTCCTTGGAGGTCTGGAACTCGTCGCAGCAAATCTGGCACATGTAGCTGCTGCTGGTTCCCGAGTCTTCTGTCACCTCCTCCTCCATTTCTTCCTCCTCTTCCTCTTCCTCCTCCTCCTGCTGCTGCATCTTCTTCTTCTTCTTCTTGGTTGCTTCTTGTGAGCTGAACGAGGAGTAGCCAAGAAGAAGTACCGATGTCGCCTCCTCCTCATCCGAATTCCAGGTCTGTGCGTGAGAACCGCCGTGAGCGCGCATGTGACCTCCTAAAGCTCGACCGCAACGGAACTCTCTCTTGCACAGCCGGCACACATGGGATGAAGCTGCAGCTGCTGCTGCTACAACTTCTTCTCCTCCTCCATCAAGATCTGAGGCGGCGGCAGAAGAATAATCAGACGCAATCAGACTGTTCTCGACGGAGCTCCTCCTCCTCCGTTTCAACTGCTGCTGGTGCTGCTGCTGCTTGACGACCTCCAGCTGCTGCTGCTGATCCTGTTGCTGCCCATTTCCACAATCTTCCCCGGATCCAGTGACTTCTGAGTCTTCGCGTCCTCCTGTGCTTCGTGCTGCTGTTACAGTTGCAGCTGACAAAGTCTTTCCCTTCTCTTTGCTCTCCGAGCTTCCGAAGAAGGTCCACGATTCCGGATCTGCAGTTGCTACTCCTCCTCCTGCACCCTCCTCCTCCGAGCTCCCTCCACGCACGCTACTCCCCTGCTGCTCCTTGGAATCACTACTCTCAACAACCCCAGGATCCACATCCATAGCTGCAAGCTTCTGCTCAGCTGCTTCTATCATGATCCTGGTCAGTCCCTGCTTGCAGAGCTCAAACCGGTTTGCTTCTGTCTCTGTCTCTCTGTCCTACCTAGAAAACTCGTTCCAATGTAACTCGCGAATTGTTTCTGCCGATGTCTCTTCTTCTGCTATTACGAACTTTTCCATAAAGCAGCTCCTCCTCCACGACGGCGGCCAGCTGATCGGCGTAGAGCTCTACTACTGTCCCTCCTCCACACCTCACTGACTAACCAATGTCCCCACGAATTGCGCCCAAAATCTCGGAAAACAACAGATCCAAACGGAAGATACCCACAATCCCCAAAACTCCAGCAAAAAGATTGCTTGCTACCAAAGCTAGAGCAGGCACTCCAACACCCACAACTTCTGTTGTACTACAAGCAAGCAAGCAAACAAGCCAGCAAGAACCAAGCTGGTCTCTGTTTCTGGAGCTACTCAGCTGACCAAAGCAAAAGTTCTGGACCGAGTCTCTTCCGCCATGAGATCTCTTTCCCCCTTCTTCCCAGCTCCTCTCTCCATTCCCAAAAGACCCAAACAAAGCTGAGGCAAAAGATCTCCCCACCTGCAAATTCAAGCTCCTCCTGTCGACAAGTGTGTGTGTGTGCGCGCGTGTGCGTGCATGTCTTTCTGTCTCTCTCTCTCTCTCTCTCACAAAACCCAAATCCAAAATCACAACTGAAGAGCTACTCTCAATCTCTTCTCTGTGCCTCTGTGTCTGTGCGTGGAATTTTCTGTGTGGAATTTTACGCGTCAAATCCCTTCACTCTCGAGGCAACAAAGATCTGTGCATCTGTAGCGGGCGTGCAGCGCTGTGAGCTTTGCGCAGCAACGGAGGGAAAGGACCGGTAGCCCAGTAGACCGGTAGTACGCAAGCCCAGCAGTGCCAGAGAAGTTGAGCTGCCTGCCAAGCCAGTCCAGTCCAGCCTTTTGTTTTTTACTGGCGGAGTTTCGCCAAAAAGCGAATTTAAAAAAAAAGATTTATTCGAAAACAAAAGTGTGTCTATGTGCTTTTCAATCGCCGTAAGTAATAAATTTTTAATAAAAAATCGCCAGATCTCTTTATTTAGTTTCCAGTGTTTTAGCCAAATAGTTAGAAGGATAATTCGAAGATTTATTTGATACTTCTTCACTTGGTTTATAGCCATATTTTTGGCTACATCTGACGATCGCCAGTTTTTCTACCTTCTTTCTGTCGATGGTCGTCACTGTGGCTCTAAAAGAAAATTCCTTTTTAAGAAAATCCTGCCTGCCAGAAAGAAAAACTCAAACGACATGCGTGCGTGCGTGCGTGCGTGCGACTGACCGATGACGGTGCAGGGAAAAAGAAAAGAACGAAAAGAAAAAGAAAAAACATAAACGGGCAGTCAAAGAACGGGCAGCCGTAGAGGCAAGACTCAAGTTTGAAGGCCTAGCTAGGACCTATCCATTTAGGGCCGGCCGGACTAGTCAAGGGGCTTTCGCGGGTTCTGCCTTTGTCTGACCCGGCGTGAAGGAGCAAGGTCGCCACGATGGGGTCCTTGACTTGCAGGGTTTTTTTTTCAAAAAAATTATATAAATTTGGCTATAGAACAGATATGAAAGTAATTTAAAATATTCCTTTAATTTTTTTCGTACTTTCTTATTGAGAAATATGGCGATTTATCAACCAGAAAAAAAATCTAAAATCTGGCGACTAGAAAGCCAAAAACAACTAGTCGATTTTTATTTTTTTTTAAAAGGCCAAAACTGGCTAAAATTTAGCCAGAAAAGAAAAAACGATGAATCCATGACTAGAAGTCTAGAACAGCTGCTTTTGAGAAGCCAATTCTGGCAACTGGAACTGCGACTTCCGTACTAGATTCCAACGTGTTCTCAGCATGTCATCATCTTCACAAGGAGAGGACCGTACTCCGTACCTTCGGTGCCCGCTGATTTTCCAGCACTTTTAAATGGCAGAATCGGCCGCCATGCCCAACTCAGTAGGCAATTTCCTGCTTCCTTATTCTACTAGTTTACAGCCTACCTACGGACTTTTATAGCTCCAGAATGTGACCTAAGAGGCAGAATATGCTCCCCTAGGGTACGTTCTCTAGCACCAGAATATGCTCCCCTAGGGCGAGTTTTCCTCTAATTGAAAGACCCAATAAATAAATCCTTTTTTTTGCCCAAAATTTTCCTAACCAACAAATTTTGGCCTTTTATTAGGAGGGTTGAGGGGTACCCAAAAGGCCCCTTCTAAGGACCTATGAAAGTTCTAAGGACCCTTTTCTAAGGACCTTTAGAAACTGCTCTAGTTTAGATATTACCAATTTTTTTGCACTATTTTTTTTGAGGGCAAAATAAATGGGGGGAAACTTAGTTTTCCAGCAAGGTACTATGGTAGTGTCCAAGACCCCATTTTAGCTAATTTTGGCAGCCAGGCAAAGAGCCCACCCACATTCATAGGGTTAAGGGGGCCCCATGTTTGGGAAATAGAAGGGGTTACTTTTAGGTACTTAAATTTTTCTCTCCTACTTAAGTGCAAAAGGGGCTAGTGATTTATTTTGGCTTGGATGCCAAGGCATTGTTGATCCTAAGTAACTTACAAAGCAACTCATATAATCCAGCTTTTCATTTTAGGGTTTGGAGTGACTTCAACAACATATTTCTCCATGTAATTTAATTTAATTTTTGGTTTTTTTTTTCCTCATTTTTGTGATTTAGCCAAGGTGGTGGTCATCTATGAGTTGATTTTGCCAAATTTGCCTATTAAAAAATATGAAAGAAAAAAAAAGTTAAACATCTTTTATATATATATAGGTAAATGCCAAATGGAGAGACCACACTATATTTATGTCTTGAGTGTGTTGAAAGTTTGGAAATCACTATTTGTGATGGGCCAATTAAAGAGACCCATATGGTCAAAAAATGATTTAAATTGTGTATTTAGCCTCACATCTACTAGAGTGCAGGTACCCTACCATAGTAGCTTGGCAACTTGGACACATCTCTCTTGAATAATTAATACATTTTTGACAAATACAATATCCCTAAAACAATAAACATTTTCCACCATAAAATTTGTTATTTGAATTTTTTTTGGTTGAAAATTTCAGCATTTCTGAAAATAATATAAATAGGTCAAAGCTACCAAAGCCTCAAGGTATAATGGAATTTTGTTTAGGGTTTAGATAAAGGTATATACAAACATGGGTTATGGTATTACTTTATGGTCAATGAAATTGTTGGGTTTGGTGATCTAATTTTATTTTTCATAGTTAACTTGAGTAATAGGGTTTGGTAGGTTTGTGAGAATTTGAGAGGAAACCCATGGAAATGGTAGAGAAGTGACCATTATTTGCAATGGGTTAGTAGAAGAACAAAGTTGTGTGTAGGGTTTAGGGTTTAGTTATCTTGAGTGAAATAACAATTCAATGTGTAATAGCTATTATTTGCAAACATGATAGATCTTGCACATTACTTGTGAGGTGCTCTCAAAGTGAATTTGGTTTCCTTTCATAAACACTTCCCTTATTGGATGAAATATTTTTTTCATCTAAATGCATGCACTTTTATTGAAACATACCCAATCCATCATATACACACATAGTACTCCAAATATCACTCACACATTGGGTCAAATTTGGGCCAAAATGTTATGCCCAAATCTTACACCAAACCAAAACGTGTAAGTAAGTAGTAGCTATTAAACTATGTATGAGTAACGTATGTTCCCAAAAAGACGGGTTGTTCCCCAAGTTAGGCCATGTCCTCTACTAGAGCCTGTAGAATTGGGTGTGGCATTCCACCATGCAGTTGCACACACAACAAACAAGCAAAGCCCAGCAACAGATTAGATTTAGATTTTGTTAAGAGAAGGAGAGTTTTTTCTTCACAAGAAGAATGTGTGATTGTGCACATGATGATGTTCACAAAAGAGTCATACAACAGACATGTAAGTGCAAAGGACATGATCTTTTGAGGTTCTTATAAATACTTGTTTGCTTTAAATGAGGAGCTTTACAAGTCCCAACAAGGACACTTGCCCATCCCCAGCAATTTTTTTTTTTTTGGTTTTTTTTTATTTAGCAAAAGTGGCAAGTTTTTATTTTAAAACACATTTCACACTTGAAATATACCTTTCTTTCTTTTTTCTCCATTTTTTTCTCCAAAAAGCTTCACCATATACCAAAAAATTCACCTCCACAAAAATAAATTTTAAAAAAAAAAACATTTTTGTCATCATGTAATTGAAAGACATGGACGACAACAACAACAAATAAGGAAAGGCCTCGCAATGAGTGGAATTTGGCTTCCCTCTCACCATTTGCATGTGATATGGGGGGGGGAGGGAGGGATGTGTGTACACAAATTGGCGCGTATTGTATGGAGGTATGTGGGGCTTCACAATATAGAGACATGCTTCCTTGATCCAACATGGATTTGTGAGGACATGCTATAATATAGTGGAAAGTCCATCATTTGGTACTTAGTTAGTTAACCAAGGCATTTTTGAGGGAATTTTGAGAGAACCTTAGGTTCAAACCTCAAAGGAAGAGTTTTCTTTAGGGACACTCCTAAGGTTCAAAGATCAAGGAAAAAGTATGTTTTTCTTATGGAATACTCCTTAGGTTCCAACATCAAGGAATTGTTTTCTTTAAGGACACTCCTTGCCCATGATGTGTTTGTGACAAGTAGTTCTTTACCTTATGCTCAAAGTTGAGTCCATAGAAACTTTTCTTCTTTCCGTTGAGGCTTTTATGGACTTAGGCTTTGTCCTTTACCCTACCAACATTTAGGGTTTGTGATTAGGCTCATTGAGAAAGCCAAGCTCTTGAAATTTGCATTGTGGGAAACTTATTGCAAACATTTTTGATTACCCTAAAACCTAACTTAGTGTTGATTGCATTTTGGAGACAATTTTTTTGTATTTTTGTATTTGAGAAACTTATTGCAAATCTTGCTTTGGGTTTCTTTGATGTAAACTCGCCAACCTATATTTTGAGAAAGTGCAACAAATAAGGAAGGAAATTTGCATATCTAGGCTTGTTGACCAAAACTCCACAACTTAGGATAAATGAAAGAGTAGGTACATGATCTAGTGATTTTTTAAAACTGGTGAACTGAAAAAAGATGATTTTGACCTAGACACACGATTTTTCATGAAAAAAATGGCCCAAATTCACGAGATTTTGAATTTTTTTTTTCCTCGATCACCAAATTTTTATGATAAGTTCCACTAGGTAGTGAAGAATATAGAAGGACCCTTTTTTAATGAACCATTTGAATACTTTTTGGATCATTTAATTCATGTGATATATGGCTTCATATAATTTTTTTTGCAATTGAAATTCTCTCTCCCCTTGTAATCTCTTTAAAAAGCTTGCAATTCCAAGCTTTACACAAAAACCCATTGTGCAACCCCACCCCTCCCAAAGGGGCAAATTTCTCTCTCTCTCACACACACACACACACAAAACTTGTAACTCAAACAACTTGGATTCCCTATCCAACCACATGACATGATTGTGAGCTTTGAAAGAACATGATGGCAAAGTGTTATAGAAAGAAAAGAGGGAGGTGGTGTTTGTAAAAGATTTCAATTGGGCTTTTATATTTGCCTTCTCATTCTTCATGTTATCTTTTTCTAAGGGACCCCACACTCAATATATTCTTCCTAACTAATTTTTAAATTTGAGTTTCTTATATAAAGAAGCCTCACGGTTGGGGCAATTTTCCAAAATAAAGGGCCTTCGCAACACCACACATAATTAGATGAGTCAAGCCCTAAACCCCACATTTTGGGAATGTCCCTCACCGTTAAGCTTTACCAATCATAAAACATGAGGCAAAGATTATCATGCACCTAAACATACATTAATCATGAAGCATCATAGGTAAGGGTTGTTGTGCCTATATCCTAAAGAGGGATATTCATGGATATCGTAAGGTGTCTTCAAAATACACTTAGGAAAATTTCTTCGAGTGCATTACAATGGCCACCCAAAAGACCCAAGCCATAGTTATATGGAAAAAATTGCCTCTATGGTTTTTTCCGTGCACTAAAAATATTCACAAAATGTGGGTAACTTCATTCTTGCATATCATCATTTTCTTTCGGGGTTGCACTATGTAATGACACACTCATGAAACATGCATGAAGTTTTTTGCATTGGAGTGAAACCATGAGTTATATCACTCTTTTTATTATTAGCCTTGTATTTTAAGAGATGAAACCCAACAAACCCCACCCTACCTACATGTATGTACATGCCACAATGTACTTGAATGTGAATGAATCTTCATCATGTGTTCCCCCAAACAAATTTCAAAAGCCTTATTGTCCTTCAATGGGTATCTTATCCCTTCTTCTAACTCATCACCAAAAGCAATTATCTCTCCTTGAAATCCAAAGGATGATCCAATGGAGTCCTTCCAATTGGGGCTTCTATCTCTTTATGTTTTGGAAGATGACCAATATGGCTCCAATATCTTTGAGAGTAGTGCATTTGTGATGATTTATTTTATTTATTTATTTATTAAATGGGGGGTGAGAAGAATGACCTTGCTACTATGGAAACCCAGCTTCAAACCTAGCTTAGATATATTGTCCAAAAAAATAAAAATAAATAAAAAAGTAAATGGTGATTTTGGAGTTTGTTAGTCATTAGAAGTGAGGAGGAAATTATTAATTTTTTTAAAAAAATCATCAGATTCATACATGTGATTTGCATTGTGTAATGAAATCAAATATATAGAAATTATATATATTTTTGTATTTTTTAAAATTTTGTAGCCATATTTGGCTAAATCTTCCTGAGGGTGGTCGTCTCTTTTTCTTTTTCGTTTTTTTACATCTTCCAATTGAATGATTGCGACTTTTAGCTACACACAGAAATTCGTAGAACAAAACACGAAGATTCATCTGCCAGATGATGCAGATGATGCACAATCAAAAAAGAAGAGGAGGAGAACAACAACAACAACATCATCATGCTTATAATTTACAAGTAGGCTACTGTCATTCATAATTTTTAAGCTTCTCAAAGTTGCTTCCTCTTCATCATTGGAGCTTCTATCTAAGTTCTGACACACACTTTAGGTACTTTGTCCAGTACCTTTTGCATACTCCTTCCAGCATTCAAAACCATTAACCTAGTAGTATGTCTCTCACTGACACTAAGTAAATGATGAGGAGAGGAGGGTTGGAACTTGGAAGTTCTAGTGTTTTTTTTTTCCTAATTTTATTTAAATTTTTATTATTTATTTATTTTTATTTTTATTTTTAAAATAAAATTGAATATTTTGTGATGTTGCCTAACCCAAAGTGGTGATCATTCAAAAGAAGATTTAACCAAATTTGGCTATAAGCAATTCATTTTGAATTTTTTCAATTGAAAAATTAGGAAAATCACCTCATTCTCACATTTCTTATAGTTTAATTTTCAAAATTTTGGTGAAATCTCATTAGTACAAAAGGGTTGGTTTGCAATTTCCTTTTCTTTTTGGTGGGAATTTTTTTTTTGTGATGTAGCACAAGTGATGATCATCTGTAAAATATTTAACCAATTTTGGCTATCTAACTAAACTAACATATGATTTTTTTTTAATAAATTATGCAACCGTTTCATAGTTTTGGCTACCCACTGAAACCTGGTATATTAAAAAATTACATATTTTATATTCTTTCTTCCTCAAAATCTGTGGATTAAGAACCCTCAAAACAACTACTTTTTTTTTTCATAGTACCTAAACAATGTCCATTTTATGGAATTTCTAATGAAGGCATTTACACATTTTGCCATAATTATGAATCCAAAATCTTACCAAATAAATTCCATTAAATCTTGCTCATCAAGATCTTTCCAACAAACAAACACCAAAGGCGCATTCCAATTCCTCCCAAATTTTCAGCTTACAATTTATTCTAATTTTCAATGAAGAAATCATTCAATAGTCAAGAACTTTTTTTGTATTTGCAATTCGAAACATAAGCCCATGCACCAAACTCCTCATTGAGAACTTTCCAAAGACACCAAGAACACGATCTGAAGCTCAAGTGGGTCTCATAAACTACACAACAAAACAAACTACCTTCCTTCATAGATAGATTGCAAGTAGTACAAAAGAATTGTGTCCTTCATTTCTTCCCCGACTACCATTTTGCCCATCCAAGATGTGTCTAGTTGTGCACCAAAACCCTAATCCCTAAACCCTAAACCCACCCATACATATTTTGGGTCCTGCTATGCACATTCTGGGCTTGTAATGGGGGCACTAAGGTGCGGTTATAAATACATATTCCGGTTATGTTACCACAACATGGTTGCCCATTACAAGTCCAAAATATGTATAACATGGGTCCAAATGTGTGTCTCGGAATCATCCATCTTTTTTTAGAACTCAAAAAATGAAAAATGATGGATTAGGCCAAGCCCAAACAAGGGGGGAAAAAAAAAAGTTATGATTTTGGGGGCAAGTGTATTACATTGGAGGTTAGTTAACTAAGGTTAAAGGGACAAGAAGGTGGTTAGTAGGTTGGTACATTTGTGTAGATGGTTAGTAACTCGGTACATAGGTAAAGGCAAGTAGGTAGGTACAGGGCCACTTACTGGGCCTTTGTGAGCCTTGTATGAGGAATTGGGATGTGGTTTTGGTATTGTTGGAAAATTCTTGATGAACAAAATTTAATGGAATTTACTTTGTAAGCTTTGGACTTAGGATGTGAGAAATATCAAATTTGAAGACTTAGGTTGTGAGAGATATTGGATTTGAAGTTTTTTTTGTCATTGCAAATTCAAATAATTATTTTTTAAAAACCAGGTTTTAAAAGGAAAAAATCACTTGAAAATATGGTCACATAGACAAATGATATTAAGGATTGTACTAAATATGATATCCAAGTATGAAAATATGGGTGTCCATACTTGAACCTTTTTTTGTATAACATGGTTATATAGGTAATGATATTAAGGGTCGTACTAATAGCTATTAAGGAAGGTTGGTTGCTTATTTTATTTATCATATTGAGATCTCCCAAACCATGGTAGCCTTGTTTTGTGCTCATGGTATCATTGGAAAGCCCTTGATGAGTAAAGGGTTTGGTAGTGTTTAGATTTATGGTGCACTCAAGAGTTATTGAATGTTGAACAAATTTTGTTCAAAAAAATTCAACAAAAATAAAAACTAAAAAAACATTTAGGAATATTTGAGCATGTTCTTAAGTATTGTGGGAAAGCCAAGTTCAAAGATTATGATTTTCATGGAGATGATTTCTTAATTTTTAGACTTGACCTTTGAAAGATATTGAACTTTTGAGTCATTTTTTGTCATTAAAAATTCATCTATATTATTACAAAACTGGTTTTGCAAGGAGAGATTAGTTGGGTAATGGGCACAACTATTTTTGCATCCTTGGTTTTTGTGTACATCTTGAGCCAAAATTGGAAGGACTTCAATGTCTAAGACCAAATCCACCAACACCCTAAATGTTGGTCTCAACCTCTCTACATATCACATCTACATAGTGCCCAAATTATTTTCCTTACCCATAAACATGAAATCTTTTTAAATGGAAAGTGAGGATTTGGGTACATGCCATGAGTTGAGCAAATCATTGTGACCAAACCAATAAATGTCACTTATATTTTCTTTACATGGCCTTATAGAGAGAATATTGTATCGTGTGCATATTGTATGTGCGATTCATTGTCAAATGTAATGTAAATTGAAAATAGACTTATATTGAGTTACCAACATATTATAATAGAGCCAAAAAAAAAAAAAAAAAAACCCAATTATTTTATGTAACATTTGACTTTTAACTTAATATTTTATATAACATTTTTATTATCATAATGGGTTTAGGGTTTGTCTTTTCTTTTTTTCATCATCATTTTCCTTTCATTTCTTCTTTCTCCATTTTCTTCATTTTTATTTCAACAAGTATGATCACCATGGATCATAGAATATATATATATAATCAAACATGGTTTTTTGGTCCATGGGCTAACATTCTTAAATATCCACTATTTTCTTCACAATATTTTTTTGATTTGGAAGAAATAATTTTTTGAAAATTTCAACATTTCTGAAAATAATATGATTAGTGTCAAATTGGCCCAAGGTACTAAGGTAGTGAAAGCCAAACAAGAATGAAGTCTTTGCACAACCCCATGATCACAAAAGACGTGTGCAAAAGTCAAGCTTGGAAGGCTCCCCCCGCACCCCCAACCAAAGGACACCATATATACTACTTTTAAAACAATGGAAACTAGTGTTTTTTTTATGTTGTTTTTGTTTTCAACACAAATAAATAAACAAATAAATAAATAAATATTTTTTAAATGGATTTTTTTGGATTAAACGTGTTTTTCTAGTGTATATTCCATTAAATTTTTCTATTTTTTAATGAAAAATTCATCAATTTTTTAATACCATAGTACCTTGGCAACTTCGATACATCTCTATTGAATGACTAATTAGTTTTGGGGAATTTTCATTTCTTACAAGTAAAATATTCTTGATGGTTCAATATTTTCCTTCACACAATTCTTTTTCTTTCTTTGAATTTTTATTTTTCTTAATTTAACATTTCTGAAAATAGGATAGTTAGTGGTAAGGTTGTCAAGGTACTTATGGTATCACAAAATTGGAAAAAATAATAATAATAATTAAATCATTTTTAAAATAATTAAATAATTAAATAAAAACCCTTGGTAGAGACCACCATACTAGCCTGACAGATTCGGCAGTAATTTAATTGTTAAAGAATCAGCGATTTTCAAAAAAAAAATTGCTGAAATCTTAGAAATGTCTTTTAGTATTCTAACTTGGAAATATGTTGAAAATGAGATAATTTTGGCTACCAAATGACTGTCAAGTAATACTTTTGCCAAATATTTTGATAATTTTCTTTGATTTTTTCCTTTAAAAAATGTGATCAAATTTGTCCCAAAGCATATTTTTCTTGAAAATTTGGCGTTTTCTTCCTTTAAAAAATAGAAAAAAAAAATTGGGTTGTAGTACTAGTACTAGTACTAGTAGTAGCAGCTTGACCGACTGACAAATTCTGCAGTAATTAATTATTAGGGGAAAAAAAATTAGTGATTTTCAAAAAAGTAATAATTAATTTAGTGTCAAAAAATCTTTGGAAATTTTCATTTAATATTTTACTTGGAAATGAAGGTTAGCTTGAGAGTCAAAGTGACTATCAAATCAAATAAATGACACTTTAGTTGAATATTCTAATAATTTCCTTTTTTTAAAAAATTCTTCTGAATGGTTTTTGAAAATATTAATTAAAAAATATTCGCCCACCAAAAAGTGTTGGAATGTGCGAGGGCTACTTACTAGAAGTAGTACTGTAGTAGTCATCTCTCACCTACTTGCAATCCCAATTACATATAGTAAAGGACGTCGTGGTCGTTTTTCGTGAAGCTTTCATCCATCCATTGTCATTTTAGTTTTATGGGGGTGGGGGTGGAAAAAAGAAAAGTAAATAATTAAACTCAGATGTGAGAAATGATTTGCAGGGAGGGTCACATACGTTGTTACTGAGCATTGCTGGGAAGATGCTCTTAGCTCGTAAACCGCCCATTGTCATACGTACTCGCCTAGCCCTTATAAAATAAGTTACAAACCTAAAACCTGACGTCAACTGAGTCATAAGTTATAACAAGCTTCCAATAGATGGTGCAAAGGGGGGGGGGCTCACTTTGGACCCCTAAAATGGACTTTTTACTTGTGATATTGACTCAAAAGTAATATTTTCCAATATGTACATAGAAAAGTGCTTGCTCACCCATGAGGCAAGCTTGTTACTTTACTTTGACTTTAAAATCTGAACTAGGATATTTATTTTGGTTTCTAATTTTTTTTATCTTGTGATATAGCCAAAATGGCAATCATCTGCAAGAATATTTAGCCAAATTTGGCTATAGTCAAATTTTAAGAATCCTTTTTGCATTTTTTGGAAAACTATCAAAATGGTAGAAATTTGGGGGAAATTTGCACTAGATTCTTTTTGTTACATTAAAATGTAAAAAATTTGTTTCAAAACAAGGGGAGAGAGAGAGAGAGAGAGAGAATAAAATTTGGCAAAATTCTTCCTTGAAATAGGGAATTTGCAGAAAAATCTTCCATCTTCTAATTTTTGAGATGAATGTTATTTGAAAATTCACCTCTCTAAAAAATACTATTAATATCATCACCAATTGTTAATAGCATCACCATCATAAAGAGATGATGAGAGTTTGCTTCTCATAATAATACCAAAAAAATTTATCAAATGCACTTTTGCACATCATTTCATTTCTTTCAATAAGTTGGCTATCCAAGTGGTAAATAGTAAATACCCCTTTTGAGGTCGCAACTCCTCCCCTTCTCACATATAAATGGAAAAATGATGTTCTCTATTTTCTATGACTATTTACATCTAATTGCATGTTCAAGTGGTGACTTTGTTGGCTATAGGTTATATTTAAAACGCAACAAAAACTTATCAACCTACATATGAAAATATATATATGTGATGATATTGTAAATTAACACCTTTAGATTAAGTAGATCAACTTTTAAAATTGTAACATAGGGATTGGTTTTGTAATTGTAAGTTTACATATGCACTTTTTTTTTTTAATGATTTTATTTTAAAATGTTTGTTAAGGACTTAATATCCCTTGTAGCAAATCATGGAATTGTGCTATATGTTGGCAACATGCTAAAACTTACTACCTAAATGTGACAAATTAAAAAGAAATAATCTTCATAATGTGACCACAATGTGCCCCTTTTTTTCTTCCAAAAAAGCCCTTTTTGTACCTATCATGAAGGCCCCCCTTTTTTGTCACCAAAATGCAAAATTTCACCCAAAATAAAAACATTGTTCCAAATCCTCGTTGAAAATGTTTAGATAACAACAATCATGTTCTATACCATAACTTAATTGTCTAGAAGTGGCGATTAACTCAAAAAAAATTGTGCTTGAACAAGTTAGGCAAATAACAAATTCATCATTTTAGGTTGTTTTAGCAATCCTTGTTACAAAGGATAGGATGGGCACAAATATGTAAATTGTATGGTGGTATTGATGTTCCAAACACTCCATGTTTCAGTTATCTAACATCTTGTCATTGCTTCCCAATATGCAAAACATTCAAGTTGAAATGTGTTTGCATTGCAATGAAGAAGCCTAATTTTAGGTTTGGTTTGAATCAAGGCAAGACATTACTACACAAAATATGTTAATAAATGGCAATTAAATCATACAGAGACACCAAAATAAAATAATAAAATAAGCGACAAAGCTTGACAACATTTTTGGCTCAATCATTATGAGAAATTCTTACAATAAACTTTTAGAAAGCATATATGTCATACACAACCCAAAATAGCCATATAATACAAATGCAATTTTTGATTATGTGCCAAAAGTTATGTATGATAATCAAATTATGGATTGATTTGATGCCCAAATTACAAATTTGTCACAAAATTTAGAAGACAAGCATTTCTTATATAAAAAATTCATTGGCTATTTTGGATAATGTGAGTTCAATACTAGGAATCTCAAAACCAAAAACTTGATAAAAATTTGTTGTGTTGTGCACATGATCGATATGTGCAACAAAGACCAACAACATAGATTGTTACAAAGACCCTTTGAACTTGCTATTTTTCTATACCACTTGTATTCTCTACACATATGAGATGTTGTTGTGTTTTGAAACAAATCTAACATGAAAAAATTCAACCAATGTTTTAAAATTGGCAAACTAGATTATATGAATTTTACAATATCAAACAAGTTTTGGTTTTGACAAGAAAATTGTTCATTCATTCAATTTCACTCAAAAACTTCAAATCGCAAGCAAATCCCTTCCAATATAATTCATTGTCCACTTTTGAAATCCACAAGGGAACTATTATTCTCCACCAAAAATGTAACCTAAAGATGATGGGCCACCGGGCACTTCTTGCACTTTCATTGCCGGGCGGTGTTGGATAAAGTCACCAATTTTTTTGGGAGAATTTTTTTGGCTCCATTTTATTCCCGATTTTCCTTTTAAGTGGTCCATAGACGTGCCACGATCATATGTATTCTTCTTTTTTGATGCCAAATTCTTGTCCGGAACTGGGACAACTCTCACATAACTAGGTTGTATGTTGTCTCGTGGTGTGTGGTGTTCAAATTGAATTGGAACGAATGATCGAGTTCCAATTTTAAGAGGAGGTGGATCATCCACTCCCAACATGAAGTTCCCCGAAGAACTTTGCCCTTCTTCCTCACTACGATTGTTCCCATTTTGGTTTTGCATCAACATTGTTGGATTTTATAGCTTATCAATCGATTTTTGAATACAACTCTTTGATCTTGATCAAATCTCCAATAACAAAAAATTTCAAACATGTTTTTGTTTTGGAATCCACACAATTAAAACATAAAATTGCATTTGCAAAATTATAATCTCCATTGGAAATGGAAGTTTAAGAGTAGGGCTCAAAGCAAAGCAACCAACAACTATTCAAAAATACACAATCATCACTTGGTAGCTAGGCTTATATGTGATAATTTTGTAACTAAATATGTTTGGTACATACTCTACATTACTACATTCCTAGATTTGGTGGAAATGTGTGAGTGTTTTTCTTTGCCTTATTATTAAACCAATGTTTTTATCAACACTTTTGTAACCAAAACATTCATTTATGGTACTTTTACATGTGCAATATTAATGGTCCTCAACTCATCATCCATCATCCTCTTTTACCATCCATAACTTGTGAGATCTTTACATATTTTTTCAAATCACCTTGCCTTGAGGTTTGATGAGTTTGTTAATTGGTTTTTGCTAGTGAGGGTTGGCTATAAACCAAAAATAAAGTATAAATCTTTAATTGTGTCTTTTTTTTAAAAATTTGGCTACACAATGAAAAACCAAGCATGTCTAAATTTCATGTTTCCTTTTGTATCCATTTTTAGGAATGTTGTGGATCTGAAGCCATCCTAATGGAATGAAAGTGCATCCATGAAAATTCATGAAATCCTAAGAATGTAATAAAAAGTTCACCTAAGAAATATCATTTATAAAATCCATGAAGTGTATTTCATTCACAATTTGTTTTTGCATTAAAACTCATCCAAATTCCATGAATGAACCATCCATGAAATATCATCTATGCATTTCCAATGGATGATGGATGAAAATATGAACTTTTATGGAATAAGGTTCGTCATGAAATTATAATTGTTGGGAAAGGACATCCCACAGGGCAGCCTATGAAAAAAAAATCAGGGGCAGTTTGATGTTTTGAGGCAACAAAAGTTTTGGTACATGGGAAAATATTTAGGCAATGGGTAGTTGAGAAAAAAATTATTTGTGGGCAGCTTGCAGTTCATTTCATTGAAGGCAGTCCATAGGGTGAAGTCAACTGGGCGATTTGAAAATGTTGCCATGGTGATGTGGAGTCAGCAAAATGGAAATGTTGGACTTGGCAACATGGACTTGACAATTGGGCACTGCAAAGTTTGTGCTTATGTGGCAAAGTGGACTTGCCAACATGGACTTGGCAAATTGGGCACTAGGGACTTTGTGATTTGGCAAAGTGGACTTGGCAATATGGACTTGACAATTGGGCACTACGGACTTTGTGATTTGGCAAAGTGAACTTGGCAAATGAGAATTCCATACTTATGTTTTTGTCTTCTTGATTCATGAATGTTCATGTTTTAGGAACCTAAAAAGATCTACATATCATAACATTTTACCATATCTCAATTCTCATACATAATTATTGTGTTTGGACAATCCTCTCAAATTCCAACAATTCATTGCTTGATAAGTAGGGTAGTTGGTGTATGGGTTTGAAAAAATACATAGTTGGGTGTAACCTATTACTAAGAGGGAACATTGAAGTAATGTTGAGCTAGTTGTTCATGACATAGAACTTAAAAAATATGAATGCTAATAATGTATGGAATTTTTTTAAGACAATAAAGTTATCCATAAAGTCAAGCAAACATGGATTGGAAGCTCATATTTGGTTTATTTAGAGGATGTAACTTCAAATATGGTACTAAAAAATTACACACATGCCCAACAAGGCATGAAACTCAGATTTCGAGCAGGATTTGGCATGAACTTAGTTTCATGCTGAGTTTTCTACCCGTGCATTACCCAAAGAAGCTTGCATCTTAGCCCCTTAGTTCTACGCCCATACCCCCATCGTCTTCACTTCCTTACTTTCACATGTTATCTCAATGTTGCCCACACCCACATCGTCTTCATTTCCTTACTTCACATGTTTACCTTAATGTTCACACCTTGATCGTCAAGGCTTACATCAGCTCCAAGGTTTCCTAAAGTAATATGTTTTTCCTCTCCCCCCTTCTACTTTTTTGATTCTTTCATACATGTGGCTATTGCTCTTCTTACTTTGCAAACTACTGGCTCATAGGTTTGGAACTCATAACCGCTTGTTGTTGGGATTGTTATCTTTGGTGTACAGGTTGAGGAGCTTCGTACCCTAGGTGGCATCACCATCTTTTGGATAAGGAAGTAGAACCATAATTGTTAGTAATCCACCAAAGAGCTTTGGTGGAGGAAGAAACTGGAGACAAAAAACAAGCAAGGAAAGTCCATGTCCTAAATATTTTGACCTGTTTTATTTTTCCACACATGGGTTTCATGTCCCTATAAATGGATTTTCAACTTCTCATGGGTTTTTTTTTTTTTGGTCCTTATCGTGGATTTCAACTTTTGGTCTTACATGCACTCATGTTCCATACATTAGGGTTTTGTGTCCTTGGGACTAAATTTCTACTTCTTGTGGTTTGGCAATTTTTTTTGTCCCTGTGGATTTGAACTTCTAGTCATGCGTGCATTTGAGTTCTATAGATGAGAGTTTTGTGTCCTTGGGAATGGGTTTCAAATTCTCAAGGTTTGAATTTTGTCCGTTTGGATTTGAATTTATGGTCTTACAAGCACTCTCTAATGTGTTTCTCATGACACTAATGCATGAGGCCATAAAATGGCATAGAAATTCAATAAACCTTTTTTTGTTGCATGCACTTTATTTGTGGGGAGGTCTTGCAAATTATGTGTACTCCTTGTATGGTATACTCCTTGAGACGTGGCAAGGCATGAGGTGCATTTTTTATCCTTGTGGATTTGAACTTTTTGGTCCTACATGCACTCTAGTTCTATACATTAGGGTTTTGTGTCCTTGGAAATGGATTTTAGCTTTTCAAGGTTTGGTGTTTCTTTTGTCCCTATGGATTTGAACTTTTGGTCCTACATGCATTCTAGTTCCATATGTTAAGGTTTTGCATCCTTGGAAATGGATTTTAGTTTATTAGGGTTTGGTGTTTTTGTTATCACTATGAATTTGAGCTTCTGGTCCTACATGCACTCTCTAGTGTGATTCCAATAATGCCAATGCATGAGGCCATAAAATGGCATAGAAATTCGATAAACCCCTTTTGTGTTGCATGCACTTTGTTTATGGGGAGGTCTTGCAGATTATGTGTACTCCTTGTATGGTGTACCGAAAGGTGTTGAACAAGAGGTGGCAGGGCATGATGTGCACCTACGCTTTGCTAACAAATTACAAAATATTTGGTTCAAGAATGGTGGGATTTACATCAAGCTTGGCCAACATATAGGTTAACTAGTATGCCTTTTTAAGGTTTCAAGATTGTGGTAGAACTTCAATGTCTTGTTGGTTCATGGTGTGACAAGAAGGTCCTACTACCCAGTATGGGGAGTTATTGAAGAAGTCAATGAAGATGTTATGGTAGAGATGGTCACTACATTATTGTTGGTGAAGATCTCTCAACATGTGTGTCACTACTATCATCATTTACTGGAAGTACCTCCTTTTGTGAACAACTATTTTTTTGGTGAAAGGATTTATGGCAAGAAATAAAATATATTTAGATTTTTGAAGTGGGGAGATAAAAGCTTGGACATGAAATTGATCAATTTGATTGATTGAGATAGGAACAAGCCAAAAAGAGATAGAACTCACTATGAAAAGGTGACCAATGCATACCACACATACCTTGGAAGATCCTTGGGAAATTAAACATAGTGGAGGAATTAAATTAAGGTTATTTTCTAACCATGCTAATGATTAGGTAGGTACCTTTCTAAACAAAAATAATATTTTTATTACCAAATGAATAGGTAATGCCATAGTTGTTGACCATTTTGTTGTTGTTTTATTTATTCATTAGATGAGCAACAAAGTCATCATATTTGTGTTATGGATGAAGGAATCAGGAATAATATAAGGGAATGTGCCAGCAAGGGTAGATAATTATACATGGTTGTTGTAAATGAAAGCAAAAGAAGTAGGGGATTATCTTTGTCTCTGCCACAAAAGTTCCATTAATTTCCTATCATGGGTCACCTTGCAACTTCATGTGTTTCATCGCCCTATGTCTACACTTGTAGGAGCTTCGTCATCACATACCACACATACTTGAATGATCAAAATGGTCTGTAACAATTTAGAAAAAACTAATTTTACAAGCTTTGAAATTTACAAACCTTCATGTTTTCTGAAAAAGGGACTTTTATAAAGTACCATCATATTTTAAGCTTTGTAATAATAAGAATTTGCAACATCTTTTAACGTGAAGTTTATCCCATCAAAATGGTTTTGGTAACTCAAGGTACAGAAAGAAAATAAAATTTTATTATCTTGTTTAAAATATTTCTTTTTGGCAATAATTTCTCCTATTGTTGTGGTCATTTTTCACATGTTGCTATAAGGGTTGTGATTTTTTCCAAACTTTAATTGGTGGCTGGCTGAAAGACTCATTGAAGCAAACTGATTTTGAGCTTCCAAAACTAGAAATAAAACATCTTGTTTTCTCTCCAAAAATTGAAGACATGTTTTCACCTCCACAAACTCTAGAAGTTATGCCTTGTACCCTAAACTCTAAACCCTCAAAATATATAGTGATGAAAATCCTAGAAAATACTCAAAATGTTTATTGCTTCCTTGAACGGATGCATTTATGATTGAACATATCTTCCCAAAATTGCCTTTGGACCCATCTATGATGTAGTTCCTTTGTCAACTAAACCATGTGTGGAATAGAGTTGTGGGTGAATCCCTTGAATGACATGTCCTAAACATTGTGAAATATCACAATGTGTTTTACTACTACATTATTACTACCCAAGGACTTCCAAGGCGTTCTTTGAAACAAATTTTGCAATTTGAAGTTCATTGTTTGAAATTTTGCTTCGTAGATGATGCAAACATTTGAGACTTTAGTTTACAGGTTGGGTTTGAAACTTCATAATTTTTTTAGGTCTTGAACTCAATAAACTTTGACATTTAAAAAAACTTGTTGCACATTAATATTTACATATTCTTGAAACCCTAACTTTTGGTCTATAATGATAATGACTTCAAGTTTTCGATGAATTTGATGTGTGTGAATTTTAGTGGTGATTTAAAACCCTACCCTAGAACTTGCAGCTATAGAAATCCAATAATTGAAATTCAATTTGGAAGCTAAGGGTTTATACTTGAAGTGGCAACCTGTGTTTATAATTTGTAGTTCAAGGATAGACCTTAATATATTGCCCTTAATGAATATGGTACTCAACCACACTTGAAACCCATCTTCTTATATCTGATGGCTTTCAAGTTTATAAATTTTAGGGAAAATTTATTGGATTGAATCTACCCAAGTATTTATATACCTTTGAAACCTTACCTATCCATGTTTAGCCATAATGATTTCAAGTTTTTTTATAAACTACATGTGTGTGATTATGAGTAGGCCTTTAAACATGATAATTGAAGCTTAGTTTAGAGGCTAGGGTTTCCACTTGAAGTAACAACTTATGTTTATGGTTTGTAACTCATGCATAGACTTGTATATGTTGCCCCTAATGAATATGGTATTCAAACACACTTGAAGCCTATCTCCTTGGATATGATTGCTTTCAAGCTTATAAAGTTCATTGGAATGCATGTGCCTAGGTATTTATGTACCTTTCAAGCCTACATTGTCCATATCTAGCCATAATGACTAATTTTTTTGATATATTACATGTGTGTGATTTTGAATAGGCCCTGAAACATGGTAATTGAAGCTAAATTTGGAGGCTCCATTTCATGTGAATTGATTAATCATTGGTGTTGGAAGCCATTGTTCCCATCATTTGAAAAAAAACAAGGTCATTTTGGTCCATGTTTTCCAAAATATCTTCATCACTCGAAGATGAGGTGGAATCATCACTATTTGAAAAGCTTGAGGAAGATATTTCTCAAGGCTTGAAATGAAAAAAAAAGGGAAAAGCAGAAGGAAAACCTTTTCCTTATATATTCCATATGAAAGTCTTAATTACATTTTTAATATTAACCTACTTTAAATCTAAACCATATTCTACAAAAGTACAAAACATCATTTAAAGCCTAATGTTTTATTTTCCAACATTAAAATTTGGAAACCATACTTTAAAAACCCTAACCTTAAAACTGAAGCCTAAACCTAAAACCCTAGATTTTCAATTCTCACATTATAAAGCCAAACCCTAAAACCTCAAACTTAAACCTAAAAAAAAAACTTTAAATTCAAACCCTTAAAAAACCCAACCTTAGACCCTAAAACCAAACCTTACCTTGCGAACCCACAAAACTTTAGACCATAAACCAAACCTTACCTTGTGAACCCACAAAACTTTAGACCGTAAACCAAACCTTAAAATTCCTTAAAAGTCGAACCCTAAACCAAACCCTACAATTTCAACTCTAAAAAGCCCAACCCTAAACCCTAAAACCAAACCTTACCACGTGGACCCACAAAGGACCAAACTTAAACCCTAAATTCAACCCCTAACCAACCCAAATTTAAACCCTACAACCAAACCCTGAGATTTAGACCCTAGAAAAAATCCAACTAAACCCTAAAAGTGAACCTTAAAAAACCCAAACTTATATTTTAAAAATTAAATCTTGAAACTTCAAAATGTAAGCCTTAATATTTAACCTTTGAAAACCAAAACCTTAAATTTAAAAATTGAACCTCAAAGTAACCAGTAGCAAAAAAAAATCAATAGCCATTAACAATAATCAATAAACATAATAATAATCTATAGCCATCAACAATAACCAATAGCCATAACAATAGTCGGTAGCAAAATCAAATAATGGATAACCATAGCTAATAGCCATAACCAATAGTCAATATCAAAATCAAATATTGAATAGCCATAACCAATAGCCAACATCACTTCAACCCCCTAGCCCTTTAGCTTATATGCCTAGCCCCCATAATATAGGCTAGAAGTGGATAGTCCATGAGTGAAAAAAAAGAATGTTGATTTGTTGAATTTGGGGATCCCATCCTAGGTTTTCCCAATTTGGACCTTTCTTGGTCCCCTATCTTGAAACTTTATAGATAACACAAAAATAGGGGATGAGGGGCAAAGAGGGGTGCAAATGGGCACCTGTTGGTGCCACTTTACAAATAATTTTAATGTCTACATTATGTATTTGTTTGAGTCATTCAAACCTACCTACAAAAAGTGTTGTGTGTGTATATATTTTAAGTCCAAATGTGTAAGTGTAAGTGGTCAAGGTGAGGCATGTAAGTGTGAGTGTGAAATTGTGTACATAATTTTTTGCTAAATAAAAAATGTGCATGTGTAAATGTAAAAGTTACACTTACATTTTTTTTACACACAATATAAACAAGTGGAAGTGTAAAAACAATGTAAATGAATTTTTTACACTATTTTTACATGTCATGTAAAAATAGTGTAAATCCAAATTTTGTTTAAAAAATGTATCAAAGAAGATACCTCAAGATGCAAACTTCAATTTCATTCACATGAAGGGTTATAAACATGCATTTCTAATGTCCGTTGTCCATTAAAAAATGTTAATAAGGGCATAAAGGTCAAAGTTGAAACAAAATTAAATAGGTAGCATGTGCATCATGAACAATGCAATATCAAAATCACATATACATGTCGCATTCCAAGATGCAATCCTTTACATGACCTTGAACCTCATGAGGAAACAAAAATCTATGACATTGAAAATGTATTCCTCGACCTCATTAAATCCATCCAAGTCTACAAGTCCTATCCTATATTGTCAAAACTAATAATAAGATCATCATGCCAATTCTTTCAATTAAAAAAATTAGGAGATCCAAAAAAATTGCACCAAGTTGACATCAACAACGACCAATGAAAATCCTCGCAATAGAAAAGATTCTCTCTATCTTGATCTAATTCGAAGGAATGCTTATAATCATTCTAGCTAAATATGCAATTGTAGGGAATTGCCCTTCATGTTTTGACCACCAAAGAAAGGGGTCTTTTACTTCTTCCAAAGGCACATCAAATGTGTGAAAGCAGGACAACTTTCGTTGAACCTACACTTCCACACAAAATGAGATGTGTCAAGTGTAACTATAAATTACAAAAAAGAAATCAAGTGTCTTCATATTGTCCTACAAATGATAAAAAAAACACTTACTTGTTCCAAACAAGTCTCCTCCTCAAATACTCCCATTCCAAAAGCAACATTAAAATGTCTTGCAATTTATACACAACACTTTTGCACTAAATTGGCCATGTACTTTTGGTACAAAGTCTTGAGGGTTGGGAGCAAAAATTGGGTGTCGTATGCTACAACAATTTCAATTGTTGAAGCTGACCAACATAATCCCCCACAAAACTCAAGTCCTTAAACTAGGGATCTCAAATTAAAGCGAGCATATTGTGGGCTTTAAACAACTTGAAAGAATCCATGAAATCCAAAAAATAGCCTCAACACAATAGCTACTTATAACCACATGTTGCCACCAATCTACTTCATTTTCATGTGCATATCCATGTCCTTTGCAACATCAACCTCTATTTGCAAATCCAACCTATCCTTAGAAAGTTGGACGTACAATTGATAGTTGTGGCATTAGCATCTAATAGTAGCCAATATCCATGACATTGGTTAAGTACACATGTAAACACAATAGGAAACAATGCATCACAAATTACCTTAGTAATTATTCAAGTTTGTATAAAAAGAACCATGTTGGTTAAAGCTTTTGTTTGATGATTATAACACATGATAACAACTCAATAAGCTAGGCATTGCTTGACGCGCTCCTTGGTCCTGGGGTGAACCCACTTGAGAGTTCACCAATGTGAAGTTGCGGAAAGTTGGGACCGAAGGGCACGCTCCCGGCTTCCAATTCTAAAAAGGGATAGAGGGTCGAGTTGGGAGCCCAAGGATTCGACTAGTAAGAGGGACTAACTTAGCTTGTGTGATTTTGCATCCAAAAACCAATCACGGGAGGTTAGTTTAACATTCGGGACACCCTTTGGTGTTGGGACTTGCCACGAGCACTTGGACACACGAGACTCATCACGGCCCGGACTCGAGAGTAAGCCACCACCTTACTCCCTATAGTATTCTCTGCGCCTCTCCGCGGAGGCTACATCCAAATGGCACAAATTCCCGGGACTCCCAAAATGGAGTCCCGAAATTGTCCCGACGAGACTCCCGGAACTTTGAACCGCCATAACTTCCGACTACAGAGTTGGATTGCGACGAGGCTTGAACCAAAGTTTTAGCCCTCGTCGAGATCTTTCCACCGCCATGTCGCACTCCCAAACCGGATATCGGGAAGAGGTCGATTCCCGGCTTTTAGTGGTCAGGAGTCAAACTGCCAGTTTGACTCCCGACCCTTCTTTTGCCCATAACTTGGGCTGTAGATGTCCGAATGACCAATGCGAGGGCATTTTCGATATTTAAGTTTCAAGACCTTTCCAATGACACCAAGAACACCCCAATGCGAGGTGTTTTGCCCCTTGCTGTCAAGCTCTATACATTCGGGAGTCCCGGAGGACTCCAACTCCCAACTTTTCCAAGTGTTGGGCTTCACCCCCACACTTTGCTAAAGTAGGGGTGTGACATTGCTCAACATTGCAACATTAGATGCAAACATGTATTTAATGAAGTTGTAAATTTCCACTCAAGCAAACTAGAATCCAGATAAACTTGCCTCCATTACTTTGCCCCCTTGCTTACAATCCACAATGGAAATGGAAAAGAAAGATCGATTCTACAATACATAAGCACAACCTATGAATGTTTATAATGCCAATACCAAGATTATCAACGTACCAGACTTCTCGGGCCATGTGTTGTAATCTTAAAGTGATGATTTGAATAGATTTAATGTTAATTACTTTCAAGTCCTTAAAAACCTTGTCATCAATGATTACATATTGAACTACTTTGCTCATAGTATGCCCAAAGCATGCTCTAGCAAGTGGAATAGGCAAGTTCAATGCCTCATATGAAATAGTTGACTTCAAGGTTGTGGTCATGGTCTCCAAGTTGTTTCCTTCAACTTTGACATAACACAAAACCGTTGATGTGAGACCAAACTTCTCCAAAAAAACTTTCAATTATTTTGATAACCCAACACCATTAATGTCATTGGCCTCAAACAATTCTTTTGTGACATGCTAAAGTTTTCAATCTACAAATAGAAAATTGATGAGAAGAGCAAAAATGTCTTGTTGCCCCTTACTCATTGATAGATCAAAAGTAGTTGTGGCTATAGGTGTTGCATCAAGTTGAGGTCACATATACAAATCTAAACACTTAACAACCATGGCTAGAATAATTTCTTCTGATAGTGTTCTTCGAGAAGGAAACACCAATTTTGGATCAAGCCTCAATGTTAATCTACACATCCATAGATTCTCACAAGTGTTCAAGGGGAGATATCCTTTAGTCTCAACAAGTCCTCTAGAAACAATTTTGGCCCTTCATCTTGCTTTTTGTAAAGGGTTTTGCTTCGAAAGAAAGACGAAATTACATTTGTGTTATTTTTGGGCGTTTCCTATTACTACATACATGACCTATCGCCCTCATCACTCATTGATTGTGAACCTTCAATGCCTTTAACGGTAAGAAATGTCAGCAACATATGCAATTAGAAGTTCAACATGCTTAGATTCAACATGTTGCTTCATAAAACTTATCTTGTATGCAATGATCTTTTTTTCCCTTTTGTTTTCTTTTCAATCAAAACAAGAAGGACATGTGGGAAACAAATACATCTTAATTTCTAAACTAGGTCACCATCTGGAATATTGTCCCCATTGTTCACAACAAAGAAAGCCCATGTCCAACATATTTGCAATTATAAGTGGTCCAAAACTTCGTTTGCTTGCATAAAGTCAACAAAGATGCTATTCAATCCTACTCCCTAGTAGCAAAATTTTGGGTATTCATAGCAACACCCTTTAGATGAGGATGATGTTCCCTTAAATGGAGGATTACATGGACTAACTCAAACCAAATGCACATCATCTTCATTTGCATGAAGGGGCAATGAGGCTAAGGTGTCCAATCTTGTGTAATGTTGCTATTTTCTTACCATTGTTTAAGCCTTAAACATTTAAAAAGAAGGGATTCAAAATTGTAATCACACTTTAAGTTCTTACATTTTGTCTTCAATCAAAATAAAAATGTGCAAGTTGAAAAAAAAAAAAAACAGAATTCATTTGAATTTGTTGGAGCTTTTATCTACTAAAGCTTTAATGAATTGTTATTACAATGGAAAGTTTATTGTTTACTAAAAACTTATAAATTGTTGCAACTGTTGGAGATTATTCATTAAAGTTGTTGTTATTGGAGATTATTTGTGAGAATTTCTATTACTAGAGTGGAAAAATTGATGTTGGAAACGAAAAATTGTTGATGAAATTACTGTTGAAACTATTGTTGAAGCTACTATTCTTGGAGTTATTACTACAACTACTAAAATTGTTATTATTAAGGGTGAGAGCATGGTAAAATATAGAAAAAAATAATTATAAGCAATCAAAAAATGGTCTAGTTTTTGACACAAGTAAAAGAAAGTAGATTGAAAATAACATAATAAAAGCATGGTGTTTTTCTTTGAGTTTATCATGAGGCGATTAGAAAATTTGAAAAACTTTGGCACGATAAAAGTAGATAACAAGTATGTTTGAAAATTATTAATCAAATTGAGTGTAAATCTATTTTTCCAATAGAAGTGTAATGTATTTTATTATTTAATATTTAAACTTTGAAAACTTACGAATACATTTTAAAGCTACATTATCTTGAAATTGGAGAATATTCAATAATTCATTTACTTTCACCTACTTATACAAGTTTGGACAACCTAAAAAATATAGTTTTCTTTTACAAATCTATTTGAATGCATATTATATATGTGATTAATCAACATCATTGTGATAAAATTAAAAATTATCCTAATTTTGATCATTAAATTAAAAAACATTTCTATTTTCAATACATTCAAACTTGTTTATGGCTACTTGTTTCTTTTTGTGACAAGGAGCAAAAATGTCTACTTTACCTTGCCGACATCCTTAAAAGAGTTGTTATTGCAACTAGAGTTGTTGTTGTAATTGTTGAAGTTGATAGTGTAGGTGTTGGTACTACAATTAGAATTGTTGTTGCAACTATTGAAATTGTTACAGTTGTAGGTTTTACTGTTGTAATTGGAGTTGTTATAATTACTAAAAATTTTAGTATTGTAAAAGTTGTTAACATTATAGCTAGAATTGTTGTTGCAATTGCAGAAGTTATTATTGTTGCAAATGTTGTTGCATCTAGAGTTGTTGTTGTTATAGGTGCTATTGTTGTATTTGGAGTTGATGTTGAAATTGTTATTATTATAAGTGTTATTATTGTAACAGCTAAAGTTGTTGATGATGTAAGTTTGAAGCTATTGTTGTTAAAATAGTTGTTGTCATTACTATTGTTGTTGCACACCCACCCCCACAAACAAAAAAAAGGAATAAAACTTTGTGACCTAAAAAATACATGAAAGGCACACATAGACATGATAAGGATGTGGACATAGAAAGAACACAAACAAGGGGTGGAGATGTTCACTTGAAGTTTGAACTAGAAAAAACTTGGGTAATGGCGCTCTTGCTTCAACCATCGTGCTCCCACCTTTGCAAAAAGGAAAGAACAAAAAGGGGAGCAAAAGTCTAGGGGCCCAACAAGCATACAAAGGTGTGCATAGAAACACAAGACTACACACACAGACACGAGAAGAACATGGACAAAAAAAGAGCATAGACATAAGGTGAAGGTGTTCATTTGAAGCTTGAGCTTGAAGAAACTTGGGTGATGGTGATTGTGCCTTAGCCACCACATTCCCACCCTTGCAAATAGGAAAAAAATGAAAGGGAGCAAAACTTTGGGGGCCCAAAAAAACACGTAATGGTGTGCACAAAAACACAAGACTGCACACACATAGACACGAGAAGAATGTGGAAACAAGAAAAACATAGCCAACCAACGAAAATGTTCACATGAAGCTCAAGGTTGAATAACACATGTTCCCACCCTTGCAAACAAGAAAGAAAAAAAGGGGAAAAAGATGAAATTGGTACACACAACACACCAACAAGGAAAAAAAAAAAGGGGAGCAAACCACAAGGGGGAGTGAGAGTGAGCCCTCTTGCTCACTTGAAGCCAAGCTTGAAAACCTTCGATGTTATACCAATATGGACCTATCCCTATGTGAAACCTTCAAATAACTATATGTATATACTTTTTACATTTACATTTAAACCTTGGAGAAAGAAGATTAGAAATGTGGGTACCTAACAATGTTAAATCTTGGGGGAAGGAGATAAATGTTGGTATTAAGAAAAAATTGTATAATTAAGTGGTAGGCTTCTAAATTTTCTTTAAAGATTGAAATACAAATGTGACCCAAAAAAATGGGCAATGTTAGGAAAAAATAGTTGGGAAATTTGCAAAATCAACATGTTTTAGAAAAGCTTTAGGAGTTGAAAAGGATAGGGAGGCTATTAGCAATGATGAGGAGGGCCAAAGAAAATAAAAAATCTTCATGCAAAGTTAACAAACACCTAACAAACAAAACTTAGTTTTTCATGTTTTTATGTCAAAATTTGTACTAATGTTAGAAGTCTTTAATTGTTTACTAAGTTTTGTTCTAACTTAGTTTTTCTAGTTTATTTCTAATATAGTAGACTTCTAGTTTGGTTAGTGCAATTACATTTGTGTCAAGTCCTACATAATTAGCAATGGTCATGTTATGGCAAGAAGCACTTAGTGTCAAGCAAGTGAATTTCTTTTTGTGCACAAATTTTCCTCTCATATATCACAAACGTTTTTTATGCAAGAGTTTTATTATTGATTTGTTTCAAGTAAAATGTGATGATTGCATCCATTATGTCATGTTATCTTCAAGTCTTGTTGTTGCACTCCTCAATAAAGGAAGTTGAGCATGAGAAATTATTTGTTTCTCAACACTTTATTTTCAATGTAGGAATTTGTGATTTGGTAAATGTGACTACACAAGCTATTATATTGTTTCATTTCATCACACCAAAAAAATTTGAACAATTGTTTTTCAATTTTTAGTTGTCCCTCTTAATAAGTGTTGTAATGTTTTATTAAAAAATCATTGTGTGGCTATTTATTGAACTCAAGTAGGAGCTTTATAAGAGTTAGAGATGTTAACATTTGTGTTGATACAACATGTCTACCAACAAGCATTCAACTTGGGACAACATTTTTCACTATCACCCTCCCCCCATCTTGATCCAAACGTCAAATTTCAAGAAACCAAAGAAATTTTTGGTTAGTCCTTGGAGGTGAAAAACAAGAACTTGAATTTCTTTCTTGGTTTCAATCAAGAAATGTTCAATGTTATTAATGTTATACCCTCTTTCATCAATGTGTTTAAGATTTTATTTGTCTAATTAAATAATTCAAGCAATGGAAAAAAATTAGAACCCATAATTGAATCCAATAAGGGAAGTGTTTCTTATAGTATCTCAATGACAAAATTAGTGAAGAGGCAAATCAAAATTCAAGGTACAAATACATTCAAAGGAGCCAATGAAAATACTTAAAAAAAATTGTGAGCTTTTTTTTAATCCCTTTCATTTTTTCATATGAAAGAATTTTTGAATGATTTTTTTTGAAATTTTTTATTAAAAATACAAATAGTTGCTTCAATATATCACAAGTTTCATGTTAATTGTTGTTGAATAAATATGAATTTTGCAAAATATGTAGATTTTTCAAATTTTTAAGAATTGTTTTTGAACTTTTTTTTGTAATTTCAATTTTTTTCTAAATGTCTTTGTTAGAACTTAATAGAGCTCAATATGTCACTTGGAAGGCTAAGAAACAAAAGACATGTACTAATGTTTTGGATGGTTCACAATAACCACCTTGGAGTGGTGAAGGATATGTTATTGAAACTATTCATTTGTTTAGAATGCTTATTGTGAACATATCTCTTGTGAATTTACGATAATTATTGATCATTATCCATATTTAACATGTATTTAGTTAATTTTAGAATTTTAGAATTTTGGTTATTAGGATCAAGCTTTCTATTGAATTTGAGGCAAAACATTCGAAACATCTATTTGTTGGATCATCTAGTGAGACAAAACATTATTAATATTTAATATTGCATCATATGGTGGCTGCCAAATCAAAGTTTTTGTCCAAATTTCCAATCTTTAAAATGGTCATTTGTTAATTTTAAACTTTTCAAAAGTTTGGAATTAACTAGATTTTTTTGTGTGTCCAAGTTACAATAATATTGTATGCAACTTCAAATAAGAGAAGTTATCATTTTTATATTTTCAAATTTGAAATTATTACACCAAAATCATCAATATTCAACCTAAGGTGGATTTATTTGATTGAATATGAATCCAACTAAGTTTGATTTCAATGGAATTTGAATGTATTTAATGTATGCATCCAATGTATTTGAATTAAATTTAAAGATTTTGAATTAAATTGAATTGAACCTAAATATAATTTAATGTAATTCAAGTTGCATGCAATGTTATTCAATAACTTCATTTGAATGAAACGTAATTTTCACAAAATTAATTCATTTTAAAAATCAATTGATTGTCATTGGTAGTGGTTATTAGCCTTGAGCCTTCAAGTGTGGTTAAAGCTCATATAAGTGCAACATTGCCAAAAGGTGAAGTTGAATTGATCTACCATTTCATCTTAGGCCTTTTTATTTTGAGAGCGTTTCGACCTTGGGATTTTATCTTAATAAAAAATTCACATTATCATTCACATTTTTAGGTGTCACAAATTTTTTAAATGAGTTTTTTTTGGAACTAAAATGAGTTTAAAATGAGTTTAGGTGTCACAAATTTTTTAAATGAGTTTTTTTGGAACTAAAATGAGTTAAAAATGCTCACATCTCTCTCAAAAGAATGCACTCGTATGAGAACTTGCCCTACAAAAAAATTTCACCAATTAAAAGATTTTCACCAATTTATTTATTTATTTATTTAGTTAATTAAAAGGAAAGCTAATCACAAGGCATAGGAGGGGAGGCTTCTTATTAGTGCTTACACATACTTGACATATCGAGGTCCCGATACGCCTCCGGGGAGTCCAGTCGAAAGCTTTCGAGGTCCCGATAGGGACACCGGGGATTTCTGTAGAGAACTTTCGAGGTCCCGATAGGTCCCCGGGAGTTCTGTAGAGAACTTTCGAGGTCCCGATAGGCCCCCGGGAGTTTTGTCGAGAACTTTCGAGGTCCCGATAGGCCCCCGGGAGTTCTGTCGAGAACTTTCGAGGTCCCGATAGGCCCCGGAGGATTTCTGTCGGGAGCTTTCGAGGTCCTGAAACAGCGAGCAAGAGTAAGGGTTTGCACGGAGGGAGGGAGAGAGAGAGAGAGTGAGAGTGCGCAGTGGCGGCAAAATCGGTGCAGACGTTGCGGATTTCGAATGCAAGCAATCGTTATGAATTTGGATGCTTCGACTGCTGACAAGGTATGATAACATTCTCTGTTGCTGCTGGTCGCCGTGAATTCAGTATCTTCTTTACAACATTTCGGAAGAAATTCTCGGACTTTGGAATCATCCCTTTTGTTCTGCTTGTCGGAGTAGTGAGTGCATGTTATTGCACATGTTTTCGTTTGCTTGAGTAGACAGGATTTTGCTGCTGTGAAGAGGAAAATGAAATGACAGCCTTTCAGTGACAAGCGCTCTTTTTTTTTTGCCCCTTCCTTTTAAAGAAGGAAAAATTTCAAATATTTGCCTTGCCCCCAGCAATTGCTGTATCATTTGCTACATTCCGTGGCCTGCATGCCTTTTCTTGAAGTGTTGCTGGATCATGAATCTGTCGGAAGTTGTACTTCGTGATCTCTCTCATGGAGCTACTATTATTGAGAAGGTTGAGGTACTCTTTTGCACTTTTTAGCAAGAACCTGCTTTTGAGAACTAGTATGGAATTGACGTTGATCTATGGTTGCCTCTTGCAAGTGAGGGTTACTGTTATGGAGGAGTCATGGCTGAATGTCTCCTGGTCTTGTAGGCCCCCAAAACTTTGTGTTTGTGTGTTTCATCCTGTGGCAAACGGTAATGGAACGGCATTTGAACCAGATGCTCAGCCTCAGTGCTGCAGGGCTACCTTCCAACATACTTTTGAGTTTTACATCGTCCAGTTTTGAAGATACAACAAGCAGCAGAAAGTCCATAAGTCTTTGGTCTTCAGAAAAAAAACATCTTTGTGACAGTTCATTTCTGATGTGGCTGCATGCTTCTCTGTATATGATTCAAACTCCATATCATGGATTGTCTTGAAATTCATCAATTCACATCCTGTTGTCACATATAGATGTTGTATACTCTAGAAGTTTCTGAACTTGAGACTTGAGTCTTTTCCTCCCCTTGTTGCTCACAGTGGTGTACTTTCTATCAAGTCAGAAGGTAGGTGCATCTTGTACCATGTGTGGCCATATGCAAATTTCTCAGAGCCCTGCTTTTGAAAAAAATGATCATGTGGAGCAAAATATTGTGTTGGAAATGAACTAGCAGATGGAGGAAGATGATGGATTTCAGCCTCTCTTTGATTACAGCAAGGTGTATGATTCTCCACCAAAATTTCAGGAAGGTAAGTATCATGCCCTGCAATTGCCTGTCATGTCTTTGTCTGTGACAGATGAGAAGTTGTATGTTTTTGGTTGGAGCTCTCATGCTGACGTTATCGTCTAGATGTGGCTGTTCAATTTTCAGACTTGCACTTTGACTGGGAGTTTGTTCTGTTAATTCTCCTCAATTTCTTTTTCCCCTGTGCATAATGGAGCAGATGACAGTGATGAAGAAGAGGTTATCGTCACAACACAACAAAGATATGGTGCAACCAAACGCTGTGCTGGTAACATGCTCACTAAGGTGGATTCCAACACCTCTTGCTGACAAACATGTAATGTGAATTGTGCTGCTGTACATGAAATCTGTGGCACTTTACTTCCTCACTTTCCTGTTGAAGTCTCTGTGAGACTTTCTCAGGGACTCACCATCATCCCATTTCATGCAGTTGGAGATGTTGGGTTCATTCAATGCTTTTGACTTGTTGCACTTCCAATGAAGATTGTACAGGTAACTAGGATAGAAAAACCAGTGGTGAAAGAAGTGCCAAAGAGTGAGGACAGCAATGATGATGACTGGCTTCCCTCACCCCCCAAGCTGGCAAAGGTGGTAGGATTGTTTTCTGGAGACTCCACATTACAGCAGTTGAGGTGGGATTTTTGTTGAAGATTCTCATATCCTCTCAACTTTTGTTTTAGGGTGTTTTACTTCCCATCACAATTCCTTTTTTTGAGCCATCTACTGTTTGCCAATAGGATGGTCACATTTGATTGCCATTTGTCTTCTATTTTGCACAATTTTCTCATAGCATGGCATATGCTTAGCCATGGGCAGAAAGTGGATGTGTAGGGGTGAGATCTACAAGACAGACGAATTTCCTTTTTTGGGATACTGTGATTGGTTAGAAGTAGGATATAGGTGGGGTTAAGCAATGATCATGGCTCCCATTTTGAATTACAAGTGGGCTTGAAATCTCCATTCCATGTTGTCAGTGTTCCAAGATATATTTTAACTGAAAGGAGAATAATGCACCCAGCAGAATGGCCCAGAGCTGGGATATTGCTCTAGATTTCATCTGACACAAATTTCATGGTGTGGTGTGTCTTTGAACAGGAAAAAAAGGGCTGAGTTAATTTTGTTGGAGACTGAAGCATCAGGAGCAGTGAGGTGTGTGGAGGAGCCTGGAAGGTTGGAAGGACAGATCAGACATCAGCAAGCACACACAGCTGTGAAGAAAACAGAAAGTCTAAGCCATGTGGAGAAGGTTGCTGATCCTCATGTAGCTGTAGGGAAGGAGAAAATTGTGCTGAGGGTACAGAATAAGAGTGGATCCATTTTCCCTCTTCGAATATATCTGGTTAGTAATCTGTTGAGCACCACTTTTTTATCTATAGCAAAGTGGATGAAGTTTTCATGATGCAAGTATGTGTGTGAATGATATAGCATCAAGCTGATAGCCTGAGTGGTTGGGAGTCGTGGCTGTCCTGCAAGTTCTGAGTTCAAGCACCATTAGGCCATGCTAGATGATACTATAGCCAACCCAGCTATAATAGAGGTCACTGGGTCAAATGATCACTGAAAGCAATGTGAGTACCTAGGGGTTAAACCTTGGGGAGGATTGTGCATTGGACCCCCATTATGGCAATTCTGAAATTTTGATACATTTTGAATTAGGCAGTAGTCCTTTAGGTTGATGAAAGCTGACCCACTCAGTGACACATACTGTGCAAACTAGTGTCTCCTACCTTTTTCCATAGTTGAAATGAAATTTGCAGCAAGATTAGGGTTTCTTTCAGCAGGGGAAATTTAGTCATTTCCTTGATGCCCAACAGTTTCTTCTTTCATTGGCTACAGCTGTATCTCTCAATGCATGTGCAACTCTTGAGGAGTTTGATTTGATAAGCACCAGTGGGCTAGTGAGAGGAGTTCAGAGTTAGCTGGATTCTTAGTAATGTGTTTCTTGCTTTTGGTAAAATTCCTCTAATAACATTGTGCAATGTGGTTTTTTTGGGGAGGGGGTGTACGGAACAGGCTGACAAGTTTGAGAGGCTTTTTACAGCATATGCAAAACACGTGGGAGCCTCATCATCCGATCAGTTCATGTTCCAGTTTGATGGAGACCAACTTCCTCCAAATAGCACACCCAAGGAACTGGGCATGGAGGATGATGATATTATTGAAGTATATGATAAAAGTACAGGTAAACGCTAAGGCATTGCCTTTCCTCCCTGGTAGTAACCTTGTGTGTTATATAGATATATAAATCACTCCCCCCAAGGTTGCAGAAGGGCAACCATTTTGTAGAATCCTCATAATGTACTTCCTCTTTTGCAGTGAGATTTCATGACTGAGTTTCTTTATTCATTCTGATTTGTGGAAGTGATGAAGTTTGGTATTGGTAAAGTGAGCCAAGGTTACATGTACCACTTTTTATGTTGGTTGTGATGTCTGTTAATATGACAAGAAGTGAGGAGGTGTGAAGGAGTTTGAAAGGTCAGGGATTTTATCCATCACATTTGTACTAAACCTTTCTAGCAAGAGTATAATCACTGCTTGTCCATTAACTGGGTTTCATCACAGACCTCAATTTGTATTTAGCAGTTTTCTGCGTTCTGGCAATATCTCTTACACTTAGTCAGCCTAGCTTCAATTAATGCTCCAGATTTGGGACACTTGACATCTAAAGTCTCCACTGGCACCCTCGAGAAAGCTCATTTCTTGTCAAAGCTCTATTTTTTTGTCACATTGATTCATGATTTTTGGGATGAAGAATTTTTTGTCAAAGGTTTGCTACAACCTGCTGCTTCATTTGTATCCATATAAAAACTTTGAAGACGAACATTAAGGTGAGGGTGGATCAATGAAATCTCACAACTGACAGCCGTGAGAGTTGCTACTTCTGCTGCTCTTGCAACAAGAAGGGAGTCAACAAGGAAATAGGAAGTCTTTTCATCTGTGAGCACCGCTTCTCCTTCTCCCATGGATGCTGCTGCTGTTTGTTGTGTATTGCTTACTGTGAATGTTGAGGAAATGGAACAGTAGTCATCTCTATCCATGAAGGAAGGTAGTTTGTTTGTTTTGTTTTGTTTGTCATGTTGTTGAGATCTCCCAAACCTCAGCAGCCTCGCGCCATGCTCTTTGTACTGTTGGAAAGCCCTTGATGAGTTGGGGTGCACTGAGTTGGTTTTATAATGTTTTAACCGACAGTGGAGAAGTTATTAAATATTGAATAATTAAATTCACTGAAAATTAATTTAAAGCAAAAATAAAAATGAATTTGAGCACACTCTTGGTATTGTTGGCAAATCTCTGCTGGTGCTTTCTGAGCCAAGCAAGCATTCATTACATGCATTAGTGTAGTGCCTGTGCCATTGGCCCAAGTGCGATCTGGTTACCTAAGAAAATTTTCTACCCAAAACAATTTTTTGTGATTTAACTGAAGTTCCAATGACAATTTTTTTTTTTCAAAAATTCATTATCTCTTGCACCTTAGGTCTAAAAAATTTCAAATCACTTTCATTAAATCTTTACTTGTTGAGGGTTTTTCAACAATAGCAAGAGCATGCCCAAATTCCTCTATAATTTTTTGAAGTCTTGATCTAAAAGAATTTTCAGTAAAAAAATTGTTCAACATTCAATAACTTTTTCCACCATTATAAAACCAACTCAGTGCAATGCGACTCACTACTAAGGTGCCTTGGTTTTGAAGCTGTGAACATGACAAACAAAACAAACAAACTACCTTCCTTCATAGATAGATGCCCTCAACTGGTGTCCGGTTATTGGCATCCAATCTGGTCACATGTGGAAGAAACTGGAATTCAAAAACCCTGATTCTCCGGGCCTAAACCCTAGGCCTGGAACCACTAGTCTGTTCTCTCCCTTTGTCCCCATCCATCCATCCATCCACCCAAACCCACCCAGCTCTTTTTTTGGGGCAAATTTTCACCATTTGGCAAATTGCTTTTTTAAATTTGAGATTCGGTCAAGTATTCCCTTTAATAAAAATTAAAAATCACCAAAATTTTCCTTTTAAAAGTCTCCAAAAATCTCTATGTTTTTACACATAGTTAACAAAAAGCAAGTAGCCAAAATATAAAAGGATTTTTTTAATAAACTTTTATTTTCATAGCTGGAGGACTAATAGCCAAGTGTGGTTAATTCTCCTTGTGGATGATCGCCAGTGTGGCAACATCACAAAATTGAACGGGACCCACTATTTTCTCCTCTTCCCCCGTCCCCATCCATCCATGCATCCATCCATCCAAACCCGCCCAAGCACTTGCCGCCCAAGCCTCACCGCGCGTAGGAGCAGTCGCGATCAATCCCAATTAGTGCGTACGCACGGCGCCTTGTCGTAGGGACTCTCTCTCTCTCACTCACCACCAGAAGCTGCCATGGCGTAGCAAGTTGTCGCGCTCGTTTGCATTGACGGTTTCCCCCATCTCCTTCCTCATCTCTACTTCTTCGCATCTCTCTCTACACCAATTCGTCCTACACCTCCACAGGAAGCTAGCTGCAATAACATTAATTGCGCCTAGCTTCTCACCTTCCATTTAGTCCGGAAGCTCTTCATTGCAGCAGCGCTTGCAACAGCAAGCGAATATTCAGTGCCATTCTCTCAGTTCTTCAAACTTTCTAGGTAAGTCGCAAAATACCTTCATTCTATTGCTTCTTTAACTTGCTTAATTAAGATACTCGCTTTCTTCTTTGCGTGATTCGGATCTTTGGTTCTTTAATTTGCTGCGGAAGTAAGTTCTCTTCACCTTCTTCTGTTACCCGCATGCATTCTAGTGTTGCCAAGATCATTAAACCTCCCGACTTTGATCAAATCGCGAAATCTAGTCAAATGACTGATGCATCAATCATCCTTTTGCTTATAATCCGAATCCTCACAATCATATTCTAGTTTTCTTTATAATCATCAGAGTATTACTCTTTGTTAGTGGATGCCTTCTAGCACATCATAGTATTAATACTGTTGTAGATTGTAGTTTACTTTCGTGTGTGCATTGCATGTCATGTTTGCTATATTTTTAATGTCGTGTCACAACTAGCTAGCTACATCTATATGCATGCCGCGTACTGATCAGTGTGGTTATAGATCATGCAAGTATGTTCACAGTTTAAAGCTTTCCTTCATATTAGGCTTTGTTGCTAATGAGTCTCCTGTATGATGATCACAAGACGGTTCAAAAAACAGGTCTTTGTTTTGCAAGTTCTTTCATCGGCTGCTCCAATTGGGTAGGCTTCTAAGTTCTAACATTGTGGTGTTGAAGTGGTCATTGTGTTGTCGTTACATCGTTGTAACAAATATGCCTGCAGTTTTTATTCACCCTGTTCGGATCACTGCGGCCTACTAAGAACAGGTGGTAAAGCTAGTTGAAAGAGCCATGGCAGAGTTCATGCATGTATCTCAAGCCCAGAGTCCTCTCTAGTTCCTACCTGCTCCTCCTGAGGATCATCATGCAGGAGAAGACAACCACGACGTCCCACAACAACGGATGGAACAGCTCAACCTGGCTCAGTACTTCCATTAGTTTGCGGAAGGCACATTGGCTGGTATTCGACGAATTCGACGGGGTATAAAGACCGAGGCTACACGAGACAGAATTCTGGTGGAGGCGGATGGCCCTCGTGTAGTCGAGAGTTTCATGAACCCATGTACGTGGATGGACACTTTTGCTTGCATGGTTTCACGAGCTGAAGTTCTTGCTATTTTGGAGGCTGGTGTTCCTGGAAACCGTCATGGTGCCTTGTTGATCATGATGGCAGAGATGACTCCAGTGGCGGTTTCTTCATCAGCTCATAATGTACCCACGGCGGCTCGCCGGCTTCACTTCCTCCGCTACTGCAAGGGGCAACAACCTGGTTTCTAGGCAATTGTAGACGTATCCGTGGACAACTTGGGCAGCAGCAACCCAACTGCACCTCTGTCTTCGATTCGCTTTCGTCGGCGACCTTCGGGAGTACTGATCCAATCGCATGATCAAGGCCGAGGTGGCCGAGAATGTTGTTGTCAAGTCACCGCAGTGGAGCACCTAGAGTATTACATTGCAGACCTCGTGTTTGAACTACAATCACTAATGAGAACTCCGGTGAGTAGCAACGAGTTGGCTTTCGGATCAGCGCAGCGATGGCTTACCACCCTCCAGCACAAGTCCCCAAACTTACCCATGCTAGAGTCATCACCTCCTCCTCCTCCTCCTCAGCAGCTTCGTGTAGCTGTTCCCACATTGCTGAACCTTGCAGCAAACCGTGTGGCAGTACACACAGTTGCAGCTAATGGTGGCACAACTTTTACACCAGGCACAAATGCTAATGGTGGTGCTCCCAGTGTGCATCCACATTGGCATCTTGACAACTAGCAACTGACCATCAGCTGCCTCTCAAGCAGCTCCTCTGAACAAGTCCACTAGACAATTCTAACACTTTGACTAGTGTGCTTTGGGTGCAAGCTTAATTTGGGCCCTAATCAGAACATTTTTCACTAAGCTCACTTTGGAAAGTATTTTTGTATGTTTCTCAGATAATCAGCTGCATCTTCAATTTGTGGAATTCAAATTCATTTTCTTTTTGAGGTGCACATCAAGTTTATGTGTTCTGATCTCAGTTTGCTCAAATACTTTCCATTTTCTGTTTTTGCTAATAACGTAGATGTATATATTGTGGTTTCAGTTTTGATCATCATGTTGACATCTTGTCTTTTTTAAGTCTTCTGATCATGAATGGGAAAATTGTATTGTACTTCCTTAAACTTACAATGTGGGGAGCTTTGCATTTTGCAAAGCAATGATAATAATTTGAGCTGCATTCTTGACATGATGCTTAGAATGAAGTTAGTTACACTACTCTGGTCATAGGTACTTGCAGATCTGTTTTTTAGGGCTCTGTTTTTACCCTAAACCCTAAACATGACTCTCTGATCATGCAAATTGTTTTGTACTCCCTTAATCTTACAGCACAGGAGCTCTGCATTTTGCAAAGCAATAATAATTTGAGCTGCATTCTTGACATGATGCTTAGCAGGAAGTTAGTTACACTACTCTGGTCATGGGTTCATGCAGACCTGTTTTCGAGGCCTCTGCTTTACTCTAAACCCTAAACATGTCTCTCTGATCATGCAAATTGTTTTGTACTCCCTTAATCGTACAGTGCAGGAGCTTTTCATTTTGCAAAGCAATAATAATTTGAGCTGCATTCTTGACATGATGCTTAGAAGGAAGTGAGTTACACCATCTGGTCATATCTTGCATCTGTTAGTGTGTGTTTTAACTTCTAGACTCAACAGGACTCCAGTCTTCCATTGTATATATGTCAAGCTTGAATATATGTTTCAGCAATGGTGTTTTGTTTTTTCCAATCACTAATGTTTGCTTGAATATTATACATGCCAAACTAGTGAATATCTGTGGTTGATTCCAGACCCCAACAGTAGCATGGGCCACTGCAGCTTCCTCCTTGCTTTTCAGTGAGTTTCAACTTCTCTGCTATGATGATCATTAACTATAGTACTGCTAGAGTTGGTGAGATCTGTGACAGGTTGCTGTGCTCTGGAGACTAGAATGATAGGCTGCTTAATTTAGGAAATGTTAATGAGTGGAGACTAGAGGTCCTTTGTTTCAAGTGCAATATTGAAGAAGATGCTTAGAACTCAATTAGATTGAGACATGGGCTGATCATGAGTCCATCCCTCAGCATGAGCAAGTTCTGCAAGAACTTTTTAAAGATCTAGGCACTTGAAATAAACTTTGAATTCAGGTTCATTGACAGAACCCTAACCAGCTCACACAAACAATTAGCACTGTGAAGGAGCTTTGATAAGAGCTTGAAAGACCTTAATAGAGTGAATTGCACATGTACAATGAACATTCAGGTACGATTTATGGGCCACATTTTGTGTAACAGAATTCTGATGAGAGGAAAAGGCTACCAAGGACTTGCAATAGTGCAAATTGTGAAGTTGACGAAGCCAGAAGTTGAAATGGGTGCGAAGGTTGGCAACGAACAATTCAGAACAGGTGGTTCAATTCTTGTGCAAGGAAAATTAATAGAGCACCTGAAAAATATAGGGGAGAGTCAGGAAGAGTCAGGAAGAGCATATGCACTTTGGAGTTGCAGGACATATGGTCAATGCAAGCTGAGAGGACAATGCTAGCAAAAATGCTCAATTCTGAATTACAAAGCCAGCAACTTGTGGAGAGGGTAGAAGTTGAAAAGGGTGTGAAGTGCAGATGCTGGCAATGACAATGAAGAGCAGTGCCAGAATAGACTAGACAAGGCTTTGGGAAGAGTTTTAGAAAGCATCCAAATTTCGCAAGGTCTGAAACAACCTAGAGTTTTTGGCATTCTCTTGAGATGGCATACACATAGGAGTAGCATAAAAGTCAAGTTATGAAATAAATATGACACAATGGTGTTCGTAGTAGTGGTAGTGGTCATGGGGAGATCTTACTTCCAACAGGTCTTCCCAGTTTTTCAATAAATATTGTTGCAGGCAAACCGCACACCCAACACTAGTGCAGTTGCTGTTCAAAAATCAAGGAGCAACTGTGGCAGAATTCGTTCTAAGTGGGTACCCTCAATTGTGGAAAGTCCTTCCCCTTCAGCAATGATTGCCACCCGCTGAACTGCTTCTGAAACCAACCATGCCCCATCAGCCTAAATAGATTACCTTCCAGTAGTTTTTTTGCTAGACACAAAAGGGTGAGGTGACACTCTAAGTGCAGCAATCAATGTCCTTGAAAGTCTATTTAGCATTGGATATTATACATGTGCAGCATTATCTTCATTACAGGTGGGTTGAAACTGGGAAACATACCACAGACAAAAAGGCGCAGAAGTTCACAGCTCAACTTCAATGCATTCGCATTTGCTACAGCAAAAATAGAAAATCTCTTAGGAGAACACATGAATTCAATGACAGGAACAAATTATCTTTCACCAAACCAGCTCCAAGATTATTATCAGAAATTCCTCACTGAGCAACAATAAGAATGCAGTTGTAGCTTAGCTGCTCATTTGTCTGTCTGTCAGAAGCATATGTAGCATACAAGAGTATGAAGTTCACAACAGCATGATGAATTGTGAATTTGAAAGGCCTGGGCAGACAGAAAGAGTGAGATGACCTCCTGCTTGAGGCTAATGGGATTTCCAAATTGAACAATGAGAGATCCAAACAGAAATCTGCAGGAAGGAGAAAAAAGACTACTCCAGTCTTCCCAGAATGGTCAGACCAAGAATGCCACAAGGAACTTACCACTAGTTGAGCGGATTCTCTTGGTTGCTCCAGCTGCAGCCACCACCTGGTTCCCAGAATCCAAGTTAGGCCAATATCAACAGTCTCAAAAGCTTATCCAAATCAACAGACAAATACTACAAATATAAGAAGTAACTACAACATGATGACAGAGTTACTACAAGTGTTGTTGGGTATACTCTGAAAATTTTCCTACTAGGAACCAAAAGTAAACACTTTTGTTCTGCATTCATAAGAGTGATCAATTATCCATTTTACCAGCCCTGAGCTTTGAAGCTTTTGTTGGAACCAAAAGCATACCACAAGAATGTCATCACCCAATGCCTACAGCAGCACAACTCTTTTTCACAGTGATGAAATCACAAGGTCTTCTTTATGGATACAAAATAGTATACTTCTACTTCTTGATTCACCACACATGCTTTAAAGTTTCTGTACCTCGCCTTCAGGGGTGTCATCTAGATCATCTTTTGCCCGTTCTGCTGCCCAAAACATTGAATCAAACTATGAGAACCAAATTGCAGAAACCCAACAGCATGAGTGTTTTCAATCTTTGCAATCCACTTACCGAATGCAACAGACCTGAAATAGAAGCCCCAAAGATGTCCTGGAATGAATGCTTCCACAAGCAAAAAAATATAAACCACATCTGATACAATCAAATTTGGCTCTTGATACAATCGGATTTAAGGTATTGTGCCAAACAAACAAACAAACAAGAAGAACATGCTATTTTCAAAAACTTGAGCAGAGCTGTGAACCAAGGCACTTCCCATTGAAAGAAAAAAATCAGAAAAGATATCAGAGAAGTACAGACCTTTGGAAGCAAGTTGTCCCCAGACAAGCTTGAAAATCTCGTGAACTGTGTCCTGCATATATCCACAACATATTTACTTTGCACAGCCCCCAGGTGTGGCAAACAGACGGGAGATTGTAGCAACAAACATAATTACCTCAAAAGGCTATTGTATGTTAGGAAAAATAAAACACCATAAACAGAGCATGACACGATTCAAAAGAAAGCAAAGCAGATACGATCACCAAGTGCAGAACATCCCATTGACCCATCAAAAAGAGCCAAAGTTTAAGACACAGAGAGACCCATCACAAAAAAGCAAGAGAAAACAGAGACACAAAAACCCCACTTACAGGCTGAAACATGGTGGTAGTCCGCTCCATGAAGCAACCCACAAAGCTCGATCTCTGCGCTTCAAAGCAGAGGGCGGAAAACACTTACTGCAAAAGCAAGCAGGTGTTCAAGCTCATTAAGCCCTAAACCCTAGAACCCTAATCCCTAGTGCTTCACCTTCTTTTCTGGCTCTGATCAAATCAAATTTCCATCATGCAAGCAAGTTCTTTAGGAGCATATCCCAACTATTTTGGCTAAGGTCATGGAACAACAATATGTGTTCTCATGCATTACACAATGTGTAATAGCCAAATTACTAGTTTTGACCTTTGGATGTCCGTAGTTGGATTTGATAAATTTGCATTAACCATCGATTTTATTAATGATGAGCAAGTGTTTTATTCATTACTATAGGGTTGTTTGAAGTTTTTGACATCTTTCAAATAACATTCATTGGGTAGGTGAAGTTTCCATTGGTTGAATGTGGTCTCATAAATAAATAAGATCATAGCATGTGTGAAGGATGAAGGGCATAAACTTGAACACCTTTACTTATGCATTCATAAGTGTTGTATTCTTGTGCACAATGCAATGTTTTACACCTTTTAATGGCACATGTTTTGAGCATGCAATGTCTAAAACATGTTAGTATAGTACCAATAATGACACTAAAATTGAATATAGGATGAAGGAACTAAATGTGGTACAAGTTCAAAATCCCTTGTAAAAAATAATAATTTGAACAAAGAAGTTGGGAAAGGGGAGTCAAGAATGGGAACTCACATGTACAAAAGTTGGCTTGAAGCCACAAAATTGAAGATGGTTATAAATTTTTAGTTTGCTTCGAATCTTATTTTGTCTTAAGAGACCTTGGAACACAACATCAAAATGTGTGCGCATCTTCATTAATTTTTTTCCCTTCTTTTTCAATCTACATTGAATTCATCTTGTCCTTTTTCAAATTTAACCAATGTTCCAAAAAATTCCTTTTTTTTCCCCAAACTTGTATAACTTTATTCTTCTTTTTTTTGGTTTTGTCATGTCTCTTTTGTCATGTATTTTTGTTTCACCTTAACATAGAAAAAAATAATTCAAGACAATGAATATGGTATTACAAGAAAATGTTTGATTTACAAGTTCAAATGTATAGAAAATGTTAAAATAATGACATGCATGATCAAAACAAGATCAATATGACATGTTCATATCCAAAAAAGTTACTATGCATTGTCTAACAAAACTTCAATGTGTTTTCTTAAATGATGAAAGTTTACATATCAAGAAAATGTAAATGATAGTCAAAATTGTTTATAGAATCAATATTTCATATCATATCCAAAACAATAAAGCCCGCACCATTCATTATAAAAATATTAAAGAAATATCCACACCTTGTAATAAGTTGTCCCACCATTTTTTTATGTCTAGTTTTGTTTAACTCTTGTAATGGACCTTCATAAATCTTTAATGAAAGTGCCACTGGCAATGCACATCGTAGCAAAACCCTAGTTTAAAGTTTTTCAAAGACAAGTCATAATTGATATTTTTTGCCATGAGCTTCATGGTTTACGTCCCATACTAGACCATGTGATGGTTCAATGTCCACATTTGTGTCATGAACTATTCATTGTTTAAGGAACAAGTTGTGTGATATGGAGTGGGATTGTATAGATTGCTAAATGGTATGACACGCTCCATCATGGTTTATTGTTAATGATGTCAAGTGTTTGCTACATAATACTAGTTTTTGTAGGTATTTGTTGTTGGAAGTTGGAATCCAATTTAATGTGAATGAGGTTTCAAAAATTTTGAAGCTTTACACCAAGGAGTGCCACATCTTTGGTGTTTCAAAGTGACACTAACTTGGAATTGTAAGAATCCAAGCTCAATGCACAAACACACCATGAAACCATAAAGTTAGACATAAACCACAGGTCGCATTCATGACATGTCTTTGAAATCTCATCTTGGAGTTTGGATCTACGAGCGCATGAAAATGATGTTGAAAGGAAAGATTGTCCCAAAGAGAACATGATTAAAGCCCATAGTATTATCATGACCACTTTGCAAGTGGCTAAACATCTTCCCCTCACGCCCTCCCCTAAAGTTCTCTAGATTCTCTAGGTTCCCCCAGAAAAGGAAATAGCTATTCTCTAATATCTATAGATGAGAAAAGAAGGAATGCTTTAGATCAAGGGAGTTTAGTGAAGGAGATGCACACTAAGTAGCACCATCTAATCAAACATTTTTCTTCTTCTCTTGGATTATTAGCTACCTCCACACTCCTCTTGAATCTTCATTGTATATAACTCTTCAGATTCCTAGGTCTTCAAAATGTAAACTGAGTTCAAAGATTGGTGCCAAACACCCTAAAATCCTGGAAAGGTGGGTTTGATTAAGGCCTCCAAACCTTAATTAGAGCTGCTAATTTGATGCACAAAGTGTGCATTTTTATGTGGAAGGTTGGACATTGCTCAGTATCTGGTCCTTAAGCAGCCGCCGCAAGATCTTTCCTGATGATGATTTTGGTATGGAGGACAGAAACTCCACTCGTCGCACTTGCTTGTATGTCGCCACCTGCAAGCATCAAACCAAAACCTAACACGGTGTCATATGTCTACCCATTTGTTTAGTATCTATCCCCTTGCATTTTGTTTTGAACATATTTTTCCATCTGGATGGATCAAAGGCTCAAGGGGTGAATCTCTCACTTTTTGTATCAACTTTGGTTTTTGAGTACCTTGGAAGCAATGAAGTGCATGATTTCTTGTGCTGAAAGTGGTGCATCAGTTTGTGTGAGAACTACACAGGCTGCTGGAATTTCACCTGCTTCTTCATCTGGAAGTCTGTTTTCCCAAGTTATCCTCTCCCCAAAGTGTTAATGCATTTTTCCATGATGATGGGTGCAATCAAGATGGGTTGCAAAACAAACTCCTAAGAAGCCTCAAGAACCTGCTGCTGCTGCTTCAAGTAGAAATTCACTGACCCAAAAGTCTCAAGACTTTGAGAGAAAAAAGTGATCAATTGACTTGTAGCATTTTACTAAACCTAAACACAAAGAAAAACTGATCATGATCTCTATTCGGTTCAAGCAATAGAAGTGGAGAGAGTGAAGAGAAATACTGACGGCACAACTGCAGCATCAGCTATTAAAGGATGTGTGATAAGCAATGCCTCTAGCTCAGCTGGTGGCACCTGCAACAGAAAACCACAACAAAACAAAGCATATGATACTGAGCAGCACACTTAATCTACTTAATCATGCAATCCCAGCTCTTGACTGCAATAGCAAGTTCAGCCAGAGGCAAAATCATACTAGCCCAGGAGCTGTCTCTGAGGTTACCGCAATTTGAAGTACTTTAGGACCATCAATGTAATAATTGTGATATCGATTGCTTAAGCCCTTACACTACTTATTAGTCTCCTTGTAAAAGTATTTCCAGCCAAACCCATCATCAGACCTCGAAAGAATTACTCTACTGAAATCAGACATGCACTGTATTATTTTGAGGCCTTCTTCCCTAAACGCTAAACCCTAGTCCTCAGATCCAGTTTATCAATTCCTTAAGCCCTTATGCTTCTTAGTAGTCTCCTTATAAAGCAATTCCAGCAAACCCATAATCAGACCTAGTACAAAGAATTGCTGTATTGAAATCAGACATCCACATGATATTTGGACACCTTCTTCTTCACAAAACCCTCAACCTCAGATCCAGTTTGTCAAAGCAGAGTAAAGCAGAGTAGAAGCAATATGGGCCTGGAAGCAAGCTATATATAAAAAACCTGAAAGCCTTTGTACTTGATGAGCTCCTTCACCCTATCCACAACAAAAATATCACCATCATCATCAATATAGCCAACATCGCCTGTGTGCAGCCATCCCTCCTTGTCTATCGTTGCTTCTGTTGCTTGCAAGTTCTTGTAATATCCTGTTTTTCCATCATCAGTCCCAACACACCCAACAACCAAAACAAATCCTATGATGCACAATTCCTCTCATGTCATTAGAGAATCAAAAACTGCACCACAAACAATGGTGCTAATTGCATATAGATATGGCAATAAATTCCATACACATAACATTGATTAGTACAAAGCTTAGATTTATGATCCCAAATCTCTGATCTTTAGCTTGGATCAAATTTTATCACTCTCTGATGCTCTCTGATCTTAGTTCTTCATTCTAAATTTTTCTGCATGTTCAATAGTAGGCTTTTACAAATTTTGAGTCATGTTTTTCTTGGTTAGCAGCAGCATCAGAAACTTTCAGCAGAATTGAAAATTCACTACCGCCTTTCTTCATGGATGGGACTTGCAGAAGAAGAAGAAGAAGAAGAAGATTTCTGACCTTTCATGGTAGGGGTACCACGACAGCAAAGTTCACCAACTGTATTAGCAGGCAAAGATGAGCCTGTGTCAGTGTCGACAAACTTGAGATGTGTGCCAGGAAGTATGAACCCCACAGAACCTGGCTTTGCATGTACTCGTGTGTGTCCAGGCCCACAGTGTGATAGTGTCACACAACTGTGCTCTGTCAAACCATATGCCTGCACCACCACAATTCATTCATGTTTGTTACAAGGAATTTGTGATTCCAAGCTCAGCATTCTAAGAGCCTTGATTCAAAGCTCACCAGTCGAAGACCCTTGGATTTGAAGCTCAAGATTCTAAGACTTTGATTCCAAGCCCAACATTTCTAAGAGTTTGTTTTGGAGCTCAACAACAGTGGAACCCCTTATTATTTCCTTGCAACATTTCTTGCTCCTGAGTCTCAGGAAGACTTAATGGAAACTTGCTTGACAGATTGGTGGACAACAGCAATCATGAACTCTTGTCAAAAAAACTTGTGAGAGAATTGCAGGGGATGGGGGAGGGAGAAGGATTTGATTGTGTACCCTTTGGACATCCACCCCTGGAAACTTGGCCTCAAAAGCCATCTGAAGATCAGTGCTGAGAGGTGCAGCAGCCGACAGCACCGCCTTCAGTCTCAATCTGCTAAGGTCGAATTCATCAACCACAGGGCTCTTGACAAGCTGCAGAATGATGGGAGGTACTATAGGAGCAAATGTGATCCCATACTTCAACAACACTTCCATGAATTCCCGCAAACTGAATCTGATCACACACAATGACACACATAAACATGAATTCCTGCAAACGGAATCTGATGACACAAAGTCACACACAGACACACCCAAAGAGACACACTCATCATCAGATTCTCACACAAGAGTCCTTTCTTCTTCAGCCCTCCTTCACAGTCATCCAGCAACAGTTTACAAGAAACAACCATTACAATATTCTGAAGGAAGCAGAAGAAGAAGTAACAAGAAGCAGAAGAGTATACACTTCTGTATACCTGGGCATGACAATGACTCTACCCTTGAGACGCATGGTTGCACACAGAATTCCAGAGATACCATAAATGTGGAAGAAGGGCATGAGTCCCAACACCACCAAGTCTCCATCCTTGGCCGTGTCTGCAAATGAAATTCTCTCCAAATCTGCGAGAGTCTGAGTAAGGTTGGAGACTATGTTCCTATGTGTGATCATCACTCCCTTGGACACCCCAGTTGTGCCTGATGAGAATGGCATGGCACAAACATCCTCATCGTCCATACTCACCACATCCTCCTCATGTTGGTCTCCCTCAATCCCATCTGCTGCTTCAAACAGCTTCTTGACAGAATGAGCTGCTGCAGCAGCAGCAGCAGCAAGTTCTTGATCACCATGATGAGCAGCAGAAGAGCCTTCTTCTTCTCCTGTGACCACAATGGGTACATGGCAACAATCCTTGACTTTGTGCAGCAAGCTGTTGCTGGTGAGGATGAGCTTGGCATCAGAGGCCAAGACTTGTTTCTGGATCTCACTAGCATGGAAAGCAGGATTGGAGCCACTGAAGATGGCACCAGCTGAGATGATGCCCAGGAAGAAGATGGAGTACTCTGCCACATTGGGCAACAAAACCAACACCACATCCCCTTTCCGAATCCCAAATTCTCGCTTCAAACCTGCAGCAAACTTCCTTACCAGAGTGTGTACTTGGCCATATGTGTATTGTCTTCCATCACCACCCTGAGCAGCATCCACCACTGCCACTCTCTCTGAGAATTTCTCCACATCTTTGAACACATATTGTGGGATTGTGCATCCTGGTACAAATGGGTACATTGGTAGCAAGCTCTCAAAAACAAATTCCTTTTGTTCTCCTCCTCTTCCTCCTCCTCCTTCTTCATTTGCAACAATACCCATGCTTCTGATCATCACACACAAAATTCTCAAGCTTCCTTTTTTTTTTTTTTTTTTTTGTTAGGTATTTATGTTTTTAATGTAACTGCTTAAGTGGTGATCATCCATGAAGAGATACAAATAATGGCAATTGTCCCTAAAAAGATATAGCCAAATCTGGCTACAAACCATATATGAAATACAAATCAAAATTCTATATACTTATGCTTACAAACTCAAAAAACCGAAGAGACCGAGAGAAGACAAATGCCTTCCTTAATCACAAATGCCAATGAAAATGTTTTTATAGAAAATTTGAGATTTTTTACCTTTTTTTTGCCTTTTGGGCAAAACTTTGCCAGTTAAAAAAAGGCCAAGGCCAGGAGCTTTGTGGTAACCAAGGTTGGGGGGGACCCCTACCTATGAGGCTTCACCTTCCTTCCAAGGCAGCTCCTCACTTGTTTGAAATCTTCTTCCTCCCCCAAATGGGTATCCTGGATCACTACCTCCCTCCCTCCCTCCCCCTCTCTCTCTCTCAAGTTCTCCAAATCCCAACTTGATCAAACAAATTCTCAACAAAAATCTCACAAAGAGAGAGAGAGTGAAAAATTCTCAACAAGAATGTGAGATTCTCACAAATATGAAGTTCTCAAGAATGTGAGAAAGACTGGAAAATTTCTCAACAAGAATGTGAGATTCTCACAAATGTGAGGTTGTCAAGAATGTGAGAGAGGGACTGAAAAATTCTCAACAAGAATGTGAGGTTCTCAAGAATGTGAGAAAGACTGGAAAATTTCTCAAGAAGAATGTGAGATACTCACAAATGTGAGGTTCTCAAGAATGTTAGAGAGAGACTTAAAAAAACTCAACAAGAATGTGAGATTCTCACAAATGTGAGGTTCTCAAGAATGTGTGTGTGAGAGAGAGAGAGAGAGAGGGAATTTTTTTTCCCAAGAATTCTTTGCAATAGTGGATGTTTGCAAGGAATGCAAGGAATCACAAAAGAGAAGTTTCTGCAATAATAATTCCTTCACATGTAATGTAGGTACCCAGTATTCAAACACACCACTGAACCTTCATTCGTTGCAAAACTTTAGCTTGCCAAGACTAGGGTATAGACACAATTTTTGTAGCTTAACAACAACAACAACAACAACAACATGAACAACATGTTCAAGACCTTTTGCAAACATATCATCATCATCAATATTGACTATGGAACTTAGAATGTAATAATACACTTGTTATCATTACAAGTGTGGCTTTCATGATCATCATCACTACAATAATAATGCTAAAATTAAATGTGAGTTGATGGGGATGCGGAAATTAAATAACTTGCACAACTAATTTGGATGGTTACACATATTATTAGTCAAGACTAAAGACCCACAAATTGGGTGTGGGTGGATGCACTCTTATATTTATATATATATATATTGGAGTTTTGAACATTTTCTCTTAATGCAAGATACACATATTCTCTCAATTTCTATAATACTAAAATCTTATGTTTCCATTAATCATGAAATATGTCAACAAAACTATGAGATCCTTTTCCAAAATAGGATGCCAACTTTTTTAATTTAAAAAAAAATTTAAATAGAAAAAGAGGGTTTAGATCTCTCCTAGAGTGAGTGTATGAAGCTTTTTATCTTCTTGAGCTTGATATACAATTTGTAATGAGAAAGGTGGGGTCCTATATATGTGATACAAACTCTAATACAAATCATGAAATTGGCATGAAGCTCCTAGCAACCTACCTGACATATATTTGGTATATATGGTGATGGAAAGTTCTGGTAGTAAAACTACTAAGTTGGCGACTCAAGTTGCAACAACATAAGTGTGGGGGCCAAGGGAGATGGGGTGGTAGGAATTTGGTGGTGAACTCCACAATTGTGCTTCATATTTGTGTGAGATACTCAAAAAATTAAATGAAAATAAAAAAATTGACATCAAGAGCATTGTTAATACATAATTTCATATGGTAATGAAGTGTTGATGGAGTTACCTACTGATTTGGGCCCTTGGGTGCTCCATGTTGCTTTTTAGGTTTTCTAGAACTAAAACCAGACATGGAGTCTTGTACTTGTTGCATTCAAATCCAAACGTTTAGCAATTTTTTTGGAATTTAAACTTTAAAAAGAAATCCTTTTTGTTTTTGGGCACCACCACATTGCAAAAATTCATGCCAGACAATCTCCAAGATTTTTCTTAGTATATTTGGAGGTGTTTTTGCAGAGTGTAAAATCTCACAAAATCACCAGATACTTGCAGGGTATTATTATCACAGGACAAAAAATTGTGCCAATTTTTACACTCAATAATGCCCTTGGAGTGGGGGAGTTCCAGAAGTAAGCGCACTTTGGCTCTGCCTTGGGGGAAGGAAGGACTTCCTCACTTTCAGATCAATCTACAACTCTTATGGGCATCAACAGACTTTGGGTACAACCTTAGCTACTACCATGAGAACCATGAGAGAAACTATCACTGGAAGTTCACCATGAAACCTGTAATCACAACTGAAATGTCTGCTGCGAACAACATTCTTGAAACTCAGAATACAAGCTCAAGTTCTTCATCAACTTCAGAAAGCTTCCTGCCCCACCCACCCATCCTTCTCGTATACCACCTTACGAGAATAGCATGCCCCTAAGGACCACCATCACCACCAACCATCAATAACAACACAGCACTTTCTCTTCATCTTCACATTGAAAGCTCACCAGCCACAGGATTGTGACACCTTCCAAAAAGAATAGACCTTAATTCCATGGAATCTTTGTGATGAAATAGCCTCTTTGTTTTGAGGTGAACTTTAATCAGAAATTTCATACCTTGTACACCTTACTGGCCATTTTACAACTCCTAACTCTGAAGTTTGTGCTCTCTCTCAAGAGACTGTTTTTCGTCCACTACCCTAACTGCAGGTTCTAAGGACTTTTTTCTACGCCTCTTGTACACTCAACCATTTGGCTGCAAAAAAGTAGCCACATATGGTGAGAATCAACTTTGCAGTAGTGTACCACAATGACTGTTGATGTAAACAAATTGTTCTGAGGTTGAATTTTTGTGTCTTAATAAGCTTGTTGTCACTGTATTCTTACTGACCCACTATATCTGCACTCAACAAGCCGGTTCACTGTTACTGGTACACCACTCAAGAAGTTGATGCATGAAGGTTGTTGCTTGCTATCTTAAGCATATAAAAGCAGAAACGTTCCACACCAAGGTTTTCCTCTCCCTATGCTTGAAGGTTTTTATCAAAGCCAGAAGGAAATCTCATCTCCTTAAGCAAAAATTGGTGCAGATAGTGAAGGTGCAGGGGCTGGTACAACTGAAATTACCACTACCTTAACCCCTTGCAAATGCACATCCACACAAATTTGTCCTACACTTGTAAAGCCATGGCCAATCTCTGTTTGCAAAAAGTGGATTCTGGAAGAGCTTTTGCAAAAGCATCTACCATCTTGTCCAGACTTACTCCATTCTCCTTCAAAGTATCAACAATCTCCTTGAGGATGTCAACAGTTTCCTTCGCATCCCAACTGTTCTCCATTTTTCCCTCCTTCCCTTGGTCCACATGTTCGTTTACATTCTCTGGGGTCTCTTTCCTGGGCTCCTCCCTATTCTCCTTCAAATCCTTTTCAACATTCTCCTTCATGAGAACATCCACAGCTTTCAGCTCTGCATCCTTTCCAGTCTTCTTGGCATCCTCCTGTGCTATCTCTTTCATGTGATCAATGAGAACTTCTAATGCAACATCAGGATCGTCTTTGTTTCCAAACAATACCTCAGTCACCTGTGCAGGGGTAATGAGAACCCCACCTTCTAGTAAGCTTTGCACAGAACTGTACAATGGATGGCTATTGACTGACAGATAGTTTGCAGACAGAACTTTAAATGTTTCAAAGCAGCAGTAGGACATGTGGATGTGCATATCCATTCGCCCTGGACGCAGCAAAGCAGGGTCTAGCTTCTCAATATGGTTTGTTGTAAAGATAATGATGCGCTCATCACCACAGCATGACCATAGCCCATCTGTAAAGTTCAAGAGACCAGATAAAGTAACCCTACTTTCCAACGGAGCCTTTGGATTTTCAACTGGAGAAGGCACCCGATGCGTCCGCTGCCCAGAGAGCTCAAGAGAGCAATCAATGTCTTCAATGACAATAATTGATTTACTGGTTGTGTCCACCAGTAGGTCCTTCAAAGTGCTGTTATCAGTGACCTGCATGCATGAAGCAGTTCAAATGTCAGACCATCAACTGTTGCAAATTGCAAACCCTCCACACAACACAAGAAGGTAGAAGAACAGAACCAAATTGGACTTGATTTCAAACCCCACTCTGCACATACAGAAATAGCTGATGGGTAGATGAAAAGTCAACCCATCAACATGACCACAGTGTCATTGTTCCACTTAGCACACCACACTTTGCACAAGATCTAGTTCACTTTGAAGGATTTACCATCTACTTGACTTACACACCAGACCCTCACATGTACATTTAAGTGCATCTAGGGTTGCAAGAAGAAGATTAACAATGAAAAAGGTCTACAAACCTGGGTGAGTTCTAGATCGTAGATATTGTACTTCAAGTAGTTGGCCATGGCAGCAATCATGCTTGATTTTCCCGTCCCAGGAGGGCCAAAAAGCAAATACCCACGTTTCCATGCTCGACCAACCTTATGGAAAAATGTTTGGCTTGCCATGAAAGCTTGTAAGTCACTCATGACACGTGACTTGACACAAGGATCCATTGCTAAAGTATCGAAGGTTGAGGGATGCTTGAAAGTATGGCAGTCCCATTGGTCCGAACTGTTGCTGAAAAGAAACAGTTCTTGAACCTGCCGTTTATGTTCCATGGCATTGGCGATAACATGAGGAAGATAGGACTTCATCACAAATTCCTTATTCTTCCTGTACATCTTAAGTGTGTACGAATTATCTTCACGTTGCTCATCATCTTTTCCTACTTTTCTCATTGAGTGCGTCCACCACACTTTCACACCCTCAAAAGTATCCACCACACTCTCATCAGCTGCAAGCAAGTAAGCAAAGTTATATTCCATGTTAGTTCTTCACAAAAGTTCAAAATTCAAATCTACCTGTGACATCTGACATGTTTTGTGCACCATAACTCCTGAAAAAAGGGACCCAGGAAGAACCAACCAGTTTTTTTGAGTTCACATATCCTTCAGCATGCTACACCCTAAACCAACAATAAGGTCAGAAAAAACTTTGATTTCTCTGAACCGTGACTGTAAGCATGCATGCATCTAGATCAAGATCAATATGTGCAGCACAAATTGACAACAGTGACATCTTTCAGCACTGAGTCTAAGCTGGAAAAACAGTAGGAACTGGAGACTTCTTGCAACTAAGCCCTGAACCAACACTAAGGTCAGAAAAAAACTCTGATTTCTCTGAGCAATGACTGTAAGCATGCACCCAGGTTAGCAATACTTTTGCATGCACAAATTAACAACAATGAAATCTTTTGGCAGTGAGTCTTAAGCTGGAAAAACAGAGGAACTGGAAACTTCTTGCAATTAAACCCAAAACCTACACAAAGGTCGGTCTGAAAACTCTGATTTCCCTGCTGATCCATGACAGTAAACATGCCAAGGTCTGCTTGCATTGTGCACAAATTGACAACAAACAATTTACCAAATTTGTTCAAAGAAGAAGTAGTCTACCTGAAAAGGATCGTGAAGAATTGGGGGAAAAAAGGGAAGTATTTCCTCCTACCTGCAAGACTGTAAGTGATGCCTTCTTCATTCTCGTCTCGACGGAGAACAAGCTCGTCTGCAGCACTACACAAGTTGGCAGCTGTCACGTACAGCTGCACCACGCGGTAGAGGTCGTTAGTGACGCCAGACATTCGATCATCAGGGATATGGAAATAAGAATAAGGGTTGGCAGGTCGAAGCAATGCATTCCACCATTTCTCAAGCATTTCAGTGAGCTCTCGGGGTAGGAAACCACGGACGAGAGAAAAGAAACCCAGTAATGACCACAACCATGTCATCGTATCCATCCCCATACTTTCTCCCTCTGTCCACTTCTCTCTCTCTCTCTCTCCCTCTCAAACCCCTCCTCTCTACAAATTCTCAAACAAAGCACCGAACCGAGCTCAGCTCTCTCTAACCCTTGATGCTCCTCTGCAAACCAAAATTCTCCCAAAAAAACCGCCGATTCGAGATGAGCTACTGCTACTATACTACAGCTCTGCATTCCAAAACCCAGAGCCGAAGATATAAAATCAAACTGAGAATGTGCGAGGATTTATTAGCAGCAGAGAGAAGCAAACGAGAGAGAGACAGAGAGAGCGAGAGAGAGACAGAGAGAGGCGAAGAAGCTTCCACGCCCATCTTCTTCGGGGCGGCGCAAACCCCGAGACTAATCTTCTTGATTAGCGCACTAATCAGCGACAGAAGAATCTTAATTAATCAGGGGCCTAATGTATAATTAGTGCTTAATTACAGTGATTAGTGGAAAGGTGCGCCGGAGAACGAACCTGAAGGAGAAGGAACAAAAGAAAAGCGGCGAGTGTCGGGAGCGCCTTGCATTATTTTTTTCTTTATTTTAAAAAAAATGGCGAAATCTCACCAAAAAGCGAAATTAAACAATTAAACAATCGAAAATAGGTGATTTTGGAAATTTTCAATCGCCAAAACTAAGGAAAATAATAATAATAATAATCGCCATATTTTTACAATTGGTTTTCAGTTGTAGTGGAAAAATTATAGAAGGGTGATTAAATTTTTTTAGATTTTCGTATCTGATTTATGATTTTGTCAGATTTGTTGCATAAATCTTGTAGGGATGATAGCCAGTTTTTACACATCTTCGTATGGATGATCACCAATTTGGCTATTAACGGAAATTATTTATTAAATTTAATTTTTTTTATAAAAAAAACCCCTTGTGGGGACATTAATTCAAAGCCAGCCACTAGGAAAACTCCTCCCGAGAAGCCCTTTTTTTGCTAGCTATACATATAGCCCAGAAAATTATGTTAAATTTTTTAAAAAGTACTACTAAAAAGCAAGTGCTTTTTGAAATTTCCAATAGTCAAAATAAGACCAAAATTTAAGAAAGGTAGCCATATTTCTATACATAGTTCCAAGTATGTAGCCCAAAAATAGAGAAGAATGTTTAAGTATTTTTGCATTCTGGCTAAATCTTCCTGCGGGTCATATAGCCACTTTTGGCTACAACGCAAAACTGACCCAGAAAAAGAAAAAGAAAAAAACACTGCTCCGCTCCGGAGTTTCTCGAGTTTTGGGGAATCGTCGGGAAAGCCCGGATGCACTTACTTGCGAAGGTTTCTTTTTCTCTCTCTCGCTCTCTCTCATCGCAGTGCGCACTTTTGCCTGGTGGTGATAGTTAGGTACAGCGATTAGCGTTTGACAGCTTCCTGACTCCTCTGACTCCATGGAAGAAAGAAGCTTGAAGCACAAGGAAATAGGGGGAAAAAAAAATGCGGTTTGTCGCGATTCGACTAGTCGCTTGACGCACAAGGAAATTGGTGGAAAAGAAAAGTGCGGTTTGTCGCGCTTCGACTAGGCGTGGACTGTGGGCCGTCCGCGTGTCTCGGGAGGCGAGTCCCCGAGAACGTCGGGTTTTGCAGCTTGATCATAGCAAGTGTCGGCAAATGCAGAAGATGCGACACGCGTAGGCTATCGTCGTGGTAGTCGTCGCATGTGTATCGACTTGCGCACGCGAGAAGAAGGATTTGCAAACGTGCGGGCGAGTGAGTCAGTGCTGGGCAAACATCCGCCGCCGCCTTCGCCCGGCGACATTCCGGCAGGAATACAGAAGCACACAGAGACAGCACCCACGAGGGGGATCCAGTGCATGGATGGATGATATGTGGACAGGAAACACTTTTTCATTGCCTTCCTGTCCCAGAGCTAACTACAGTGGTTAGCTATGCTATCAACCCATCCATCCACATGTTTTTTCTACTTACCTAGTAACCATAGTTTCCTTGGCAGCTTCCACACTATAATTATATTTTATTTGTAGAATTATTTTTTTAAATCTAAAAATATTTCAAAGAAAAAAAATGTGAATGAAAATAGAGTCTATATTCTTTTGGAATATTTTAAGTTTTTTTTTTGGGAGCATGGAATATTCATAATTAATTAATTAATTAATTAATTAATTTGACAAACATGTTCTCAAGCTAGCTACCATTGCACTACCAAGTGCCTTTTACCTAACCTATATATTGGTAACAAATTACATTCATCCATCCACTTACATAGGTAGTCATCTAGGTAGTTTGAGGCGAACATAGGAGGGACTTTGCATAAGTAATAATTAACTATATGTAGTGTGAGTTGGAAGTAGGGAAGGTTTCTTTAGTTTTTACATAGTTGAAAGTAGAGGGGTTTAGACGATAGGTTACCAAGGTTGAACCTTGGTTAATAACGAGGTAATTTTTGATAAAAGCATCGAAGCTCACCAACATGCTATGGATGAACCTCAATTGAGTTAATATCCGGTTTGACTTGGATAATCCTTTATATCTAAGAAGCAAGTCCCCCATATATATATATATATATATATATATATATATATATCACTAGGAAAATAGGTGTACATTAACTAGTGAATTCATTGCATCTTCACTAAGAAATCATGTTCACTTGAACCAACGATCTTGCTCAAAATCGAGTGAAATCACCAAACACACAAGGACATCTTCTATTGTAATGCATATAAAGATCAAATTTCCATATGGTAGAGTCGGCCACTTTCGATTTCATTTCTACATGAGAACTTACTAATTGACTATTGATCTTTGAATATCCTTAAATTAAAAATAAGGATTTTGATATATTTTCTTAATTTAAATACATATAATTAGTAGAGTGTGGTTTAATAGATTAAAATGCATGAAGATGTGTTCTTTTTATATCAAACCAAATTTAGGATTTTCACAATTTGCAATCATGATGTATAGGTCCAAAACATTTATAATTCTAGATTTATGTTTCAAAACATTAATAATTTATTTATTAAATCATTAAGCTTAAAATTTTAATGTTTAAGTGAAAAATGTGAAACAAAAATTGAATGTGAAAAAATGCACTCTAAAATAATAACATGCACAAAAGAATCTCAAAGTTGTTTGAAGACATGTGATTTACAATTAACATGCTATTGATGTAACCAAGATATTAAACTTAAATGAAAAATGAAAATTTTGAAATCAAAACTAAATTTTTAACACGTTTCAAGTACACAAAAAATGGAAAAGGATTATAATTAACTATTATAATTATTTTGATCATTTTTTATGGTTTAAAGAAAAAGTCCCGATGATCTCAATTTGCATTCAATTTGCACGCATTGGTGTATTGACCAAGAATTGAATCACTTTCTTTTTCTTCCCTTGTTTTGTAAAACTCTTGTGAAAATAATTCAATCGTCCTCCCATGCATTTAGTTCAATTAATGACACACATTGAGAAAATGTTACAACCCTTACAACATAATCATGGGATGTAAAAAGCACACATGATTTAATTGATTCGTAATATTTTCAATATTACTTAAATAAATTTGATTATTAAAATACAAGGGTAGCTTGAATACATGCTTATAGAGAAATAAAGGGATTTTGAAATTTTAATGTTCAGAAAAATTATTTTGGAATTTCCATAAAACTATCTTTTTTTTATCACAAAATTTTCTTCTTTGAAAAAGTATTTTTTGAAAATTATTAATATTTTTATAGATAACATAATTAGTGTCAAAGATGCCAAGGCACTACAATAATATGTAGAATGTAAATATATAGAAATGACATCCATCTACAATAAATTATGCAATTTAAACAAGATGGATTTTTTGGATTTTTATATGCAAAACATTTGCATTAAGGATGAGGATCACCAAATTATTTTTCAAATATATACAAATGATTTGACCTCATCAAGTCATGCTTTTTCCATGGCAACATCTTCATTTTCAATCCTTTTTATTATCTTAATAACAATTTTAAGGGTTTCCATAAGTTGCAAGGATATTTTAGATTCATATATTTTTAAAAAATTGAAATTTTTATTTTGTAACTTTATTGGAATTTATCATAAGCAATGACATTTGTAATGAAGAAAATGTTAATCTACCCAAATAATTAATGATGTTTCAAATTGAATTTTAAAATCAATGAATCTCCAAAAAACTAAATAAAAAAACATAAATTGGAGCTATCATGAATACATAGAAGGATCATTTTTAATAAATAAAAGATTCATGCAAATGTCTTTCCATATATTTAGGATAGGAAAATTTGGAGTGTCAAAAATGTTGTTATCCCAATAGATTGTTACTAACCATTGATTTTGTCACAAGACAATGCACAAAATTATTTTATTTCATTTATTCATATTATGTATGCAAGCTTGTAACAATGATCAAATGAGAATTTGCATATATAATGTCTTTTAAAAATTCATAAATCTTTATTTGATTTTGTTGAAGATCGATTTAATGAGACAACAGAATGCGAAATTCATGCCGATTTCAAAAATAATAGCATTTGCAAGTATGAATCTTTAACTATTATTTTATCAAATTTCTTTTATATTATCAAATTCTCCAATTGTTTTATCTTTTGCTTCATTTTGTTTAAATAAGTTTACAAATAGTTAGGTTTTAAGTATTCATTTTTTTCATTCATTTTTTGAAAGATAAATACCAATGTCATCTAAAGCATGATTTTAAAAATACAAATGGGTTGATATCATATCACTTGTGCTATATAATAATGATGTGATGTATAAAAATCAATAAGATTATCAAAACACATATATATAAATTATTATTTTTATAAAAAAAAATCGAGTTCTTGTGGATTTTCAAAAATTGGACATGAAATATTTTGCCATTGTTTTGGACATGAGTAACAAATTCTTGGAATCTTCAATATTCATGTGTTGAAACATGCTAAGATAGTTGACGACATTTATAAATTGAGTTTGTGTTGTTAAAAGTAAATCCAAACCTTTAAAAACCTGACATCACAATGGATTTTATCTTTCAAGTATTTTTACAAATCTAAATTCCAACAAGTGAAATCATTTTCAAATGTTAATTACAAAAGAACAAAAGTCATGGTGAACTTAGATATACAATTGATAATCTTATTTTCTTAGAAAAGGAACCACACCTAATTTACAATATTATAATGGATTCACAATATTGAATTTTTCAATTTAACCCAAAAAAAAAACATTGATTCCATTTTATTTAAGTTTGTTGTAATGAAGGTGGCTTATTTAAACACCTCTCAACTTACAACATCTCCAAAGTTTAATCAAGAGTGGGTTAGTTACTCCACAAACTAAAAGATTCAAATAAGCTAAATGACTACATCAATACCTTGGTAGCTTCAACATTAATTATATTCTAAATAAAAAATGCTTCAAAATATTTTAATTAATACATACCATGGTACTTTATGAACTTTTTTGCAAGCTTTTTTTTATCATATGTTTAACATCCTTTTTGTTCTACATGTAAAATAGTGAAAGGAACTTTCTTATAAATGGGCAAAGGCTGAATTTTTCCTTGTATATGGCAAGTATACACGTGGTATTGATATTAAGATAGCCTTGATATATTAAATCGGTGCCTTTTCATTTGATAGGTAGCCCCTTGATGTCCTCAATTGCTCTATTATTATTTGTCATAGTGCGGATGGCGCCATTAGTTGGTATCTCCTCCCACCATTGTGTCTTTCGACCTCCTCTCATTAGTAAAAGAGGTTGTGAGTAGTGTTGTGCAAGTATATTGTTTTCGATATATGCTTGAATAAGGGTTTATAAAAAATTCCAACTTATTTACCCATCAAGTAAAAGCATATTAGCACTCAAACGTTTCCATCAAGTTAGGGTTTGGGTACACAAAAATTAATTTTTTCGGTAGATGAGTATGGCCTCAATACCCCTATCATATACCCCATTTGGGGTAAAAAATGGGTATGCATTTTAAAATGTATTTGTTAAAAATGAAGCTTATTTTGATACAAATTTCAAACATCAAGTCCAATGCCAAATTGCAAAAATCAAATTGTTTAATTCATTCTTGATTAAGATAAATATGCTTATGAGTGAACACTTAGTATATCAAAAGATAATGACATCATGGTCAATGTTTAGTTGATGATGAAATTTTAAAATAAGTTGTAGATCATCTTTGGGTGTTTCAATAAACTTTTGAATTATCTAATTTGGTTAAGTACATGCAAATTATGGCCCTCCAAAATAGTGAGGTTTTTCATTTTAAATATGTCCTTAGCACGCACCTACAATTCCTAACATGTGCACTTTCACCACATGTTAACAATGCTTAATATTGTTCTATATGGTTTGCATAAAGTTCTCACCTTCTCACCTATATATTTGGATGAAAGTGATGTACATTTTCATGTAGAAACAAGTATATTTTGGGGGTTTCCAAAATTTTAGATTCGTGTGTGTGTGTTTTTTTGTGATAGGCCAATCAAATTGATTAATTGCCAAAAAGGGAAAAAAAAGGACTTGGCAGACACCTCATTTAATTCATAAAATGAACAAAGTTTAGAGTTGAAGTCATATTTATCCAAATGTCAAAACATATCTAACTTGGGTATGAATATTTCTTACAATATATTCAAGGTTATGAATTTATTTATTTATTCAAATTTACATACCCTTGGGTATGCATTTTATTAGGGTGTGTTAATTTTAAAGAAATCAGTTAAGGTAAATAATATATCCTATTTGTACCTCAGGTTATATCTAGTTAAAATATATATGCACACGGCACTACTTGCAAGCTACCTTCCCTTGGGGGTTGTGAGTTCCCATCCTTTTAGGGTTTCTCCTACTAGGACTTAGAACCACACATAGGTGGACCAATTAACACTAACATCTTGAAGTAATATAATGTCAATTTTCAATAACTTTAGCTCACATTTGTAAAGTTTCAACCAATGTTAAATGGTTATTGAAATAAAATACGTATACCCACCAATTGTTAACTCATGTATAAATCCACTTGTTTGTTGCAAGCAAAAATAAAATAAAATAGTATGTATTATGAACCATCGATGGTGAGCAGATAAGAGAAGCTCATGCGTGAGAAAACTATGTAGCTAAAAAATTTGCACATTTATGTGAATTTTTGTCGGGTCATCATGAAGAGTGATTGGTTCTTTTGATCACAAAGTCTTAAGGTGGTAGTGATAGTGATGACATAACATTTTCTAGAATTGTTTTTGATACTTGAAGCTTGCATATTTATGCTTTAGCTATTGAAAGGTTGTGATGATAATGGCATTTGGTGCTTGATGACTCATACAACTCATGGATACAACAACTTCTACTACTTTCATTGTTATTCATCTTGTTTTCAATGTTGCGCATTTTTTTTACTATGTTCACCTTTATTTCTTGTATTTAAGGTTGGTGTCTATGTTTTTCTTTGAGATTTTTTTATAATGGAATTTTAGTAGTCTTACATTATAAAGTAGCACCTTTATAAACTAGTATTTGTTATAATGTTTTACTTATTTCATTTGAGAAAGTTGAAATTTTTGAAATGTGGTGATTGTTTTCTAGGGATGTTACATTGTGTGTGTTTTGGAGCTCTTTAACCTTGAGATATAAGTTGTGCATATTATTTAATTCATTATTCCAACATGTATTTTCATGTGAAATGGTGGTTGTATTATAGATATGGAGATTCTATTTGTAAACATGTATACAAACATAATGAGTGTTGCTAGTAAAGTTGCATCACCAAAATTGTTGCAAGTAAGTTCAGCAATCAAGGCCATCATTCTAATTCTAATTATTTGAATTAAAGCTCAATGTTTGAGTTTAAATCAATTGTATCTTCCTTTCCAATAGCTCCTTAAGAAATTGCCAAAGGCCCTCACTTGTATACAAGTTTTTTGAATTTGGCTAAAAGAATGTTCTCATTGAAAGATTTTGCACAATATGATTTTGTAACTTTATCCCTTTTTTAAGGGGAAAATTGAACATAGAATTATGAGAGAGGTATAGAAATGAGGATTACAATTTATGTATATAGGTACGTTACCTCTTTTATTTATGTTCTTGAGAGAATTTGACTTTCAAAAATTCAAGAAACTAAAAATATGCTTTGGATTGATTTAAGTGTTGGTAAATTTGTACATGACATTAAAAATACTTAAGGTTCATGACATAAGACATCTAAAACTTCCATGGATATGTGACATGATAAGGTTTTTAATATTAAAGAACCTTTGTATATAACCATTGTATTTTTGGTTTAAAAATAATTAAAATTGGAAAAAACGTCCTTCGACTTTAAAATTTGAAACAATTGAAATGAAAGTTTGTTTGTTTTCAAAAAACTATAATTGGAGGTTATTAAAAAAATAAAATAATTACACAACATTGGTTTCAACCATCCCACATGGCAAGAAGTTTATGGGAACTACCGAGGTTGACCAAACTAATGCTAGTTTACCATTAGCAAATCTAAGGGCATCTCTACCAATTACCTTGCAAAAACATAATGCAACGTTAGTTATCCAAACCCTTTTGTCAAACATTGCCACAAAATGTGTTGTTTGAGGAAAATGCTTATCAACAGTCACACAACAACAAGCCTTATAGCCACATGAATTGCAATTGCTAGATATTTGTTGTGCACTCCAAGATCATCATCCACATGAAGCTCCATGAACTTTTCTTTGTGTTTATTGTGCATAGCGAACAAGAACATGGCTAACAAATGGAGAAAGAAAGGTTGATTACTCAACTTGAAAAGAGCCTTGATGATGATGATGATGATGAGGAAAAATTGTTTTTATAGGGAGTTTTTTAGCTTGCTTAAACTTGATGAAAGGCACAAGCATGGAAACAACAAGGTGGGGTCATAGAGAATCTACCAAGAGAATGGGAGCTTGGGCATGAATGCATTTTTTTGGACTATTTTACTTCTCCACTAGTGTACAACAAGGAATTTTTGAGATCATAATATAGATGAGTTGTAATCTTTTTATGAGAATATTGCAAGTTATTTACTATGACTATGACTTTTTTTTCCTTACAAAGACAAGATTGCACAAGAAGCTTGGGTTGTCTTCACTCCAAAAATGCACATCTAAACTTCACATGCTTGAGAATGGAACATGGGCTAATGCAATAGATGAATATGGTTGGATTGCTAAGAATGCAACAATGGAATCCATGAAATGGTTTATGCATATTGTAGTTGTAATTTTTCGGTCAAGGTACCTTTGAGAACCCATAAAAACATGCATAGAGAATTAGCTCAAGATCAACATAGAGAAAGACTTTCCATGCATGGTTGGTAGCCTTGACTATATGCACGACAGGTGGAAAAACTACTTAGTTAGATGATGGCAAGGGCAATTTCAAAACAAAAGATGGAGAGAGGTCCAAAATTTTGGAAGCAATTGTGGATTAATATCTTTGGATATAGCATGCATCTTTTGGGGCTTTCAATTGGAAACAATGGCATTATAGTGCTAGACCGATCACCCATGGTTGCAAACATGCTAAATGGGTTAGGTAATGATATGAGGTTTGAAGTGAATGGCAATTTCTACCCTTGATACTAACTCTTGATGGATTGCTTTGTGCAAACCATTCATGAAACTCAAGAAACAAGGCATCACAAACATGCTGTCCCTGTGAAATCACAAAGATGTAAGAAAATGTAAGATGGAATGTAGAGAGATGTTTTGGGGCATTGCAATCTAGATTTGCTATTATCCATAAGTTGTGACAAATGAATGCAATTTATGATCTCATGACATGTTGTGTGATTCTTCATAACACGATTATTGAAAATCAGCAAGACCAAAATTTGGAATCATTGTTTGATGGAGCAAATGTAGCACACTTGAAAAAAAGGTTTGACCTTACAAGCATACATGAAAGAAAGGCACACAAGAATTAGAGAAATTTGCAAGAGTAAGTTTGGTGGAACATTTTGTGAACCTAATAAGGCTTGACCGTTAAGTGAAATAAAATCATACATTGCTTTGATTCTGGTGTGCTTTTTATTTCTTTTTGAAACATTGTTGTGGTTGTGTGCATTTCAAATTCTTTTCCATGGCTTGTAATTTTTTGTGAGCTTCAATGATGACTAGAAGAAGAGGGTGCTTGTGATTTTTTGGGTGAAATCCTCTTGTAAAAACAGAATTTTCATCACCGCCGGGATCATGTTTTCACAACAACAGCCCTCAGCAAATAGGTTTTCCCATTACAGGGGCTTTTGGGACATGCTGGTGGAGATGCTCTAATAACAATTACATCATACTAGAGGTAATGTGAAATGTCCCTGTGCAACGTGGGCCCATATGGCAGGGTGTTTCACTGGTATGGTGGGAAACTGTGTTTTGTAGTTTTGTACTGTACCCATGGGCTGCTATGATCATTACACCAGGCAATGCCATACTGCAAGGGCATTACCTACGACTAAAACACAAGCAGTGGTCAAACATGTTTTTCTGTCCATTACCAGAGAAATTTGCTAAAGAAATCTGGGAAATAACATTTTAAAAAATGTGCATGCAAGACTGATCCTCACCAAAATGTTCAAATATGAACATCTTTTTCAGAGGTCTCATCTTCCAATCACACAAGACCATCTTCTGGCAATACATTCCAGTTTCAGTTCTAGAGAATTACTAACAGCTCAAAAGATTTCAGCTCAAAGGAACTATCTCCCAACATGCTTTTTTAGAAAGCCTGCAGACAGAACTCCCTCCAAGTTGTTTCACTTGAAAAGTTCTTTCCCGTCAATATAACATGTCCGTGCAGTTAGTTGAAGTTTACGTGATGACACAGCTCAATCTAGATATGTATTCATGTATGAGCCCCATTGTTTGTAGTTTTTACCTGTAGTTTGTACTCACTGCCTATCTGTATTGCTGATCCCAATAATAGCCAATGGAACAGCATTGCAACCACAGAGAAGAATAGGAGAATTGAAAAGGATAGTTGACCAGAGAGTGCATCGAAACTGTGTTGAGCATAATGTTTGTTACAATTCAGTACGATCAAAAGCTGTTAAGACAGCCAATCAGTATCTACAGAGAGTAAACAGTATGGGTAGAGGAGCCCCACCCACAAACAGTTCACAAATTTGGCTTACCTGGAGAATAGACACCTTAAAAGCGAGGATTGTTCGGTATCCGAGTCATGCCTGAAGCTAAGAAACTGTGTTTACGGCGGTAATATAGCAATGGGAAACACAGTGCAAGTGATCCAATCACAAGTCCCTGCCAAAACAGATAGTAGATGAGCAACATTATTGGTAAAGATACAATTGCAAAAACAGAGGAAACTCCTATAGGCAACCAAAACCTTGTGCAACAAAACCCCCAGTGAACCACAAACATCTTTCATTCACTGCCACGTGGTAAATCCAGAACTTAGCAGTAAATAACCAGCCACAACACGTCACAATTGTCTGCAGCAAGAAAATGAACAGGGCCCATTCCAAAGTTGGTTGCCATGTACAATAACATGAGCATAAGAAAAGATGTGTTAATAGAACAACTTGACTTTACCAGTCTCTTATTCTGTTCAGCAGTTCCATCATCAGCAATTCCTTTTCACGTGTTGTGACCTCTATTGATTGTCATACTTGACACAAATTAGGTCTACATCAAATATGCCATTTAAGCTGGAATAGATGTTACTACAATGCATAGCCCTATGTCAAACAAATCCCATATGCAGCATAGAATTGCTCAGCAAAATGTAGGATTGAATTGAAATAGAGGAACAGTAGAGGAACAGCCTACCTCAAATTGCCACACAGAGAGCTTGTCTTCTTGTTCTTGAGGCATGCAAAATTTATATGTGTGGTAAACCTTCAACCCACCTTCAATTTTAAAGTTTTGAGAGTCCAACAGTTTTTGAGCTGCTGTAGAATCCATTGCCTGCAACTTTCGCCTCTGGTGCAATCCTTCTACACCATCTTTCTCAACATCATTTGCTTCTGTATTTTGGCTTGCCTCATTGTCAGGTCTCTCTGAGTCTTCTCTCCCTGCCATACACAAAATGAGAGAAAACAGCTGATCAATTTCCCAACTGAGTAGATTTCTTGACCGAATTGAGTGAGGGCATATAATTGCCACACAAAACCCTAGAAGGTAGGTTTTCCAATAACATACCGCTTGGAAGCTGTGAATCTCTTTTTGTTTGCCCCGAGTTATGATCAGTCTTCATCTCGATGCATTTGAAGGGCTGGTGGAAGCCTGTTTGTTTGCAGTGATACTCGTCAATTTGCTGCCATTTCAACAAGAACAGAAAAAAAAGGCTTCATTAGATCAAATACACTCTGGGGTACTTATATATTCACTGTTTGCCACACAAGTACCAAAGCTTGCCAGAAAGAGGAAGTCACCTTCTCAGAATAAGAGCAAGGGATACAAGGACCAGAAGCATCACAGGAGTATGTCGTGTTCCCTTTGCTATCTTCCGCAACGTATCTCGTTTCCTCGTTCCTACAACATCACATAAAAGTTTCCTTCTTCTCATCAGAATTCTTTCTGCCAAAAACGAAAAAGAAAAAAGGAACCCTTCCATCAGAGCTCCACCTCTGGCACCTTCACCAGAGCTACTAGACCTATCAAACCCTAAATCAGAGAAAACAATGGTTCTGTTCAGAGTTAAACTAGCAATGAACTAGAAGAGGGAAGACAAAAGGAAGGAAATTTACGATGAAAAAGAAGGAATTGGACACAAGCAAAGCAGGAACAGCATGGAAACAACTACAAATCTGTGCCATCTCCGCTGCATCTGGCCCATTAGGATTCACCAAATCCACTGCAACCAAGCACTGGAAGGAGCTTGAAATGCTGAGATCCGGATCACCGCGCTCTCGTATTCGGCAACCTGATTCTTCGCCGTCCTCCTTCCTAACAAATCTCTGCCACTAGAAGCCACAAATCCATTCCAAAATTCTGCGAAGACACCTCCGCGATTGTCTTCTCGCTCGCTCGCAGAACACTGCGAATCACAAGAATTGAAGGACCGGCAAATTAGGGTTTCGAGACTAGGGCTTCGTTGCCGTTTTACGTTAGCAGGCGGGTAGTAATTACGCAATTTAATTCGACTCCCTCATTGTGCAGAATCCGCCCCGCCGGCCGATTCTGTCATGTTCCCCCTGTAGAATATATCCTGTCTTCCCGGGGAGTTCCCTGCCCTTTATGTCAGGGAACGGGACAATTTATGGCAAATTGAACATGGTTTTTTTGGCGAAAAAAAAAACCTAAAGTCGCCATATTTTGAGGGGAAAGAAATTGAAATCATCAGATTTAGACTATAGGTTTTTAGAATGTCGCCAAAAATATAGTGAGGTTCCAAAACTTTCTACTTTCCTTTCTCTGAACTTTAGCCAGATTTGGCTACATTTGTGGATGATCACCCAGTTCACCTACTCTAGCTTTTAGCACGTCACCAAAATATAGCAGTTTTCCAAAAGTTTTCTACTTTCCTCTTTGAACTATAGCCAAATTTGGCTAAGTCCTCTTGTGGACAACTTGGCTAACTCACAAAATTGGGGTAAATTTTTATATTAAAATTTTTAATTTTATAAATTTTATAAATAATAATAATAATAATAAGCCTCTCATTTTTTATCCATTCAAAGGAATTTGAAACCAAAAAACTTCACCCCAACTTGTTATAAACTCACTTGCAAAAAGAGATTGCAATAAGCACTTTAATTAGACCTAATTTTATAAAAGATGGTCACATGATCTTCCCTTTCATTTGATTAATGGTTACAAGAATTTTACAACCTATTTAGTCTTTGTTTAGTTATCCCATCTTTTCCATCAACAAAAGTTGCTAGAGTGCATCTACAAAAAAAAACTTCATGGACTTGTCATTTTATGCCTTTGCATGGTCCATGTTATGAATCTCAACGTTTTAATGTTCTTCGTATAACATTAAAAAAAATTAATTAAATAAATAAATAAAATTATATGTTTTGCAAACCCTAAATCTCTGGGAAGTGGGTTGTAGGTATTATTACCATTGTCCTACTTTTCTATTGTTAAAATTAATTGTACCCAATTTTTATTTATTGGCTTTGCCTACCAAGGCAAGAAGGATATTGTGTTTAGATTCATTATAGAGTATAGTAGCTTCATGGATTTTGGCCCCTAGGTAATAATAGTTCTACTTTTATATGAGGATTTTGGAAAGATGATACTTTGACTTGTGTTGAAACTTGAGATTAGTTCTAGAGTTATGCTAATTTAAACAATTTCTCCAAATAGTTGCATATTTCATGTGGCTATTGTCACTAAAAACCAAACAAGTTGTTGAATTACATCATATTAGATTCAATCAATGACAAGAGGTTTCAAAAGATTGACAAAAATGCAATCATTCCTTTGTGTTCGCCACCAATAGTGATTAGCCTTATTTGATTGCTAATGACTGATTCATGGTGTCACATATAAATGTTGTCAAAATGTTTTGATGTTCAATATTTATTATTTATGGGTGAGAGAGGAATAAACATTAACACTAAATTTGGATGTAATAAATATTCATTTTGTTTTTAATATAGTTTAGAGGTTAAATATTCCTTTATAGCAAGCAATGTCCAATGCATTTAGACACTAAAATTGGATGCCATAAATATTCATGTTGCTTCAAATATAAATGAAACATTAAATATTTCCTTAATGCATTATGTCCAATGCATTTTGACATTAAATTTGGATGTGATAAATATTCATTTTGCTTGAAATATAGGTGAGATGTTAAACATTTTTTTAACGAACAATTTTTAATGCATTTTGTCACTAAATTTCAATGTGATAATCTTCATTTTGCTTTAAATAGAGTTGAGACATTAAATATTCCCATAATGAGCAAGCTATATTCAATGCATTTTTGGTCTTGTCTTTTTGTGCCTTACATGGTTTTACATCAAATTATTTTTTGTGTAATCTTTCATGTTCTTAAAATTATATATCAATCAAATTTGTCATACATGTTTTAAAGTCTTAAACCAAATTCAAACCTATAATAAGATATAAACATCGAGGCACCAAAGAAGTATGTTGATGGTGAGTTATATTAACATGTACACAAGAAACAAAATAGGAATCAAAATGAGGATGGAGACAACCATAGGTCTCTATGGCAAGGGGAATAAAATCATCTCCTAACACTCATTTTATGTAATGTTACGTTTTGTTTTGAGTGAAAATATTATTGTATGTGATATCGTCATCAAAACACACTACACCAAATCTATACGAATTAGATTAGCAATGACAACATCCACCACAAATTAAATATCGTCTCTAGTGATGATAATATCCACTCAAAAAAAAAGGTGAGAAACCTTTCTTTCTATGTGAACTCCACGTTTTGACACAATAGCTGCAACTATATCTCGAAACGTATCGTGGTCTGCAGTGCGTTCATTACCACACAGACAACATAGCAAATGGATATCCAAATCATCAATGGTTTGACCACATTAACACCACGAAAAATGCACAACTACCAAATGTGATATAGTGAGACAAATACGAAATGTTATACAAAATGAATGAAAGACAAATGAAATGAAAAAGTGTTAGGATGTACTAATAATCAGGCCTCTACTACAAGACTAGGACGAGCTAATAATCAAGCCCCTATTGTAAGACCTAACATAAAAACAAAATCGTGCTCTCACATCTCAAGGAGCATCTACTAAAAACGAAAATAAATTTGTACTTGTATAGTTAGTCCATTAAATTCTTTTGATTTTGGCTAAGTTTTTTTATTTCGTGGAGCAATAAGATTAAAATCAAGGTTTTGTTTATTTACTTTTGTTTAATAGTTACTTCACATTCTTCTACATTATGATAACAAATATTGATTTCTTTTCACCTTGACAATTTTCAATGGAATTGAAAATTATCATTTCATATTTGAAAATAGTTTAATTGCTTATGTAGCTTTCTTATTTCATTATTCACACTTCTTATTCCAACTTTGTTCTTCATCCAACTTGAATTGACAAGAAACAAATTTCCTTTGCATTCAAACTTTCAACCATCTCTTTTTTTTCAAAAGACATTCATAATCATTTTTCTCATTCCTTAGGGCATCGCCATTAGCATAGTAGACATTAGAACAAGTCCACCAGCTGCCACATAGCTACTCATAAACAGTAAATTGGGTGAAGTTCATACTTTAAATACCCTGAAACATAGTTCCAACTTGCAAAGATGCACAGAATAGAATGCTTAGGATAGTTAAGAAATTTGCTACTACCAGCTATCAGTTGCTCCCCCATACCTACTACAAAGGTGGCACGAACTGATTATTGTAGAACATCTACTGAGCAATAATATAATTAAAAGCAAGGAGAAAAAGAAAAACTGCATTTCTCTTACCCTATATCCTTTGACAAATAGACTTCATGCATCAGCATGGAGTGCAAGCGCCAATGTTCTTCTCATTACTAGCAGTATCCTAACAGTTACCAAGTCCTTTTATGCATTCCCATGATGGTTATGAGTTTCACAATACAGAGTTAATGAACTGGGCACCTGCATAGCATAGCTAACAAAGGGCACCCATCTTATCTTCCACTTCTTCCATCCCAGTATTTAAAAGCCTGATGTCCTACTTTTCTTTCAACATCAAAGAACATATGTGAAGATGTTCAGCTAGTAGCCCACTGTTAGTGCAGGAAAATAATAAAATACCCCAGCAGCACAAGTAACCTATGAAGGAAAATCCAAAGCAGATGTGCTTGTCATGCACACAGAAGTGTCATAGCAAGTGAGGGACCCTGAAATGTACAGATGTATTGCACATGGTTTTCTGTGTGGGCTACATGTCTTCAAAATCACCAGCGTGCTCCAAAAGATAGTTGGCTGCCAATTGCTCATTCTTATCACATGCCAGGAAAGCCTCAATCACAAGTGCACGATCAAATCCCATGCCTTCAAGCTGTTCAGGAGAACTCATTCTCATAAGGTTTCATGATATAAATCTTCATGACAGTAACCTTTCATTTGCTTGTTAAACAACTAAGGATAGAATTCAACTAGAGACATCAGTGCCAAAGATCAGAATGCAGGACAGATGATCACAAATAACCGCAAATGAACAAGAGGGACTTTACCCTATCAATGGCTTCCCGCTCTTCTGGAGTCACAGTAATTGACTGTGGCATCGCTCCAAGCTGCCCAAGAACATCCCTGCATCCTCCAGACTGTAAGTTCAGAGAAATATGATGCTGTGTCTTAAATCAGTGCACAACTCTTTGTGGATTTACTCAACACTGACAAGCATACTGATAATCACCCAAACACAAAATGACATGACAAGAAAATGAAAAAGTAAATGGGCCAATCTGTCATCAAAGCATACTGAAGGCTTCTGGGAAGAAAGCCTCTTACTCACCCTTCAGCACCTTCACCACCTGCCTCATTAATAAGACGGAGGAACTCGGCCTGATTCTCATTGATAAGCCGCAACAAGGCAGGATTTTGCTTCCCCAACTCCTGAAGCATTGGCTTTTGTGATCCATTCACCAAACATCCAAAGGGCAACCCAAAGTTGAGGTGCCATTTTATTAGTCACTAATGCAGAAAAGATGATCATGTCTGTATGAGACAGTTCTGCATCCCTCAACAAGCTCAAAATTTGAGGTACAATAGCAGAGATGCAGCAAAGATGGATAAAAAACCAAGGGTCTGGCTTGCAAACCTGTAGGATTTGTGGGTTTGCCTGGACCATTGTCCTTAAAGCTTGAAACTGCCCCCAAAAAACAGAAGATGCTGCATTCAGGTAGAATACAGTACAAAAGAAACCAGGTAAATGATCCCAGATACTGACTCACAAACTATCTGACAGTAAGGTTGCAACAATCCACTGCAGTTAATATAACTGGGTACTGTCTTAGATGGCTTGGTGAATCAGAAGGTCAAGGTGACAAGTTCAAAAATCTTGAACAAGGACTCTCCAAATTTAACATTGGCCAGCAACCATGACACTCCAAAATGCACCCCAACTCTAGTTTCTATGCTGACAAGTTGCAAACTGAAACCTTGCAGCTGCTACTGAGTCTTCAGTTACTCCACATAGAAAATGACTGACCTGAGGGTTGTTTCTTAAAAAGTCAAGAGCACCAGCTCCAGCTCCTCCACCCAAACCAGGCATTCCCTGGACCGAAAAACTGTAGAATTAGTCATGATATGGGAAAACTGAAATCCAAAGAGTGTGAAATTGCTCACATTACATACATCCACTGACAAGGACTGATTATGTAGGACAAAAAATCTGTATGGTATGGTTGTCCTCTAGTGACATCAATTCAACTCAAACCCCAGATTGTGATTGTTCTTTACATAAACACAACCATACCTGAGGGAAAAGGTCCAATGGAGCAGCATTAGGCCCTCCAGGTGCTGCTGGAGCTGGGGCTACAGGCACTGCAGCTGCAGGGGCTGTTGTTGCTGCAGCTGCAGGTACCGGGGCAGGAGGCTGAGCTACAGGGGCAGCCACCTCAGCAGCCTCTGGTATACCCTGCAAAAGATGAAGCCAAGTTGCAAACTGTGACTGTAGAGACAAAACACATAGCCCAGCATCAAATCTCAGTGAAATATTTTAGTGATGGACATGACTCCATGCAACCAGGACTCAAAAAATTTAAAGACCTCAGAAAATGGAATGGATCATGCACAAAGTGAGTTGTGTTTAATGAATTGAGACCAAACACCAACACGTCAACAAGGATGATGTATGTACATGATACAGCCATCATTGGCATGTTACCATGTAGTCATGCAAGGGTCCAGGAGCTGTGTGTGAACTAGGCATAGATTGTCATATCCATGAGATTGTAGAGAAGCCCACAATAATACTTTAAAAAGGCAATTGTGTTCACTCCAGCAAAACCAAATCAAACACAATGAGTGAGTAGGTTGTCATAACCTTGTGACTGTCACTCAATAAATATCAGACCAGAACCTTGATCATGAACGGCAGTGACTAGCTCCCATTACTCACAACTTACTTCATCAGCTCCTGATGGTGAGTGTGGACAATTATATACCAATCTGCTCAAAATTGGGCAATTAGACAAAAGTCTGTTTCCCAAGTTCCTGTAACATTTCAAGAAGCAATAGCAGAAGTCCCCATTTACAATGCTGACTGATAAGAATTAATCCATTACCAATGCTGCTCATGGGGATTACCAGAAGACTGCCCCTTTCTAGAGACATTTGCCAGATGAACACATGTTCACAACAAATGACTGCACTCCTCCATATGCAGGCCTAACCACACCTCAAAATTCTGAGATCTTGTAATGCTCATGGATCAGCAGTATATGATACTCCCAAAGATTCCAGATGCCCTATATGACAGGCTAGGACTAGGGCAGATTTTTACAGGAACCTAGATAGAGACAAACAGAAGTGTAGGACAGCTGTAACTAAGCAGATATGGTGATCAGTCAAAATCAGTCTGACACCCCAACAAAAGGGAACTGAGACAGGAGAATTAGAAATTAAGACAGCAGTTGCCACCTGAGAAAGATTTGAAAGAACCTAAGCCTGCACTAGTATGAAGGGACACATATAGTTGACAAAACAAGGCCTCCACACCAGGAAGCTACAGATATGTTAATTCAACAAAGACAATCAAAGATGACAAGTGACACACTTCTGATTAAACTAGAACCATGGCAGAGCACATCTCCTTTGCTGGCATATACACAGATGCACCTGTGGGGAGCCAAGCAACCTCACTATCAATTGGCCATAAATGACCTGCTATAACAGCCATACATAGGGATCACCAGTGAGTGAGTAACACCAAAGTCTGGTTGTAGAAAAAGCATAAAGGCATAAGGGCAACTGGGTTAAGTACTTACAGAGTACAAATATTCCACTGCCCTTTCTGGATTATTGAAAGCAGCACGGAGTGCACGCAAAACAGTTTCCCGAGTCCAGCTGCCTCCTCCCATGTCAATGATCTGCTGAACTGTTTGCTCAAGGTTGGTCCCGGCAACAAGGTTTGATGCTGCCTGCCCATAAACATCACCTGTACCCCTGCACAATCATAGGACTTCAGTGGGATTCCATTCAAGACAAGATGTGAGTTCAATTTGATTTAGCAGTATTGGCTATAATGCAACTCAAAAAAACTTCCTGGCTGAAGATTTTTGCAGTAGTAAAAAAAGCTATGAACTTCTGTTCATCCTTCATTCTTGGCCCTGCATCAATGGGGTAATCAGAATTATACTTACAATGGAGCTCCAGCAGCTGGTGCAGGGGCAGATGCAGGGGCAGGTGCAGGTGCTCTGTTGCAGGAAATCATTGTTAAATACATACACAGGTTCCACAATACAAACCCTAAATGTGAAACTAAGATGCTCCCTGGCTGATGGCATAATAAACACTGCACTGCAGTTGCAGACCTAGTTTCTGATTCTTGTCCTGGCAGCAAGGTAGACATCTGAGCAGGTGAAGTGAAAAGCATTGGAGAAGAGACATGCCAAGCCAAGGATCATCCATCTCCATGACCTAAAACCAAGCATTCTACCAGCACTTACCATCTCACAGCTGAAAGTTGTAAAACAAGGAAAGACGCAGGATTTTGTGAAGCAGCTATCACTCACAGAGAAGGGGCAGGTTGAGCTGGCGCTGCAGGAGTTGCTGGAGTTTGGACAGGTGGAGGCTGAGCAGCTGCAGATGCCTGATATCAACCAAAGTTCAGGCCAGGTTTTAATCAATCCCACTTGCAAAACCACAAACCCCAGCAGTAATGTAAAAGAAAGGTCTGTCAAGCAGGTGCTATTTCAGCCTCACTCAGCACAAAAATGGCAAGAAAACACACCTGCGCAGTTCCTGATGAGGATGGAGTTGGGGCTGCTGGTGCCTTTGTCTGGAGACAACATTATGCCATGTAAGCTGATGAACTCTACAGATCATCATCATCAGCATAGTTTTACCTCAATCTTTAAGTTTTAGCCCTGGACAAACCTAGCAAATCACTGTTGAGAAATTCACACAAGAGTGATCCACACTGATCTCCATTGATGTTAACCCTGCCTATGGAGGTAAACTCAGTTTGCCTCAATCTTCAAATTGAAATTATGATCATACCTTTGTCAACATGACAACAAGGAAACCATTTTCTGAAACCTTGTTGTCATCCATGGTTGTGTCGTCTTTGAGAACCTTCCCTTGATGAATGAGAAGCTGTTGGGAATAAGGAAAAGCATCTTTGCCCTGGGATTCTTCAATCTGCTTCTTGACAGCTGTGACCTGCAAACCACAACTTCACATTAAGATACAATCTACTCGAGCATGGAAGACTTGGTATAATGAATCCTCAGTAACCAAAGTGTGATAGATTCAATGTTCTTCTACGGTTTCCACGTGACACCATCACCAAAACCCTAATGCACCATAGAACTAAATCCAAGCACTGGCTTTCAAACCATAGTATGAACCCTAAAACGAGATTTCTTAGCAGCACCATGATCAGCAAGTCGGGAAGAGGATTTGTTAGATAAAACAGTAAAGCTGGTTAGTATCTCAAACTTTGCAAAAGACATGTACAAACATGGAGATAATTCCACAGGATTTCGCAATACAAGAAGCTATATAATGACCCTGCCTTCTGCGAGGGACACTCTTCAATGAAAGACATTTTTATCATTCCTTGAAATCTTCTGATGTGCTCAAGATTTCTACTTCTTATCAAGACGGAAGGCTTGACAAGGGAGAAGATTACAATGTAGAAGAACCCGGAAGACAAAAAGGGAGGAGCAACATACCGTATCAGTGGGGTTAACAACGAGATCGAAATGGTTCCCCTTCAGAGTCTTCACTGAGATCTTCATAGTGGATTTTGTACAAAGCTCCGCCGCCGCAGCTATGGCGAGGCCGAGAAGAAAGAAATACAACCCTCTCCTCCGACTTCCTTCTTCTTTCTAGTTCTCGTTTCCCTTTGGTTGCCTTGCACCGCACACAGCCCACTCCCGCCCCCACGACACTCCCTACCCCTCTTTGGCTGTGTCGCTGCCGCTCCTGCTTTGCCACTTAGGTGGTAGAGCAAGTTACCTCCTTGAAAAAGGAAAACTGACGACAAAAAACTGCCGCCTTGCAACTTAGGTGGCAGAACGGTTTTTTTACCCTATCCCTAAAACCTAACCTACTTACACCGTGTAGGGTTTTTTATTATTATTTTATTATTTTATTATTTTTATTAATAATTTTAATTTTAATTTTGAATAATAATTATTTTGTGACTTAACCAAACTAGGTAGCAATCATCCACAAGACCAGTTATGATTTTTATTTTTTTTAATTTAGAAAATTTTCAGATTTCTGGCTACATTCTAGAACCAAATAGTGAAATCTGGCAACTTTTTTTTTTTTTAATTTGTCAAAATCTGGCAACTAGAAAACCAAATGACCACATGTTTTAGCCATTTTGGAAAAACAAATTGACTAAATTTAGCCAAAAAAGAGAAACACTAGCCTGGCCTAAATCATGGTGTCCCCCAATTGTGTTCATGATATCGCTGAAAATTAAACCATTGATTTTCAAGGGGTGCCAAAATTAGACCGGGTGTGCAAGAGTTATTCAATATTGGACAATTTTGTTCAAAAAAGAATTCTAAAAAACCAAAACTAAAAGTTTTAGACAAAAGATTTCATAAATTTTAATCCTAAATTACAATATATATTCTATTTTTGAATTTTATTTTGCACTACTTTATTTTATTTTTTTATTTTTTTTAAAACGATTAGGCTCTATGTTCAAGGTCATGTTCACACTAGGGCCAACAACATAATTCACACTTCTAATATTAATATGAAAGTTTATGAATGGATCATAAGAGAAATGATTGTATTAATGTTGGGCGGTTTGTGAATGGGGGTTTAGGGTTTCAAATTCATTCTCCAACTCAAAAACCAACAAATATCAAATTTAGTAGCAACTAGTTTGAAAACCAACCTTTTAGTTCTCACCCATGTGAAAACCAATGTTAAGAATTGGACTTTGTTCATTTTCAAGTTCTTGATGATGTAGTTGTTAGTTTAGTATTAGTATAGGTCGTTAGATTTAGGTTAGTGATTAGGTTAATGGTTAGGTATTAACGAGGATGTGATGCCTCCTAAGAGAGAAATATAAAGAGCTTTAGAACTTTTTCATGCTTCACCCTTATGTTCTTTACTTTGAGAAATTTGTGTTTGATTATGGATTGAATGTGTTTAAGATGTTGATTTGGGACTAGTTGTTTGTTTCTTGCTTCATGGTTGTGATCACCATCATTGTTGTTGCTTCGTGGTCATGGTTGCCTAGAACCATTAACTATTTTAAGGTACTTTCACCATTGTTGTTGCTTGCTTTGTGGTTGTGTTCACCTAGTGCCATCACTATTGTTGCTTCTTTTGTTTAGGCAAGGTACTTTCCCCCTTTTCTACTTTGTGCAAGTGTGGGGGCATTGAATGTGGAATGTGAATTGGCCTTAGCTCCAACTACATTCATTTAGGTAAGCATTTTTGTTTCTTCTTTTTTTTATGTGTTTTTTTGGTGTTTATTTTTGGTTCTGGTATTTTATGTTTTGATTATATATTTTTATTCTTTTTCTAATATGTTTGCTTTTGGTTCTAGAAAACTGAATATGTTTTCTTTTTTTTAGATGTAAGGTCTTTCTAATAAAATTTTCACCCAAAAAAATTAAAATTACTCCAAAAACATTTGATTCTATATTTTTCACACTCATTTCTTTGCTCATATGTTTTGCATTGTGCATAGGCCATAATTTATGATTGATTTTTACTACCCTTACTACCATCCATAAAAGTAGAACATAGATTGTTTTGTTATTTTCCTTTGATTAAATAAGCAAACTTGTGTTGTGAAATTAAACATGGAGCAATCATCTCATAATGAAAATAAAATAAGTAATGCAAAAGGATGTGAAATAATCATGGATGTTCTAATGGAAGAAGAAAGAATAATAGATCCATCTGAAAACCAAGATAATTTACAAATAGAAACAAGTATAAATTCAAAAAGAAAAAATGAACTAATGAAAGAGAATTTCAAAAAATTGCATGTTCAGATAAATAAATGGAAAGGTCACAAAGAAATGCAACATGTTGGGCATTTTATTGTGTAAATAATAATAAAGAAGTTGATGTAAAATTCCCTTAAATTATGAAATGTATTTTTTGTTACATTAGTTTAGTGTTGGTGTCTAATATAAAAACTCAAGCAAGGAAAGGTTTAATTCTATACAACATATCAAATGGAGTAACTACTTCAAGAAAACATGTGCTTTCATATCATTTAAAATTTGCAAAAATGTTTAAAGAAGAGGTGAACAATCCAATAAAAGAAGACTTGGAAAAGACAACTTGCTAAAAGAAGACATAATATGTTTAGTGTTGCAATTTGTAATTTCTTTGATACAAAAGATCCTTTGGAAAAGGATGATGTGCAATAGAAAGAATTTGTGAAAATTTTAGTCTTATTAATTGTCAAAAATCATTTGCCTATGCATTTTGTTGAAAGTCCATGGTTGAAGCATTTTAGTTTGCATTTATGCCCAACAGTTGTTTTGCTTTTCAAAAATCAATTTTCATAAAAGATTTTGCTTGGGTTGGAGGAAAAAACTAAACAATTATATGTTTTATACTATGTTTGGCATAATGTTTTTTTGCAACAAGTTGGGTGTCAAAAAGAAGTTATGACATTTTTGCACATGTGATTATTTTTTTAGGGAAAGATTGGCAGCCATAACATATCACAATTGGACTATTTGAGGACATGGACACTTTTGGCCCAACTTTGGCCAACTTTGGCCAAGGATTTGATTGAGTTATTAATAAAATATAATTGAAAAAAATAATTATTGCCTATGTAAATAATGAAAACTCCAACTTATACATTATGATTGGAGTTTTAAAATTTGTTATAAATTGCAACATTTTAGGTTTTTAGAGAAGTTTTCAAGGGTCTCATTTTGGTCAGCATTTTTTTAAACCTATTAGTATGCAACAATGAAAAACTTTATAAAGGATTAAATTATGTATTTATCAAAATTACACAATCTAATTTGCATAAATGCATAATTTGCCTTAAAAATCAAGGAAAGGTAGGTAAGAGTGAAACAAAGCTTGTGCTAACTCAAACCTTCCAATATATATATATATATTCCAATGAAAATTAAGTAATACATTATTACACTTGTAAATTTTTTTAAAGCATTGTACTTCAATTTCTTTTGTTAATGGTATAAAATGAAAAAAAAATTAACATTTATTTTGATTTTGAAAATCTGCTAACAATGTCATTATGGAGTTTTATAATTCAAAGATGTTATCATGTTATGTCACAACATACATAACTCAATGAGGATGATTGCTCAAATGCCACCTCCTTTGACCTAATACATTTGCCAAATTATTGTTAATTATCTCTCCCAAGTTGTAATTAATTGTGTATTAATTAATCTAGGGATCATTGTTGCTAAGTGGTGCATTTAATTTTGCCATATCCATTAATTTAAAATGAAAAGTATAACCTAAAAATGTGTACCTTCTTTTGAAACCTTAATGAAAGAGGAGTGTGGTGTGGCTCTTGAGTTGATTTGTTTAATTTCCCAAAGCAAAAAAAAGGTTTGTATGGTGTTAGATTTTTTTCCTTTTTGAAAAAATATGGAAAAAAAACTCATAATATTTTATTTTTGATGTTCAATCCAAGATTTTAAAACCTTCGTTTGGTGTCCTCTTTTATTGTGATGAACAAGGGTACTTAGCCATTGTTCGGGAATATGATGAAAGTTCTTTATATCCTATGCTCCTGAAATGTTATCATCATTTACATCCATTGGTTCAATTTGAAAATGAATTTGTTGAATAAATAATGGATGCACATTACAGTTTGGATATCTTTGAAATGGCAATACGAATAAGTGAGTCATCAAAAGAAAATGTCAAAAGAGATCTCTTAATCTTTAGGCATTATCAAGTGAATGTTAAGGAAATTACTTGCCTTCTTAGACGGTGGGAGAAACATGAAGTGTTGTTTCCCATAGATGGAATTCTTACTGAACAAATGTTAAGGATTATAGGTTCACAAATTGAAACTAAAAGCTAGGATATTTATTGATTTAAAAAGATGTTTATAATTCAAAAATTTAGAAAAAATATTTTTTATGAATAAAAATTTGCCCAATGACCATGGAATTAGTTGTAAATCCTTTTAAAACTTGATAAAATTCATTGGGACATATGCAAATTTGGAAGAAGAATTGGAACAATTTGAAGGAACTTTTGATATAGATGAAATTGTGGATATATAAACATTTACATTTTTTTTAAATCCCATTTTCCCAACATGTATTTTTTTAAATTATAATTTGCAATTTTGATATCCGAGTTGTGAAAATTGGTTTTAAACTAATTGCTATTGTGTTTGTGAAAAAAAATTCTTTTGAAAATCGATTTTCATTTTGAAAAAAAATTTGATACCCAAGTCGGTTCACTGAAACCTTTTTTTATTAAATAGTAAGAATAACTATGGCAGTTTTCATATAGCATCCACAACAATTAAAACCAATTATTTTCAAAAAAAAGTGAAAACCACCCAACATTAAATTGTACCTCCTTCGATGAAAAAGAGATTTCTCTAAAATTCATAATTATCTCATCCATAGTTTGGATATTTAAGTCACTAAGCAAAATTATTCCTTACAAACCAAAAACAAATTGTTTCCTTGCAACCTAGGTGACAAATTAATTTTACATTATTCCTAAAACACAACCAATTGTTTGAGCAATGCCATGGGTTGATTGCATGCAAATTATAAATAGTAACCCATATGTGTCAAACCGTGCCCATCGGCTTGGATCAATAAACCATGTCCATGAGGAAGGCAACAAATTTGCTCCTTGCCATAACCTTTCTCCACCATGTCCATCTACAATGCGTAACTTGTGAACTTTCATTTTGTTAGCAACCTACCACTCACAACTTAAAACATCAATGTTGGTTTTCATTGGCCTTTTCTTCATAACCCTTTTACTTCTTTGATGAAAACATCATAGTCGTTTTATTCATGGATGAAATTAAAATTTATCATACATCTAATTCAAATATTATAATAACAACATATATTTATATTATTGCATCATGTACTTGAAACCCTATGAACTTATTTACACCAAAATGATAATGAAAGTGAACATTTGCAATAATTCCATGAAATTTTGGACCAAAAAATGCATAAAAAAACATTGAATTACCATTATTAGGAATCACACTACCTTGAAGCAACCAAGGAACAAGATTAATAGCGTAAAACACTAATGAAGGAATCAAATGGCAAGTATAACTATCTTCTTAAACCTTTAAATCAACCAATTTCAATTGTGGAATAACTAGAACAATATTTTGAACTACATTATTTCCTCTTTGTCACTCAATGAATAATTGTCATAATGATACTTGATTGTCAACAATATTTACTTTAGCTAACCTCCAATCCAAATTTTCAAAAAATTGAATATCATCCTTGTGTTCCTTCAACTTTTCACATATGTTTTCATCACAATCATTATTGAATCTAAACAAGAAATTGAATCCTTAGAATGATCAATACACTTAGGAACAATTTTTGATGAACTTGCATTGTGTTGAAACTTTAATAATGAATCATCAATACCTTGTACACATGTAGGAGTTTGAATGTTGAAACTAGCATAATTACTAACTATTTGATCACCAAAAGGATTGGATGTACTAGAAGACCAAATGGCCTCTAGTAAAACACTCTTAGAGGTTGCATTTCAAAATTAACAAGTGATAACAAAACAAAAATTTTAGGACAAAAATGAAATAATAAGGATGTTTCATAAATTGATAAATGTTTGAATTTAAGGTCCTTGCATTGACTATAGAACAAGACTTTCAAGTCACCTTGATGAAAAAATAGGAATTTGAAGTTGCATTGATTGAAAAACAATAATCTAAGGTGGAACACACTAAAAATTAAAACTTTAACAAAAATGTTATGAATGATGTTCATTGTAAGATTGACCAACATAAATAGGCCAAATAAAGTACAATGTTTATAAATTGAAATCTTTAAATAAATTTAAAAAAAACTTGATCATGATCATGATAAATACTTTGAAAGCATGATTGAAGGTCTACTATAACAATAACAAAAAACACCTCCAAGGTTCACAAGTACAAATGTCCAACTTTCAACACTATAACCAACTCCAATTTTACTATTATTAATATTTGTAAATGATAATTTCTTGGATTAATCTCCTACAAATGCCAATTCCTTATACTCTTTGTTAAGTGGTCTTGGTATTATTGCAACATTACTAAGGTTTTCATCACAAGGTGATTGAAGCTTTTTTTTTAATAGTGCACACTTTCAACAATTTATGTGGTTGTAATTATCTCATGTTTTCATATTACAATGCCTTGTAAAAATACTCATAATCTCATCATGCACACTAACAACAACCATTATGGTTATACTTGGTGGCACATCTAGAATGATTAGTAATGTCACATGCAATCCCACATTTTTGGCCCTTTCACACATACAATTATGCATGAAACCTTTGCCATAGTTCACATTTTTAACCAAATCATGACATAAGTATCATGCTTAATTGTCAAAAACAATATCTCTTCTTAGAGTTTGTAAGTATATGATAAATAAGATTTTGAAAAATATACATGCATTTAAATCCACGTGAGATGACAATTACATGAAAATATTCATCTTGAAAGCACTTGTGGCTAACCTTGGAATTAGTCTTAAACATACACTCACCATATCTAAAATAGAAACAAACACACATCAATATCTTATTAAACGATTTTATTTTAAAGACATAAGAAAAATTGTTACAAATGGAACTTATTGTAAATAAAGGATGTATGATTCATCCACACCAACAATGAAGTTGTTAAGAAATACCACAAAGTAACAATATGAAAATTTTGCATTTGGCAATCAAAAGGTGTAACAACTTGATACAATTCATGTGACAATATAAGTTGCTCTTCATCACAACTTACTTTGTATACTTTTCACTTTTCTTTATTTGTACCATCATTACATGATTATTGCATGGCTTCCAAAATATCATGACTAGTTGCCAAAAATTATGAATAAGTTTTCGTGCAAATTTTTGGTTGAATAGAACTTGATTCATGAATAGGCTTATCACGTGTACCTTTTATTAATCTATTGAATGAATCATACATGCTCATCACATTTGTTTTGTGTTAACAACCTTTTTTGATTATACATAACATTAAGAAAAACATGATGTCAAATCTATAAAGGCTTTTAGTTGCAATTGTTTAATCTTTATGGACCAATCAGTATTCATGAAATTTCTTTAAAATTTGAACTTAATAATGGACCCCTTTTCATTTTTCCCACTAGAATGTTTAAAATTGTTTGTAATCTTATTACATAAGTAGGAATGTGGATGTAGTTCTTCAATAATTTCATTAAACGTTTGAGTGAAATCACCATTAATTCACTATACTACAAATTTGGTTCATTCACCATGTCTTTTAATGATCACTGACAAGTGGGTATGAGCAAGTGAATTCACTAGCATCTGATCAAATAGGAAATTGACATTTGACAATCTAATTAAGTTATATGAATAATATATATTTTTGATATTATCACCATTTCATTTTATTATTATTTTCATATTTTAAATTTGTGTATTTTATACAATCAACATTACATGGTTGTTGGTGTCAAGTTTGAACCTTAGTTTCCAAAGAAACAATCCATTGCATTTGCCAATCAACTACCATTTAGCATTGTAACATATGTTATAAATTTTTTGAATATCACACAATTACACCAAATTATTTTATAAATAAAACTTTGAAATTAAATTTTCCATACTTTATTCAAATGAAACAAATGAAAACTCGTTCTTGAATTTTTTTCAAACATTGACATGTGCATGGTAAATAAATCATTTGAAAAAAATGACATTGAATGTCATTGTTTAATAATAATCCAAAACACATTTCTTCATAAACAAAAAAAATTAATTACATGATTTGTAAATAGATCTTTTTGTAATGAATTTTGAAAATTTTCATTCTTTAATGAAAACTAGTTTATGGCTAACATAAATAAAATGTAAATATTTTAATTTCCCATAATTTAACCATTTGTTTTCATAAAAATAAAAAAATCGTTTTTAAATATTAAATTACACAATCAAAATTATGTTATATCCCAATAATTTTGATTAAGAGGTGGTCAAGCTAGTTTAGCGGAGCTCTTAATAGATTCATAAGTATTTAGTCATTACTATTAGTGGGTAGGTATTAATATGGTTAGATAGATGGCAATAACATTACTAGCAGATGCACATGAACATTTAATGAATGTTTTCATATTTTGGATTTGAAGAACACGGCACCTAAATGCATTTGATTTTTAAAATTGTTTAATGGTGTTAAGTATGAAATATAGTACAAATTATTCATTAAATATCATTTATTAATATATAATAACATTATATTTGAAACTTTTCAACATTACATTATGTATTAACTATATATAAAAATTATTTGATTTTACATTGCGAAGAGTAGATTTCACCTTGATTTGTTTTTTTAAATGTTTTAACATTTTATGAACTGAAAGCCCAAAATGAAATATAAAAAATTGTCCAAATTGTATGTAAGATATAAAAATGAAATTTCTTAATTAATGAATCATTATTAAATTTTATCTAAGATTAAAATAATAATTTTAATAATTTCAAATTTAGCTTTAATGAAGTACTTTGATTACAAATGAATATGACAACTATATAATGCTTATAGTTCCACTCAAAATAAAATGGAAACAAGGGTATGGTGATCTAGTTCACTTGTAAGGCCCCTTAATGAATTGAGTTAATAAAATAGACCCATTTTTTGTAGTAATTTTATAGTCCTTTTCATCGTTCAATAAAAAATTAACTCTAGGAACAAGACAAAACCACTTAGCATCATCATGAATTATGCATTCAATATAACAATTAGATCTTGAATTGCACTAAAATTTAAAGGCATATTAACATGGTTAAAAATATTATTGATGTTAATATTGATCACATATTTTTCATCATTTTTTGGTTCACCATGCACTTCATCTTCAAACAACATTGTTCCATCAACATTGATCTTAATTCATATAACAATATGTGAATCTTCAACAAATAAACACATTTAATGAAATCGTGTGTTTTGTAAATGTTGTTTGCAATTGCTTTCTAATTGCACATGACACATGCAATTAAAATCCTTATAGTTGCTTAAGACAAGTTGCATGCAACATACTACATGTGAAACTATGTATATGGAAAATATGTATGGTTTGAATATATTAAATAATTTATATGTATAATTGCATAAATGCAACTCTATATGCAACTATTGCAAATTTTGGACGAGTGACACATGTTATGGGTTATGAGTTTAGGTGACAAAACATGTCATTTTCCCTTTTATTCAAAATTCATTATTACAAATGACATTAAATAATCTGATTTGTCAAATTTTGTCCAATAGATGGTGATACTTGGCATTTGAATCTTATTTCAATATTCATCATTATTAATAAACTAATAATATCTCAACCATCCAATAAAATGTCAGACACATGTCCATTTATGAAGGCTAATTATATGCTAACATGTGGAAATTTAAAAAGCCCATTTATATTCTAAAAACATAATTAAATAGCTAGGGCATAGGTAGGTATGTAGGATGGTAGGGTTAAACTAGGTGGGTAGGTTTTAAGTAATCCAATTTTAGTGTTGAATATAACTTTTAAAGTCAAGCCTCTTTCATTGTCTCATCCCAACTGGCATTTGTCATTTCATTTGTGAAAAATATTAACGCACCTATTTATATAGTATGCACAATTTGAATGCAAATGAAAATATATATGATAAATATTTTAGTTGCAAATACAACCAATGTAATTGCAATTTACATGCAATTATTACATGGTATCTATGCCATACAAACCTAATTTACCAACCAATTATTTTAACTATACCATAATTAATAAATATTAAATAATAATAATAATAATAAGTTAATAAATAAATAAATATAATAATAATAATAAATTATAATAATTATGATTACATATAATAGTTAATAATCAATAATATTATAACCTAACTTAAGCTAATAGCTAACTTAAGTCAATATCTAGCCTAGGCTAGGGTATTTATAGGCTAATTAGTGTAACCTACAAGCCATAAATATACTACCATAATTAATAAATTTTTAATAAATTTTAAACAACAATAATAATAAACATATGTATAATTATAATTATTTTGAATAACTATATATGATTACCTATAATGATCAGTAATATTATAATATTATATAGGTGTTTAAAACCTAGGTAGTGTAGTGACTATAAATATTTTAACATAATATTAACAACTAGTTAATTCAACCATGGTTAGTTTAATTAATTATGGTTAGTTTACCCATCATTAATTTATGTTTTTAGTTAATTTAACCATTGTTAGTTTATCTTAAGTTAACTTAGCCATGGTGTAACCTCATTAATTTCCCATGATTAGTTTAGCTTAGGTTAGTTTGGCCTAGGTCTAGCCTTAATTAACATGGGTTAAATGCCCTTAGTATTAGAAATATAATACTATCATACATAGACTATGTAAATTATCTTAGGTATATTAACTGAAATATCTATTAGTTGAGGCCATTATATTTATGACATGTGTGCACTTTGTAGACCACTAGTTGCACATTAGTTGTACCCACAATTATATGGCCCAAAAATTATATTGTATCAATTTTGTAATTACAACCATAACCAATCTAGTTGTGAATAACAACTAATTGCATAGTGATTCATTTTCATGTATTGCATAATAACCCTAATAACAATACATGATTTCTTCTCATGACAACCTTTAAAACATTTTGGAGGATACATCAAAGCATTAATGCCAATTAAAAAGATAACATAATGAGCAAAGGAGCAACAACATGTAGCAATTTTCTTAAATGTTATAAAAAAAAAAAGTTAGATTTATGTCGAAAAATCATTTATAAAAATATTGAAAACAAGATATAACGAGAAAAAATATTTAAAACAAAAAAAAGTTAGGTATGAAAAAACATCACCATTAAAAAAATTAAAGGCCACCATCACAAAATAGAGCCCAATGACCCAAAAAATAAAATAAAATAAAATAAATGTATACATAATATAAATATGCTATGTTCTAAAGATTCATTAACATCTAATCTACTGTAATTGACTTCCTATCAGAGATCATTTTGATCATCACAATAGCCAAAACTATGTTTAGTAACTAACTCCCAACCATTGATTATTGAAAATAGCCTTAGTGACCCCATGCCTTTGCTATATCTAGTAACAAATGGCCTCTTGCAAGTTACATAATTCCAAAAATGCAATGTACTACAAATTTATCAAGAATTAATCCCATTGACTTCCTCTTGGAGATCATCTTAATCCTCACAAAAATTGATGATGCTTGGTAAAACTACAACAAAAAGTATGACTTCCAAATGGGTGAAATGACTTGAGTTTTGCAACTTCCAAAATGATTATGTAAACAAAATGAAAATTGGAAAACCCAAGAGAGAAGTTCTAACACTCAAGTTGCCAAACCCAAGTCATTTTGCTTGGTTTAAAAAGATTTTTTTGGGTAATGTCATTAGGTCCATGCCACTAATTATTGGAATTAGCCTCAACACTCGTGTGTCTTGCTTATTTTTGGTAACTAATGACCTTTCATTGATTATATGGTCTTTAACCTATTATTTATCAAGAAAATTTATACAATATTAAAGTTTATGAACAAATTGTAGGAAAAAAATTTGTGCCTCCATTGATGAAGCAAAGACTTTTTATTATATTTCAGAATTATTTCATCAATAATTTGGACATTTGATTTTGTCTATTCTCAAGGTTGGATGGAAAAATATAAATCACTTGAGACATTTAAGCTTTCACCTTTCACTTTTAAAGGCCAATTATTCTTTTAAATGCATATGACCAATGTTTGGCAAATAGTTTATATTAAAGGTTTTTAACAATGTGACAAAATCTATCCTAAATGCTAGTTATGTCAAATACTGAATGTTGGGTATTTTTTAACCTTGTTTGTTTACAAAGTTCATAACATTAGTATACTAATGTAAACGAGGGTTTGGAGTAGGCTTGTGCCTAAATGTGTAAAAAGAAAAAGGGGCCAATGAGATGTTTCAAAATGAATGCTTGGGATGTTTTATTTGTAATTGGATTATTTGTTTTCAATTAACTACTATTTTAACCTCCTAATAATGGGCTTTGATAGGCTTGTGACTAATTGATCACTAATGAAAATTTATGAAAGGAAACATTTAGTTTTTTTTGTTTGAATGTCAATTTTTGGCATCACAAATTACTTGGGGGAAAATAATTTTGTATAATTATGAGAATTGGTATATAATGTAATTTGGATCAAATGTCATTTTTTAGTTATTTCAGTAAATGTTAAATATTTTATTATCATAATATTAACATCTACATACTTTTTCTTTAAAATGATATTAATTTTAAGTATCTTTGAATGGTAAAATTTTACATTTGTGCCATGAAAATTATGGTAAAATGATAAACCATTATTCTTTTCATCATCATAACCATGGAATTAGTAAGTCAAAACAATTGTTCATTATGTTTATATATTTTCAACAAACATTTTATCAACAATATAACAATAATGTGAAAAATACACAACAATGATGTGAAAGAAAATTTAATAAATAACATATGATTATTCATTATAATCATATTGAAATTTTTCCTAAGGAAGTTTGTGATGGGGTCATGGAACACCACGTTGTTGCATTTCAAAATACTTGTAAAAGCATGTATGTCTTTTGACATACAAGGGAATGTGTCCTATGTGATTGTATTGTATATGTTTTTTAAAATGTGTGCCCTGAAATTCATATATTTTGAAATCCATACGAATTAATTTTGGATAATATTAAAAAGTTGGGATTGGTAATTTAAAATGAATTGGAAGTGCATAAGGGTTGTGGGGAAGGAGCATCTTGCATAAAGTAAGTTGGACCTAAGTGTAAATTAACATGAGGAACAAGTGTTTAACACTTATCAAAATAACAGGTCATAATTTAAGCATAATCAAATTGAGCAAAAGGATTTTGCATGTTTATCAAGTTACAATATATACTAATTAGTTTGCATGAAAATGCTTGACCTCTTTAGATAGGATGACCAATCATAATAATTGTTTAAAAATGGTTCACCATTTATAAGAAGTAGAACCATGATTTTTTTACATTCAATTTTGTGGTGAAATTGTGTTAAAGGTTGAAAGATTGCACATTGCCTGATATTTTTTAGCTTTATACAAACTATGATGCCAAATTCAAATATATAAAAGATATTTGCATCAATTGCTTAAATATTATCATATTTTAGGATTCAAGAAATTAACAAACGATTATAAATCAATGTTTCATTGACATATTTATATATGTTTAAATCATTTGAAACTTTATGTAATGATTTTTTTTTAATATGGTATTTTTAATGATTTAAATGTGTATTGGTAAGGAATATCATGGCATTTGTTAAAAGTAAGAGGTGACCAATGAGTGCTACCATTGTGTCTATAACATAACTAGACATCAACAACATGGACTTTGAAAGTGTTTTGTTCAATAGATATGGCACATTTGATAATGTTAAATCTTTTATCAAGTTTTTACATGTGTAGACATGACAAGTAGTGATGGATAAATTTTATAGTAACAACCTTTGTCTGTCCAAAAGTTGGGGAAAAATCTTCAACCTTTTTTTAAAGGTCTTGGTTCTAGGTCATTTAATCTAGTTGTTAAAATTTTAAGTTCATCCGCAAAAGCAAGCTTGTAAAAGAAGATTTAGATATGGTTAATTATAAAGTTTAACTCAACCTAAAATGTGGAGATGTTACTTAATGAAAAGCTAATACAATTGATTTTTTTAAAAAGGTGAAAACATGATTTCATTTTTTACTTTCAACGACTACTTTTTTGGCCTACTTTATCTTGCTTAGACCCAACATTACACTAAAATGGATACCCCTAGTGTGCTTTAACCTTTGTTTTTTATATGGTTAGCATTTTAAGTAAATTGTGTAGAATGGTTCACATTTTCTTAACCCCATGAAAATGAGAAAAAACCACCAAGCATTAATCGAGTTCCTCAATTTTAGATCTTGCACTTGTTGGAACATTTTTGTTACTAGTACCACCTCCATATAATGTAGTTCTAGAAGGTTTAACAACACCCCCTTGGTACATGATGCAAGCAATAATGATTTTGTAGTTGGTCTCCAACTCCTTCATCTTGTTGTTAAACTCATCAAATTCAACAAGTTGGTTTTGGTCCAATTTTTAAATGGTAGCATCAATTGCATCATCAACCTATTTCTTGTTTATTGGGTCAATTTGCTTGTAAATTTCTCATCCTTAATGGAGTTTTTCATAATTGCGAACATAGTTCTCCAAGCTATTTTGGGAATCGATTTTATTCTTATTTTCCTCATCTTTGCCCTTGTATTTCTTGCATCTTGAATCATGTTTTTGATTTCATCCTTGCTTAGCTTGTCCTCACCATTTGTGATGGTAATCTTATTGTTTAGTTTTCAATTCGAACATTGAGGATGCCAAATTAACATTATTCTTGAAACATACAATGATTTGGGGGATGCCTAATGGAATAGGTGGGTTCATAGAATGACATTCCCAAGTAGGATACATGGTTGATATGTTGTTATTTAATTATGGTAGGTGTGTTTGAAGTAAACATGATGGATAATTGTTGAAAGTATCCTCTATAACATTGGACTTAATGATTTGGGATTTGAACAATGTAGTCCACATCACGTCTCCAATAGAAAAGCCATGCATGCATAGATCATAGTACTAAATAGTAACATGCATGCATAGACCATAGTAAAAGGACATTGAACACAATTGTTGAACATGTATGTATTTGTTGTGGCATAATTCAAAATAGTGAAAACTTGAATGTCATTGTTTGTTAACATTATATGAAATGTTGGAAATTTCATGACATGAAATTCAAGAATACTTATATGTCTACAAAATTGTTAAATTTATTGTTCCATTTGTGTTGCATATAATAAACTTGTAACAAACAACAAATCATTTTGAACCTACATAAAGGGTTCAAAACATACTTTAATGATTAGCTAAAATTCCCTTTTGAATCACATGACATTTCAATGTCCACACTAGATTTTGATCATGCCTTTTACAATACTTTGAAAGACAATGCACAATTTATTTACCTTGTGAAAAAAACACATAAGTTGCACATCTTTGTTAAATGATCCATGTTATAAATGAAATTAAAATCCTCAAGGTGCAAGTCAAAAAGAATTATGTATGTTTAAAGGACTCGAGGTGATAGGTACAACTTGTTGTGGCATTGGTTGCACATAACAATACGTTCCTATGCATAAACATGATCCATTGTGTGTGACATTTTTAAGACATGCATTTGGGCTTGAATGTAGCTTGGATGTTGTAACATGAATAATTCCTTGCCAATCCATGACAATACACCATATGTTAGAAAATCATTTTTATTTTGAAAATAAAAAATATCTTTTTGCTACATCTTATTCAAATTCATTCCTCACATTCCTAGATTTGTGAATTGTTGGCTTCAACTTCATACACCATATGTTCAACCTTAGGTTGGATGTTGTAGCGTGAATCACCCTTGGCTTGAGCCCAAAATCTATAACCATGCGCACAAGTTTAATGTGGTCAAATCTTGCAAACACATTCTCCCTACAAAATAAATTACAGAATGCACACTAAAATACGACACACAATAGATGACTTATCCTACAATATTTCACACAAGAATGTTTGAGCTAAAGTAGAGCACATGACAAAATATGGAAAAATTATTACACAACACACTTTGAAATATAAGCAAATAACACACACTAAACACGTTGTTCTATCTAAAGCCACATCATTAAGGAACCTTTATTGCCCATATTTGCCCATATTAACCTTGTGGAGTTGTTTGCCAACAAATTAAAATTTTATAATTTCCCTCAAAACCATATGTCAAGAAACAAACAAACTTTGGATGCAATATCCAACACATGAAAATCAAGCTTCCAAAAGCACATACTAGTGACAAAAGACCAATTTTGTACTAGAGAGAAAATTAGACAACCAACACCCATCAAAGCACCATCCATTAGAAACCTGTTATCGATAGCTTTGAACTAGAGAGAGAGGATTACACAACCAACATGCGTTAATGCACCATCCATTGGAAACCCATTATGATTAGCTTGTTGATGAATAAGAACCAAGTTAACTTGGTAACCCATCCTATAAGCCCTCATACTTCCCCCTAACACCACCTTTGGAACTACTTGGGAAAATGGGTAAGTATCATGAGATAGTAGGTAGGGAATGTAGGTGGTAACCCCCTATAAAAGTAGCTAAGACCCTTGGTGGCTACAAGGTAGAAAGATACAATGGATAGTACATGGCTAACCACTGCAGTTACCTATGGGACAAGAATAGATAAAATAGGTTGCTAGGCCTATGCCGTTGGCCCAAGTGTTACCATGTCCTCAACTGATTTTTCCTTCCAAAACCTGATTTTTTGGGAATTTATTTGAATTTTCAGGGGCAGAAATCACTTTAAAAATCAATAAGTCCCACATTCTGAATCCAAAATCTTACCAAATAAATTCCATTAAAAAATCCTGCTCATCAAGATCTTTCCAACAACAAACACCAAAGGCACATTCCAATTCCTCCCAAATTTGCAGCTACGATTTAATTGAAATTCCAGTGAAAAAATTCATTCAATATTCAAGAACTTTTGTACCACAAAGTCCAACCGTCATGGAACCAAGCCCATGCACCCCTCCTCATTGAGAGCTTTCCAAAGACACCAAGAACAAGAACTGAAGCATCTTGGTTCAATGGATCTCATAACCACAAAACAAAACAAAACAAAACAAAACAACACAATGTTCCTTCATAGATCCCCATCCCTGAACTAAAGGAGGTCTCAGGTCAACATATGCGGGTTTGGCTCAGGAAATTGGTTTTTCTCCTGCATGTTTCCTCAGTTTGCTGAGGCTGGTAGAAAGTGCAGCAAAGCTGTGCCACATGCTAAAGAAGAGTGTAATAAATATGATATGCCTGCTGCTCCTCCCTGTTTTTGATTGGTCAATCATAATGAGTGGTCCAGGTGGTTTGCTACTCGTTATTCCCACCTATTTGCAGAGTCGAGTCCCCTGTTTCCAATCTTGTGCCTGGGGTTGCAAAAATGTAAAATAACTAAAACTTGGATGTGAGAAACATTTTTGCAGGGTCACATACATTCTGAGCACCAGTGGGGATGCTCTAAGTGCCAGGTTCCCCCTGGCCCGATTCTACCACATATAACAACAACCTCAATTTTTTCTTTCACTTGTGGTACTTCAAATTCATATAGGTTACAAACATCATGAAAGGTGACCCTAATGGGTTGCTGCAGATTGTGGGGATCTCTTGAAATGGGTCTTTTTTTTGTGCTTTCTGTGAGACATCACAAAATGAGTTCCAGGGTTTAGGGTTTAGGGTTTTTTCACAATTGCAAGAACCTTCAATTCTATTCAAGAAATTTGGGTTTAGGATTGGTGGTTTTCATTAAAATAAAACAAAAACTGGCAAAAGAACCGACGGTGTAGGGTAGGTTCTTTGACTTGATTCTTTTGATTTTTAAGAACCTCACTTACAGGACAAAAGTGCTTTTATTATTTTATTATTAAGGTTTTTTTTTTGGAGAAGAATATTCGGTCACATCCATAGGTTTTTGGAAAAAAATTGCCAAAAAAATTGCCAAAAAAATAGTTTCTTTAAAAAATCACCACAATTGTCTACAGGGTATTTAAGATTTTCTACTTTCATATTTTGAATATTGCCAAATTTGGCTAAATACAATTATGGATGATCGATCGTTGGTCGAGCAACATCACAAAATTGAAAAAAAAAAAAAAAAAAAACACTGGCCAGAACTAGTTATTGGAAAATTAATTGATATAAGGTGCCCCTTCAAATACACTACAAATTTGGAGGGGATATTTGTACCACTCGTTACCCATCCCCTCTCAAAGCCAAATAGAAAAAATTAGCGTAGGCTAAGTGGAGTGGCCTTTATGGGAACCTTCACTCGGCTTTGCCTTGTATGGGCCCTTATTATGGTAAAGCCCGTCCATGGCTGAAAAAGGCTTCACCAAGTGCAAAGACAAGCTCCCCAATTTTGTTTTTTAAATATTATAATACCTTCAAAAATCATGGGAAAAAAATGAAAAAAAAAAAAAGAAAATAATAATAATGGGAGTGCCTTTTTCAAAAAATGGAATGCCAATCTTTGATTGGTCAATAATAATAAAAATGTGTGTCAAAAACATTAGTCACAAATGAAAACACTTGTCCAATTTTTTAGAGGGGGCTTCAAAGTAATACATAGGGCCGGAGTTAACCAACACCCACCAATGCATCATTTGGGAAAAACTCATTACTTGGTTTTTTTTTAAATATTTAATTTGTGTTTGTGAGAAGAGGAAGGAAACATAAAATTCATTAGAGGAGGATGAAGAAGAATAGAAAATGAAGGGAAAAAAAAAAAAAAAAAATTAAAGGAGGAAGAAGATGACTAGAATTTTTTTAATGTATTTTCTTTTTTAACAAAACCTTGTGCAATGTTGTTTAGTTTTTTTTATAAAAATCTACAACATAAAAGTATTTGTGCATTTGCTTACACTTCAATCCTTTTTAAAATTTAGATTTTTTTTTCTTTTTTTTGAAAATTTAAGAAGGAAAATATTATCTATTTATTTTATTTAAAAAAAAATTGTTGAAAGAAGATCATTGATATTTTTCTTTAAAAAAAAAAAAGAAGTTGAAGATTTTATTTTTGTTTTTAATGTTAGAAGAAAGGAGGAGACCATTTTTGTTTCTTTTTTTTTTATAAAAATTTAATTATAGGAACAATAAGGTATTAAGTGTGTGTGTGTTTTTTTTAAAAAATGAATGTGTAGGATTTGTGAGAACATGGTTGGTGGGAAAAAGGTGCCTTGTACACCAAATTACGAACGAAGTTTAAAAAGCAATTATCTTTGTAATTTAATGATTTGTTGCAAATGAATGTTGGTTTCAATGATGTAACTTAATTAACATTATTTATTTTTGTTGTGAATTTGAATATGCTTTCACACCAAATCGATGAATCCAACTTAATTGAAACAAATGATGGTTGGAGTGTACAAAGAAAAAAATATTATATAATTTCTATTTTAGTTCATACATTTAGTAGACTTCATTGTGAAACATCATTTGTTTTAGGATTTTTTTGAATTTTTATAAGATTTTTCTAGAAGTAGAATGTGGACATTTGTGTTGAATTTCTTAATCTCATATTTGTGTTGTTCCCTTTTGTAAGTTATGATCAAATTTATAGGAAAAATCCAACCCCAACTTTGGCCCTAACCTTCACCTTCTATTGTTGCATTATAATTTCACAAATGCATTGCTAAAGCTCAAAGATTTTAAAACAATATTCACATAATGTTTTGTAAAATCCCCATGATGTAGGGGAAAATTTTCAATACTTGCGTATGGGTCACAAAATAGGTGCTAATTTATTAGAGTTTTATCATCATTTTGAAAGTTCATGTGAGGGGATGTGAGTATTGCAACCTCAAATTGGGTTGTCACCTAATTACTTTCAACAAGGACATGATGGTTTCATAGGTCCCAATGTGTAGGTATTACATCATACAAAATCATTCTAAGGAACACTATATGTGCATCCCAAGGTGAAGCATATAAATGAAAATGTTTTTTTTTAATAATAATTAACTATGCTTTGAATTTTAAAACTATTCAAATAAAATAAATCAATGAGTGCAAGATTTAACCCTAGAATTTAAAGCTAATTAACTCAATAAATAAATAAATAAATAAATAATTCCAATGGTAGATGCCATAAATCTTAACAATTATATAAACATATCTAAATGCAAAATGAAATAATTTTAAAGTAGGTGACAAAGTAGGTAGGTGGGTAGGTAAAAGGGTTAATAAAAAATATTTGTTAAGAAATAGAAATTTAGCTTAGGAAATAGAGAGCTTTTGACGAGAAACAAAAGTTTAACTAAGAAATAAAGAAGTTTTGTTGAGAAATAAAAGTTTATTGCTAAAAGTAAAATTTTAAATTATCAATAAATAAAATTTTAGACAAAAAATAAATAGATTTTGTTGAAAGATGAAAGCTAGTTAAAAAATACCAAAAAAAAAAAGAGATTTAGCCAAGAAGTAAAGAGCTAAATATTTAGCATCTCAAGCTAGAACCCCTTTCTAACAAGTGAGGCATAAATAGTGGTACAGTTGAGATGCATTCACATGAATGTTGGAGATTGCATTACATTAGAATGCCCCCTAACTAATCCCAACACATTACATGTAATGTCCATGGTTCCCAGGAAATTATGTGGTATCTCCCAAACCACATTGCCATTTTTGCTAGAGCTTGTTATAGATCGCGCAAAGCCCATGGGTGGGGAACATTCCCAAAATGCACAACATCATCAGAATCCATACCTTATGTTACACCCATTATTTTGGGAAATGCCGCCCTACCCTACTCAATCCACGCGTCTCCAAAAAAAAAATTGTACTTGAAAAGGTGCACGATTCACATGTTAAACATGAAACCAAATGTTGGTGGATGATGCAAAATATGTTGAATTGTTGACATGCATATTTTGAAGATGTTTCCATACATGTTTGTCCCAGTTACTTTGTTTTGTAAAATTTTCATTCCCAGTAATGCATTTGATGCCCTATTATTATGCTGGAACTCGCTGTTCTTGTCCCCCAAGAAAGAAAGAAAGAAAGAAAGAATTTGAAACTTGTCAAAGGACCCAATAATCCCAAATGGTTCACCTTTTGTCTTTTGTATCTCTCTCTCTCTTTGTTGCTGTTGTTTTTTGACCCCCACAGTCCATGGTCTTTGGTTGGGTCTAGCACCCTTTAGGCAAAGACAACTTCCACTTTTATTAACTAGTTTGGACCTTAAGGGAAGAAATAGGCAAAATTTTCAAAACTCACTTTCAAATATCTGATTGACTTCAAACTATCCCAAAAACACTTAAGTACTTTGCACTTACTTAACTCTGTAGAACTCGGTGGCAGCATCTCCAATGGTGCTCAGTATGTGATCCTCCCAAAACACTTACGTACTTTGCACTTAACTATGTAGAACTAGGTGGGAGCATCTCCAATGGTGCTCAATATGTGATCCTGCCTGCACATTAAAATTCTTTTGGATGAAGAAAAGTCAATATATGTCGGTTTGGCTTAGGAAATTGGTTTGGAGGAGCACAAATTGTACAGTTTGCTTGCAGTGGCTGGTAAAAGGGTGCAACAACCCTCTGCACCTGCAGAAGAGAGTGTCATATAAATATGATCGTTTCTGATTGGCAAATCATAATAATTGGTCCAGGTGGTTCTATGGTCAGCATGCAAAAATTCATGGCAATAAAAAACGATGTTGAAATAAGAGTCTCGTGAGCATCCCAAAATAGATGTAGTATTATTTACCCACAATAAGTTTTTTAAAAAATACCATAATACCTTGGTAGCTTTGACACAAATTATATTAATTTTTAGAAATGATAAAAAAATTCCCCCACCCCGAAAACATTTAAATTCAAAGAACAAATTTTGTGTGCAAGAAAATGAAGAATATTTTGACATATTTAGAGAGAATATATTCTATTTTTAAAAAATGGAAACTTGAATTATTACAAAGAAAAGACATGTGCCAAAACCATACTTAATATTATTATGGGTATTTAAAATTTTCTCCAAACAATATCGGTCCTTTCTTTTTTCTTCTTCTCTTGTTCCCTTGCCAGGTGTATTTATTTATTTATTTATTTATTAAACAAAGAAAGACTTATCTAAAAATTAAAAAAAATCAAAAAAATTAAAAAAATGCGAAGTGACTACCATAGACTTTTGAGGTATTGGAAAAGTGACGAAATTTCTTTAAAACCCAAATTTCCCCTCCACTTTTGTCAGCCAATTTTTTAATTTTTAATTAAATATAATAATAATAATAATAATAATAATAAACCAACCGCAGAATAAGACTTCACTTTTGCTTTGCTTTGCTTTGGCCACGATGCCAAAACTTCGCCACCCAAAAAAGAAAAAGTGGGGAGGACCCAAAAGACTTGACTAAAACTTAGTGAACTCAGGAGGAGCTGCTGCTTCCTTTCTTCCTTTCTTTGCTTTGCTGTTTCTTTTACTTTCCCAGAAAGTGTTGTGCTCTTTATTTGACTCAAGTCCAACAACAAAAAGGAAAAGACAAAACACAAAAAGACTTCCTTTTGCAGTCAAACTCTCTCCTTGCAATGTCCCTCTCTCTTTCTTTCATAATTGGTCCTGAATTTGGTCCCTATTTTGGTCCTGAATTTGGTCTCTTCCTTACTTACACTCGCTCCAGAGATTGCCATTCCAGCTTCCGAGAGAGACACACACAGAGCGAGAGAGAGAGAGACACGGAGAGACACAACAAGAACACGAAGGATTCTTCGCCATAGCTGCTGAGACAAGGAGTTTTTTCTCAAGGAGATTCATATCTGTTGTTGGGTTTTGTGAGGAACAAACAACTGAGGAGCTCCCTAAGTAGTAGCGGCAGAGAGAGTTATACAAGACCGATATTATTGAATTATGGGTGTCGAGAATGCAAGCTCTCCTCTTCCTCCTCTTCCTCAGCGGAAGCTGAAATTGCTGGGTCTTCATGGATTTAGAACTAGCGGAGATATTCTCAGACGACAGCTCTCTAGGTGGAGTCCTTCCATTCTCGACCTCATTGATCTGGTAGGCTACCATCCTTCCTTTCTTTTCTGTTTTGTTTTTTCCTTTTTGTTTTTCATGATTTTATCTCAAAATACATTTCACACATTTTTTTGTGTCTGTAGGATGTCACCCATCAGGTTTTTTTTTCCTTCCTCCTAAGACTTTGTTTCTGAAGGATTTTGATGGCGGAGCACCCATCAGTCATGTAGGCGTAGTTTTTTTTCTTGTAGCAGAAGAAGAAGAAGAAGAAGAAGAAGAAGAAGATGAATGTGCGGGAAGGTGAGATGTGATTTTTTTGGCTCGTGGGTTTTGAATTTCACGCCTGCAGGATACACTTGATGGTCCATTTCCTTGTTTGGGGAAGTCGGACGTCGAGGGCTACTTCGAAGGACCTTACTATGAATGGTTCAGATTCAATAAGGTAGTTTTCTCTGACTCTTGTTGGCTCAAATGGCAGAGAGAGAGAGAGAGAGAGAGAGAGATTGTTTTTTGGCCAGGGTCTCAGTAGAGTCTTGTTGGCTGAAATGGCGTTGAGAGAGAGAGAGAGAGATTATTTTGTGGCCGAGATTTAGGGTGTTGTGGTTGAGTCTTTTTGTTATTTTGTTGTTGTGGCAACCAGGATTATACAGAGTTTCAAGGTGTGGAGGATGCCATTTCCTTCATCTCTGATTACATGAAGACACACGGTCCCTATGATGGTTTGGTTGGCTTCTCTCAGGTTCTTGCCCTCTTGCTCTCTCTCTCTCTCTATTGCATTCCTGCAGCCATTGAATTCACAAAGATTTATCCAAAGCTTGCATTTCTAGGACTCAATTCCTCAAACTTGGTTCTGGAAGGATTTACCTGGTCATGTATGAACTATGCACCAGTAGTGTTGGACTGGTATATGGACAACAACCTGAGTATACCATATTGGTATGAGTATTCATATTGAAGAACATACCAGTCATGTATTACTTGAGGTAATACTGGCTTTATACCAGTACCAGTCTTGTAGGGGACCTGAGGTAATACCAGGTGTATACTTGATTTATACCATTACCAATACCAGGTTTATACCTGGCTCGTACTAGGCAAAAATCGGCCTCAGACCCCATACTAGGACCAAACTGGTATGAAAGTTTTAAAGAGGACCCAATACCAGGACCAAGAGCTTGTATGGATTTTAAAAAAGATACCCAATATCAGGACCAGACTGGTATGTCCAAATGTCGATACCGGTCCAACACTGGTATGAACAAGTTTTCACAAGAAACATGAACAGAGGCACATGTTAACACGGAACAGTTTTCCTCAAGAAACATGGACTTATGATGATGGGTTTGCGATTTGCAGGGAGCAGTTTTGTCTGGACTTCTTGCTGGTCTTCAAGAGAAGGTGAGAGAGAGAGAGAGAGAGTGTGTGTGTGTGTGTGTGCACTTTCTTTTTTTTTGTGTCCTTGTTGTTTTGCACAGTATTCAGTCTGGATAATGAGAAAAACATTCATGTAATAATGGAACTTGCCAGGTACAGGCCATTGTGCCGAGTGAGGTGCCTGTGAGGAATTTGGGTGAGCCAAAATTTTTGAACAAGCAGTGAAACAGGCACAATGGCCTGTACCTGGCATGCTCCAGAACATGATGGTTTTCACACTATGTGGGCATGTGGATTTGCACTACCAGCATGCAGATTTGCACAATGGGCATGGTGATTTTGAATAATGGTTAGGTCAGGTATTCCCAAGAAGAGCTGACCATTTCTTACCTTGTAAGCGGATGAAAAGGGGGACAGAAAATGCCATACGAAAACTGTTATGTCATCATTGTTAGTCTTCTTCATACATAATGGTGATTATTGCAGGCAATGGCTCTTCAAGATGTTGCATCCATCAAGTTTGTTATCCTTACAAGTCCAGCACAACTGAGGGAAAAAGACTTGAAAGTGGTCTATGAAGCACCTGCAATCAAGTGCCCAGCTGTTATTCTACTAGGTATAATTCTCCAACTCTTGTTTTTTAATTGCAGGGTAAGGATCAAGAGAACAGGGCTGTTCTGAGAATGAGGACCCCATGTGAGGCAGGAGCTGAGTGTGGGACCTGAATTCCCAGAATAGTCCCATTTGAGGTCTTTCCTTATGCCAGATAAGGAACCAGTGGAATTTTTTTGTTTTATAAGCAGACAGCTGTGGTTCATCTGAGAGGAGAGGAGGCACCTTATGCATAAGATTTTGAGGAACCTTGTGCAAAAGGTGCCATCCTCTGTTAAGGCAGAAATTTTTACTGAGGGCAAGTTGACTGTGTACATGGACTATACCGCATGTTGTCAAAATTTGTACAGAAAAGTGGTGTTTGGTAGAATGAAATTTCATCATGCTTGAAACCTGTAACCTCAATTGAAACAATGGAGTTGGTGCTGGTTCTGGTGGGTGTTAGGGGAAAAGGATTGGCTAAGACCAATGGGTGAAGAGGTGGTGGAATCATTTCACGAACCCCTTGTCATACGTCATCGATATGGCCACACAGTCCCGAGGCTAGGTTTGCCTGTTGTGCCATGACTCTCTGATAAAGTCTAATACTCTGTCAGTATGGTCTGTATCAGTTTCACACATCATGTACATGAAAGTTGTTCAGGTTCCTTGTGATCTACCCTGCTCCTTGTTGTAGTTGAAGCTTTTGGATCAGTCTATCTCCTGGTTGTAGCTGAAGCTTTTCAGTGCCTGTGTGACCAATGATCCAATTTCTTTCAGGCAAGTTGTTGTCAATTTTGCCTTTGTTGTTTAGTGATTTCTTTGTTGTGGGCACTTGGGGGCTTTGCAGACAGTGAAACAACAAACACGTTGGTCAATTTCCTGAAGAAGAGATTGGGAAATGATTACCAAGAGGAAGCAGCACTTCAAGAGGAAGCAGCACTTGGTTCAGAAGCTTATGCCGAAGATGTGTGTGTTGCTGTCTGAAGTGATTTGCTGCAATTTTTTTAGAAATTCTTGCTGTTGGGCAAGCTCAGCAAATCCAGTCTCCAATGAGGTGAAACATTGAGCATAGATGTTTATTGATGAACTTCTTCTATTCATGATGGTATTGAAATCAACCTTTTGAAAGAAGATAGGGGAAATTTTATGTCGAAAAGTGCAAGAAGATTTTCAGTATCACAAACTGAAATATTTCCACCCTAAATGTACTAATTTTGATATCTGTTGAATTGTAGCTGCAAGACCCATTTTTCCCTCTTCTTCTTTTAGACTTACACAAAGGTTGCAATCGTCAAGCATTTTTATAGCTTAAAAAATGGCAGCATTTTGATGTCATTTATTGGTTGAGCAAAATGCTCATAGGACTACTAACAACAATTAATGAAAATGCAGCATATGCATTGTGTTTATATATAAAATACTTGATTACTTGTTGTGGACTTGTGTATGAGAGTTGTTTGATTGAGGTGCTCACAATTAAAACAAAGATGTCACTATGGTTTCATGGTTGTTTAAATGTTTAAGCGAATGAGAACATACGAGCTCCTCACAATTGCTGTATCTTTGTCTTTGCAACCTCACATATTGTGAGCTTTTGTCATTTTTATTCTTATTTGCTCCTCCATTGTTGTTGATGTTATTGATATTATTTTTCATCCTATAAGTCTTTGTAGGATGTGGTAGGTTGTGTCAATCACTATATTTGTGATTTTTCACATACAAGAAATATATTCTTGTTTTTAAAAAAAAATCTTCACTTGTTTTTCTCTTCAATGTTTTTTGGGTGTTCATGCTTCTAGTCAAGCTAGGCCAAGCCATCAAGAGAAGACAAAAAGTTTTGGAAAAAGAATTAGCACTCTATTCATGATAAAAAAAATTATTTGTTACTTATTCAAAGTTTAATAAAACCATTGATAATAATGTAATGTCATTCTAGGTTGAATTTTGTTATTTTGAAAACAAAATAAGTGTTGCAACCTTCACCTTGGGTTTGTGGTCAACTCCAAGGAAAAATAAAGAAAATGTCTTTCATGCGGGGAAGCTTGAAACAACATGAAACATGGAAATGCTTTTCACAAGCCAAAGGTGTGAAGTGAGGAAATGAGTCAAGCACAAGCGTAAAACTTGTAGGCTATATAGAGAGTTGAACTTTGACCCAAACAATGAGAAAAACATGTGATAGTCCAACTAGCTTGCTTAAAATGAAGTTGTTTCTCAAGGGTTTTGATTGTTTGAAAAGTTAGGACATTAAGTGTCAAAAAGACTCTTGACCACTCAAAGTGTCTTTCATGCGGGGAAGCTTGAAACAACATGAAACATGGAAATGCTTTTCACAAGCCAAAGGTGAAATGAGGAAATGTGTCAAGAACAAACTCAAAACTTGTAGGTTATATAGAGAGTTGAACTTTGACCCAAACAATGAAAAAACATGTGGTAATCAACTTGCTTGCTAAAAATGAAGTTGTTTTTCAAGAGTTAAGATTGTTTGAAAAGTTAAAGACATTTAAGTGTCAAAAAGACTCTTGACCACTCAAAAGTGCAACTTCAAAGGACAAATCATGTTCAATTGAAAAGCTTGACATGGTAGTGATTTTTTTTGAGAATTATGAGACACTGAAGTCGACATGGTTGCAAAGAAAGGATGCATTTTATACAACCTTTGATTGTCCTTTGGAGAGCTTGCTCCAAACAAAATATCACATAATTGTATTATATTTTGTAAACACAATTGAATCATAATGGGCATCCAACAGATGGTCCGCTAGTGGGTGTTGGTTCCCTACAAGCGTCTTGTGATAATTTGACAAGCAAGGCAAACATAGCCTACAAATTTCAAAATACAAAGAGTTTTATTTTTCTAATAAACCTTCACAACTTAAAGTCGGCAAAATCTCTAGAATTTGTTTTTGAGTATATATGGGCAACTTGTTCCTCATGTTTGGTTAATGATTAATATTTCAAAAAGTATCAATTCGCATAGTCCTTTAATTAACTTTTTTCTCTTTTCATATGAATTTGAGTTTTTTATAATGCTTTGTTACATGGCCTATTCCTTTCCTCCACATTCTTAAACTTCCGCTCATTGTTTGACTCGTATCGTTCTCAAGTTTTTGAGTACCCTTCAAGTTTAAGGTCATTTGATAACTTGAATGGGACTGTAGATCATGACTTTCTTCGAATATTGTTTGGAAGCTTCATCTTCATTCAACAATTTTCATCACTTTAGCAACCTATCTAGGGAGTTGGGCTCGTATAATTTCAACCATAGCTTTTTTAAAAATTTGTGCTTGGTCTTGGTTCTTTTTCCTTTTGAAACCAAGGATCATGTTGATGAGGGCACCCTCCCATTTTAGACCTTAACAACTTTTGACCTTTTGTCATTGTAAGCACATGTGTGTCTTGCACCCTTCAAGCCCCTTATTGGTCAATAAATGATTTGGATTTAACATTTCATCTTAAAACATTTACACCATCACACTCTTTAATATGTTGTTTTAGGAAATGTATGATGTTCATTGAATTTTATATCCTTTCATGTTATTGACCTAGTGCAAATGCATGGTTTACAACTCAACCAATCCTCCCAATTTGTTTTTGTTCGCTTTTGCATTTCTTTCCCCTAGTGCTCCACACTCAACTAGGATTCTCTCACCTTTCAATTTTGGGACTTCTTCATTGTGTGTGCACAACCCATTGATTCAACATGTGTAATGTTTTATTATGTGTTCACAACATTGACTATATGGGGAATATAATGAATATACAGGGAATGTACATGGAATCATATTTGAAATATCCTATAGTAGATTCTATATATCCCTTTAAACTCTCCTGGTTTTAAATTATGTTTTGTAACTAAAATGACAAGATTAAATAGTTTGTTAGAAATAAATATTTATCTTTTACAATTCTATCAAATTAAAATAAAGGGTGTGATTAATGAAATTATTATTATTTTAAACACTTTTTTATTTGAAAATGTTCAAAGATTATTATTTATTTATTTTAAATCCTAAATTGGCAACTTTTCAAACCCATATTGTTTTTTGATAATGATGCTCTTGGAGCTCTTTATCTTTTCATTCACCTTTTTCCCCTCTTTTTTTTTCTTCAATACTTCTTTCTTTATTTTTTTATTTTTTGGTGTTCTCTTTTCTCCTTTAGTTTTGATATTTTCCTTCTCTTTTGGGTATTTTTAACTTATTCAAATGATGGTTAGATTATTTTTTTAAATAAAATTTTCAAGTTGTTTCGAAAATCAATCACAAGCAAATAGAATGGCACAAGGACCAAATAAATATGTAAATGAAAAGAAAAAGTGATGGACTTGAAGAAAAGGCGAAGTAACCAATTCCCATCAAAAGCAATGGAATGGTAAAAAGGTGGTAGTCATGCCAAAAGGTTAAAAAAGAATAAGAAAGGTATGGTGTATTTTTGCCACAATTTTCTTACAAATGTACATTAAAAGTGAAGAGAGATTGAGACTTGCAACCATACTTTGAAAAACAAAGTGGATGAAACATCCAAATGATTAAATAGTTATGATTTCCTTTCACAAATTCTTGATTTTTTGGCACGCTAAAGTCATCTTAAGGATAAAATAAGTAGCCAAACAACTAATAATCTAGGTTGAAAAAATAATTATTTTTTTCTTTTCAAAAAATAAATTTGTCTAAAAAACATGCCAACTTTTTGACACCCAACAATTACACAAAAAATGGAAACAATTAAATCCTATTTAAATTGGGGTAATAAAAAAATGACAAAATATTACTAGGACCTTTAAACATGTCAACCTATTGTGTGAAAGCCTACAATAAACCAAGACTTATGTTATCACTATTTTCATCTTGTTGCGTAATCTTTCTTATGGTGCCTATGTTTAATCTAACACATGTTAAATTCTTGAGATTAAATTACTATCATGAGGGTAATTATGAAACATCAAGGTTGTGGCCTTCATGCACATTGAAACAAGTCTTAATCACATCACCTTTAGTTCCTCCATGGGTAGTTTTGGGAGTTTCAATATTATGTTTCGACTTTGAAATTTGATTTGTAAAGGACCTTTTCATTGCAAAATCCAAACCCATTTTCCAATGAAGAAATATATGAGAAAAATGTAAAGTCAAGCATGTGAAATGATCAAAAAAACATTTATTTCATTGACCATTGTAACAAATGAATATGATAATTATACAAAAACTTAATTCCTAATTTTTTATACATGTTAATAAGATATTCCTTAAAGTTTTCATTTTTAATATTTAATTATGCTTGACAATGGAGATCCAATCATTGAAGCAATATGCTTCATGATCATCATCTAAATGTGTTGTATGATATAAGAAAGGATATAAAGGAAATGCTTATTTGACTTCCAAGCACTTTACAAAACATAGGTTTGAAATTTTGTTTACATATGTGACGTGCTTTAGAATTTATCTTCATTTTCATTTTGTCATGGATTTTGGACCAATAGGAAGAAAATATTAGTTGACATTGGTAGGTTATTGTCTACATGAATAATTCAATTCATGCTCAATTAAAGTTCCCATAGCTGGAAATTGTGGATCTATAATATAATGTCATTATCAAACTTTTGATCATGGAGGTGAAATATAATGTATTCATTGATCACTTTTACATGATCATTTTTTAATACCTATAGGGCCAACACATGTAAAGAATTATGGATTACAAATTTCATATTTGAATGAATTGTGACAATTATTTAATAACGGTATGTAAACAATGGCATATAGGAATATCATCACTAGCCTATCACAACATGAATATTTAAAAACTTTTAATCATGCAATTGATCATAAATCATGATTAAAAATTGGGGGATCTAGTAGTCCAATTGATTGATAAATCACTATGACCATGTAAATATAAAAGAATGACCATATATAATTGCCATGGAAAAGTTATAATGTTAAAATGTTCTAATAATGGATCTAAGGATTTGACAGAATGTTATAAAACTTTTTTCCTATGTAAAAATCTACCATGTACATATTACATCATCCTTCATTGTTGTGTGGAGCATGCTACAAAACCTTGATAATGTCTATGACCATGAGACATGATTTTAACAATTGATGGATAGTTCAATTTGTTGACTGATTGCATGTCATGTCATAAAAAAATGATTGTATCATGAAAACAATCACCGAGATGTAGTTTAATTTGAGTTATGTGGGGGGTAGAACCCAAAACAAACTAATTTTGTATTGTAAATAAATATGTTAAAGCTTAAAACAAACATTTTTCTTTTTCAAGTTCCTATGCTATCCATTAGGAACTATATTTAGGTTTATATAAGCTTCAACCCTAAATGTTGGTTTTAGAGTTTTTATCATATATTAGCTATAATTGCAAAGCACATTCTAGTGGGAATTCAAGAACACCTTGATGCTAAAATCCAATAAACCCAACACAAACTAAAACTACCCATTGTTTATGCAAGTTGCAAATTTACCCATATTGGGATGTTGTGTTCAACTACATAACATGCATGAAAGTCCTTCTCTAGCATGTATTGTTTACAAAGAACTCAAAGTTCTTTCTTGTCAATGCACCAAAGATCACTAAATTATATGTCTATGGCTCCAAAAAAATCAAATAGTTACATTCTATTAAATTGTTAAAATATGTTGATTTGCATTTGTCTAGTGTATCAAGTCTATTATCTTAGCTCTACGTTGGTAAACCAATGTTTGTGGCAAATCAATATTTTGTTTTTTTTTTGTTGAACTATTTCATAATTTAAAAAAAAATCTTTCACCACATTCTTGAAAAGGAAACTCCTCAACAACCTTGAACATATGTTTAAATGATGAAAATGGAAGCTAACAATCTCTTGAAAGCCTGTCAATCATGAAACCTTAATACACAACTTTAAACCCAAAACCAAAACCCAACACAAAAAACTCTTCTTACTATAACCAAATTTCTCTATCTTGTTAAACGTCAAAAAAACAACAATTTTTTTGTACTCCAATGATTGTCATAAAATTGTAGCAAAAAAATAAAGAACATGATGAGAAGAAGATTGTACCATGTGTATATAAACTAAAAATGTTTTCTTTTTTTTTCCACCTTGGTGTTTAGAAAAAAAAAACATTGAGAGATATGTTTGCATTTGGTTTGGTTTTCATGCAACTTACAACACACAATTGTAAAAGTTTGTTTTGAAATTGGAAAAAAATTAAAAAATGTCTTGCAAAATAGTTCCAAAAAACAAGAGGAAGCAAATATTTTAAATGTTTTAAAATATGAAGAAATGTAAAAAAGACAAGTTGGTATAAGCAAAGGAAAATAGGTAGATGAGATTTAGAGGTAGGTTTGTAGGTACTTATTCATGGCATAGACAAACATAAAAAAATGTTTGGTGAATATTATATATAGATACCTATTTCCATTCGCATTCAATTGACATTGGTGATCACCTCAAGTTGAATCCAATTAAATAAAGACATAATAAACAATGTGTGCTACAAACATTATTTTCTTTTAGAAACCAATGCATGATAGTAGATGATTTCCCCCATGGGAAATTACTCCATTTTTCTCGAGATGATGTGGAAAAAAATATAAAGCACAATTTATTAAAATTAAATAAAAATTTATAGTTTATTTAAATGTAAATATACTGCTTAGAATTGGATGGTGAACATATACCTATCATATTCTACTAATGTGGCATGTGCTATTGGCCCGAGTATGAGCTAGTTACTTAACTAATTGTTCCTTCCAAGACCATTTTTTGTACCATAATACCTTGGTAGCTTTAACACATGTTTGTTGAATAATTAATTAATTTTGATCATAATCTATACACATGTTATGTAATATAGTTGTATGGGTTTACATATATGACACATGTCACATATGAATGTTGTTAAACAATATACGAAAAAGAAACTAAACTCTAACATGCATTCACATGTAACACAAAATGCCATCCAATCTAAGTTCTACAAAAAGAAAAAACTTGGAAATGCTCATGTGGAAATTTGACAAACATAAACCCAAAAGAAAGATGTGCAACTTCAATTCATTATAAATTCATGAGTTTGGCACATTCACAAATAAGAAATATATATGGGTCTAGGAATTTCAATTTGATTGTGGTACAAAAAGCCTAATATTATGTAGATGGTAAAGGCTTTCAACATGTCAAAGAACAAAACATCATTTCATCTTGGATGTGTAATAGGTTGAAATTCAAAACTAGAAACAAGAATGTAAGAACACAATATAATCAAGCAAGAAATAGGACCTTTACATTAGATATGAAACCTAAAAATAAGCAATGTAAATGAATCATATACTTCCATCAAGGGCAGGTATCGTAGTACCTTTTCAGTTTTGGCATTAATTATATATATTTAGTTTTGCCAAAAAAAAATAAAAATCTTTATGTCGAAATATTTGAATATTTAGTATAGGCAACTAGATTTGAAGCAACACCCTTTTCACTAATCCCACGCTATCTTTGATTAGTCTAACATGAAGTACAACAAATACTTTGTGAGAGCATTTGTGATTGTATTGTTCTTAATCATTATATGTCGAAATTTTAAAAATAAAAAATTGTGGTGCCAAAACATAAACTTCAAATTGTATTAATTATTTGGTGCTATTGTGCCGAACCTAAAAATGTACTACAATATGTCAAGCCTTGTGAGATGGTGTTATCTCATTCTAGTTCTTTTGTTTTATTAAACAACACATGATGCATGCAATAAAAAATCAACATATAAATGAAATGCAAAAGAAAGATGGGTTCTTTTTTTTTTTTTCCATTCCTTCTTGTCTTCCGATTGTCTTGCAAGTAGTGAATGTTTATAAGCATGTTCATATGTAAGATGTAAGGTTATATCCCAATATAAATATAAAAGGAATTCAAAAAGTCATTTTGAAAATCTCAATTATGGTAACAAAATAGTATGATGAATCATAATTATGCCAAATTTTTTTTTATTATAACATGTTTGAAGAAATTTCTTAATGTATCTAAAAAACACCTTATATTCACAAACATCTTTCATAGAAATGAGAAAAGGTATTACACCTACTCCTTAAGAGAGAGGGATTTTGCACCTACTTGTCCTTCTTCATCCTCCACATCATGATCTATGTATCTTTAGGTTGATAATAACCATTGTTTCATGTATGGGTAAAGCCAACCTGTAAGGTACATTCCCAAAATGCGAGGATGGACATGGCTACCACCTTGTTGTAGGCCCCTTATTTAGAAATGCCTCCACCTTAGGGTACACTTTACGTTGTTGTCTATTCTTTTTATCATCAACCCAAGGTGCATCACAAAAGGATTATGTAAGGATTACAACTTAAAAGCTAGAAAGTTCAAAAAGCTTTTTGGTCAAGTCCTTTTGAAAGCAACAACAAAGAAGAAGGGCTAAAATTAATGGTGTGGAAAGATTCTCATCATACAACCAATGTTCATTTGCTTTTGTATCATTCCTTTCAAGATCATTGGTTAAATATCATTTCCTTACATATTGTAATGTTTCTTCGTTACATTTGAAAGCACCTCCCCCACATGGAAGATGTGTTTGTCAATAAAAGAGACCTTTCACCATTTGTATGCATGCAAACCTTTTCCAATTCAAGTAAAAAACCTACGATGGGGGATGCCTACTCCCACAAGCCTCCCTTAATTTTTGGGCCTATGCCCTAGGGGTTACAACCCTCAATAGAAGGGAGGCTTTTGGGAGTGGGCCCTTCCACTATAAAGAAAACATGTGTAAACTTTTTGCTTTGGGACACCAAAAACAAATCTTTTCATTTTTGTAAAAAGAACCTTTGCTTGAGGACTTTAACCATGAAATTTTGTAGAAATCTAAAAACCTCTCATTTTGGAACCTAACCAAAAGGCCAAAGTCTATATTGAATTTGAACCCATAGACTATGTAATGAGACTTTAAAGCATCCCCATTAGTGCATTACAATGCAAGTTTTGGATGAGGAAAAATAAATATTATGTTGAAGTGGGACAATAATATGACTTTGGCATCACATTTTAATTTGATGGCATATTATATAACATGCATTGGATAGTCTAACATCTAATATTAATTGACTAAACTAATTAATTGATATTCATAAATTTGATTGGCCAAGATGGTTTGTTATTAGTAGTCTCCCATTTTTTATAGTCATAGTTTCATGGTTATGGGTGAGACATGTTGGAAACAATAAACCAAGCGTCCTAGATGTAATATTTATTCTTTTGAAAACCCAAATACCATGTATGGGTAAGGATGTTTTTTTGGAGTACTTTGAAATGTAACCAAAAATCTTTAAAATGTATATAGGCTTTGAACCTATAGCTTATATAAAGAAACCTTATAGAACATAAATTGTAATTTGACATTCATTTTGGAGACTTGGAGTTTGGATTTTTTTGTTTTGAACATTTATTTTTCTTGATAAATATATAAATGTCTTCAAAAATCCTCACCTTAATATTTTCATATGCATGTCATTCATTTAGAGGAAATTTTGAAGTGTGACTTAGGGCAAGAATTATTGGAACATATATACTACATGTTACACCCCCAACATTTAATGGTGTGGAGTCATCATGGTGACCATTCAATTTTAGTACCTAATAAAAGTGCATAATGACCTCACAAGTGGGTATTTTGTTTTGTGATACACCTTGGATATGTCAAGGCCATATGGTGGCAAATTGTGTTTGATAATTCTTCACCATATTAATGGCACTAGGGAAGTCTTCTTATATTACATCCTACTTTAATCTTATGCTAATTAATGGCCTACTACCAAGGCATTACCAACCATACATTTCAAATTGAAGCCTTATTCTCTATGAAAAGAAATTCATACATCCTTTGAATTCATGAATGATTTTTTCCCCTTTCAAACCATTAGAACAATAAACTGATGAATCCTTTAATTTAAAGAGTATTTTTTTAAAAATTTCTTTTGAAAAGAGAAAAAAATGAATACATATGTATGTCTGTGTGAGAGAGATGCTTAGAACATTTTCATTGTGTAATCAACAAACAACATAACATCATACATGTGAAAATCATCAATGTGTAATTGACCTTAACACATTTTGGTTCCCCCACTATTTGAGTTGGCATTACATCCAATATGTTGTCCCTTTCAATTTTTAGCTCCTTCCAAATTTCACAAAAAAACATTTCTTTGGACTTTTGTTCATGCACCTTCCTTTGGACCATTGGAATTTCTTTTAGTGTTTTTGTTGGTTGTATTGACAAGGTCCAAGATGGAGCACCTATGTGAATTGATGAAAACAAACTGAAATGCAACATAAATGAGAGTAAAAAGAGATGGAATTGGAAAGATATCACGACCATGATTTATTCAATAAAAAATGAACATCATTCTACAAAATATGAAGATCATTTTACAATTTTTCAACTATGAACTTTTAAAAAGTTTTTGTGATGCCAATTACCTTTACATCAATTGTGTTAGTTTTCTTTGGCAATTTTGAGTCTACATTTGATTTTGAGTGAACGTGTTATCTATGTGGATACTTGCAAGGGTATTGGGTTGTAATGGAACTCCTATGATGATGTTTAATGGAGCTATAATTGATGTTGCCATGAATTGCAATCTTGTTTTGAGCTCTGAACTTTTAGTAACTCTTCTTGCCTTTGCAGGTATTTTTCCATAACAACACATTCGTTGGTATTATGAACAATGTCATCATGTTAATTTATTCAAAAAAATTCTTCAAAAAATCAATCCATCAATTCTAACAATCTCATTGGTCACCAAAGTTTTTTTCCATCAAACTCAAAGTAGAAGCATATTCTAAGGCCCTTTATACTTATGTATATTTTCTATATTAATATTATAATCTTTGTCTATATAGGTAAGGGTAAGGGGTTCATTCATGTTTGGGGTTAAAAAAAGGATTTTAAGATTTTTTTCCACACTAGTTTCTATAAATAATAATTACATAGGACACATTTAAATGAAGAAAAATGAATAGTCCAAATTAAAATAATTTGTGTGGTGGTGGTGATTTTTCACATGCATACATTATTGTGCATCAATTACAGTTAACAAGATAAAACAATTTTTTAAAAAACAAACTTATATGGAAAATTAAACATGTCTTTTTGCATGATTATTTCATGCACTTTTGACATGCACTTTGAGCTATAAATTCTAACCTAATGAATATAAATAAATAGTCAAATAAATCCTTTCCTTGGTAGCCCTTTGGTTTAGGGGTGAAAGTGCATTACGGTGATCCCCTTTGGGGTGTCACATTGTATTACTTTCTAAAGATGTGCATGTTTGAATGTATCCCAATTCAAACTTTCGAAAGATTTTCAAATTTTTTTTGCATATTATGTTAGAATATAACCTAGGCGAAAAATTTAGAAAAAAAATTATTTCATTTCATTTTATAAAATAAGAAATTGAAGTATATTTGTGAAAATGTATGTAATGTACCTATGTACTCAAAAACACAAATATATTCCAAAAATAATCAAAATGATTTTTAATCTTTGTGAAAGTTTTATGTATATTGAACCATGTCATTTCACATAATATGAACCATTTTTGGATACCATGTGATTAATTTGATTTTTTTCATCTCAAAAAATGAGTTTTTTCAACAAAGATGGGATAAATGTGTGGTAAATTGAAATTTTGCCAAGAAATCACATCCACATAGAATATGAAAATTGTAGTTAGATGGGTCGTTTTTTAAATTTCATTAAAATTGATATTTTAATGACTAATGAAACCTTCAAGTTAGTACAATCAAAATGAGACTATGGCCTTATTATACCAATGTATATTATAAATATATTCATGAATCTATCATATAGATAATGAAATTTTGTATTATTTAACAAAATTTAATATAACATCAGTTATTTTTAAATAATTTACGTGAGGCCCAAAAACCAAAATTGATACCCAAAATTAATTGTACCATGCTTTTGGAACAATTATATTGTATGTATTATAATATTAAACCCAAATGTGACCCCATGGGGGTCATTGTAATGTGCTTTCACCCTTAGAATTTCAAGCATTGAAATTTTGATATGATTTATTATTTCATCAAATTCACACAATGAACATGTATTTGCATAGATGGAAACATGGTTTTCTTGTATAAAAAATTTGAAATTAATTTTCATGATTTTATTAATTCCTTTTCATTCATATTTTGAATAATAATGTAATTAAAACACATAACGTAGTTGATTTAGAGGATTCAAAAAGACGTTTATATAATGTCAAAATTATTTTAATTTTCATGGTTAATATAACATGACATCATTTTATATATCAACATATGACAATATGTTACAAATAAATAGGAGAAAGACCTAAAGTTCTCATTTGAAGTCCTTTAGAAGTTAAACATTCCTTTTTGCAACCCCAATCATGAATACTTGTGACTTTTGCCTTGAATTCTCGATTCGCATCCAACTTTTGACTCGCCCCTAAACTCCTAACTAAAAAAAAATAACGAGTAAATTGTAATGAGATAAAAACAAAAACATAGGACTTAAATCCTAGTGACATTTGTAATTTTCCATATGAATTTGGATGTGTTTATGGGTATCAAGTCTTACAACTGGGAAAATAGAACACAAGCTAGCTAAACAATCACAACTTGACTAAATTTAAAGGATGTTTAAAGTTGTTGAAATGCAAGTTGAACTATTGCTCCAAAAAAGTTTAAACAATAGAAAGTGGGAAACCATTTGTGAATTGGCTTTAAAAGAAGAATTAATTATCAACTTGTTTGTGCATGTAATAATTTTTTTTCTTAGCTATAGGAAAACATTTGTCCTTTGGATGTTCATATTAAATACTTATTTTGTTAGCATGTGTTGTTTTCAAAATTTCTACTCCTTACATAAAATTTGAATATTATATTCCAACTTGTGTAGATTTTGTAATGACATCATTTCCCAAGATGCAAACATCATCTTTAGAAAAATATGTTATTAAAAAAAAATCTTGAAACACTTTTGAGTTGGTTGAGTGATAAAGGATTACATGTTCATGATACATATGAAAAATAAACTTTTCAAGCAATTGAGGCAAAAACATTCAAATTATATCCCATTCTATTGATATGGTGATATCATGAACACAATAAGTGAAGTGAATGTGGATTGAATAATAGGTCACTGATAAACACATTGGGATTAATTAATACATGGGAGTTGGCTTTGATAAAAATGTAAAACACATTAGTCACATTAGTGGGTGTCACGGTAAATGATCATTGGGATACCAAGAACTACTAATTCACTAATTTTCTCCCTCACATAGTTAGCATGTGACCAAGTAAGCATGTTGGCGTAAAAACCTTGGAGATTTTGTTGTTGTTGTTGTAGGGTAGATTATATGCAAGATTGACAATTAGGTGGGGCTTCCATGTAAGAATTTGTGTGATTAGGATCTCATGTGTAACACCTTATGTGAATGGGATCTCACGTTGTAATAGCTCACCAAGTTTCATTGATCAAAATGGTATTATTGCTTTTTTTCTACCTTTTTAACTTGTAAGATAACAAACACAATTGTGTTAGCTCACAATGCATACAATGTTGGTCGTCTTATTGTGTGGAAACACAACAATGTGCTAAAAATCAACATCAATTAAAAGGTGGATCTACATCAAATGCATGTTTATTGCTCATCTACATAAGTCATATATATATTTGCCAATCTATGGCTTCTCAAGAGAATCATGAGCTTTGAATTCTGTCATCAATGCAATAATTATTTCCGATTCAACAACTAACATATTAATGTTGTGACAATGAAAGCTATGATTGCTATTACTAGATGCGACATTACGCTATGCAACTTTCTTTTGTTCAACCTCTTCATGGTACTTATTGGTCATGTCAATTATACAATTATGCACAAATGAACTTTCCCAAAAACTCTCATCAAGATTGGTAGATACAATGAACTTGTCTTGAATCTCCATAGGCATAATTTTCTTCTCCTTGCAAAAAAATTCTTATCATTTAATTATGTAGGTGATTTGGCAACTTTTGCAATTGATCCACCTTTCAGATGGTTTGTTTCTTCAATATTGGAATGTTGTTACACATGAGAAGCACCAAACAAGGATTAAAAATGAAGAAAACTCAACAAAAAATTATTTAACAAAAAAAAAATTGAAAAAACAAAACATGTTGAAAAAATAATCACCAAGATAACATGGTGTTTGACCATTTCATCATCATAGGCTTCCTCATATGTAAAAGGTTGTCCATTGATGTATTCAATGGCGATAATATGTTGGATCACCATGTCAACCATATACTTGTCATCTTTGTTATACTTACAATTAGATTTAACATCTTTGTGTCTTGTGCGTTCCATCCTTTGTTCAATAGGTACCAAAACTTGCTCTATTCTTGTTATGGTGACATTGTGTCCCATTTTATTTGTAATCCACTTCCCTTTAAGATCTTCAAAATCAATCATAATGCACTTGGTTGTAATTGCAAGAGTATTCTTGCCCATAAGTGTCTTGAGGTACTAGACTTGATTAAAGCCCTTGATGTTTGACCTTGGAGTTAAGAAAAAAAGGATAAGGTCCTAGCTATGTGTCTAGCTAGTTTAGTCGATGCTGCATTATGTGTTCATAACACTCAACAACAATAGGAACCAAGCAATTGACAAGTTTTCATTGGAAGTCTACCCCACACTTGTTAATGTCCATCCTCCAATTTTTGCTTAGACATGGTGTGTACCTACAAAGTCAAAAGGACAACAAATTATATATATATATATATAAATAAACAATTGCAATGATAATAGATCAAGCATAAATACACACATGAATATTAAAATACCTAAGGAAACACCCATGAAAATCATTGTGCAAGGAGAAATCAAAATCACCTACATTTTTCATTTCTTGCCTAGTTATGATAAATAAAGATTTGTTGCACAAGTATACAAACTTGTTGTTGAGAACCCAAGCTAGCCTTGTTGGATTTCAAAATTGCTTGATAAGAAGCAAGCTTAACTTTGTGATATTGCTTATTAGTAAGGATATTGAAAGATTTTAGTGGTGCTCATTTCTAAAGTGCATTGCTCCTCATGAGCTTGGATTAGACAACCAAGAGCACGAACAATTTCTTTTCCTTAAGGCCAGATTTCTTTTCCAAACCCCTGGATTTTCTTAACATTTAATATTTACCAGAAAGAAATTAAATGAAATAAAATAAATGTCAACTAATTAATAAATTCCATCAAAATTTTAAAAACTGAAATTCAGAGAAAGTGGAAATAGGTTCGACTCTTTTTTGCAAGAGAAGGTTTCTCCTTAAGGCCCTTCTGGATATTTTGACACCTACCCTCGACCCTATTGGCCTTGCCTCAAAATCCGGAAGGGCTTAAAAGAGAGTTCTTCTCCGATACTTTAACTCCCAAAAGCTCAATGAAAACTAGGCATACCCAAAAAGGGGGTGATTCGTTATGATTGGTTGATTTGAAAAAAACTAAGCATAATCTTCACCAACACTTGTGTATTCAATAATTGGTTTGTGACACCTTATATCGTTGAACATTATAGATATCCCAAAAAAAAATAATAATAAAATTGATTAAATCGATATAAACCTTTACTTTATGCCTCTTGTGGTTCAAAGTTTTTTTTCAATAAAAAAATATATTATTTTTAAACGTAGAATCAAAAACATTCAAAATGGGTATCAATTTGTAACACCAACCAATTAAAAATGACGATCAAAAGTGCACCAAAATGCCCATGAATTTTACCATACCACAACTCCTTTTGATGGGAACTAGGATGTATCAACTTAATAATGCCATGGAAATATCACAAACAACATCTAGTCCTTCAAAAACACAAAAAAAAACATGCAAAAGAAAACACAATTCACAATAAGATGAAAACAAAGCTACTTGTACCTAATTGCCCAATAATACCACAAGTTTAGACTCGCAATAATTCAAATAGAAAAATGTTCCATGCAATTCCCAAAAAATAAAATAGAATGAATAATTCAAATTAACAAAATGTTGAACATTTCTCAAAAATGTGGAACCAAATGAAAAATTACATTAAAAATTTACATAAGCTCGCCCTTCTAATCATAGTCCCTCTACATACTAGAATACAAAATAGGCCATAACCCAAAAATGAAATCCATGCTAAGAAACTAAAAACACTAAACTTAAAAGAAGATGCAAATGAAAAAAAAAGAGTCTATAAAAAAAACCCTAAAAATTATACTTAAACTTGCAAGTATGGGGGGGCCTTGGGGATCAAATTCAGCACCTTAAAGAAGTTTTCAACCTTTTCCTTCAAGTCATTGATTCCAGAAGTTTCTATGTTGGGCAGCTTTGGATTCAAGTCAAGGTCAAGGTCATTGCATTTAATGGGATGACTTTGGACTACATTTTTATATTGATATTAGGGTTTTAATTTTTATTATTATTATAATTTTCTCAATTTTGTCATGTTAACAAATTGGTGATCATTCATAAGAAGATGGCTATAGACCAAATAAGAAAATTTAAATTTAAAATAAATAAATTACATAAATGTTTTGGCTGTACTAGAACTTGTCATAAAAATTAGGTGATTATATTTTGTGTGTGTGTGTGTGTGTGTTTTTTTTTGAAAATCTGATGAATTAAGGCCTTTTTTGTTACAAAAATCCTAAATGTATGTATCAAATTCCTGTAAATTTCAAGTTGAAAAAAAAGAAGTGAAAATTTGCCTAAGAAAAAATAAATTGTAAAAATTAAAAAATTAAAAAAATGGATATATATATATATATAGAGGCAACAATCAAAGCTTTTATTTTCTCAAAGCTTCTTGGTAACTTAGCACACATAGTTTCCCAAAAGAAAACAAGGTGTGAAGTTTTCTTGTTGAAAAAACAAAGAAAAAGGTGAAAAACTTGGCTAAACTTGGCTAAACATACTGTCAAAACTTGGAGGTTCTAGAAGTATCATCAGGCGAGTCCCTTTGTAGTAGTTGTTCCATTTTCCAATAGTGAAGTGCATAATAGTCAAGTACACGTGTGGAATAGTCTCCTTTTTTCACACAATAAAAGGCTGGTAGATTACCAAACCGCGTAAATGTCCACTCTCGTGGTGGGAGAGGAGGATGGAATGCCGGAATGTCCTGCAGCAAAGGAGAAATTACATAACATACATACATATATACATACATACATACATACATGTAATTTCTCCACAGCCGTTCATTTCAGGACTTCATTTTCATGTAAAGAGTAAAGACCTGGAATTTTTTTTAATTTATAATAATCAATCCTATTAATTAATTTAAGAGGGTGGGTTATATAACAGAACCTTATATTTTAAGAGTTCATATATAATATATATAATTTAATTAATTAATTATTTTTCAATATACTCATGTTGAGTCAAATAAGTTCCTTAGCCTGTACATAAAAGCTTGTGCAGTTTTGTTTAGTATAGTTTGTAGGTAGCCTTACATAGCATAATAGGCCACTGGATTTCAACGGTTTTTATGTCGTCCATGTAAGGCCGTCCCTTGGGAGTAGGCCTTACAGGAATCGGGCTTGCACTCTGCCGCATGGGGTCCTTATTCCCATAAAGTCCTCCCGCTTGGGCTATTTTATAAGGTAGTAGGTACCTACTTCAGTCTATACACCTGGTAAGAGGGTGGTCCTTAGATAAGGGGCGTTTTCTCAAAAGCTAAGGACCGACGTACTCAGCAATGTAGGTAGGTAGATAGGTGGGTAGGTACTCTAGGGCCGAAGGGCCGCACTCCGGGTCCTTACCTGATGGGGTCGCCGCAAGCCCCTTCCTTCCTTCCTCCCCTCTCGCACAACAGGCTCTTGCAGCTGTCCTCCGCGACTGAAGACAAGACTACTACGATCCTCGATCTTCTCCAGTAATAGGATTCAAAAGAATCTGAAGAAGAAAAGAAGAAGAAGCTGAAGAAATCTCGTCAAAATCCGAACCAATTCCACTGTACTATGAGCTTTTGTAGTCGCGGAAACTCGTAGGTAGGGATGGTGAAGAAGAGAGACCCATTTTTTGTCTTTGTGTGTGGATCTGCAAACAACAAGACACAGAGAGAAAAAAAAGATCCGAAGACACAGAAAAAAAAACCAGGCACAGAGAGAGAAGCAGAGAGAGAGGGATTTGATGAGGACCCACTTATCTGAATCCATTTCGGGGATGTTTCTTTGTGCACCAGCTATGATCCCACCATCGGATTGTAGACCAAGACTTTTTTAGGTTCAGGGCTTTACTTTTTTTTGGGGGTTCTTTGTAGCTGATGAGGAAGCACTTTCTTTCTTTCTTTCTTTCTTTCTTACGTGAAAATTGTCCAAACTTTTTTTCCTACATGATCCCCTCTCCCTCTTAAGAGCTCCTGGGCAACTAGACTTCTTCCTCTAATTCAAGAGTCTATGTTTATACCTATGCATCCTTAGAAGCCGAGTGTTCTTCAAAAGAGCAAGCTTTAAACATCAAAAGAGCAAGCTCTCAATCAAAAGAGCAGAGAGTTTTGGAAAGGCAAAGATGGGTTTTTGGTGCTTGGAAGCCTTGTGGCCACAACATGGTTGTAAAACAACAACAACAACAAGAACAACATCAACAACGAAAACGATTGTACAAGGATCTCACAAGCTTCAAGCTGTGAATTGTTTTGGAGTTCCTTTGATCATGGGTTTGCTCATGCTATTGCAAATAGTGGTGAGAACAGAAGAAGCCCAGATAGGAGCAGGAGGGTCAGTAATGAAGCTGAAACATCGGATGGCAGAAGTGGAAGGTGGCTCGAATTGGGGTGCGAGACAAGGAGGAGGAGGAGGAGGAGGAGGAGGAATGAGTGTGGAGCATTATAAGAGATTGTTGTCTCACGACAAAGCTCGTCGAAAAAGCTTAGAAGTTGTGGATTTTCAGCTCTATGGTCATTACCTCACAGATGCGTAAATACTCAAATCTCTTCCTTATTCTTCTTCATCACCCTCAAATATTTATGGTTCCTCATAACTCTTTTGATTAAATAGTTTTTTTTTTAACACAACAACAAACTCAACTTGCAAGTTGTTGGTAGTATGCCCAATTCATGACCCAATTTTGATGAATTCTTCTTTGCCTTTTGTTTTTTGGGCTCCAATTCATGAGCATGTCTCTGTCTTGGAAGAAGATGATCATTCAAAGAAGAAGAAGAATATGATCAATTCATGAGCATGTGTGTGGCATGGGAAAGAATATAAGATCTTTAGTTTTTTGTTGCTCAAATTCGTGAGCATGTCTGGGAAGAAGAAGAAGAAGAAGAAGAAGAAGAAGAAGAATTGTTTTTTGTTGCTTGAATTCATTAGCATGTGTGATTGATTGTATGCGAAGAATAAGAAGAAGATATCTACTTGGGAAGAAGAAGATTTTTTTTTTGGCTCAAATTCATAAGCATGCGTGGGAAGACAAAGGGATTTTGGTTTTTTTTCCCTCAAATTCATGAGCATGTATGGGAAGAAGAAGATGATGATTCATATATCACAACTTGTGGTGATAGAAAAACAAAAAATCGAAATACTTTGTTGCAAATGCTTAGTGTTTTAGAAAACAATTTGCTAGAGAACAAAGGGAAGTTTTGGTTTTTGAAGAAAGGTCCCCACATTTTGAGTACCCCATAAAAGTCAAATTTTGCCACTTTGTTTTTGTTTGGACAAAACTTTCAACATTTTTCTACGAATTGTTGCCAGTAAATGCTAAATCTACCTAATTTGGATGCCCATTGTCTACTTCTCCTACTTTAGAAAATTGGAAAAAAGAAGAGGCAAAGAAACATTGACCACAACACAATAAGAAGAGTGCATGATTTGGCTGAATTTTGGTGTGGGTATGATTGACTCTAAAGGTTGTATTATATGGAGATTATGCTTGGTACGCCTCCACAAACATATGATGTGCAAATTGATACGGGTAGTGACCTTCTATGGGTTGATTGTAGCCCTTGCACCGGTTGCCCTCAAACAAGCTCTCTCAAGGTATTATGCACTCAACATTCATTTGAGATTGGTGCTTCATTCCATTTGTTTTTCACTACTTTATGATGTTTAGATTGTGCTTAAAAGCATTTGGATTGGCTCGTTCTTTACCTTTTTTTCCCACCTACTTATGACATCTAAACTACACTTAAAAAAGCATTGACATTGGTTGTACATTATTATTATTATTTTTCATTCTAGTTATGAATCATAATGTTTACATTGTGCTTTAAAACATTAAGATTGGTTGTTGTTTTTTTTTCTTTTTTTTTGGCCCCCCCACTAGTTATGATGTTTAAATTGTGATTATAAATTTTTGGTTATAAATTATATTTTCAAGTACTTTAGTAGATTCATTTCAGATTTACCCAAATTGAACAATGAAAAATTACAAACATTATTACATAAATACATCATGCATTTTCAACACTAATTTAACTCAGTTTTAATTACCACTCATTGAAATTGGTCATTCTTTTCTTTTATTTCACTAATTTTGATATTTTAAATTGTGTTTAAAAAGGTTTGATTACATAACCATGTTTTTGAATATCTTTTACTCATTAGATTTCATTTTTCAAATTTATCCACATGCTATTGTGATAGATATTAAAAATAATATTATTACAAATACATCGCACATTTCCAACACTAAGGTAACTTAGTTAACCATTCTAAAACTAAACCTCGGTTATAATTTAAGTTTTGTGATTCCGTTGTTATTATATATTATGAATGTACCTTACTATTACACATCAAATATTCTTGCAATAAAAATTTTCATGCACATGGGTGGAAATTTTTTCATGTGTTAGGTCTCGCTTTCACCTTATAGTGCATCGACATCTTCAAGCAACCAAGCAATTGAATGCAGTAATGCATTTTGCATTGCGACATCTTCAGATGGTTTGCAAGGGACTTGCGGTGTAGGCTCAAGTTGTCAATTTTACTCACTCTATGGAGATGGTAGCACTGTAAGTGGCTACATTGTTTCTGATCTCTTCACATACAATGCAATTATCAACTCAACAAACTCCACGGAACTTGTATCAACGAGAGTTTCCTTTGGGTAAGAAGCTTTTGCAAATTGCTATTAAATTTTTTTTTGCAAATGAACTATTTTAGTCACACAACCCAAGTCTCTTAATTTGTCGTCCATTTGGGGTTTTTGTCGTCAATCCTCACATTTTCCATAAGAAATTTTAACACCCTTTACTTCTTTTTTTCATGTTGAATAAATATGGTCCTACCTTTCTATATAACTCCCTAAACCCAAACCAACTTCATTGTTATTTGTGAGGTTTTTTTTTTAATTTAAAAAAAAATTATTTAATTTTAATTTTTAATTTTTTAATTTATTGTATGAAGCTTTTTCAATGACAAGCTTTTCCTATATGGTCTGGAGAGAGGCTTGTCTAAGTTGATAAAAATTTGGAACCTGCCCGGGGATGCATGGGAAGGCAGGTGTGGAAATGTTCGAACTGGGAATTTGGCAAGCTCAGAGGCGGCAACTAATGGATTGATTGGGTTTGGTCCGAATTCAGTTTCAGTCATTTCTCAATTAGCAGCAACTGGTACCATTGCCCATAATTTTGCACATTGTCTTCAAGGTGAGACGGGAACTAGTAGCCTTGTGATAGGTGAAATCACCGAACCGGGCATTACATACACCAACATGGTTCCAAATGAGTAAGTACATTTTCTCAAGAGTTTTCGAGAAACATTCATAGCAACCTGGTCATGGTATTGGGTGCTTTTTAAAGCTTTCATACCAGTCTTGTCTTGGTTTACTGAGGAGTTTTAAGCTTGTTCAATGAACTGAATAATCAGACTACTAATATAATTCCACCAACCCGCTCAATGTTTGAGGGAATGCAGACCACATTACACTGCAATTTTGGTTAATATTGCGGTTCAAGGAGTCAATATCTCAAGCTCAACTGTTCTCACAAGCTCATCTGGATCAAACTTGGAAGTTATATTTGATAGCGGAACAACTTTCGCATATCTAATTGAGCCTTCCTTCACTGACTTTATGAATGCGGTAAATCAAAAAATTTCTCCTTTTTTTTTTGTTTGCAACCTAAAATTTCTATTGCAGGGTTAAAAAATGCAAGATCCTGTCTAATTAATAGAAATGCAGCATATTGGGTGGTAGGGTTGCAGATTTAATACTATGATATTACATACAACTATGAAACCAATCAAGATAAATAGTTTGAGCAAAGCTGATATCTACATAAATTTTCCAAAGTTTCATGTACTTGTTGATATGAAAATCCTCTAGAAGATGGATCCCATGTAACAACAACATGTGGAAGTGGTGGTGGCAGATTGATAAGAGTGTAGGAACTCCACTCCAAACAATACAAGGCTATCAGTGCTATGCCAGGTACATGAAAATATCCATACAATAAAAACAATGGTGTCTGTCTGTGTGTCCGAAGCTTTCATACCTACATACAAACTCACCCTTCCCGTCCTCTGTCCCTCCCAACCTCCTTGGCAAAAGATGGAGTGAGTGGACAGATAGATACCCATCATCCATGGCTTGTTTATATAAAATTTTGTCAACCCCAAGATGAAATTTGTTGAATGTGTAAAGAGAGATGGTTTGGGTGAGATGGGTGTTTAGCAAGATGCTTGAATTGTGTAAGAACATTTTCACATTTTTGCATATTTCATTCATTAGACCAATAATGTGCAGACTGTATGTATCACTAGAAATCTCTTCGAAGATTTTCTCCTCATAATTTACTCTGTGATTTTACAAGTCTTTAATGTTGCTATGTTGGGTGCCACTTTTGCAGTTCAACTAGCGTGTTTCCAAATATCACACTTTATTTCGAGGGTGGAACAATGGAGCTAGGCTCTGATTCATATCTTTTTCCATTACAAGCTGTGCGTTTCTCATATTTTCTGAATGCCATGGTTTCATGTCTCAAAGTTTCTGGTTTTCACTCCCAATCTGTTAACTATTTTTTTTCTTCCTTGCAAGCAAATTATGAGTTAACAAATGCTTTCTAATATAGTAAACTTGGTTGAACTTGAATTCATTGTTTTTTGATAGGGAGGTAATACCTACTACTGCCAAGCGTGGCAAGCAAGCTCTGGAGATTTGTCTTCCTACTCCATTCTTGGAGGTAGAGAGACTCTTATCGCATGTCACCAAGTGAATTCTCTATTCTGGTTCAGGAATGTTGCTACATATAATTTGGTCTTGGCCAACAAACAGTGAGATTTTGTCAACTAATTTTTGCATTGCTCTTTGGTGTGTGGGTGTGTGTGTGCATGCGGGTTATTATTTATTTGTTCCCACAAAAGCCTACTTCTGAAGCACTAATGAATTCTTTTGACTCTTGGTGGTGGGGATGATTGACCAGACATTGTTCTCCAAAATCAGATCATTATTTATGATAATGACTTGAAGCGACTTGGCTGGAAGAATTTCGATTGTAAGTATAATCAACTCTTGAAGCACCAGATTTCTTCTACCATTTTGCATATGATATAAGTTTGATTCAGAATTATGTTTGTCCACTGTATGTGAGTCTCCTCCCACACCCACCTTGGCACCAAAATAGTGGGTAATCTACCAGACTAACAAGTGCTAGTAACAACTCTTCTGTACTTGCACTCGGCTTTCAAAAGAGAACCAGCCTCTTGCTCAGCCATGCTTATGCCTGTCACCTGAGCTAAGTGGCAATGGATTCCAAGTCTAATGTTGTGAAAAGCTACAAAGACATGGAAATGAGCTCTCACTATTTGACCATAATGGGTCGTAGTAGGGAGCATCTTGCTTGTGTGGCAGCAAGCCATTGGATATTAGCTCCCCAAGTCATGTCACATATTTTGTTGCCTTCTAACATTTTCATAACTTCCATATCAGCCTTTCTGCATGTTCCTGATTGCTTGTTGGCTGAATCTGGTGTGTCCCATAATGAGTACACTTGAATGCTCCGAGACAATTGACTATGTGTGGTAACCAGCCTCATCTGGCCATAAAATATTTGCTCCAGGTCTCAATGTAAAGTTTCTCAGATGAGATTGGACATTACATTCATTCAACAAGGATATTCAATTTTTATTTTCTTCTCTAATGGGCTTCATGTCCTGTTGACAATTGTTATTGTTTCAGGTTCACAAACCATTTCTGCCTCACTTACACCGAATGGACCTGCTGTCTCACAGTCCCCAGTGTCCGCATCAACTTGCAGAGGCCCAAGTTCCAGCCATTTGGAATCCTTGAGAATATACATACCATTCATAGCTATACTCTACATCTTAACCACTTTCTAAAAAAATAATTTCATTTATGGCTCGAATTCGAAAGTTTGATTTAGTCTTTCAAAATTGATTCTTTTTCTTTCCCTCAAAACCTGACCTTGAAGAATATCCGCATGTAATTGCATAACCCTATTCCTTTAGCCATCTGAAAAATGAGTGATCTTACTGGAATTCGTGGTGTGCTAGCATGATGGATACGACACAAGTATGTTTGGGGAAAAATACTACACCCCAAACAACAAGTGTCCAAATGAAACGAAAAAATTCCATGTACAAAGATGTTGTGGGCAGGTGCGGGATAGGTGTTCATTTGTTAGACCCAAATTCTAGAGACATTCCTATGAATTTCTTCTCCTTTTTTTCCAATTTTCCATTGTTGTGGATTCAAGATTATTAATGCCACAAATTTTTGTAAGCATAAAAGAAATGGAATGACCCGTTGTTGCCAAAGTTGATTTGTAAACCAAATTAGTAACGATTCGGATGTGAATGACTTATGTGCATGGAACAAATTTTGCATTACCGAATCATTCATATGGTGTATTAATAATAGTGATACAAATGTTGAGATTGAACTTGACTTGTAAGGTTGGAAACAGTATTGGACAAGTACACAATTTGTAGCTATTAGGATTTAGGGTTCAGATATTACTATTTAGGTTTTCAAAGGTATATAGTTTGTTGGCTGATATATTGCATAAGTAATGATCTTAAAGGATCAGCCCAGTCTGGTATAAACGAGTATGTAATAAACCAAATGGCAGGTACTTGTGCCCCCCAGACTTGTTAGTACTTACTAGAGCATCTCCAGCAGTACTCAGTATGTGGCCCAGCAAAAGATATCTCTTGCATCCAAGTTTAGATAATTGTGTTTTTACAACCCCACCCATGAAACTAAAACTGGGACTCCAAGTGGGTGGGAGACTACTATAGCAAACCACTTGGAACAATCATTTTGATTGCCAGTGAGAAACAGAGAGCTGCAGTCAGATCATATTTATTACACTCTTCTCTGGCATGTGTTAGGAAGTGCGAGGCGTTTTACCAGCCTTACAAAACAGTGAAAAAAATGCTGGGTCAAAACCATTTTGCAGAGCCAAACCAGCATGTTTTGACGTTTCTTCATCCAATTTTAATGTGCAAGGTCACATACTGAGCACTAGTGGAGTTGCTCTTAGTACCTGCCAGTCATTTGAGCTGATTTTCAACCAGTTTTGTGATTGGAAATTGGAAAATAGTTGGGCCCAGATATGAGCCCATTTGGGAGGTTTTTATATTTACATCATTGTTATTAATTGGCAACCCCTTTTCTTGAGCTTTTCTTCAACAGAAATATACATGTTTGTGATTTCTCCTGCTTGATAACATATTGAAGCACATTAAAACAGAGAGCTTCACTCATCTTTTTTCACAGTAGGGAGGGACATACTCCAGGATGTCATCCAGACTAGAATTACAAAACTGTGCCATGCGCATTCCTGTCTCCCCGGCCCTGTTTCTGCCCCCCCAGCCCCCCAACTGCCTCCAGCAAAGCCCCCAAATGATGGTTTTGGGGACCAAGCAACAGACACAAAATGGCAATGAATCAGTTTGGTAGATATCAGATATGCACTTTCTATCTGTAACTACCCTAGAAATCCTTAGAACTCACGTTCATAGATGCTGCGTACACCATCCCTAAGGGGACCATGGTCAAGGAATCGGTCACTGCACCCTTTTGTAACATCACAAAGAATGCTCCTGTAGTCATTGCAGGCAGCGTTCTGATCAAAGAGAACTCTGGCCAGCCAGTCTTTGCGAATAGAGGACTCATGGATTTTGTGCTCTTCGTGTGTGTTGGCAGCAATCAAACGGTACACTACGACCTTTCTCTGTTGCCCAATACGAAAGGCTCGGCTTATTGCCTGCCGAGCAACAGCTGGATTCCAGGAAACCTCCAACAAGACTACTCGAGAAGCTCCCACAAGAGAAATTCCTTCACCACATGCTTTTACGGATGCACATAATACCTGAGATTCAGAGTTTGAGTTGAAGCGAGTTATGGTACTCTCCCTTTCTGCTGGATGCATCTTCCCATCCAACCGAAGGATTTGCACGCCCTTGCTCCAGCCCATCTGGTGACTTGTCATATTCTCAATAAGGGCAAGTGAATACAGGTACTCACTGAAAATAAGTAGCTTCTCTCCAGCAGCATGACACAATCGCACCAAATCAAGGACCCACCTCAGCTTCGCACCATCTCTTACCTTAACATCACCTTGCAGTCTAAGATCATCCTGACTCCTATTGCCGGTTTCTGCCACCGGTTCCAGAACAGGATGGACATAGATGGCTGCAGCTCGTTTCTGTAAATTGTCATTATTCTTCATCTCTGACAAAGTAAGCAAATGTCGTTGCATTGGTGTGATGTGAAGCATAACTGTGAAGTCAGAAATCCCTGGTAAGGTATCCAAGATTTCACCCTTGTGCCATGATACAAAAGGAGCAATGAATGTCCGCAGATGTCGCAAGGCTTCTGTCATCTGTTTTGGATCCCCACTGTCAATCCCATCCCCAAAAATGTCTTTGAATGCTTGCCTGCCATTTGAAGGCTTCATAAATGATGTGGATTGGCTCGCCACCACCATCTCAGATGCAATGACTTCAGTTGAATTTGTACTCGGAGACAGGCTTGCTCCAGTTTGCAGCATAAAATTTGGTCGAATTAGCTCCAGAGTATGGTAAAACTCATCAGAATTATTGTTGAATGGTGTACCTGACAGTAGCACACGTCGCTTGGTACGCACTTGCATTAGTGATGTCAAAATCTTAGTATTCTTGGTTCTTGCCAAGTGACCTTCATCTAGGATCAGCAACCCAGGACCCTCTGTGAGCAGCTTCCCAACATCACCAGTCATATTTACAAATTGTGGGTATCCTACCAGTAGGACACTTCTCTCTTGCTGCTGCCATTTCTGGAGCAGGTCTAACTGGCTTTCTACACTATTTGCCTCATACAGGTCAAAGATAGGAATCTCTTCTACTTCCCATTTCTTGAATTCTTGAGCCCAAGGTCGAAGCATGCCCTTTGGAGCAACGACCATGGGTTTAGCATGAGGAACCTGGATCAAGAAACTCTGTAAAAAGCTGATGACAAGAAAAGTCTTCCCTGTGCCAGGTGCAAATGCAAGCATGCAACCACCGGCATCCTCCTCTACCAGATTCCTTGAGAGGAACTTGAAGCCATCCAATTGATGAGGGTGCAGTGCTTCTTCCAATGAGGGGTGCACCTCTAATCCAGGAATTCCTAGTGGTTCTTCTAGCTCTGCATCATCACCTTCTTTGGACCAATAGCTAGGTTGCCTTTCCCCTGGGGTCAAACGTTTCTGCTTGGAAACCTGGTTTTGAACACAAAATTGACATCTTTAGACTTTCAAATTGACAACAAAAATTTATATTGTGTATATCCATTCAACTCCACACAGTGAAACTGGAATAAAATTAGTTCATGCCCATCTCCCCCATCCAATGTTGCACTGGATTCGCATAAAGTGTAAAGTATCAAGCATATGGTATGTTATAAAAGCATAAGCACTGTATGTATTATCAATTAAGAATTTCTAAAGATATATGCAAATTTTTCTCCCTGTGAATGTCTCCATTTTTATCTTCTCTTATTTTGTTACTCTTCTTCTCTCATATCCTCTCTTACCAATACTAGGGTGATTGGACACTTGGAAGGTGGGGTGTAAAATACACAGATTAACCCAGATCGTATAGATATCTCCAAGGAGTCAACATTGACCACAGGTGACAAGGTACATTTGTCCTTGTCAATGGCAGTTCCATTGGCAAGGCCCACAGGGGTCAGGAGGAGTTGAGAAGGGTTGACATTCATCTTGATGCTGAGACAGAAGAAGAAAGGAGAGTCTTTGGGTCTCTGAGCTTCAGAGGAAAATGGAGAAAGGGACAAAAAACACTGGGTGAAAGGAGATACCACAATGTGGATACAACAAAGAAAAACTTCTCTTCATGAAGTTTTCTTTAATTTTTTCTCCTCTCCTATCCTGTTCTCAATTTTCCTATGTGTTTTTTCCTCCCCCTTTTGGTTGCTGCTTAACCAAGGGATGACATGTTTCTAAGCCATTGCTTACATGTAAATTACTACATGTACTAACACATATAATTTCCAAGCCTAGTAATGCTGGTTTCATCTAGACAAAGCTTTACAGTAACAGGTGTGTTAAGGACACGTACAGGTTTGCGCCACATAAATACCATATCCTTGATATGTTCCACGACCAAACCACAGATAGTGCACGACCTTCCCAAGTCTAAGGTTGTTATGAAACTGTGCACACAATCCTCTTTCTTCTCCTCCAATGCAGGTTTGATTGCATCCTGCATCCAACACAGACTCACCTCCTTGGTATGTCAGTGAATGGTACTCAGAAGACAAGATAGTGGTATCACAGATCTGCTTGTTCTGTGATAGAATACTTTTTGGTCACTGTTCAGAAAAAACACATCATGAAGCAGGATGAAGGATTTCTCCAAAAGAAAATGCTGCATAAGAATGATGATGTTTGAAAATCCATACCTGCTGCGACATTATTGCAAACTCCTTCCATGCATAATCAAGTGGATCCTTCTGCTCATTCTTTACTTCAGAATCACTGCTTCCAGAATCTTCTGCAAGCTCAAAATCAGGATAAACCTCACTCTCATCTGATATCTTTGCCTTCACAGTCCTGGGCTTTGGAGCAACATCATCTACAAAATCACCTTCACTGTGAGTCTTTGACCTCCGACCTTTTCCACTATCCTGACTGGTAGTCTTTTTTGCCAGAGGCCTTTCACAAGGATTTTCTTTTTCAGCATCTGGAATGGTACCTACAACTGCTTCAATATCCTCCAGAGTAATGCCATCTTCATCCAGAAAACTCGGTTTGAATGACTGGTTCAGGGAGAACGGTAGGACATCTTCATCTTCCTCCTCATCATCATCAGTAGAGTCCATCACAATCAAAGGAATGTTAGAATGTGGAAGAGTTGCCAAAATTGAGCAATTCTCTTCTCGGTGCTTGCTTCTCAATGGAGCAACTCCCTTCAGCCCAGAAGTGGTTCCAAGGCCTGGTCTCAAGAAATTCAGTATGGATTTGCACTCCTCATCAATATGTGCCGATCTCTCGATAGCCATGGTGATAGCATCAACAAACGGTTCACATGGAGCTTTCTTGCTGCCTTGACTTATCAGATCCTCTCCTCGCTGACCTGCAACAGAAAGCAGCAACAAAGAAATTTCTGTCAAGAGAGAAAGGATACATTCCAAGCATTGTCCAATCTTTGGAACACCTAAAAAGACAGTACATCTGTGGCATGGATTCTGAGGCCGCAAGCAGCTCACTGTCTTAGGTAACAACACAAGGTATATGTTGATCGTTATAGCTTGGAAGTGATCCTTTTGTTCCCAGGGACAAAAGGCCTCTTGAGCTAACTGAAGTAATGTTCTCTACACGAAGCTTGGCCAGGAACACTGTGTGTTTCCACAAATGCACAAAAAGAGAAACAAAGCGACTCTTGACATGCATGCGCGAGCAGAAAAGAGCAGATTTTTTCTTCTTTGCCGTCATCAAAAGCCACAAGCTGCACACATCCAGAGACAAAACACTACAAGTCCTTCTACAACTGCTCGAGCTCCCTTCCCCGCCGGCCAGCCGGCCCGGACTACTGAAAAGAAATTAGGGAGTGAAAATGAGGTTATTTTTCTTACCACGCAGTGTTTCTCTGCGGCTCTTTGTACGGCGACGCCCGCCACGCTTGCGGCGTTGCTGTTGCACCTTCGCCATTATCGTGCTCCTCGACCGCGCACTTCTTTAGTTGTACACTAGTAGCATCTCCACAGAACAAGCTCGGCGGACGCCAAATCCGAATCTAATAGCTTCTTCTTGCATTGCCTCATTCTTTCTTTCTTGCTCACATACAAGACGAAGAAGAAGAAGATGGAGAAGAGGGAGAAGAAAACCGCGCACAGGAAGAAGAGAGCACCAAATCCGAGTCTGCAAATTTTCCAAATCCTTCTTACAAAGCGAAAACCCCGTAGTATCCGCCATCTCCCTACACCAAATGCAAGTCCAGAAATTCTTCTGCCATGGAAAAAGAAGGAATTTTGCCGCGACGAAGAAAAATGGCGTCCCCGTCTCCCTCCCAAACACCCCGTCCTCTTCCTCTCTAGCGATGGAAACTGCAGATTCCAGAATGTAATACAGCACCACATTCCAATCTGTAATAGCGTCCTAGTTCACTCCCGCCCCGGCCGTCCTCGTCTTATAGAGATGAGACTGCAGATTCCAGTATGTAAGAAGCACCAGATTCCAATCTGTAATGCCGTTCCCGTCTCTCTCCCGCCCTGTCCTTATCTTCTAGCAATGGAGACTGCGGATTGCAGAATGTTGTAGAGTATCCGATTCCAATCTGTAATGGCATCCCCTTCTCCCTTTCTAGAACCCGTCCTTGTCTACTAGCCATTGAGGCTACAAATTCCAAACTTTACACCAGATTCCAATCTGTAATGATGTTCCGGTCTCTCTCTCCCGCCATGTCCTCATCTTCTAGCGATGGAGACTTTGCTTTTGACCATGTGCTTCCTTCCTCATTTGCTTCTTCTCATAGTGAAGTTTGGCAAGTTGACATCAATTAAGTACACCCACAATCTCGCTCACCTCCAAGAACTACATTACGGGCTGATGTAAACTTTGCCAGGCCATTATCCACTAGAGTAATCCTCCAAGAATTGTCCAATGAAGAGAGACAATTGAACACGACCGGGCTTAAGTTTTTGTACATCTTCACAATTTCTGGAATTTTATAAGCTTGCTTTCAATGGAGTTTGCAGTTTTCTTTAGGATTAAAACGAGTCTGCCATCCAGGAGAGACTAGAGTGTGATGCAGAGTTCATTCAGTCCCACAGTTTGAGGAATGTTTCACCAGGTCTTACATTGAACTCTTCAATTTCAATTCTCATCATGGTGGCAATTGTTTATTGAGATTCTGGCCAGTCTTGTGTGTGGTACAAACCAAAAAAGTGGCAATGAAATGTTGCACATGGCAAAGTTCCAACAGATTACAGGAATACTCGACTGACCCAAAAGGAAATTTCCACAAGGAAACTGTGTTGTAGCCTACTAAATCCAGAGCAATATAGTTTACTGATACAAGTTCTTCAAGTCATCAGCAAAGGTTTTTCTGATCACCTCTCGCTTTATCTTCAAAGCTGCAGTAACCAGACCAGTCTCAGGTGTCCATGCTTCATGTAGCAGCTTGATCTTGGTGGGAACCTCAAACTTTTGCAGCTGCGCTTGCTTTGCCACCTGCAAAATAACCACCCAAATGGGTCTTAGGTAATGAATCTGATTTGCAAGCCAGTTTCAATAACTTCTAACAAGTAACATGCCATTCGTAATTGTGGGCTGCAAGGATTAGAAATGGAACATGAACTCCATATGTGTTGAGAGGGTTTAGGATTTAGGGTCTAGACGAAATTAAACACAGAGGAACTCATGAAGCCCAGAGGATCAATCAATCTCCTGAACTAGATGATACCTTTGAGATTGAAGAAAGAACTTCCTTGATGGATGCTGGATTTGAACACAAATCTGCAAAATTTGAGTACTGCACGCCTGTATCATTTGCCCACTCTTCCAATGCAGCTTGGGCAGCTACAATGACGGCGATACAATGGCTGTGAAAGGGATCTGCATACAGCATAATACTGTCCACATACCGGCTCCCAGAAAGAACAGCCTCCACCTGCCCAAATGCCACCCCATCATCAAAGTAACTCACTGGAAAAGATCAACGCCCATCAACCCTGATTCTGCATCCTCAGGGATCATTGTTAAGAGCTATCTACAAATCAAAAGCTCGTCTCCAAGAAATTCTGAGGTCAGAACTTCTTCCAACCATTTGCTCTAGGTACTGTCGACCAGGAGTTTCGGCAATACATCTGATTGCAGGTAACAATCAGCAAAGAATGTAACAAATGAATACCTTCCCCAGTGATACGTATTCACCATGTTGTAGCTTCACAATATCCTTCTTACGATCTATAATCTCAACGCATCCATCCTGATGAAAGCATCCTATGTCGCCTGTGTAGAACCAGCGCATGCCATTTTCGTCCACCTTGATTTTTTTGCATTAATCAAATCAATGTAACCATCATCAAAAAAATTGCAACCAGCTGCAAATGTCAATAAAATGTAACTAATGGCCTTAAGAGACATTGACATGTCAATAGTGCAAGAGAATTTTTGCTACAAGAAGTGCATATCTTCATGTTATCACTCATGAGCATGCAGATGTCAATTCCAAAGTGCAGATGCATCTGTGCAGACCACAGACATCCCTGCCGCAAAACTCAAGAGCTACTTTTGCCAATTTGCAAAGAGGTACCTTGTAAACTTCCTCAGTCTTCACTGTGTTCTTGAAGTAACCCATTGTGACACTAGGCCCACCAATCACAATCTCACCTCTGGGCATTGGGGTATCTGTAAACAGGTAACCACCTTCTTCCCAATTTACCAGCTGCCACAAACATCCATCCAAAAAGCAGCAGTCATAGTCAAAAAAGCTGTTCAGAAGATCAGAAACAAATCTCTCTCAAAGGGTGTCAAGCAATCCTTCTGGTGTAAATCATCATACAAGTTTCTGAAAGAACCTAGAAGAATTGCTAAGAATTAGTTTGGCACATAAGTGAACCACTCTGCAAATGAACATGCGCTTGCTGGAAGGATCAGAAGTTGCAGCATCCTCATCAGCAGTACAAAACTCTGAAACTCACCAGGGATTATATGTGTCTATAGGGATCGTACAACTGCATGCAAAGGACCACATAAATGAACCTAACCCTAAACCATAATCCCTAAAGACCACACATATTCACATAAATTTCCAGTTGATAACAAAATGCTTGTCGTGAGCTTTCTCCTGGTATTACATACCTTGAGGTAACATTGAGGCACTGGAGGGCCCACTCGACCAACTGATGTGTCATCCCACTCAGAGAACGTGGCACCAGCACAGGTCTCAGTGAGGCCATAGCCCTGAAGAATGGGAACCCTGCCCTTACATTTGCATCAACATCAACAAATCATGAATCAAATACTATAGCGGATATGACTACAGATTTAACAGTTTTGAGAGATTTGAGAAATACTTTGTAGGAAGTACAGTGCATGGAAATGGGTGGCATGGAAGCACATTTCCAGAGCAGAGCCTTCCTCTGAGGTCTGCAATTTTTTAGCTTCAAAAGAGAGACTAATACTACTTCAAGTGATTAGGGCAGATGTGTCAAGGGGAGAATTATTCGCACCCAAAACAGACATTGATGAACCGTTGAGTGTCTCCTGACAGTGGGGCACCTCCAGAAAGCATCCCCCGCACACGTCCCCCAAGAACAGAACGTATCTTCCTGAACACCACTGCATTCCAGAGATGTTTCTCAAGACCCCATGCTCCCAACCAACTTCCTTCCACTGCTGCGAGCCTGCGATTGTAGGCAAACTGAAAAAGTGTATTTGTAAAGCCTCCCTTGGTTCTCACCTGCTCAAAAGATGGAACCATGTCAACAATCACCATCAGTCAGACACAGGCCAACTGCAGTACAGGAATGTCAGCAGTTACTTCACAAAACAGTCAATTCCTCTCTCAATGAATCCTCTACTTCCCATCAAAGGAAAAGGGAGCCTGCACAAACCTTTTTTCTCACACCCTCACGAACACGATCCAGAATGGCTGGCACTGCTGTCATAAGTGTGGGTCTGAGTTCAGTCACATCCCCCTTAGACCCATGCTTGATCTTGCTGGAGGTATCTGTCATGGTCAATGGTGAACCATACCCAATGGCTGCACCTGCTGCAGATAATGTAGACTGGGAAACAATTCAGCACAGATGAGTCTCAGTGCACCTGCTCATGATTTTGCAGCTAGTGGTAATTAGCACTTCTGTAAGCCAGACAGCTACAAGACACTAGAACTCTACAGCATTAAGGAGCAGAGATAGATTGCAACATTGCAAAATATATCCAAAATAGAAACAGACCACAGCATCACCTCCCAGAAGAAGAAAGGGTGGTAGATAAAGAGCTAGAAACAGCATCACCAAGTCTGAGTAGATATAAGCAATAGATACCTCTGCAGCAATCTCAAGAACATGCGCCAGGGGTAAGTAGGCAAGATACACATCCTTGCTTCCCAAGCCAGGAACCATTGTTGTCACACCAGCTATGGTAGCCACCATGTTCCTGTGAGACATCATCACCCCCTGTAATCCACCCATGAAGAACAACAACAACTCTGGGACGGTCAGCCAACTTTCTCATCATGAAAAAAATTTGACAACATGAAGAAGATGGGTCACACCACCCATTTGCTGTATAAATATGACAGACAAGAACAGGTAACTTTACCTTCGGCAAGCCTGTGCTGCCACTGGTGTACATAATGACAGCAATATCAGCAGCAAGAGGCATGTCTGGATTTGCAGGCAACTGTCGACCCAAGCTTTGCACATGTGAAAATGATGCCACAGTCCATTTGCTGCTGCTCCCTGACAAAGATGGTTCCAAGTTGTTTCCGTAATCCTCCATATACACCACCCGTTTGACTGTATCAAGGTTTCTGCTCAGATCAACTAGCTTCTTCAGCTGCTTGCGGTCACAGACAACTGTTGTCACCTCTGTCTGCCATGTACCTCCCACCCCACTCGAGTGCTTCAGAGTGGTCCACAGCCATACATATTCTGTCCAAGTAGACATGACCCAAAAGAGTAGCATATGTATGCAAAAGATTGATCAACCAATAGACAAATGCAGAAAGGTTTTTTGCAGCCTGAAACAGCGGCACATACCTTGCTCCTTGTTCTGTCCCATCCTCAACAAATATTGTTCCTGGAAGAATGAAGAGTTTTGGCAAGAAGCAACGAGTGATGTACATAACAGGTTTAGGATTTAGGGTCACCTCATTTAATGAATGCACAAGCGCCTCCTCTCCCAGCGATGCATAAATGGTTACCACTGTAAGGTTGCGCCGAAAGCAGGCCTGGCATACAATACAGCCCACCTTCTACATTAGCTCCAGAGGTTACAGAAATGACTTGAGTGTGCCAATACGGTGCACTTATCAGTATGTTTGCAGAAGCACAGATTGAGATGTGAGAAAAAATTTGGGCAAGATTTCCTTGTGCAATGGTAGAGAGTTAGGTCAGAACCGACTCATAGACAGTTGGGGGATTTGGGAAGGTACCTGGAGAGCAAGGAACCACTCAGCCCTCGTCTCAGCGAAAATGGCAACTCTTTCACCCTTCTCGTGACCGATTGCAACCAGTCCTGATGCAAAATCATCTGCACTTCGAAATGCTTGCCCATAAGTGGTCCATTCATAATGTCCCAATGTCACCTTCTCAAAAGCTCGTCCATCTTCACTAACCTCAGTTTCTCGGCTTATGAGTATTCGTGTACCCAAGAGCAAGTTATCACAATGTCGTGCACATGTCTGTTCAAAAAGAATTGCCAGTGTGTCAGCCCCTTCCCATGGAGTTTCCAACAAATGCTCAAACCGCCAGTTCCGCTTTGTCAGCCCCTTCTCACCTCCCACCTCAACTGTCACTGCACGGTCCTTGGATTTGTTCTCTCGCTTTGAAAACCAAATGGAAAGAAAAACAGGCACAAGAATGCCTAGCATGTATACCGCCATTTGTAACAACCTAAATCCTCAGAGCTTCACTTTGCACCACCTGTAGCTGCAATTTTTTTTAAAAAGGTAACAAACAGACTATTGTCAGAATCATCAGGGAAGCTCAACAAATCCACAGCTCCAGATATTCATCTAAATCCTTTATACCACATTCTTGGGCACTCACTCATCCCACACTAGGTCAGAATGACCCCACAATTCCCAGAACAAAGATTTCTGGCCATAAACGTCAAATCCACCCACCCAAAAAAAACGATTTCTGGCCTATAAACCTCAAATCCACCCACCTGGAAAAAATGAAAAAAAACCAGAGAATCTAAAGCAACTTCACATGAATATGGATAGCAGAATTTATCTTGTCTCAAATCTGTCTCTGATTTTCACGAACATGCAAATGCAAGCTTCAGAAGAATTGTGCAACATGAAACTCACAATAGCATTTAAAATGCTCTCAAAGATACAAATTGCTTCCTAAAAAAACACTCTTGTAGGCTCACATCACGGACCAAAAAAAGGCCCGACTAACAAACAAGCTTTGTAAACTAACTTTCAAAGCAATCCCCCAAACACCTAAAGAGCCATCAAAACAGAGAGCAGCAGCAGCAGCAAAATATATGACAAAATCTGGAGATGCAAAAATTCCAGATGCATCAATCAAGCTGAAAAAAATGGGTCACTTGGGGCAAAAAAATGCAAAATGCTTACAGACACAAAACTGTATAGACCTTTCCTTGTAGTGAGAATGCAATGCTGGTACTTTAAAACACTTTGAAAGTCTGTTCACTTCAGTGGGAGGAGAAAAAACATAACCAGAAAACAAACACACACACACACAAAGACAAAGAATGCAGAACACATGTAGTACATGTAAAAGAAGACGAAGCAACTCTCTTAGAGCATGCAGAATATGTACAAGAGAACCAACACCCATAAACTGATTTCTTACCAAATCAATGAAGTGATAACAACAAACCCACAACCATCACAACAGGAATCAACTCTATCATATCATATCATATCAACAACAAATGGGTTTTGGAAAATATATTGAAAAAAAAACAAAAAGCTTACTTACTTACTCCGATAAACCCTATTTTGCAGATGGAAAACAAGCACAGGAAAATAACCCAACTGCATGTAACACGAGATGAGAGAAGAGGAAGACACAGAGAGAGAGAGAGAGAGAGAGAGAGAAAGCTTGTGAGCTTCTTCTGTTGCAGATTCTTGCATGAATTTGTTGAGCATTTTGCCTCATGTATTTTTTGTGTTTTGTTCTGTTCCTTTGTCGCTGCTGCTGTGCCGGTGCGCCTGCACGCGGTCATGGGGCCTTCTTCTCCGCGGTAATAGGGTATGCGCGCGGCCATAGGGTCTTCCTCTGCGCGGTCATAGGGTACGAACGTCCTGGGGCTGCAAACGGTCATGGGACCGCTTCTGCGCGGTGATAGGGTGCGAATGGTCATCAGGCCTCCTTTTGCACGGTTATAGGGTACGAACGGTTCGGCTACCAATGGGCCATGGGGCCTCTTTTGAGCGGTAATAGGGCATGAATGGTCATGGGCCCTCTTGTGTGCAGTAATAAGGTATGGACGAACATTCCCAAAGGCTACCAATGTGGTGGGAGGCTTCTTTTGTGCGGTAATAAGGTGTGCACGGTCATGGGGACTTCCTCTTGGCAAATAGAGGGTATAGAGTATTAAACCTCTTTTGCATGGTAATAAGGCATGAATGAATGAATGGTCATGAGGCCTCCTTCTTCACAATTATAAGGTACTAGTTTGAACCCCGTGCCTAATGCACAGGTGTGTGTGTATTTGACGGTACATATTACAAAATTACAACTACAAACTACATTTCCAAAACCTCTCTACTATATACCACATTTCGCATGTATCCATCCCTGGCCACTGAAAATCTTGATGTTTGCACTACTTGTGACCCGTGAGATAGCAACCAGCTGACCATGGGAAAAGACCGGAGAAGGCAAATATATGTTGAGTCTGTTGCTGATATTGATATCAAAATCTTGGGGGTGCCTTTCCTAGACAGCAACACATGCGCAGGGGGGGTTATTTATTTCTGCCAGGGTTTTCTTCCCTGTATGATGCCATCCATGGATGGATGAAGGGATGGATGGGTGGATGGAAAGCTTCATGAAAAACGACCACGACTTCCTTTACGATATGTAATCAACAAACCCAATGTCACTAATGGTCATGGGGCCTCTTTTGTGCAATAATAGGGTTTGCATGGTCACCAACCTTCTTTTGCGCAATAATAAGGTTTGCATGTTCATGGGGCCTCTTTTGTGCAATCATAGGGTTTGTACGGTCACGTGCCTTCTTTTGCGCAATAAGAAGGTTTGCACGCTCATGGGGCCTCTTTTGTGCATTAATAGGGTTTTCACGGTCACATGCCCTCTTTAGTGCAATAATAGGGTTTGCACATTCATGGAGCCTTTTTCTCAATGATGGATGCTAAGCTATGAATGGTCATGGGGCCTTCTTGGTGTGAATGGTCATGGGGTCTCGATCAATTGCAACATGGGTGATTATATGGTTCATAATTGTAACCAAATGGCCTTTCACATTGTCAAAAAATTATCTTTTTGTCTCCTTCTTTTTTTGGTAAGGAAAATTTTAGAAGTAAAGTGTAGGAGGTTTTGGATTTTGAATTTTGAATTTTTCTCATTGAAAATTTAATTAAATTTTTTAAATGATTTTGAAAGGAAAAATTAATTGGGTAATGAATTAACATTAAAAGGCTACACTAATATTCATTAAGGGAAGGTTGTTTGTTTTGTTTTGTTTTGTTTGTCATGTTGAAATCTCTCAAACCATGGTGCCCCATGTTGTGCTTTTAGTATCATTGAAAAGCTTTCGATGAATAGGGATGCATCAAGGTGTTTTTGATAATGTTTCAATTTACATTGCAATCTACCTTGAAATTCAACAATATTTTATTAAACTTTTAATAAAATCAAAATTAACCATTTCAAAAATATTAAGGCAATATATTGGTTTTGCTAGAAAGCCCTTGAATGGATTTCTTGGAGGTGATTTTGTAAATTTTAGATTTAAGGTGAAGGAGATAATTGAATTATGAGTCGTTTTTATCATGAGAAATTAATTAAAATTTTAATTATTTTTTTCACAATTGGGCTCTATCATCAAGGTCCTTTCACACTTGGAGCAATCACATAATCAACATGTTAGACTTGAGCCATCAACATAGGCCACATTAATGTATGTGAAAATAAAATAAAAATTCATCTTATTTATTTCATAATGTGTTATAATAATGTTGTGGTTTGAGCTACTTAAAATGTGTTGAAAGATTTGGAATTAATAGGTGTAAACTATGTTTGTGTAATTTTTTTTTTGTTAAACTACAAAATTATAACCTTTGATTTCAATTATATACAACTAGAATTAATCACATTGTATGGAAAATTAAAAAGATTTATTATCTTTTTCAACTATTGTTATGGATTGATTTCTTAATTTGTGAAAATTATGGCCCTATGCCTATCAATGATATTTTTCTCAATTTTTTTGATGACATATCATTTGTTAGCATTCCAAGAGTGATTTAGAATTATATAGTAATTTTTTTTGTAGGACTTGTCTAAATGGAATTTCTTTTAAATACTACCAAATTCAAATCAAAGTCCATGGTAATAATTCAAAAATATAATTAATTATTTTTTCAAAAATGAGAATATTGTGATAAAACATTCCTTTTTTTTCATTTTTTGGTGAAATTTTGCACCAACAAATGTTGATGCCCATTGATAAGAAGAAAAATCAATATGGATTTTGGTAAATAATATTATTAAATATCACATCACCTTTACAATCTCTTATTGAAGATGGGCATTATTTCACCACCATGAGAAGTGCAACACAAGTACCCATTCTTTTGCAAGATCCAAACCCTAAATTTCATAGTGTATTTGGCAACATCTTTTGTAAGCCATTGGTCTCATGTAATTGGGTTGGTTATTGTGAACAAGATGATGGATTAATGTGAACCTATATCCCCCATTGCGAGTTGCCCATGATTTTGAGGTTCCACATACATTACATTTGTGTGTCATAGAAAATTTCATTATTGGAAAATAATATTCACAATATCATTTTTTTGATATTTCATTAATATGATAAACAATAAATGTTGTTGTTTGTTATGGAGCACGAACAACCACCATATACTTTAGTTAAAAGGCTATTTTTTATTTCATTAAAATTATTTGCTACACCCATGAGGGTAATAACATAACATGAAACTTTGAAATGACAAAATATATAATTTATCAAACTCATCACATCTAATTGGATTTACCACTATGTGTACAACTTAAATTATATTACACATAAATCATTAGCTCATAGGAGTGTGAAATGACAAGTTGTTCCATTATACATAAAATGTGTTTTAAAGATGACATAATTTACAAAACATTAACAAAATGTAACAATCATTTATAATACGATTACAAAAGTTCAATTGTCAAGTTTTGAATCGCAAATCTTCCATAACAATGATTTAAAATTGAAATAGTCTAGACACATTAGACTACTCCATACCATTGGAAGCACTTTGCTTATTATTTTATATAACCATTACTTGCCAAAAATTTGAGAATGAAAAAGCAATTTGTTGAAGCTAAGATTTTCAAATTTAATTAATTGATTGATAGTTTGTTGTCAAAATGGTAAAGGTACTACGATAATACATTTCAATTTTTTTCCTTATTGGGTGTGTGTTTATATATATTACAAGTGATTTACAATGAATACCCAAAAAAAATAGAAAATTCAAATTTATAATATGCATTTTGTGTAATCAAATATTTTGATCTAGCATTTTAGGAATGAATGAAAAGTCATCCAAAAACAAATTCCAAGTTTGTCTTAATGTACATTATATTCACAACTAATAATCAATAGATCTATGTTGAAATAATTATTCTTTGAAAGAATTGGGTTTCATGGCCCCAATTTGGATATTCCAAAATTTTGACAATACTTTATAAATATACAAAAATTTCTTTTTGTGAACAAACATATTGAAATGTCCTAATGGTTTGGACAATCTTTTATATGGGGGAGGTCCTTCCTAAGAATTAACTAAAACATTTAATTGGACTTATAATATATAACAAACAAGTACATTACCCATTATCAAATCAAACTAATTTTGCACCCATCAAAGAATAATCTACACTGTTTGTTGAATGAATATGTTTTTTTTGGTAAAAATTGTTATAAAATGAATGACATTGTAACATAACACTCGCCAAACCACATAAAATGCATCCATTTATATTTAGAGATGTCATCTCTCATGCAAACTTTCAATAATGTCCAATTTTTTTGTAAAATACTTTCCAATTAACCCAGTACAAATTCACATTTAATACTAGACTCATTTCCCATTTTTATTTATTCCATTAAAAATTAGTATTTAAATCAAAATGTTATTATTGTCATTTATTAGTCGAGTAATTATTTATAAATAACTTAGGACATACACCCCTTTTTTTTCTTTAATTGTCAATTTCACATATGTTTAATGCATCATCCTGAAAAGTAAGTCATAACAAGTTGAGTCTTTGAAAACGTTTGAAAGTCTAGTATAATGGTGTTAGCTTGGCCAACTTTATTACATAAAAGTAGTATGCTAATGAAGAAGTGGAAATGAATAAAGAAATGATGAAAACACCTCTTTTCCAATTGGTAATTAATGAATCAAAATTCAACTACAAAAAAAAATTTAATAAATAAGAATTGAAAATTGAAAGTGAGAGAATAAACACTTAGAAGTGTTCCTTTTGCTCGATATAATGACACCACTGTCCATTGCTACATTAAAAATAATGTTGATGAATATTTAAAAAAAAATTGTACTAGTTTTTGGTGATAATGGTCAAAGTTTTAACATTTCGAAGCATGGATTCTTTTTCTAGCTATTAAAATTGAAATTTCACTTTTTTTTATTAGGTGATAAAAGCTATGTTAATTTTGTGAAGAAAGTTTTTTAGAACTAATTTTTTGACCATTTTTGTTTGGATTTTTTATTTTTTAAAAAAAGAACCTTCAATCCTAGTGATGATGAAAAGCTTTTAGTTTTTTATGGAACCTTTAATCTAGTTCTAACATTAATTTTTTGGATTTAAAAAATGTCTAGTTCTAATCTCTTTTTTTTGGAACAAAATTGAAGCCTAGTCATGTTTAATATTAAAGTTTGGTTCCATGTCCATTACACATAACTAAAATAATTCTTTTGGTGTAGTATTAGTTTTGTTTAACTAGTCCACACAATAAAAAATTATGTAATATCAATTAAACTAACTACTTGCATAAAATCAAACATCAATAAATTACTTACCATTTTCCAAAGAAAAGTTGTATTTATCTACCTTGAAAACCTAAACATCAAGGTTGGCAATTTCCTTTTTAGGGGAATGGACATGGGACTTGAAGGACCTCCCAATATGGTGTTTATAAATATTCAACTTTGACATATTTTTACAATTTGGAGATGTCATGTCTAGGCCGGGGGGATGACAAGGAAAAGCTTGAAGGAAACTAAAGAGGATGGTAAAGGATGATGGGAAGATGTTAAGACATGGTGGAAATTATTTATTTATTTATTTATATTAGGCAATGGGGGTACATCAAGACGATGTTGATGGATGATGGGGATGTTAGGTAATGTTAGGGAGATGTTGGGAAGACAATGAATAGCACCAAGAATACGAGGACATTAGTTAGGTTTATTTTTTGGGGGCAATAAAGGATGCCTAGAAGTCGTTGGTGGTTCATGGCAACAACATTAAATAATGTCAAAAATTTGTCGAAAAAAAATGTTGGGCAACATCAAATAATCAATAGAGGACATTCACTATCATTAAAAACAATTTTGAAGGATGTTGAACTTTTATTTTAAATTTTTTTCCCAAGTGAAGTGAAGGGATGTTGGGAAAACATTGGGGAACAATAGGGGTGTTAATTAAAAGAGGTTGAAGGATGTTGGGCAACACCAAAAAAAATTCAACAATGTTGTGAAGATGCTAGATAATGTTAGGAAAACACCAAGGGAAGCCATGAAGAGGAAAATTCAATCTAAAAAATAGTTTTTCTATTGAATTTTTAAAAAATATTTACCATTAGTAGGGATGCCAAGAAGGATGTTAAGGATGTTTGTGATTAGGACATCCCTAGGCTAAGGACATCCCTCCTACCAACCTTGCTAAACATGTTTTAAAAAGTACAACACCTTTGGTTTAGGTTTTAATTCAATGGTAAAAAAGGTTGGTTGCTTCGATCTATTTCCAATGGAAATTTTAACAATGTTGAATCTCCAATCCAAATACCCAAAAAATTGACCTAGAACTTGGATTTGAATTTGCTTAAAATTAAAAATTGCACAGTATTGATTTTGATTGTAGAATTGATGGATGAAGGAAAATCACACACAACTTTTGAGAAGTAATCATTTGTGCCTTCCCCCTAGGTGAAGGTTGGGGTTGCTACATAACAAGGTTTACATCTAAAGAACACTTGAACACCATCAATGTTGCCACAACATAAGATATTCCTTTAGATGGCTTGCTACCACTATTTGTTGGTTGATGTGGTTGATGTGAAGTAGTGAAATGAGTTTTGTGTTTGAATTTGGTTTCCTAAATGGATTTTGTCACACCTCTAGGTTTATTAAATATAATCAAGGACAAAAAGCTTTGTTAATTTCCAAGTTTGTAATGGAGTGCAAATCGAAGGCATATTTCTTAATTTTTACGAAAAAAACAAGGTGCAAATTTTGAGATAAAATTGTAATGAATTTGCAAGCAAAATTTCAAGATGAAATCAACCTACACAAACAGAAGTAGAGAAAAATGAGGTGCAAACATTGAGATGTGATTATAATGAACTCACAAGCAAGATTTCAAAATGAGATCAACCTACACAAACAAAAGCAAAGGGTATTTATTATAACTTGGAACCAAAATGTTATACAAATAAATCATGGGTGGGCCAAACTCATAAGACACACCATGGTTTGAATTTAGAGAGAAACCATTACTTCCTTTCTTATAATATGTTTTGTGGCCAATGGCAAGGGCTACATCAAAATGATAAAAAGTTTCATGGATTTAAGAAAAGAATTTTGAATTTTTTTGATTTCACCAACTTATGAGTGTTGCAACTTTTGCAAGTTCATAACCTTTGAAAGCTTTTGAATCAAAGCTCATATGTGTTTGAAGATATTGTTCTAGTGATTGTATCGCTTGTTTAATTCAAAAGTCATTTGACCCATGTTTCCCTAATTTTATTTACTTAAGAATCAAACTACAAGTTCAATTTCAAACCAACCTTTTGGCCATAATTCTAAGGTCAAAATTTCAAACATAGAATGTGATTTCATTTTTTATATTCATGTTTTAAGACCTTTTTACTAATATATGATTAGTCAATTTGGGCCATATTTACTACTTACATTTTCTATTCAAAATTTTGAGATTTTCAAAATATTACAAATTCTCAAGTGAAGGTATTTGGGAATGTTTAAAAATGCTTGAGAATCAATTCCTTGCACTTTCATGCTTATGTGAGTTTGTTTGAATCTTGGGACATTTTCTTAGCTTGTTTTCATTTTCATGTTTTAACCTTGATTGTGGGCCAAAGTTAAAGTAATGATAAATTTTGTAAATTATTGAAAAAAATGGACAACATTTGTAAAATGTAATTTTTGTTCATGGGAACAAGAATAGAGTTTTTTTTAAAAAAAATTGTAGTTATCATTGTTTGGCCTTTTATTTCCAAAGGGATTGTCATTTTATTTCTAATTAAAAAGCATAATAACTTAGTCATGCAACCCAAAAATAAATTGCTAGGTTTGTGTGAGCTTCAAACATATTAAAACCATATTGGTTGTTTTTATGGAATTAAAAAAAAAAATCCATATCCTAAACCACAGAACATAAAAAAATCACAACACTTTTCCAAAGGATTTGTGATGATGATTCATATTCATGGAGGCTCAAGGTCAAAATTGTCAAATGCAGAATGACACAAAACTCACACCATTATGTTGAAAACAAGGATTTTATAATGAGGATGATTTAGGGTTTAAGGTCTATGTTATCAAATATACACAACATCACACAAACACCCCCACGTACCATTCCTTGGAAAACATTTTAAAAAAATGATGATGTTTTAAGGTAAAAGTCTATATTGCCAAATACATATAACATCACAAGGACTCCACACCAATCATCCAAGAATGAAAAGGTTTTATAATGATTGATAAATTAAGATTTAAAGTTTATATTCTAAGTGTCAAATACACAAGATGTCACAAAACTCACACAAGCATATCCATGGAAGGACTTTGTAATGATCATTAGTTAAAGTTTTTAAGGTTGATGTTGTCAATTACACACATTCATCACCAACAATTTAATGTCTTTAAAGTTCAAGTTGCCAAAATCACACAACCATACAAAACCCTAAACTAGATTCCCAAAAGCACAACTCACAAAAGCACTCACACCATCATCTTGAAGAGAAAAAGGTTTTTTTTTCAAATGTTTGATAATTGAAGGTTTAATGTCTAGGTTGCCAAAACCACACATCATCATCATCATCACAAAACCCTAAGATAGAATACCCAAAACACAACATCACAAAACACCTGGCCCCACCTCCCAAAAAAGGAAAGAGTTTTTGTAAGGCTTAATAATTTAGGGTTTAAGGGTTTGGTTTGCCAAAACCACACAAGCTCACACAACCCTAAAGTAAAATCTCCAAAACGCAACATCACAAAAACCTCAACACCATGGTCCCAGGAAGGAAGGGCATTTTGTAATGTTGTTAATTTAGGGGTTTAAGGTCTAGGTTGACAAAGCTCACTAAACCCTAGAACAGAATCCTAGAGAAACAACTCCTACAGCACAGCAAACATCAACAGATGGGTTTGTGACTGCCTATCAAGCGTTCCAATTGTTTTCACTAGTCTCACAGATCGGTGTTTCTCAAGTTTTTCTTTGGTGTTTGCAAGAAATGATGCTGCAAAACTGGAGATTGTATTGTTGGCGGATTGGAGTGAAGGTGTAAGGAGGAGGAGGAGGAGGAGGAGGAGGAGGAGGAAAGAGAAGTGGGGAGAAAGTTGCGGTGGCAGGATTTGAATTTGCAAAGGAGTTTAGTGTTTCTTATAAAAAGGGGGCATAGGAAAGGGCCCGGCTCCCATCGACAACAATCCATTATGTTTGTATTGACAGTGTTGCAGGATACTTTGCGAATACCTCCACATAATCTGAGTCTTCCTCTCCAAGATGCACTCACCCAACAGATTTGCTCCCTCTACTTTGATAAGGTAATGTTACCTAAATTGGTGATCCATTCTCTTAGAACTCCTTGCCTCTGCCCTGCTCTGAACTCCTTTTGTCTGCTCTGCTCTGCTTCTTGTTTAATTGACCTGAAATGGGGAAAGGGGTTTTGCAATTTCTTTTGGATACACATGGGTGGTATTTAGAAGCAGTTGTTGTGGGTGGTAGTTCAGCGTGATTTGTTCGGAGTCTTTCTGTCAAGTCCTTTGCTGGCAATGGGTGCATAGGTTTTTGTAATATTGAAAGTGGACTGAGGCTTTTGCAGCGGCTTTGGTGTTGGGAAACAGGTGCTGAAGGATATGGGTCTCTGTGTCACTTTGTATGACATCAAGGCTGTGGAGGGTGGCTTTGTGTTTCCTGGGGATGGTGCTCCTCGTTTCACGGTAACTCTTTCTTGCAGAGCAATGTGACTCCATTCCTCAACTGGGTGGTGCATTTGCCACTTGAGCTTGTCATGGATTCTGTGAAAAAGTTGCACAAAGAATTTTTTTTTTGTTGATTGATGTTACATTTGCTTCCTCATTTGAGGTTCAGGATGTCATTATAAATGAAGTACATTTGAGTAGATGTTGAAACTTGAAGCTGAAACCCTGAACTTTAAAATGTGTATATCTGTCTTACCTAAGAAAACACTCAAACCCTGTTTATCTTCATTTTTTGGGCATAGTTCTCCAATTTGTTTTGTAATCTGGTCCATCCTTTTCTGCATCTGCTTTGTTCAACTCTGGTAGTAATCTCCAGATCTAGTATCTGTCATACTTGAAAAGGTGTAATATTCAGTTGAGAGATAAATAATGCACAAGTTTCAATTTTCTTGCTTAGCCTTGACGTCAGAATGCAGACTAATAAATTTGTGTTGAAGGAGGTCAGGTGGATTTCAGGTTGGTCATGTTCCGGCCTTTTGTCGGCGAGGTTTTGATAGCAAAGCTAAAAACATGTGACAAGTCTGGTCTCTACTGTATGTTTCCTTTCCCCATCTCTGCTATGGTAAATGCAGCCTTTCCTGTGATCATAAGAGTTGTGCCTTTTCTTTTCAAGGGTTTCTGTATGGATGTTGCTTCTGTCGTTTACTCATTCAGGACCAGCCAACATAGCCAGAATTGGGTTTTTCTGAAGACTGGTGGAAGTACATCCCACACCTTCAAACCTTAGCAAATTCAGTACTCCAAATATGTGTTTCTATGGCATTCCATCCCTGTTGTTTATGCTTCCTTCTTCTTTCTGATTGGGATTTTGAAACTGGGTGGTGCAGTGTCTTTGGGCAGCTTTTTTGATGACATTCATATTCCAGAGCATTTGCTGCAGCAACCTTCAACATTGTAACACTTTCACACCAAGCCTGTGTCTTGGTTGGGCATTTGGTAGTCAGGGTAGTAGCAAAAGGGCAATGAGTTTAACAGGTCTTTTTCTTGTACAGTCTGTTTTCTCATGCACAATTCAGGCAGAATAGATTCTGTTGTGAGATTGGGAATTGGGGCTGTTTACTGAGCTCTTATTTTCTATATACCTTTTCTGATTGCAGTGATGAAGATGAGAAGCTTTGGGTGTGGAACTACAATGGTACTCCAATGTACATGGACCTTGATGAAGATGTGAGGATTCCTACTCTGTGTTGTCTTGGTGTCTAGGATCGAAGGAACAGAGAGAGAGAGAGAGAGAGAGAGAGAGAGGCTTTGTGCTCATGGTGTGATGGGTTGACAGGTGCGATTCCGGGTGGTGCAAGTAAAGTACCCACCAATTCCAATAGAGCAAGAGAAGAATGCAAAACCATTTGCTCCCATGCAGATTACTGTAAGAGCTTTCACTCAATCCTCCACGGCTAGCTCTTGGTTCATTGCACTGTGTTTGCAAAATTTGAGTCTACCCTTAGTAACGAGCTGCATCTTGTGGCTTCTAACAGGGGGATGTAAATGCGGATGGTCTTGGGCTTGTGGCATGGTGGTCCTAGATATCACCCCAAGTGCTATAGCACCAATATGGTAGAATGTAAACAAGCCTGCTAAGCTTTGAGCCTTTTCTCAGGGCCCCATCTTCCCAAGGCATCTATTCAGGGGGTTTAGTTCATCACAGCACAGATATCAGATCTCAAGGTGTGAGCACTTCTGTCAGCAATATTACTACCTTCTTGTAAGCAGATCATGTTGTTGGAGGATGAAAGAATCCAAGACCTCAAAGACACAAGCTAGAAAATGCTTTGAAATTTAATTTTTCTGGTGATGAAAAGCAAAGGGATGCACCACAGTACCCATAAATATTGGCTAGTTCATAGAGACATGAATGTAGGATAATCCCATTCAGACCATATGGCTCTTTATGCAATTTACCAAGTTTGGTACAATATTGGGCCCAAATTTGCAATTTTAGTTAGTAATGTTGAATTTAAGGAACCAACCATTATCTTTAAAAAAGAATAGTGTTGGTCATGTATTGGCTATAAATATGGTTTCCGTGTTGAAACTTGAGAGGCCCATGCCCATAGAATTGGTTGCCAAGAGTATTTGATATGACATTCTTGTGATGAAAGAGGACTTAAAAGTTGGCATGCATGGGATAGGGAACATAGATTTGCGTAATATTGTCACTCATTTGATGTCATTTATACCATATTATTTGACAAAAGTTTTGGATTGTGATAAGCCATATATATAATCAGTGGGAAACATCAATCTAAAAGAGTTTCCAATTATCGAATGTGTCTTGTTCTCAAGAGTTTGCCTAGAGATAAAATGATTATCAAACTATCTTGTTTGTTGGCCTTGTCTACCAAGGCAAGGCAAGGACATTGTGTTTAGATCAGGCCTCCTTAAATGTGGGATTCTAAAAATAGACCCCACTTTTACCACATTTAAGCCTCGCTGGACCCCACTTTTAAGAGAGTGAGTCATGCATTGTCCAAAGGTGCAAAACGATGCACCTGGGGTCGATTACACGCTGAAAGTAGACTTGTGGACCTTGTTGTGGACCTCCGCGTTGCTGTAGTGATCACTCTATTTGACTCTAAACTTTAGAGGGTTGTGAGAGGATTGTGAGAGAGAATTGAAAGGGTCTGAACTCGGAGTTGTGTTGTCTCTTTATTACTTGTGGAAGAGAAAGACATCCATTGGGAGTTTTTGTCCCAAGTCCTGCACGATGGCAACCAGGCTCCAAGCTTCAGGAGTTCAGGTTTCAGGTTGCGGAGTGCAGTCTCAGAGCAGCAGCAGCAGCACCACCACCACCACAACAGTTGGGCAGGCATCATGTTCAATTGCAAGAAGTGCATTATTTGGGAGGGGGAAATGGATTGCCAGGAGGTTGAGGATTGCGGCCCATAAAGAAGAACTTGTTCTTGTGCAGAAAAAAAATCGGCAAGCTGGGGTGCAGTGCTCTGTGGCTGCCAATGCAATTCAAGAGCTGTTGCAGCAGCAGGAGCACAGCCTGTTGTGGCTGCTCCATCATCTGGAATGACACCAGAGGAAAGCGAATGCTTTGGAGTGTTTTGTGTGACCTATGACTTGAAGGAAACTGATGTTGACCAGAGGTCCAAGACATGGAAGAAGATGGTGCAAGTGCTTGTTTCAGGAGCAGCTGGTATGATAGCAAATCATTTGTTCTTCAAGCTCGCTTCCGAAGAAGTGTTTGGCCATGACCAGCCGATTGCCCTAAGAGTCTAAAGTCTAAATTCTAAAATGGCCCACCTGGACCCCTCAGTCGACCCCACTTTTAGCTTGAGGGCTAAAAGTGGGGTTTACCACTCTTAACCCCCCAGTCGACCCCACTTTTAGCTTATGAGGGCTAAAAGTGGGGTTTACCACTCTTAAGGAGGCCTGGTTTAGATCCATTATAAAGTGTAGTAGCTTAATGTATTCTGGCTCCTAGGTAATAATAGGTTCATTTTGATATGAGGATTTTTGAAAGATGATATTTTGGCTTATGTTGGATCTTGAGATTAGTTATAGAGTTATGTTTTGTTGTTCCCATTTTTGTAGTATTAGTTTTTGGTTAGAAAATGATTAGAAACATAAAAAAAATATTTTATATTTTTGATATCATTAAAATTTCAAAATTTATATAACTTGATAATGTACTCATCCAAAAAATTATGTGAAAAAAAAATATTAAAAAATTCTTTAGGTCTTGCAAAATGAAAGTATGACAATTTTTCATGGTCCTACTCAATGGTACTTTTGCTTTTGGCATGGATTATTAAAGTTTGCCCATCACAAATTCAATAAAAAAATAATTTAACAAACACCCATTCGACAACCAATGATTAAACATAAAACCTATCTTGTAGTTTCACGATTCAGATTTGTGATAAACTATACGTTAGATATATTTTGTTCAAACTAATAGGAAACGGAGTGTATTAAAAAATAAAAACCACGATGGAGGATTTTTTTTTTTCCACCCTAATGTTGTCGTGCATTTTATATGTTATTTTATAATGTTGTCATGTATATTACAATGGGCCCTTCTTCTTCATGCATGGCTTACAATCGACAAATTTTTTTTCCCCCTTAACTTCTTCATGCATTTTGTATGTACGATGTAGGCAATGTACTACACAAAGGCCCGCCCACTGAAGGTGCTTCATGGCTGGCTTTGACGCATAATAAATTGTCAGTTCCAACGTCAACACAAATATGCAGGTGGCCCTACAATGGGGGAAAAAACTCATAATAATAGACACCAATAATGGAGTTGGGGACGAAAAATATGTGACTTCCCTAATGAATTAAAAATTTAATTCATATAATAATTCATATTTATTTCATGTGGTGAATTTTTGCACTATGGCAACAAGAAAGAAAAGAAAAGAAATTGAAATATTTTGTTGTTGATGATGATGCCTGAATTTTTTTCATCCAAAAAATTGTCAAAAACAAGAAATATTTTTAATTTTGGATGAAGCAACCCAAATAACTAAGCTAACTCAATTTATCCTTAATTAGATCCCAGTTGCTACCTTTTCAAAAATAAAAATAAATGTGCAAATTTAAAAAAAAAAATGAACTTAATTTTGTTTTTTTTCTTCAACATTTTGATTTTATTTCTAACAAAAGGTTAGTTAGTTCCAAAAGTTTGATTCTTATATTGGTTTCATCAAAAGGGTAGCAAAAGGGTTGGTTTTATAGTTTATTTATTTATTTTCAAATTGTGACATTCCCAAAAATTACAGAAATTAGTCATATTTACACTAATTTTTTTTTTTCCCAAAATTTTCAGGGGGAAAAAAAAACACCTGTTATGACCCATGAGGCACTTTCCAAAATAACTATTTTTGTGTGTGGAAAGCTTGCCTTAGAATTAGGGTTTAGAAGTAAGAGGATCAAGAAAAATTGGCTCCTTGTTTCTTCAATGCACTCTTTAAGGCCCACACACATGTCCATGGGAGATCCACAATTTGCTGCTGACAGCCAAGGGCTAATAAGCAGCACATAGAAATTGTGAAGGGTCCTACTCTTCCTAGATATGTTGTTGTTCACCTGCATCTTGCATGATTGGATTGACTAAGTGAGTGCACCTAGCTATGTGCACACAATAGTGCACAAATGTGGGTTGCAGAACCCACTTCTACTTTGTGCAAAATGATTCCACTCATGTGCAAATGATTTCACCCCTGGGTACACACAATCCAGCACAAAGTGGGTCACAGCATGGTTCTTACTTTGTGCAAGTGATTGGACCCACGAGCACACAATACTGCACAAAGTGAGCTTATCCTACAGTTCTTCTCACTTTGTGTGTGAGAAAGTTGTTGAACCCATGGCATGCATGTCCATGCAGTTCACAAAATTTCCAAATTCGTGCTTGTAATAATAATAATACATCATTTGATAACTCTGATTTCAATTAATAAATAAATATATTATATTATACTCAAGAGAACCCCACTTCGCACCAAACAAAGACAAAATAAAATGCTTTCAAACATGAATAATCTCTCTTAATGCACACGACTTTTTAGACTCACGACTTTTTCGTCATGCAATTGCCATTAGTGGTGATTATTGATCTAATTATTGAGCCCCAAAAGATTAATTTTGCACAAAAGAGATTTCATACCGAGTAATGCAGAGATATCATTCAAAAGAAGTACGACATGAATTCTCATCCATTGAGTGTTACGGTTACATGGATTTTTTCATTGTTTTTTCATTGATCATGAAGAGGATTTATGCTATCATCACTCACAAAGTTTTGGAAAACCTGGTGACCCCGATCACCTCTTTGCTCGTTACTTGGTCCTTACCGATCGGTGTTTGTCAGTCCGTGGTCACCCCATTTTTGCATAGACTATAGCCCCCCCCCCCCCCCCCTCTTTGACCTTTTGGATTCTCTGGACTTTTTTTTTTTGGGTTGCGTCTATAATTATTACTCTTGTCTTTTTCATGTGTGCATTCCCCCTAAGATTTGCTGATGCTTTGCTAAAATGGGCTCATGAAGAACTTGGAGATGGAGAGAGAGAGAGAGAAAAAATACATAAATGTGGTATGCTTTGCTAAAATGGGCTCATGAAGAACTTGGAGATGGAGAGAGAGAGAGAGAAAAAATACATAAATGTGTGATGCTTTGCTAAAATGGGCTCATGAAAAACTTGGAGATGGAGAGAGAGAGAGAGAGAAAATACATAAAAATGTGTGTGTGTGTGTGTGTGCGGGAGTTGTCTTCATTCTAATAATATGAAAAAATTGTCTAAAACAAGGGGTGTGTCACACTATGGCCTTGCCATTTACATTAGAACGTATCTTAAGGCAAAAGAAGAATTATGAAAATTCATATATTTTCACCATGCAAAAATTTAGTCTGCAAAAAAAAAAACTCTAAAAGAGACCAAAATCTCCCCCCCCCCAAAAAAAAAAAAAAAACTCTAAAAGAAAACAAAATTCTTCAAGATATCATAACTCTATTATAACTAATCTCAAGTTTCAACACAAGCCAAAATACCATCTTTCAAAAATCCTCGTATAAAAATTAGACCTGGTACCTAGGGTTCAAAACCCCATAAGCTACTATATACTCTATAATGAATCTAAACACAATGTCCTTGCCTTGGTAGTAGGCAAGGCCAACAAAAGTGATGTAAATAATAGGATATGATCATAAACCTAAAATTGTCGTAAATGGGTTGCAAATTGGAATTGATGGGTACCTAGTGGAACAACAAACCACCAAAGCTTCACTTCTTTTAAAGTTTCCAAAAATAAAAACCACCCATTCCAGGGTTGGGTCAAGTCTAAACCCTAAATTATAAACCCTAAATTCCCCGATTTGATGATTCTAGGCTTTATAAGAACTTGTTGTTTCCATGTTGAAGGCCAATTCCCAAATTTTAGGGTTTCAAAACCTAGGCTAAAAGTCCTATCTAGACCTTATCTAAAACCTTACCTAAAGACTTCCTTAAAGACTTCATAAACCCTACCCCTACCCAGACCCTAGACCTAAGACCCCAACCCTACAAGAAGGGTTGTAAGACCCAACCCCCCCCCACCCCCAAAAAAACTTTAGCTACATATAAAAGGCGAAAAAAAAAAGATATTTCTGGCTACCTATGGGAACTTATGATGAAAATCTGGCGATTTGAAATTTTTTTCCTTCAAATTTTTGGCAAATTTGGGCCATTTTTTTTCATGGAAAATCCTTTGTATAGGTCCAAATTTTGGGGAAATTTTGCCCCCAAAAAAGAAAAAGAAAAACATTGCTGTAGTAGACCCATCAGCTTCGTTCGAGTTCAACCGAGTTCGAACCTCGCGAAGTGCGGAAGAGTTCGAGGCCTCACTCTCGACACCGGTGCTCATCGTCTTCACGAAGCCAAGGAGTCAGTTGAGCTTCGCGATGATGCAGGAGGAGTGTGTGGAGTTTGTGAGATCCGGATCGGATGCGAGACGAGGGGATGCCGAGGAGAAGGAGGAGGAGGGGGAGGAAGTCAGGGACTCGGCGATGTCTTCATCGTCGTCAGTAAGCTGTTACTTGGATGAGAGAAAGTACTACAATATCGGTGGGTGGGAGGAGAGAGAATGCAGCAGATGGCGAGGTTACTCGGAGCTTCTTCCTTCTTTACAATTGTTGGACATTCTTCAAGAATCGACGACTTTGCTGAGAAAACATCATTCCTTGCTCCTAGCTTTGGCGATGGCGGTATCTGTTCCTCTCTCTGCTATTGTACTCTCTCACGTTTGCCTAGGCTTGCCTTTCGTTCAATGGCTGGTGCGTCAAGTGGAGGAGTTTCATAATAATACGACTGTTGTCGAGGACGACAGTAACAACAACATCATACACTATAACAACCCTGCTTCTGCTGCTAACCGAATTGCGCTTCGGAGAGTCACGGAGATTTTGATCTCCAACATCGTTGATATTCCGTTTACTGCGGTCTTCTCTCCTCTTTTGAAGGCCGGTGTTGCGTATATCGTGGCTTCTTCTTATGGCGGCAAGAAGCCGACGGTGATGGAGATTTGGCGATTGTTGCAGAAATTGTGGTTGCGTCTCATGCAGACTTTCGCTTTGTCTTGTTCTATTTTCTTGGCGTTTGCGGCTGCTTTTGCTGCTTTGTTGATGTATGCATCCCGATCTGGAAACACGAGGACGTCGTCCAGCTTCATCATCATCATGTCAGGGATCGCGGCGTCTGCAATAGCGGCGATCTCCTTGTGCGCGGGATTCGCATTCATGAGCGTCTTGTGCAGTCTCGCGTACGTGGTGACAGTACTGGAGGGGCTTCATGGCGGTGAGGCTCTGGTCAAGAGCTTGTATTATCTGCGAGGGAAATTGCAGGTGGCCATGTTGCTGTTCCTGGTCACCAACGTCAATGGAACTCTGCTGGACATTCTTTTCGAGTTTCACATCATTGCAAGCACGGATCCGTCCACTGACAATCTGCTCTCCAAATTGTGGGAAGCTCCTTTGCTTGTGTTCATGCATTCTTTTGTATACCTATTTGATGCCATTATGATAAGTGTGTTCTACTATATCTGCAAATCTGCAGGAGGAAGTCTTGAGCGCCTTGACAGGTACACTGCTGACAAAGAAGATGATGGCCATACATCACTAGATTCTTCGGTAATGACTCCCATATAGGGTTGTCAAACTGAGCTCTTTGTACAATCAATCTACACAAAATTCTTTCTTTCATGAACAAAAAAGGATTCCTGGAAGAAAGTGGAGATCAAATTGGGTCCCCATCATCTGTCTCTAGTAATAAATTTTATTATCAGCTGACATTAGTATTCAAGTCAGGTTAGAAAAAAATATTTTTTCTTCATTCTTGAGAGAATCAGACTCCTTTCATTTCAGGTGTGCTCACTTCAACCTGGATGATGTTCCAAGTTTGGACATCATCTCTTTGTCTCATGTCATGTCTATGGGGTTGAATCTGCATTTTTACTTGTTGAGCCAAACTTGGCGGGAGGAGAAGGATGAGGAGGGAGGTGCCAGTGAATGTGGGAAGCAACAGTAGGGCTGTCGAATTTCAGCTAAGTTTGTGGGTGCTTACAGGATACCATAGCTGTGTGGTAAAATTTGACAATATTAGGCACAGACCTATGTATATGTTGAGAGGCAAGAATAACAATAGCAGCAGTTGTGATCTTCAGGAAGAAATTCATGTTGCCAATTTCAACGAACTGCTCATGATTTCTTCAGTACCGTATTTTTGCAGTTCAAACAAAATTGCCAGCTTTTTGCAAATTGTGGGGGCAGGGGGACTCTCAGTACCCCTCCAACAGGCAGGGATAAATTCATGTTCCACTAACTTCTCATGATTTCTCCAGTACTGTATTTTTGCAGTTCAAATGTTTGCCAGCATTTTGCATCTGGGGTAGTGGACTCTCAGTGCTCCTCCTCCAACAGGCAGGGATAACAATAGCTACCGTTGTATGATCTTCGGGGAGAAATTCATGTCATCAAATCAACTAACTGTTCATGATTTCTACAGTATTGTGTGTTTTGCAGTTTGAATGATGCCAGTGATTTGGGTTGGTGTACTCTCAGTAGTCCTCCTCCTCCAACAGGCACATTCTTACTTCTCTTGCTTTCTGTTGATTACTCACCTTGATGATGCAAGGATTTACAGGTTTGAAATTTGAACACATCTATCTACTCACAAGTATAGAGCCCATACCCCAAGAGTGGGCATTAATACAAATTAGGACATCTTTCGATTAGGCTGCTGTGGATTCTGTGATCACAGCAGACTCATGGAAAGAGACCCTTAGTCCCTGAACACACCCATGGAAAGCGTTCTTTGTCAAAGTCAAAGTCAATTGTATGTATATGAACCACAAGTACCACTGAATTTGCAAATTGTGCCTGCAGTTATTGATCAATGGGTTATCCAATTGTTGCATGAATTCTTGTTGGTATTTGCAAAAATGTGTGTGCAGTTATTGATGGGTGTGGTTTTCTCATGGTCGTGTGATTCTTGTTGGAATCTGCAAAATGTGCCTGCAGTTTATTGACTGGTTTGAGGTGCAGTTTATAGGTGTATGTGTTGGAAGTGTAGTGTAACGCAAGTGGGGTTACTAATGTGCGAGCAGAATTCAAACAATGGGCACAAATATCTCTAGCTCGAATGACTTTTTGGAGTGGTGGAATTCTGAATTCCTTAAAGTATTCATCAACCTCAAATCAACTTGAGTTGAAACTTGAAACCCAGTTGGTAGTTGATCACTTGTATATGTCTGTCTGTCGTCTAATGACATTGGTATTGTCTGTTGTCCCTCACTGTGGTTTAAATCTTCTGATCACGTGTGGTCGATACAAAAGGAAAGTGTTGTGGGTGTGATATTCATGTTGGAAGATTCGGGGCATCCAAAGATTGTTTGTGCACTGTGCATTGTTGTTTTTTTTGAAAGGTTCCAAGTGATGAGATATGATGGCCTCCACTGCTACTGTGCAAAGGGCATAAGGATAACACATTTCAATGGAAAATGTCTGCAACAGGCATAATGAACGCTGGCAACCATCCATAGGATGATGAAGATGGTCCAAAAACCCTACAGTTTTGGTGATTTTTTTCAAAAATTTCCAAAAACGAAAGCTTTCACAAGGGCCATAGCACCAAAAACAATTTCTCATTTGAGCAACATTTGGCACAAAAAAAATTGGCTGACAGGTTTTGGTTCTTCATTTCTCAAAGAATTTATTTCATTATTTATTAACATTAACATTGTTATTTTCCAACTGGGGTTAGATCTTGTCCTTGTGGTGCTGGCTAAAGAATTAATCCACTCTACATTTGCCCAGGGCTTTCCAATAACATGAAGAACACACCCAAATTCCTATACAGTTTTCAGTTTTGATTTTAGTTCATCAAGAAAGTGATTCAATAATTCAATAGCTCCCACACCATGGCTCCAAACAGTCTCAAACCAAGTTGGTGCAACCTTACTCATCAAGAGCTTTCCAAGGATATCAAGAGTGCAACATGAAGTGCCATGGTTTGGGAGATCTCAGCGTGACAAAACAAAACAAACTACCTTGCTTCATAGATAGATTGTGACCCAGCTCAGAATTCTAGAACAAGCACAGGAGGCAAACAAATCAACGAACATTGTGATTCTTTTCTTTGATTTGGTTCCATGTTTGAAGCATGGCAACCACATACAAAAACTAATTTCAAAGAAAGGACCTGCATGAAATGGGCAAGAGCAGGTGGTTAGTTATTCAAAAACCTCCTCATTCTTTTGTTTTGTAACCAAACAATGATGTTGTGAGCTTGAGAGAAAAAGGTTCATCATTAGGCCCAAATGTGTTGTACTTGGTCCTGTGGACAAGGCTAACTTTCAGTGCAATTGTGCTCACTTGCGAGTCAATTAAGCAATACAGAAAGTTTTACAAAAGGTGTTGTTAGTCTGTATGTTATCTTGTAGTTGGTGTCAGCAGAATTGGTGGAGGTTGAGATATCACAGATCAGTTATGCAACCCGCTACCATAGCCACTTGCAACAATCTTGGGTGAGGAGGAAACATTTGCATGCCTCAAAAGGTCAATAGACTGCCTATTAGTTTACAGGAGATATTAGGAGCCACTCAGCAACACATATCTCTGGATTAAATACACCAGTCCACAAGTAGATTGAATCCTCTTATGTGCAGCTGAAGTTATATAAGATTCAGATCCTATGAGTACTCAGAGACTGGGCAGGTACTCACATATTGCCTCACACTTTCAGATGGGTATGAATCTGCACCTCGCCTTCTTCCTAATATGAAAGACAGTTGGGTGTAGTGCGGCAAGGATGGAAGCCTTGTGTGCCAATGGAATGCTCTCCTATCAAGCATCAGCCTGACTCACCCTTGTTCCACCCATCCTGGAAATCTTTCAAGAGCTCCCACAGTTGAGCAGCTTTACATGCGCATCAAGTGTAAGGCTTACTTGAATTTTTCATCTAATGTCTTGCCATCACACCTTCCTTGTATGTCTGCATTCTCAGGTGCTTCCATTCCTACTGCCACAACACCTTATGCCGAAGCTTGGGTAGTCAAAACAATTTTGGTTGTGAGTTTTTAAAAAATTAGCTTACCCCTCTCAACCACTCCCTTGCTTCTTGAAGAATTCACCTACTTTTAAAACCTACATTTAATCTATTTTTCACAATACAAACAACATGACAATTTTCACAAATTATGTTTAAAAAAGTTGACACAACTTTTGAAACTTTCAAAAAATTATAGCATATCACATACTTGATTTTTTCATATAATTCAAAATGTCAGTTTCACAAGGCATCACTTACTTTTCAAATCTACTTGTTACACAATTTTCTTAAAACATTTGCAAGAACTATTTTTTTGATATAATTTTGCATGTTTTCACCCTTCAATCCCAATTCCCTTATTGTGTTAATTAAGATCATGAACATAAAAGCTCCCATATCAATTAGTACATCCACTTTATGTTCATTGGTCTTAATAAGGAGGTGAAGGTTTTCACTTTTCCCATGTGATTCAAACACACTTCTTTGTGTTCCTTACTAGGTATCCCTTCAACTTGCAACTTAGTTGCGTTGTTTCATATTTCTTCTTCTTGCCACCTTCATGAGCCCCTCCAAGTACTACACTCAATTTTGTTTCCATCAACCAAAATGAAATCTTCCTTTTCATGAAGTGCATAATAAGAATTTTTTATTTCATGTTAATGTTTAGCACACTTGGGACCTCATGAATATCTTCTACCTCCCATCATTCTTCACATTTTCATAAATACTAACATCCTTTCTAAGCAAATAAACATGAATCCAACTTTTGGGAACCCTTCTGCCTCTTCAAATATGACCTTCTTTTACCACATATGCAATTTAATTGTTCCATTGTGATGGCCTCATTGTCTACCATCACCTCCAAGAAAATTTCAAAAGTAGTGGGACTTGGCTCCTCTTTTGCTTTTCTACAATATTTATCTTCCTCCATACAAACTACAATGCAAACATTTCATCCCACAATTGTCAATTTGGTCGGATCCACCTTACTTGGCACATTTCAACTCAATGTCCCCATGCTTTGGGCAATTAGTGGTTTGATGTCAATTTGGATTATTTGTCAAACAACTTAGACATGTTGACAAATTTCCATGAGTAGATCCAAATCTTGTTTTTGTTACCTTATTGAAGAAATTAATGAAAGTTGCATTTAATGTATTCAAATATATATTTAAACAAATCCATAAGTTTTGCCTTCTTCTTGTGTAAAGGTTTGAATGGGGTTTTCCTATATCCCCCAACACCCATTTGATTTCCTTTGGAGCCTTGCATGCGACATTAATGTTTGCAAAGTTTTTGCCCATACACAATATTTTTATGTTTGACCACAATCCTAACATAAATGATCACTTTTGTTTATTTTTGGAATCCTTTCATATTGAAAGTATTTTTACAAATGACCTAAATACATCACAATTCATTGATGAAGTCCTTGTTTAATTAGGTCCACCTTGTGTTAAATCTCATTTTCATTTATAGTAATAAACTTCACAACCATCATCTTTCACAAAATGTTTTAGTTAGGTGGAATTGGGTTCAATTTCTTGAATTAGTCTTTTGCCTTCCCCTTAAGGTTCAATGTAATCACCTTGAAGAGCTTATTGACATTTAGGTCTTGAACATTTGCAACCATTTCAAGATTTTTTGCACCATTCATTCACATCTTCATATTTTTTCCCAAAATATAATTTTTGAACTTCATTAGATTACATTAATCTCCTTCTTGTTTCGCACTCAAATTAATAAACACCCCATGGATGAATGTTCCAAACTATATAATACATTGAAACCCTTTTAGCAAATTTACAAAACATATCAATAATTCCAAATTGTTAAAAGGTCTAGCAAAACAATGTGCTCATCACCCTATTTGTTCCACTTGAACAATCCAATCACATGGTAAAAACCTTTCTTCCATTCTTGGCACATAAAATTTCCCTCCCCTATTGGTCGGAGTTAATAAGGTCAAGGTCCATAGGTCAACAACTTTTGGCACATTTAATTATTGTTCATGTTTGTGTGTTACTTATTCATGTGTATGGCCATTGTCAATGGACATAATATTAGGTCTCAAGTTGATGGAATAGGACCCATTACCATCCATCATCTCCAATGTTGAATAAAACGATCACTTGTGTGAAAATCCATAGATATCCTAACATTGCTACAATTAGATCAAACCCTATCAATTGCACAACACCAAAGCATATGATTCCTAGAGAGGAAGCACCTTGCTCTATGGAGTTTAGTTGAATGTGACTATGTCAAATGTTTGAACTTGGGAAAAGAATGGTGAAATGAACATCTAAAAGAGATGTATGTTGAAAGAAGGGTTTGAAGTGAATATGAGCGATAACTAAATGGAATTGGAGTTCAAGGCTTTGCAAAGAAAAAACTTGAAGTTTTAAAACAAAAAAATGGTTGTAGAGCTCTTGGTAGATCTACATTGGCAAAGGGTGGCAAATGACAAGAATCTCTGATGATGATGCCTTTCAAATTTGCTTCTTGAAGGAGCATCAAGGAGTTTTTTTGATAAGGAAGAAGGGCAATTTGAGTTTTTGGAATATTAGATTTTTTAAAATCAAGATGCTAAGAAAAAATTAAGCCATAGTGCCATCATTCTATCACTTGTCCTTTAGTAAGGTAAGGCTTTTTTGTCATAGGAGCAATGGTGACATGACCTTTTACTTATGCGTTTTACAAGTTTTCTACAAAATGCTTGAAATCTTCAACTTGGTGGACTTGATCAAAATGTGGGAATGAATACATATGTCGAGCATCCAACATCCTAGTTTAGCAATACCATGTTTTATGTAGGTTTTCACGATGCATGGATATAATCTACTAAACCAACAAAAAAAAAAGCTCACATAAAAAACTAATTTGTTTGTTTTTTTCTTCAGATTTGGATTACACCACATTGACATGCAAAGCCAAGGTTGAAATGATATGAAGTGTCCCACAATTTTGATTAGAAGAAGGTTTATCCATAATTTACCTTAGTTTTAATGCTTAATTGATCCCTAGTTTGGGAATTTTGTCATTAGTTGGGCTAACTTTGCAAATACACCTACTTTTTTATGACCTACCTACCTACTTGTTACAAATTTTTTTATTCAGGCAGAAATTTGGCCCGTCAAACATGTGACAACCACACCCTTGTCAAAAATAAAAATAAAAATAATGTCACAATTTGGCGAATTTTTTTAATTTACAAAAAGGTGAATTTGTAACAAAATATTCCCCTTCGAGAGAACTGTGTGACGTTTTGGCGAAATAAAATAAAATAAAATAAAATCACTTGTTGCCATGGCTATTGGGGCCAGTGCATTTAATACTGATCACCCAAACTATGTTCTCCACACTGCAGAGAGCCTTAGGCAGATTGCTCCACTTTCCAGATACGTAAAGCACTGCCTGGATTTTTCCTTTGTATTCTCAGCTCCCTTACCTGCCTGGAGAAACCTGTTTTTAGCAAGTGACATCTTCTGTGGTGGAAAGTACTAGCCAGGCTGTACTTGGGTCTTCTGACCAGCGGAAGGTACCAGCCTGCCTGTCACTATTTCTAAAAAGTGAAAAAATCCCAGCTCTGCTTTATGTACGAAAAGGACCTGAGAACACAGGATCTTCTCCTATACAATTACTGTCAAGTGCAAAAGTAGTAGTTCTGGATCACAATTGTCTACCATCAATTCTTGCAAGCTGTAAGGAAATTAACCCATAGTCTCTGGCCAATACAAAACTTGTATGTACCAAAGTACCTAGCCTCGGTTGGCAGCAAGGTGCTTAATAATTGATTTTATTTAGTTATTTATATTCGCAGTGAAAATAATAAAAAAATGTTTGACAATTCAGCATCAAAATAATAACTAAATTAATATAGTGTTTAATTGATGCATATCCCATCATCCATGCTCTCTTTTCGAGCTATTTCGAATGTGTTCCCATCAAGTTCTCAGAGGGTTTCCCCAAGATGTTCCCAATGGCACCACACTTTCATCTCATATGCTTTCACCAAAGTTGAAATTTCATACAAATACACATAAATTACAAATTATAAAGGTGGGCCAAAGGGAAGAACCTCTGTGTTTTTTTTTACTTTGGGGGAGTACCCAATGTTTAGAAATGTTTTTGGGTGATGGGCCAATCAAAATGGCTACTTCAAAAGAAAAGAGAAACAAAACTTTTAGTGCACTTCCAAAGTAATTAATAATAGAGGTACTGAAAATACCAGGACCAGGCTGGTCGCCAGTATGATCAAAAGTCGTTACCAGATCAACTCCAGTACTTATAGACTATGCTCACACCCGCATGTTCTGACATTTCTTCATCAAATTTTCATGCAGGGTCCAGTACTCAGGACGCTCTCAGAGCATCTCCACAGGTGCTCTGTTTGTCACTCTGGATACTAAAATTAAATGTCTTAGTTTAGCTTTTCTTTTTTTGGCAACCACACCGATGAAACTGTAACTGGAACTGCATACACGTGGGGACTACTCATAGCAAACCACGTGGACCAATCAGTATGATCGACCAATCAGAAATACTGAGCCGCAGTCAGGTGCAATGTATTACAGTCTTTTTTGGAGGTGCACAATTGTATTATGCCTTTGACCTGCCACTGCAGGCTCCATGAATTAGGTGCAGAACAACCAATTTCCTGAGCTAAACCGTCACATTTTGACATTCTCACACTGAATTTGACTATCTCAACTCACATACTAAGCACAGGTGGAGATGCTCTTAGGAACCCATGCCTTTACACACTACATTAAAAGTTGGAAGCAAATGAGGAACATCCAAGGTGTCAGCTGTCTAATGATAATCCAAATTCTTCTCAATTTGATGTACAATGACGTTCCTTCCAATCATGTACCAAAAGACATTCTGAATGGTACAGCACATCATTGGGTTTACCTAGAAAACTGGGTTTGCAATTTCAAGTTCCCTCAACATGCACCCTATTTCACTGGTGTTGTGTGGGGAAATCTCATTTTCTTGAAAATCATTTTGTTGAAAAGCTTGCTTGTGCATTTGGAGGGCATGTTTATGTCATGGACATCCCTCTAAAAGACAGGATGGATCCTATGCCTACTAAAATTAACAGGGCCAGGTCTGGTTCTGAGTAGGTTCTTTTTTTATTTTATAAAAGTGAGATCCAGTTTCAGTTTTTCAATGTGAAGGTTGATTCTAATTCTAACTATTGGGGTATTTCAAAATAGGTCCGTTCCCAGTTCTAGTGTAGGTTAGGGTAGATTGTGATTAACCCCCCAATTAGATTTCAAAATTCAAAATATCATTGGAAAGAATACAAAATTTTGAAAAAAAATTATTCCAAAAAAAAATCAGATTGTTACAAAGCTTTGAAAAGGCCAAATGAAACCAATCTAATCTACTTTCACTAGCGTAAACTACATTACTAATAGATCAAAATCATTTTTTTATGCCAATTGAGTTCATGTTTTGTCATCTCATGCACTTGTATGCCAATTTTCAAATGGGTCATCTTGGCACTCTTGAATTCAACCTACAAACATTCCCAAATGAACTCCCAACCAGCCCCCAAATTTGCCCCCTTAAACCCACCACCTTAAAAACCTCCCAATGCACACTCTCTTTGTTCCAAAATAGCCCCCATACCTGCTCTAATTCAGCCTTTCAAAAAAAACCCTAAACAACCCATAATGCATATCAAAATTTGCCCTATTTGTGCTTTAAAATATCTTGCTTCAAAACCAAAAGATTAAAACCCAAACCACCCCAAATTCTGCCCTAACTTTGCCAAATTCAAGATGCCACGAAAACTCATGCAAAGTATTAAAGTAGAATTTTTTAAAATTTGAAACCTATTGAGTTTTTTGGTTTCATCACATTCAATCCTAGGGTTTGGGTAGCCCTAAAGCAACAACCTTGCTCCACATCTCTCCAAAGACCTATGACAACCACAAATACAACAAGTTGATTATATCAACTTTGATGAACACAAACATCAAACTTGGAGAGAGAGAAAAACTTGAAATATGCAAAAAAAAATTTAAAAAACTTACTTCAACCCTATAGTTGCTTTCAACCATATTCAAAAACCCAAGTGATGCAATTACATCCTCATCCACTAGGGGTTATTCCATTTTCATGGATTTTTCCATGGATGATGGAAACCACTGACACATGCATCATCAAGTCAATTCTTGTAGATGCTTGTAAGCATTTCAACATTATCCATGTCCAAATGAGAACATCATAGGTTTATGCAAATATCTACATACTAAAAATTATTTCTCCTTCACCCTAAAATCCCACAATCCCCAATATTTGAAAAATGCACCTCATGGGTTCTCCACCATGCAAATGGATTTCTAAATTCCTCCTTATTGATTTTCTTAAGCTTGAAATGGGTTAGTTGTTCTTTCACCACTAATCAAACCATATCATCATCATTTTCCATGACATTATAGAAACTTGTAGATTGGGAACTTAAGATGCAAAATTTCATGGGCTTCTTTCATTTGCATTAATCAAGTTTAGGACTTTATATGCATAAAGACATAGCGTGAACAATACCTCTCTATCATAATCACCTACAATATGAAGCGCCCTTTGCTTGCCAACATAATCAATGACCAACCCCAACCCCTTGTATTTAGAATCTAACATCAATGCCAACATGTTATGAGCTTTGCTATGTTGAAAAGAAAACATGAATGAAAGGAAGGGTTTCAAAACTATTATGATCTATTTTTGCATGCATTGTTGTAGAATTGAAATTCACCATCAAAATCTTGAGTTTCACCAAAATTGTGTGTGCAACAATCCACTTCCTTCATCTTTAAGAGTGCTAGTTGAAAATAATGTCGAAGGACTAGTGTTAAGCCTCCCCCCTCCACCCCCTAGGCCACAGTTTAGTAAAGGGAGGAACTGAACAAGGAACACCCCATCTGAGGGTATTAGTCAAGGGAGGAATTCACACTACCATCCAAGGGCATGAGTCTAATGAGATTGCCGAAGCAAGGGCATTAAAAAGTAGTTAGTAACCTCAAATTTGGTTCAACACACATTGTTGAATCATGCAACCCAAAAAATTAACAACAACTTGGGCTATAAACGAAATTTGTGGACTTAGCACATAGCTTTGAAATGCCAATGATTATTGTCATCCATAGCATAAAACAATAATGTGCTTAAATTCCAAGATCTTCTGAAACATAATGACTTTGGAAGAAAAAATTGTTTTAATCAAGGTCTTGAGTTTTCTTGGGGGCACACCACTATGCAAACATGTTTGTGCCATTCTTACTAGCCCTTCCCACTCTTCTTAGTCCATGTGACAGTTTTATGCAAAATAGATTGCGCTTCCTTGATGGAAACAATGATTAAACCAAAACAAAATCTATAATCATTAGTGGCATAATAATAGCATTTAAACATAACAAGCCCCCAACATGACCTCACAAAGGGTTGTGGCAAACCTAACCCTTCACATGAAATAATGGAAATCAAAATTTCAACCATGGTTGAAAATTACCCCCTTTTTGTTTTTGACATATGTAATAACTTGAACATTGAGCCCATGTTTCGCAAATATTTCATGTAAATTTTCAAAGTAACCACTAGAAATTGGCCAAAATGTAACCACTTTGTTTGTGACTACATGCAACTATTAGTTATTTGGAATTATATTTGGACATTTTTGCAACTATTTTTTGTGTTGGTCATATTTGCAACTATAGTGCAGCTAGTTTGTAACTATTTTGATGTTCATCTTTCCATGTGAACCACATTTAGTTTAGTTTCATCCAAAAAGAACAATTTATGTCCTATTAGTTGCAAATGCGACTAATTTAATTGTAACCCTATAAGTATACAAAAAGTGTATTTTGTGAATTCTAAGGAATATAGTTGGGTGTATTAGGATTTATAAATGTATATTTTGAATTCAAGTGAACAACCATATTATGTGTGTATTCAAGTATTATTGTTACCATAAATGGCCTTGATAATTTGGTTATACTAAACAATGTATATTTTGAGCATATTAATTTTTTATGTCAGATATTTGTTAAATATATTGTGCCCATATTACAAGTTTATCCAAACCAACTTATTATGCTTCCTAAAATGATTAAAAATGACATTTATTATTATTATATTTATATTTATATTAATTACATGTGATCAAAAACTAAATTTGCTTAAAATTTTAAGATCGTAATATTTATTACATAATGATGATGATGAATGATGATGATGATGATATTCGAATGATAGGAATAATTATATAATTCCTGAAGTAATTATTACAAACTTAATATATTAATATATTATTATTAAATTCTTTTCAAATGACTAAATAAATTTTCATTTAATAGAAAATGAAAAATTAATTATAATAAATCATAATTGCTCTAACAAGTGACAAAATAATATATAATAATAATAAAATAGCTAACCTAGGCTACTTAAAAATTACATTATTATTATAAGTAATCAATTATGAAGTATTATTGGATTAATATAATATTTACTATGAAATATTAATATATAGTTTTAAGTTTTTATATTTCAAATTTATAATTGATATTTATTAATTATGAATTACTCGATAATTATAATCAATTACTGATATATAATTTTTATTTTATTATTTTATAATAATGACTGTATTAGTTAAAATGGAAATCTAATAAATTATTATACAAATTCAGAAATTATTCTTGAAGGAAAAATATATTTATTAAAAATATGAAATGTTTATTGTAATAGTTCATAAATAGCTTTCATGAGTGAAGTAATAATATGAATAATAAAAATAAAATAGTTAACCTTGGCTACCAACTGGCTACAATAATAATTAAATTAATGCTACTGCTACTATTAAATATTTACATATATATATGAAAATAATAACAGGAATAATTAGAATTAATAGTTAAGAATTATTAAATACTGAATAACTTAGTTATTATATTAATTTATTTGGTTAAGAAATAATAATTTATCAGTGATTAATAATTAGCAATTTATTTCAATTTGAGCCAATTACTAATTAATTAAATTGGTTCATAGATTATTGCAGTTAATATGTATATTTAAAATTGAATGTAATTAATTTTTTATTTAGCTAATAAATTAAGTAATATTTAATAATAACTAATAAATTCACAATCATAAAATATTGATGATTATTAGCCAAATTTGGGTACCTATTGAATTGATTGAAGGAATTGGTTTATAGTTCCTGCTTGTGGACTTCTTCAAGTATCTGGTTTGGAAATAAAGGAGTAAGACACACACACACACACACACACACCAGGGCCATGTTGTAATAGGCATTTGCATTATTTTCATTTGTTGTAAAATTTTAATTACACTTCAAAACTTTACATTGTTCATTGCATAAAATAATCTTTCATAACAGAAGTTAGAACCAGTGTTGTGCTGGTATGTATATTGGGAGCAATCTGGGTGGATAGTATGGGTATGTATATTGATATGAAAGAACATACCAGTCTGGTATTAGAGCATCTCCACCAATGCTCAGTATGTGACCTTGCACGGGAAATATTGGATGAGGTTCATGCAGTCCCAGTTTCAGTTTTATGGGTGGGGTTGGAAAAAAGTTAGTAACTAGAACTTAGATGTGAGAAATATGTTTGCAGGGTCACATACATTCTGAGCACTGGTCCCATACCAGTTTTGATTAGCAGCCTCCATACCAGGTTTATAGCTTATACCTACCTCATACCAGGCAAAAATCAGCCTTGGGCCCAATACCAGACTAATCCCAGAACCTGGCTGATATGAAATCCAATCCCAGGATGTGGCTGATATGAAAATGTGAAAAATGATCCAATACCAGTACCAGCCTGAATGCTTTGAAATAAATGAAGTATTCAGATCATTTGCATTCTCCAGAGTCTGTGGTACTTCTGGAGCTTTCACTTTGAGCCTTTTTCAAGTAGTTGTACATGAACACACTAAAAGCATGTCCACTGGTGCTCAGTATGTGACTCCACACAGTAAAAGTTATTGTGAAAAAGTCAAAATGCGCCGCTTTAGCTTAGGAAATTGGTTTTTTCTGCACTAAATTCTTGCAACTTGCCACAGCTGGTAAAAGGCGCGACAGAGTTGTGCACCTACAAAAAAAGAGTGTAATAAATTGGACCTGACTGCAGCTCAGTATTTCTGATTGGTCGATCATAATGAATGGGGGTCCAGGTGGTTTTCTATTAGTAGTTCCCAGTTCCTGGTACAGTTTTATTGGTGGGGTTGCCCAAAAAAAGGCTAAACTTAGACATTTAATTTTAGTATCCAGAGTAACATACTGAGCACCGGTGGAGATGCTCTAAGTAGTTCTCATGGGTGTGTAAGCTTCTACCATTAAATGTTCAGCAGACTCTCTCAAACCATATGAAGTGCTTTTTCTTTTAACCCTGTTACAGGGTTTGATACAGGGATATATATATATATATAATGTATCTACAAAGGAAGGTAGTTTGTTTGTTTTGTTTGTCATGTTGAGATCACCCAAACCTTCTTTGAAATCACAATATCTCTTGCTGTGCTCTTGGTATCATTGGAAAGCCCTCCATTAGTAAAGGGTGCATTAAGTTGAGTCGGTTTCATAAAGTTTTTGTGAAGAAGTCATTGAATATGGAACAATATTTTCAATGCAAATTCATTTAAACCAAACTAAGAGAATCATATGGGAATTTGTGTGTGCTCTTCAGGAGTAGAATTTAATGAAGACAATTTCTGTAAATTTTTTAGAACTAAGGCGTGAGAGACCTATTGAATTTTGAGTAGTTTTTTGTTAATGCAAATTCAATTAAATTATAAAAAATGGTCTTTGGAAGGAAAAATTAGTTGGATAGCAAATTCACACTTGGACCAAACAACATAGGCTACATTACATTACTAATATATGTAACTAGTGTTGGTAACCCGTGGCTACGCCACTCCAGCCACCCCCAAAAAAAAAAGGGAGGACCCCAAAAAAACGAAAAAAAAAAAAAAAAACACCTCCCTTCACTCCCCCTCCCGGGTCCCCCCGCTGGCCCCCCCCCCCCCCCCCACCCCTGCTGCACCCCCCCTATCCCCCCCCCCACCCCTGCTGCCCCGCCCCCCTCTCCCCCCCCCTTTGGATGCAAACCTTCAGCAATTCAAATAAAAAACCTTTCATGCCTCCCACCCTCAAATCAGGGGAAGCAGTTGGAAACTGTGAATGAGGGTTTCTCTTTTTGGGTGATGCACTGAATATTGAAAAACATTCTAAGAAATAATCTCCTTCTATTGAAAATTGTTGTGTCTGAATTGACAAAAGACAGGGTTGAGAAACAGAGAACTACAAACTTGCAATGCAAAAGAGGCAATAAATACATCCTAGCCAGTGTAAAGCATTCCAAATTTATTTTTCTTTGTATTGGAAAGCACCTCCTGCAGGGAAAGATCATTTTGTCAATTGAAGGAGTTGAAGGGACCCTCCACCATTTGGATGCAAACCTTCAGCAATCTTATATATAAAAAACCTTTCATGCCTCACACTTGGGAACTGTTGTTTGAGAGCTCCCACCCCCGAATTAGGGGAGGCAGTTGGAAACTGCTGTTTGAGTCTTCCAGAGCCATTCTGAGTTGCAATTCCAAATTCTGGAATGTCGTGTGACACACACATGGACAGACATACAGACACACAGTTTGTATTTATATATAAGACTAGTGGGTGCCCGTGACCTTCGGACACAAAAAAAAAAAAAAAAAAAAAAAACCTCCTCCCTGGCCCCCCCCCTCTCCCCACCCCCCCCTGCTGCCACAGGTTTCGGAATCCGGCTGTCCGGGCCGATTCCCGATTTCGGAACCGTCGTCGGACGGACGCACGGACACCCGGTTCTGCCATAGAATCTGTGACAGGGTTGTGCAGAACGCACAACCCTGTCACAGACAGACAGCACACTGTAGCTTTAATATATAAGATGGGGGGGTGTTTAATAGGCTTGTGTATAGGTGACCAAAAACATAATAATGAGCATGAAATTGTTGGATTTGGTGGTCTGAAGCTCTTGAGTTTGTGCACTTTGGATTTTTTGGGGGCAACCTCAAAATAGAACATTATGTCGGTCCTATCAGTAAATGTCCAGCAGACCCATGCAAACCATGCCTGCATTTTTATTTTTTTTAAATGCCAAAATTTCTAGGGGAAAAAAAAGTTTTGTGGGAAAATAAATTTTTAGCTATGAGTTGGATTATTCAGGGTTTTTTTTTTTTTTTTTTTTTTTTCCAATTTAGTGATGTAGCTGAAGTGGTGATCATCCATATAATGATTTAGCCAGATTTGGCTACAGACTAGATATCAAAGTTGAAAAAAAAATAAATCCGAATCTTCTATATTCTTGGCTATACCTACTGGAACTTATCAGATAAATTTAGTGATTAGGAAAGTTTTCCTTTTTTTGAAATCTGGCGAATTTGGGCCATTTTTCCAATGGAAAATCCTTGTAAAAGATCCAAATCAAAATTTTCAAGTCAAAATTAGGCGAAATTTCACCCAAAAAAGAAACACTTGTTGGATTCGGGATTTAAAAGTTTTGGGGCACATTTTTTCACCATTTTTTTGTACAGTTTTCTAGAAAACTAGAGTTTTCACCAAGTGAACTGAAATTTTGCTTGGGATGATCACCAGTACGAAATCAGAAAAAAAAAAGACCCAAAAATAAAATAAAATGGTGTGTTTTACTTTGTCCATGCTTCACAAAGGGAATTTGTCTTTTATATTTGTCCAAATTCCCTTTGTGAAATTTTATGTTTTTCTAGTGTAAATTCGGTACTTTGCTTTAATTTTTCGGGGGAAAAAAAAATATTGCCAATTTTGTTTATAATCAAAAAATTGAAGAAAAAAAAACCCTGAGATTTATGGCCCAACAAAATGACTTTTGTTTCCAAGAAAACAAAAACAAAAAAAAAGTAAATAAATATTCTATTAGATGCCCAAGCAGGCAAGCAGCACAGAGTTGTTTGTAGGATAGTGAAATCCTTTCCATCTCTTGGATGTTGGAAATTGATGCCAGCAGCAGTTGCACATGAGAGGAGACAACCAAAAAAAAGGATGTAAGTAGTAAGTACCTCAATGAAGCCAAAGTGGTGATGATGATCCATGAGAAGATTTAGCCAAATTTGGTTACAATCTAAATATGAATGTAAACATCCTTCTCTAGTTTTGGCTAAACCATGCATACAAATATGGCAAATTTCATTTTAGTTTTTGTCGAATGTTGGCTATTGAAAATCTCCCCAAAAAAAAACAATTTTCTTTTTAGGAATTTTTTTCTGTGTAGCCAAAGTAATGACCATCACTACTAGGTTGTTCATTTTACCAAATCTTGCTATAAAAAAAATCTTAATTCATCCTAAACCAAATATACAAAAATGAGGATTTTTACCCCTTTAATTTCTCTCATTTCTAGCCACACAAAACCTCCAAAATCACTTTTCTTTTCTTTTCCTTTTTCGAATTTTTAGTTTTTAAATTCGTTTTTTGGCGAGATTTCGACGCCAGTAAAAAATAAATAAAATTAAAAGAAAAAAGGACTTTTCCAATTTTAAAGATTATTCAGCATTTGATTCCGCCACTTTTTGGCTCTAATTTATAGCCAGTCAAAAAGGCACTAGTCAGTGGATCGACGATTTCCTCGTGGGAAGGACGTGGAGCAGCTTTCCACGCTCCATTTTCTTCTTGCCTCTCCGAGCTCCCCTCTCACTACGAGCTTAGCCGATTTCGTTCTTGAGGAACCAGCCAGCAGAGGAGTTTTGGGTTTTGAGCTTAGCTGATTTCGTGCTTGAGGAACCAGGCAGCAGAGGAGTTTTGGGTTTTGAGCTGAGAGAGAAGAGATAGTCGTTTTTTTCTGCTGGGGCTGGAGCTCTAGATAGTTGCTTACAAATAACCTTTTCTTTCTTGGTTTCTGACATGAGATCCAGGCAGGCTTCATTGTTGTGTTCAGTTACACTAACCAGGTCCTTCTCTTCTTGTTCTCCAGCTGGCCCAAAGCCTTCGCCTTGATTTTGTAGTATATTATATATGTCATCATTCAAGCTAGAGGAGTGACAAATATTAGGCAGGTGCAGCAGCATTTCAATTGATATTAGTGTTTTTGTGGGAGTTGCACCAGATTCAGCTTTATTCAAGTCATCAATAAATTTATCGGAAGTTTATACATTAAGAAGTGATCTAGAGCTTTGTGTGTTTGTGTGTGACTAGGTGATGTGATTTTTATAATACGCAGTGATCAATCATGCCAGGGAGCTGTACACTAGCGGAGAGGGATGATAATTTCATGTGCAATAGAGAGTTCAAGCTGGAAGTGAAGCGGAATGACCCCATTCTTGTCTGCCCAGCTGAGGTTACCGAGAAACAAGTCTACTTCCTTTCCAACTTGGATCAGTTGCTGGCGCTCCCAATGGACAATGTTTTCTTCTTCCATTCGCGAAAGGACAGGTCGAAGAAAGCAGCTGACGATCCTGTTGCTGTGATCAAAGAGTCTTTGCGGAAGCTACTGGTTCTGTACTACCCGCTGGCAGGTAGACTGAGCTTGAGCGAGGATCTCAAGCTTCAGGTGGAGTGCGAGGGTCAAGGAGCCGTCTTTGTTGAAGCTGTGGCTGATTGCTCCATTGCTGAGCTGGGTGCGCTTGACAAACCCGTTCACTTCATGGCGCAGTTACTGTACAATCCACCCAACAGTACCCGCAGCATTCTCGACGTGCCGCCTATCTGCGTGCAAGTGACGCGGTTCAAGTGCGGCGGGTTCTCGTTTGGTCTCGTCTTCAACCATTGCATGGTTGACCTTATTACAGAGAGCCAACTTCTGTCGGCATGGAGTGAGCTCGCTCGTGGATCACTCGACGTTTCGCACTTGACTCCTCACTTGGACCGCACGGTTCTGAATCCACGCTCACCGCCGTGTATCGAATTTCCGCACCTTGAGATGTCATGCGACGTCGACGAGGAAGCTGCTGTTTCTTCCCCACTTGACGAAGAGAAAGAAGAAGAATACCATCCGAATAATAGCAGCAGCAGCAGCTCGAAAAATAGTTTCTTCGGTTCCTTCTCCTTGTCACCGGAGAAAGTGGAGTCCTTGAAGAGACAAACCCTCAACGAAGGTCTGTTCACAAAGGTCACCGCTTTCGAAATCCTTGCAGCACTCACATGGCGAGCCAGGACACAAGCTCTGGACATGCCTCCCACGCAAGTCGCACGTCTCCTGTTCGCCGTTAATGTTCGGGACACACTGGATCCGCCGCTCCCTAAGCGCTTCATGGGAAACGGCATCCTCTTCGCACACGCCGCAGCCACGGCCGGCGAGCTCGCCACCAGCTCGTTGGCCCAAACTGTGAAGCTGGTACAAGACGCCAAAGCGATGATAACGGACAGGTACGTACGATCTGCCATCGATTTCTTCGAAGTGACCAGAGCGCAAATGATCGGTCGAGCGACACTCTTCGTCTCCTCCTGGGTAGGCATTCCAATTCACCTTGTGGACTTTGGGTGGGGACAACCCATGTGCGCGCTACCTGGGACAATGCTGCCAGAGGACGCCATCTTGGCTCCCAGCACCTGTTTCTCCAACTGGGAAGCTCCGGATTCCAGCTTGAAATTGTTCATCGCCCTGCACAGCCAAGAAGCTGTGGATAGATTTGGTCACTGCTTGAGCAGCAACAGCAGCAGCATTGTATCCACTCACAACTCATGTGCAGTGAATGACTTCAAAAAAACCCAGAATCTACTTGAACTCATTTAGCATGACTTACTTAAAAATTGTAAAGTAATGAAGCATTTTTTCCTTTGTATAATTTGGTCTCTCATTGGTTAAAGAAATCATGTTTGCTAATGTCACAATAACTTATTAGAAGAAAAATGGGGTTTTGTAACCAACTTTTGCAACTATTTTTTTCCAAGGCAGCTAGTGTTTTAGTTGCATGTGACAAAAATTAGTTGCCTTGGACAAAAATAGTTGCATTGGACAAGTAAAAAAAACCCATTTTTCTTCTAGTGATTATGCAATTCGAAAGGTACTCACTAGCCTCTTCTTCCTTGTTATAAACTTGTCCTTCTCCAATGTCAATTGCTATAAACTTGTCCCTTTCCAATGACATTGTCATTGGGGTGGCACATTTTTTCCTTTGTATATTTTGCTTTGTTGTTGGGTTGAAGAAATCATGTTTGTTAATGTCGCAACAACTTACGCAATTTGAAAGGTATTCACTAGCCTATTCCTCCTCATTACAAATTGTCCTAATGCAATGTCACATTGTCCAAGTGATGACGCTTTACTTAGGAAAAAGGGTTTGGGGATAGACTTTTCTCATGTACATAATGCTTTTAGAACTCTTGTTGCATGAGTGATTTAAAACCAAAATCCACTCACACTCATGTGACAAGGTTTTTTGTTTCCAATGTTGTGATGTTGTTTATAACCACATTTGGCCACCATGCACAAAGATGAATAACCCAAATTGGGCTCTAGATCAAAGAAGAATTTAGTAAAAATATGTTAGAATTTTTGTTATGTTTTGGCTACTACAAGGCAGAAACACTACAAGGAAAAGGCTAATATTACAAGGCAGAAACACTACAAGGAAAAGGCTAATATGTGACCATCACATTTACAACTACCTGCAACTATTTGATCTTTGCAACTAAATTTTTGTTATTTACGACTATTGTGACATCGTGCTGACATTAGTCAAGTCATCTTCGACTAACCTGCGACTAGTTTGCAACTAATTTTATTTCCATCTATATATGGGTTGGATTTATCATCCAAGAGCAACCATTTAAAGTCTCATTTAGTCGTAAGCGAAATGGTGCTTAGTCATAGTTGGCGTATGTTTATATGTAAAATATCATATTGTATGATTTTTTTAGTGAGAGTGTTATACAAAGGTGTAAAATACAAATTTGTACATATTCATAATATTCATATGATGAATTAAAATTAAATTCCTTGAATTTAGTGGAAATGTGGTTTGTGGACTAAATTAGTCATTAATTTATTTTGCCACCTACCTGTCTCAAGCTTCTCAGCGGAACCCTAAACCTCGGCGTTGGAAACCCTAATGGGATTTCCTACACTCTTCTCTTGGTTGTGCACAATTTCTCGTTTGCAGATTGGGCTTTGTTAGAGGAATTGCAGAGCCCTTTTTGCTTGCTTGCTTGTTGTTTTTCCAGACTAAGAATTGCTTAAGTCTGGCTTGTTTGATGTTTTTGGGAGAGTTCTAGGATGGTGGGTGTAGAGGACAGGAATGAAGATGTTGCAGAGGAGGAAGCTTCTGGACCTAGCAGTGTTTCGGATGCAGCAGGTCCAGTTCCAGCTCCATCTGTGGAGGATGGTGGAGTCATCTTTGTGCTGGGGAAAGCCTCTCTGGAAGCTGCCAAAGTGGGGAAGGTAAAGAAAACAAAAGAAATCCCCTCTCCTTTTCTCTTTGGGTAGGAGGGTGGGGAGTTTTTCTTTCGAGGGAGTCATGATCGAGATGTCCACAATGAAGGGGATTATAAAGGTGATGCCATACGGGGATGAGGATTGCGCACTCCCTTTTGTGGAAGCAAGCGGCGGGGAGCTTTGGGTGCATGTGCTGCAAGTTTGTTCCAGTCAATTGCAGTTGGAAATCTCAAAGGGGACACCAAAGTCTGACCTCCCCAAGGCTATGAGTGGCACTTGTGATTTGGGAACACGCAATCTTCTACTGTTTCTGTTTCTGTTAAAATGGGAGGGGCCATAGTCTGCTGCATGGCATATGTCAGTTAAAGAAGCGATTCAGCACCTCACCTACTGTTTCAGTTGGGGAATACTCACTGGAGGAGGTTGCAAGTGGCCACAGAAAGACTCAGACCAACCATGGTGATGAAGTGGCCACTTCGGCCATTGTTTTCAAAGAAGTTTCAAGTCAATCTTGCCTTGAATAGGCTTGATGGGTTGTCCATGCCACAGGGTGGTGAGCTTGATGGGAGAAAGTTGCATGTTGATGTGAAATGGAAGGGACCAAAGGGAGCACTTGGATCCCGTTTTAGAAGCATAAAAAGGGGGAAGACAAGTGCAGCATCTGTAGGTTTGAATGGGGGAGTTACTTGGGAGGAGGAGTTTGAAAACATATGTGTCTTTACAACCGGCAAAACTGGCACATTCCAGCCATTGCATGTCTATCTTGTCCTTTGCAAGGTAACTCAAATCTGTAGCCATGTCTGTCATCTACGAGGTGTTCTTTTTCCATCCCTCTGTCATTTCAAAGAGCCTGTACAATTATTCTTGATCAACTGGGTTTGCATCAGAGAGGATGATTTTATGGATTCAGCACTACAGTCATAGTCAGTCAGAGGACCATGTTCTATCCCATGACTGTCAAGGCTCTTGTCCACATGTCATGTGCAGTTTCTGTGTGCTTCCTATGGTTCCTTGCTTTGCTTTTTAAAAAGCAGGGAGCTATTGTAGCTGAAGAAGTTGCAGGGAACAAGAGTCTGTTGACATCTATCCAATCAGAGCATGGCTGTTAAGCACAGAGGTGGATCACTGGAAACTGTAATTCAAATGTTTGGGAATTCTTGAAAAACCCGAGTCCTATGAGGAAATTGGCCTAACTCACTGCCTTAGTTAGGCAGGGGTTAAAAGAAAAGTTTGATTGTCTAGCTTAGCTCTCTCCTTACTGTCATCCTGCTACTCATGCACCAATGTCATGTAGAAAAAACAGCATACTTCATGAGTGACACTCACAAGGTTATGACTGCAGACTGGTTACCTTCAAAGTATTATTTTAGAGTTTTCTCTGCAATCTCACAAATATGTCTGCTAATGATTTATGAATGTGGAAGAGACTTTTTGTCATGTGCACACTGCATTTTTGTTGTATTCAGATCTTTTTTGTTTTGTGGCTTTTCTCTCTCCTCTTGTTGTTTAACCTTAGTATCATGCCACCATCTCACTTTTTTCATTTAAGGAACTCAAATTGCAATTTGGGTGTTCTTGATATTTATCATTATGATACCCAGGACACTGTTGCTTTGGAGTATATGGGACATGGAGTTTTGCATTTCACCATCCATGTGGCATTTTCACACTCCACGAGTTGTATTGCCTCCCAAGTTTGTGATCACTAATTGGAATGTTTTGATGAGCTTATCTCCACATTTGAGGTGTGTTGTGATGGCTGTGTTCACTGCCTCTGACCCCTTGGCCATGTTCATGGTTGTAGGCTTTGCCAGATGGTGTGAAGTCCAAGCTGTCAGTTGCAGGCACAGCAGTCCTGGATGTTGGATCTCTGGCTTCAGTTGGAGGCAGTGACAAACAGTTAGTGAGTCTACCTATAAGGTACGACATGGGAGGCTCTGAGGTGGAAGCTACTCTTTGTGTGAGTTTTCCTCTCTGCTTTTCACTTTTTTTTACTGTTCTTTAGACACCTGGTTATCTTCATTCTTGTGTTGAAAGCCCAGTCCACGTCCAATTTCTGGAATTATAAGTAGTTGTGGAAAGAAGCGACCCTAGATATTGCCCAACTCTTTAGCTGTTGATTTTGTGGAACACTTCTGACATTTTATTTGTGCTGCTCAGGTCACATTGAGTTTTGTGGAGCTCCGCACAATGCATCTGGCAGGGTTGGAGAGTGTGCACAGGCTCATACCGGCAATGTCATGTGTTGGAGACCAATGGACATAGGAATTTGGCAATATGCAGCCCATCCTCTGTGACAAGCCCCAGAAGTGGTTCCTTTGCTCATAGAGCTTCTTCCAGATGCCAAGAGAAGCAATGTGGAGCTTGCTTTAGGGGTTCTGGAGCTTCTCTGCACCACAGCAGAGGGAAGAGCAGCTGTTGCCAATCATGCCTTAGCCATGGCTGCTTTAGTGCACCATCTACACATAGTCTCCAACTCGGCTTCAGAACTCAGTGTTGCAATTCTCTGGTTAGTTTGCAAAGCTTCACCAGCTTGTTTGGTGCTGCTGCTGCTGCAGGTGAGATGGATTCGAGCTATGTACTCGGACTTTGAGGTTTTCAGACGAGACCAGGAGATGCTGATCTCCAAGATGGAGGATCAACTTCACACCTTCGACTTTTATGCGCTGGAATGGGGCCTGTTGTTCCGCAAGATCAGCACCTATCTAATGCCTCTGAAGGTGAGAAGGTCAGCACGGGGAGGGTGACAACGTCTACTATGGAAGGAGCAAAGAATATTCACCTCCCACATCAGAGCATGCGAAGTGGATTAGGGTTCCCAGAGGATTCTACTGAGAAATTACTTGGAGAGCTTGAGAGCACACTGGAAAAAGTACAGTTCCAAACCAACCGCTTCAATTCTCCGGATTCTTAAATTCTGCCGATTTCTTTGATGAGAAAAATCAGTACATGTAAACTTTGCCTTGTAAGAACTACAAGTTGCAGATATGGAGAGCCAAATCAAGACTATGAAACATTATGCAACGGACAGCAATGCTAACAAGAAGAGTTCAGAGGTCGAGCTTGAAGAATGGATTGATGGTGACTATGAAAATCAGGTATTCTTCTCAGTTTCTACTATGTTGCTCAGGGACAATAATCATGCATCTCATTAAATGGTAGCCCTAGTCTTCCGAGTGTCTCTGCATTGCACTAAAGAGAAAGCATGGGGGCATTGGATATGGCTGATAGGTGATAGCATGCATGGAAATTACAAAACTGAGAAGGCAGCTTCACAGCCAGGAGTTTGAATACAAAAGCTTGGTGCGTCGTTGCAAGGTGAGCACTAGACCCTGGTTGGTCTGTCTGATGTTAAGCAGCAGGAATGTTGTTTGGAGTATTGTTGATCATGGCAACAATGGTGCAGGTCAAGGAGCATTTAGAGGCAACAAGAGGACCCATGAGGGCGTGGATGTGGTTGTAGCCAAATGTAGCAGTCTAGGCACTGCCAGGTTTTGAATATACTTACTTACATTGGAAGATGTGGGCTAAGATTGGGTTGCTGCACCAGGGACCTTGCAGGCAGAAAGGTGAACTCAATGTTATGTATGTTCAATTTTTCCCCAGTGAACCCATGTGGGCTGTTCAAATGCTTGGAATAGTTCATGTGTAATTAGATTGATGAGTGCAAGAACTTGTAACCCATTGCCATAGTAATAAAATCTATCCTGGTTTTGGTGGGAGGCCAAGCAAATTGGCATGTCAAGCTTAAACTACCAAATTCTTATGTAATTTTACCTTGGGTGCTTAAATTTTTGGGATTGTAGGCAATTTATAAATGCTCCTACCATTGGGTTTCAAAACTCAACTGAAGTATATATTGTGTTTATTACAAATATTAGGCAAAGCCATAAACGCTTAGGATCTACTGTGTGCAACATGAAATTGGACGACCAAAAAAATCATGCATTATTTGTAAGTAAATGCATTATTTAAAACTAAAATAAAAAACTAATAGCCACATGTCATAATCGTTATGAATAAAATCGAACGGTCCATATATATTGTACTTATTTAATAATAGAATAAATACCATATTAAAAGCCATGTGTCATAATCCTAGTGCTTGAATCGGACGAGTAGCATTATTAGATGTCATGATGAATTTTTAAATCAAATATCCAATATACCACATGGTCTTTGGGCATTAGTGGAAAATAATAACCAAAATAATTGTTAAATATTGGCACCACATACGTATACTCGTATTTTTGTCATGAACTAGTATTTGTATGCTGAACAGTTTCCATCCAACCCCGTTGTCGCCTACGACTAAGGACGATTGTGACTTGTCCAACGCGACTACACAACTTTTAGTTGTAGATGTCACCTACGACTGAAAAATAGTCACAAGGACCAATCGAAAAGGTCTACTTTCCTTGTAGTGAAAAGAATTTAGTAGAAATGTTTTTAAGAATCTTGTTATGTTTTGGCTACTACAGTTCAGAGAGGAATTTAGTAATTTTTTAAAAAAAATCTTGATATATTTTGGCTATTACAATTTAGAAAGGAATTTAAGAATTTTTTTTTAAAAAAATTGTTATGTTTTGGTTACTACATATTAAAAAAAACAATCCAAATATTTTAAATGTTGTGATGTTTTGACTACAGGTGAGGAAATTAAAATTTTAAGAGTCTTGCTACGTTTTAGCTATTTACTTGTTCCAACCTATTGATTAGATATATGAGCATTTTCAAAAAAACAATTCCTTCAAAATATGGTGCAATATAATTTTATTTTTTTTTCACAATAATCCTTTGTATGAGTCACGCTAGATTTCCATGTGATGCACCCCCAAATTCTTTGAAAAACTCAAATGCAAGTCCGAAGGTGAAAACAATGAAAAAAGGAATTGGGGTATGTTCTTTAACTTGCAGCACTTTGAGGGTAAGAAGGACGTGCTAAAGCCCTAGGATGGTGACTAGGCCAAATTTTTAAATGAAAGTTCAAGATGAGGTTAACTTGCACAACTGAAAAAAAAAAGGCAGTTAATGCAAGTTGAATGGTGGTGTGACAAATTTAATAGGGTCAACCTTCAGTACAAGCTTTACAAGGTTCACAACCTTTGGGAGGAGGCATCAATCACCTCCCTATAGTATATTTTGTGCCTCTTCATGAGGATTACATCCAAATGTCACTTTTCCTCGAGACTCCCAAGTGGAGTCCCGAAATTAGGACTCTAGTTGTCCCATAACTCTGGATGCTCATATCTTTCCCAAATCAAGTCTATTTTGAACATTTAATCACAATATATTATAGCCCTCAAAACCATCTTTCTAACGATGTATAGCATGCCTTAATCAGACTTCATTTGACCCATACTTTCAAGGGATTTGTGGTTGGGAGTCCAAATTTGACTCATGCCTCTTCTTTTGATGACAATTCATGCAAATCAAATTTAAATGAACAATGCGAGAGCACTATAAACATCTACATTTCAAGACCTTTCTATTGGTGTTCTGGGGACAAATTTGGTGTTTATTTGCCTTTCCAACCAAGGTTTTGAACATTCACAACTCCCGCATGAATGCAATTTCCAAAGTGGAAGTGCACTTGGGAGTCATTGGGCTTCATCACTTGCACTCTCCTCCATTTGTGAAAGTGTGTTTCACAACTTAACACATTTTTGGCCTCATCGGCCTTTGCACATCACACTTAGTTACAAACCCAATGTTAGGGTTGCAACACCATGCATGTTGACCATGACTTATTTTTCTTTTTCTCTATTTCTTTTTTTATTGTATGGGCTTTTATGGGGGAAAAAATCATAAATTAAACATATGAAGGTCAAGATTATTTTTTCAAATTTTTCTCATGTAATAGTAGGTTGCATGCATCCCAAGATGAGTTAGTAAAAATATATTTACCACCCCCCCCCCCTCCCAATGGATTATTATTATTATTATCAATTTTCTTATGTAACATCATTAGTTATCATTGCAAAAAAAAGTAATTAATTATTGAAAAATAATCCAAACAATTCCAATCCAAAAAATCGCAACCTTTATGTACAAACCATCAATCCAACAACCACACCATCTTTTGATTTTCTTGTAATCTTAAATGGCAAACTTGAGTGTGCAGGTATGGCAACAAGATTTTATGGACAAATTGTTTTTTGTTTGTAATGTTGACCAATTATTTTCATTAAAAGTAAGATCCCAACTTGAACTCATGCATTTGTTTCTTCCTTCATCAAATGGTGGTAGATAGTGATGAATAATGCCTATGAACACAATTTGAGAGGGAAATGAAAAACAATACAACCATTGTAATTTGTCATTTGTCTTCAACCCCTAAAACCTTGAATGGATTTTGATATTTTATTCTCCCAAGTCCTTTTTCCCATTAGATGCAAATTTTTTAAGGTGTACCAAAATCTTGTCATGGCATCACCTTTTTCTATCTTTTTTATCTAGTCCTTTTTTATCATGTAAAGACACATGTATGGATGATTATGATGAAATTTAGGATTGTAATGGTTTAAAATATCGTCCTTCTGAAATTTTGACAACTTTTGACTCATTATTTTTTATGGGGATCAAAATTTAAATTAAAAATGGACTATAGTAAGGATTAGGCCTTTTTTGTCCTATGTGATACACCTTAAAGGATTTTCACCTTATTATTGGGATGAGACGAACACATGTCTGGTCACTATATTAACAATTAAAGTTGGAGGAATGTTGTAAGCCTTCACCAGGTAAGTTATTTGATAAGCCATGTTACATCCTTGTTCAAACTAGTTATGTGGTAGTTTACTTGTTACTATTGTGGCCATTCTAAAAAACTAATTTATGTATTGTTTCATGAATTGATGGGTCCAATCTCTTGTGACTATGAAACCTTCTAAGGCATTTTCACATGATTTCAAATGTTGCAAATTCTATCATTCCACAAAGAATAGGTTGCACAATGATGATTGGAATCGATTGTCCATCTTCTATCATCTTTCATACAACATGACAACAAGTGAGTCACGAACTTTCAAGTAGTCCTCCAATACATGCATAGATTCTTTATTGGATTTCACTATTGTCCCAACCTCCACTACATGCTTATAGTTTGGTTTTAATTCACCACTTGTATGAACCACTCCCATAATCATGCCCATATTCGATTTTTCATAATGACTTGGCACATTAGGCATCTTGAATGTTGTTTTTGGAAAGTGTAGTGTTCTACAATTGTTACCAATTCTTTTTATTGCAACTGCAACGGGAGGCCACAAATGAAATTGAAACCAATTTGTATAAGGTCCTCTCTTCTTTGACCACTTTCCATCATCCTTTGTAGGTGATAATCCTTTCCTCTTTTGCTACTTTTCATCCTTAATAGGTTCCTCATCCTCCTCATCCTCCCTCTTTATTTCTTTTAAACATAATATTGCAATTGTAACCTTTTTTGGCCTACCAACATGATGTTTTTATGGTTTGTTAACAAAACCAATTATCTATTTTTGAACAAGTTGTTCATTGAAAATTTGTACATCATGCTTCAATTATGTTTCTCTCTCCTCACTTGTAATTGTTTTGAACATTGTTATAAGTAGTCTTTTTTTTTGCCAATTTCGAACATTTCAAACCTCTACCAAAAGTAAATCATAAAAGTGAATCCTTGCCAAAACCTTCAACATCACTTAAGAAAACTTTCATGAATAAGTTTTCACCATATTTTCTTAGACTTGTTGCTTTCTAAGTTTTGTTGAAAAGGAAATTAGGAGGGAAATCAAGATTGTGAAGGTAAACAATTTAATCAAGAAACATAACTAACAAAACTTCAACTGGATGAAAAAATATTTTAACATTCATCCATGCTGAAAATAACAATATTTTTTACAATTTAAGCCAAGAACATTAAAAATTAATATTTTATGTACCAAAATGCATTTTGATAAATAACTTAATTATTTGACACTAAACTACCAAATCCATTCATGTACTATGATAGGATGCATGGAACACAAATGTTGGAAGGAGTTCTTGGCCCTTTGCTGGTTTGGTGATCACTTGCTTCTTCTTTGGATATGGTTTTTTTTAATAAAATTTATAAACATTACTAACTTATTGGCTTGCATGAGACATTATATTGCAATGGTCAAATTCTAGGGTTTAATCCCCCATAATGCAATTTTGTTGGGCTCTTTAGCAACTTGGCATGTATGTTGTAGCCAAATTTTCATTTGTAAATAATTTTTTTCTCACCACTTTTTATTGCAAGCATAAACACTATTCACCAAAGTTTTTTATTGTCAACCATAATATGTCACCAACAAAATTCATGAAGATTTCATGTTGTTTTGCCAAATTTGCATTGCAAAGAAGGAAAAAAAGAAAGAGAGAGAGAGAGAGAGAGAGAGACGTTGCATTGATTTCCCTTTCAATTTTGGCATTTTCACAAAAATGTGCAACCCTTTCTTTCTTTCCTACTAAGGTGGCAAAATGCAATTTTTTCAAAAGCCAAAAATAAATCCCTGGTCTGGTTCAGTTCCTTGGTCCCAGGACCGCTACAGCAAGTCTACATACCAGGGTTCCAACTGGGTACACGCCCAGCAGGTACTGGAACCCATGATCTTCAAACCCTAAACCCTAAACCCTAAACCCTTGTTGTGTGCGTCTGTGTTTCTCTTGCGTTTTTGGTGTTGTGTCGTGAAGAAGGAGAAGAAGAAGAAGAAGAAGAGAAGAATTAAAGGGAAGGGAGAAGAGCTTTTATGACCATGAGAGGAGGTAGTGTTGTAGGTTGTTGGCCACAACCCATGCTTCATCTCTCTTGCACTTTCCCATTCCTTCTACATCACAAAGCTTGCAGTTCCTACCTGTCTTTTGTTGTTTCTTCTTTCCCCCAAATCCCTGGGAAATTTAGGACAGCGAAAGCTTCAGTTTCGTACTCGCGTGGCGAAAAATGTAATGCGTGGTGGAGAAACGGTGCAAGGTGGAAGTGTAGAGGAGGAGGAGGCTTGGAATCTGGGTGTGCTAGTAGTAGCAGCAGCAGCCCTGGCGCTTTCGGGAACTGGGAGCCTCGGAAGGTAAGGGCCGGCTTGTTGGTGAAGAAAAAGAGGAGAGCAGTACTGCAGGCTGCGGCAGGTGAAGAGAGCAAGACTGAAGAGAAAGTCGACTACAGGGCTTATCAGGCGTTGATGCGGGGTGGAGAAGAAGTGATTGACATGCTGAAGGAGATGACCGAACTGGTGAAACCCCTTTTCTTCTGCTTTTTTGCCTTTCCCTCCAAATTCTCTTCCTTTTGCTGCCTGTCCCCGCTCGATGTTGTCATTCTTGATAGTCACAAGTTGCTCTGGATAAGCCAGATTTCTCATTTCTCAGGCACTCTGAAGGACCTTGATTGATGCTTTCTTTCGTCAGCCATGTTCTCTGGTGGCAATGAGAGGCACTATTTTTCAGTTCCGGATTAGGGTGAGGGTTTCAGTTTGTAGTGGATTACTGTTCCTGAAACTTTTGGTCTGCTGCATTGGGGTATCCGCAGCTGGAAGACATAACAGAGATGGGAAATGAAGCGGAAGATGTCGCTGTAGAAATGGCAGCCACAGGTGCTGTAGGGCAACGGCTTGAGAAGCTAGATGAAAGCTTCCTCATGGCATTGGACTGGATGATACTGCAGGCAGAGAATGATGACAAGGCAGTTACTTTATACCCCCTTTCAGCAATTCCTTAACCCTTGTTCTTCTTGCTGCCAATCTTTGCTGATTTGATCCTTTTGTTGCTACTGTTTGTCAAACTGATCCTGGTCACCATGTGGATTTGAAGCTCCAGTAACCATACATAGGACTTGTCTGGCTACTCTCTCAAAATATTTCCTTGATCAGGCAGTCATTCTATCAATAGTGTTTTTTTCTCAGGCAAGAAACCAGGGTTTTTAGCTGTTTAAAAGCCTTGAAGATGGTGCTATTGGCTTGATGAAAGTGCATTTGTGCATACTCTGCCAAAGGATTTGGACTCCATCTGGCAACAATGTTCCAGTGGAGAAACTCTTAATGTTGTGTTTACTCCAGAAATTTTCCAATATCTGCCAGTGTAGTTGATCTGGTAGGACGTGTTTAGGATTGTTCTGACAAATCTCCAAGCTTTCAAGCTGCTGACTTGCTGGGCAAACGGTTTTCAAGTGGATGGCATTAAATCAGTGTGATGTATAAGAGCCAGCACAGTTTTGTGAGAACAACAGTTCAGAGTCAAGTACCAAAAGCCTATGTCACTGATATCTGATGATGTGCTGGTGCTTGTTTGTTGCAGCAAAGGCAACTCCTGGAGGTAATCAAGGACACAGTTCTAGCACAACTTGCTCAGAAGTTCCCATCTCAGGTAATGATGGAGTGCCCATAAAATTCCCTTTCTCTTAGCATTCTTCAGAGATGTCAAGTACTTTTGAGCTGCAAAACTGCTCATGCGAACCTTCAAACGTGGGTTAATGAACTTGCTTTTGGGAGGGAGGGAATTGAAAATTTGAAAAGTTCTTGAGACCCACTGGTAGTGGTCTTAGGGTTTGATCTCATGTTCTATGCATCCACAGGATACCCTACTATGCTGGTAGATTGTTTCCCCCTTTGGATCCAGATCACCATAACCCTGTGGGGTCAGTGGGACCTGGCTGGGCAATCATCTGGTCAGTGACACTAGCTCACTCCTGTGAATGGAGGAGGTGGGCTGCCTTTGCACTGCAGTGGACGCAAAGATGCACAATGATTTCCTCTGAAAAACTCTCCTTCATCTCAGCCATGGGTAATGTACTAGTTCTGCATTCTTTTGGCTCACAGTAGGGGTCTGGTTGCAGGTGCAAATAGTTGGTATGCTGTGCCGAACTCCAGACAAGGATGCTCGCCAGGAAATACTCCGACGGTGTGCAGGTGGTGGGGGTACATTTGAAAAGACAGGTGGTGGGAAGATCGCACTACCAGCCACCAACCTCAATGATGTCGCTAACCAAGCTGATGACCTCATAGTGGTATGCCCTGAATTGTGAATGCTTTGTCAAATGGTTGTTTACCTCGCAAAATAAGGGAGCTTTAGAAGCCCAAATCTTCAGACTGAATTATCCCAAAATTGTTGTGACTTTCCATCCAAGAGTTTACTAGTAATCCTAGCAACAAGATTTACATTTCTCGCTCATAAAATATGCATATAGATATTCAAGTAGTATGGTTACTCAACAGAATTAGTTTCTTTCTCATCCTCATGTGATCATGTTCGGTGTAAATGAAGGTCTGGTGATGGCCATGGCAGACAATGGAAGAGAAAACCACTGTACCAGACAGGCGACTACTGGCAAGGCTTGTCTTGGTCAGAGAGGAGGCTCGCAGTCTATTGAGTGGGGGCCTGCTAGATGAGCGCAATGACAGAACCAAGTTCAGGAATCTGCCAGAGCCTGAGGTGGGTCCAAGAACAGCATATTAAGTTATTTTCTTTGCCATATCTTACAGGAGTTCAAGAAGTGAATGAAGCTGTAGTGAACACACACTTTCACTGTAGTTGAAGTACAGGGATTGCTAATCACTTGGATCTTGTCTCCTATTTTGATCAGCAACCTCTTCAATTATTCTATAAATGGGACAACCCAGAAGATGGCCTGTGAATTGATTGACAGTGTTTCTGTATATGTGGGAAATTTGCAGGTAACTTTTCTGTCAAAGATTGTTGGTTTGAGGCCAGGCCCAGATTTGCACAAAAGATTGGCCAATGTCATTGCTGGACAGGATGAGGGAGCAGATATTGTTGTCAGTGATGAGCAAGGCCATCCTCGCAACTCTAAAGCTCAGGCACCACCTTGTAACCTAAATACTTGCAAGTTTTCAATGTGCTCATGTGTTTTCAGTGGTTTCTTGGGTTTGGTTAATTGGGTTATCCAGTTGAAAGAGAGCTGTGCTTTTAGCAGTCATAACAAATGGTGTTCAAATAGTTAATTAGCTTGTGACCTTTGGGAGCTGACTATATGTTAATGACCTTAAGAATCAGTTAACAAGACCATTATTTCTGTAATACAGAAGGGGTTTCTGGATATGGAAAGGGCTATTGAACCCACAAGATGACTTTTGAGCTCAGTCCAGCTTTATGGTTCTCATGGACAGTAATTGAAGAGACTTTGTGGAGATGATGCCAAAAATTTGCCACTTGTGAGCCACTTACCTTGGAGCTGTGTTTGGGGCAGGGAATGAAAGTAAAGAAACCTCAACTTCTTCCAGTTCGCCCAGGCATGTTTTTAGAAACGGTTACAAAGGTAACCTTCACCCCACTCAGGCATGATCATCAGGATGGTTATTAGCACTCGATCCATTGCAATACAACAGCAGTATTTTATATTTTTGCATACAAGTGACTGCTGGAGAAGTAGACTGTGAAATGGTCATCAGTAATTTGAAGGTTCCTTCTAGCAGTTATTTTGTTGGTTCTTGTGTAGAATATATTCTGATTCGTCTCTTGCACCAGGTTCTTGGAGGAATGTACGAGACAAAGGCTGCCGGTGGAGTAACCTTCCAGCAGCTTGAGTGGGTTAGTACCATTTTGCTTGCCTCCTGGTTAACTGTGCATATTGTCCCTCTGAAAAACCTAAGGCCAATTTCAACCAAGTTCCATATATCTGTACTGCATAAATGGAATTCTTTTTGTGGTTACTGGGACCTCTGGGTTGACATCTTCTTTTCAGTTTGAGTCCCACATTGGCTATTTTGGGTAATAGCAAATGTGAAGAGATCTTATGGATTTTTAAAGATTGATATGCTCTCTATCAAATTTGGGAATATCTACCTATCTGTTGTTTGTCAAATGTTCCTTGAAGTAGGTCATGTGTTTGTGGAGTGAACTCATTTGAAAGTTGCCACAGGTAGTTAAAAGAAAAGCTTGTCATGAAGTGGCCCTGTGAGCCTCATGGAAAGGGTGGATTCAACGGTTTGTGTATGCCAGTCTCCAAGTGTACTGAACAGTTTTGATTGGTTCTGGGATGTGTCAGATACACAAGGAGACTCTGAAGATCCTTCAGGACTTAGCATTTTCATGACCTTGGGATTCATCAGTGGAGACACTTTTTTGGTGCCTTTGATTTGGAGTTCCCAGACCTGCTGACCTTGACCTCATCAGCTGTAATGGCAGGTTCAACTTTTGCTCCTTAAATGTACATGGTTGTGGATCTTGCATCTTGGATAAAGATTTTTAAGCTTGGAACAATCCTCTCAATTGTTTTGAACAATGTTGAGTACTTGTGTGTATGTGTGGTGCACATGGCAGCTGGTCACTGCTATTCATGGTAAAGGTGATGGTTGGACTTTTTGGGTGACATTCAGTAGGTCATTGTTGCCACTGATTCTTGTCATATTAGTTTCCATTTTGTTGCATTCAACTAATTGTGGAGATTTTTCTGTAATCTCATAGAACTGTGGAGTTGCATCTACACTCATGACAGGTAAATTTCATAAGCACACTCAAGAACTGGCCAAAATTGTAGAAAACATGGGTGTTGAGTGGATATTGGAAATTTTGACATTGGAGACTGATTAGAGTGAACCCATAACACTAATGGCGGGAAAGGTCATTGTTAATTTATTCAGAGACATGTGCCCTTGTGTTTATTGGCCCCAGTATTTTATACCTCCTGTAAGCTCAACCATCCCAATTCTAGTCTGGTCGACTGTCGAATGCAGCTCACCCAAACAATTTAACCCAGACACTACTCAACAACACCAATTCAGCTCCATGTGAAGTGGAGTACACTGAGGTTCTTGCAATTTTGACCAATCAAGTTCTTGTAATTTAGTTTTTAACAAAACATTAATCTGAGTCATTAATGAGTATGTTACAAGCATCAACTCAATTAACCAGATACTTCCTTTTAATGCACTTATGGACATGATTGGAGATTTATCAGGTTCTTCCGGTGAATGTCCCCTGATGTGCTTCAATTAGATTTGAACCCTTATCTAAACTGCTATTGAACAGATTTGCAACAGCCAAAACCTCAAGAAAATAAACTCTATAATTAGGCTGATTGGTCATAGCACACCTAAAGTATCAATAGCCTTTCTCAACATTTAGTTCAGAACTGGTGTTGAAAAATGATTTCCACATGGTTCAGAGCTCCACTTGCACTGTCTCAAGAGCCAGCCAAAACTAAGGTGTGGTGGAGTGCCTAATAGGCTGCCAATACTTTTACTCCCCACCCTGGCAACCTTCTGTGTACTGCAGCAAAGCTCTATCAGTACCAGTTATAATCCTCTTCTTCTCACATTGATGACAGTAAAGGTAAACACTTTGTTGTGCCCACAGTATGCTTTAAGCCACTTTGAAGGAGATTCCACGTCACTTTCACTCAAACTTCCATCACATTCTAAACAAGCCCTTCACAGTGCAATGTCCAAAATGGAATGCTCTGCATTTTTTCAACATAGTAGCATGGCAAACCTGAGATTATCCAAGAGGTGAAGACTATCAGCAAAAATTAGTCTAGAATTCACCAAATTAGGGATCCAATTCAGGTATTCTACATCAGATTTTCACACTCAAGACTTTTCATCTCTGCTGATACACAGGTGGCGCATTGAATCCAGAGGACATTGGTGGCCTGCTTGGCCCATTGGAATACTGGTGCTGTGATATGGTGTTACTAGTAGTATATTGAGGCTGCACAGTGCTGCTACTGGTTGAATATGGCTGCTGTGGTGGTAATGTGCTGTTGCTGTTTGCATACTGCTGTTGGGGTGCATTATTGCTGCTGGAATATTGCTGCTGTTGTGGCTGTGCTGGGCCATTGCCATTGGGATAGTACTGTGGTGTTGGGCCATTACTAGCTGGAGTCTGTGTGACTGAAGGCCTGTATGTAGGTGGTGCTCCACCACTTACAGGCCCATAACCTGCAAAAGTGACAAATTTGGCTTGTAAGCTTCTATCATCCAACCAATCAGCCCATTCTACCATGTAAACTGGCAGACTTCAGAGGCTTAAAATGAACAAAAAGGAGATATGGGGGCGGACCACACAGCAAACAGCTGTACTAAATGCTGGCAGTGCAAAACTTAGCAGCTTTCTCAAGTACTGAAGGTTGAATCTGTGTATCTTCTCACAGTATCTTTGAAAGACATGTCAGGTTTAGGTCCACATCTATTCTCAACCTAAATTCCAGGCCAACTTATCAAGTGCTTTTGCCAACAAGCCATTGCAGGTACAGCTGTAGGGCATATATTTGCATCACTCTAGTAGATGCTAATGGAATCTTTGCTGCCTTGTTAACTCTCCAATCACAAACATTTGTTATAGATCCATAAAAGCCAGAACACACAGCTTAGAGGGCTTATACCAAGCATGCAACTCAACCTAGTTCTATAACAGCACACATTGCCAGGTGTGAACAGCAGTCACTGCAGCCAAAAAGATGCAGTATATCGTTAAAGAGTACCTGAAGGAGGTGCAGATGGTGGTTGCAAAACAGGTGGACGCATGCTAGGTGGCATTGAAGGCCGTTGGAGCAACCCTGGAGCAGGGAGTGGCTTGTACTGACCAGACTGCAGGGTTGCCAAATGTTGGTGAAATGCACCCCCTATTTGTTGTTGTGCAAATGCTGCTGCAGTTTGACCCAAGTGCTCCTTCACCTTCTGATCAATCAAACTTTGTGTCTGTTGCTCTTCAAACTGCTGGTAGTACTGCCGCACATTTGCCTGGCTCATCCAAAAGGCAAAGTCATTCAAAGATGCAATTCTGCATAGATATACATTCCAAACTACAATCCAGTGAAGCTGCCTTTCCTGACCTTAGACCTTTTTAAAAAGTCAAGAATCAGTATAACACAGATATAACCCTCTAGATCCATGCAAGGACACCAAGTTGGATTCAGGTCTTACATACCTTGTGCTTGTATCCTGCACAGTGCTGTTTTCTAACGGATGGCTGCATTCAGCCACACCCAAAGAGCAGCCAAGTCAATCCTCTTGAGCGATTCCTTACACCACAGCAGGCATAAAACCTAACCCTAACCCTCTTCCACTAATCAAGCACAGAATCCAGGAAAGAAAGGGGAAAACCAAAAAAAGTATTTACCAAATCCTTCCCCAAAAGAAACACGAACAGTAAAACCACATACATACTTCATAAGGAACTCTCCTCCGCACGAGAAAGATCTAAAATAGAGTCAGTAGTGTTCACAACTCACCGAATCATGCGTCAAGTGCGTGTCGCAGTAATCACAATAATATCTGCACCAAACTCCAACAAAAATTGGAAAAACACTAAAGTGATCAAGCCAAAAAGAAAAGGTCCAGAGCTTCTGTAAACCGCAATCACTGACCTGACCAAAAATCACGACAATCTCTTGTCAGCGATCAATGACCTAAAAAAAACCACGACACAATCTCTCTCTCTCTCCCAATCCTCTTGTTCACAAAATTTTGCAGAAAGTGCGAGCCATTTAGCAAAAGACGTACCTCGGCATCTTGACCTACAGCCGGCAGCAAGCAGATTCGTCGCTCGCGTAGCAGGCATCCGGATTGCCAGAACCTGCAAAGTTCTTCAAGAAAACACCAAAAGCACACAAAAGCGCGCGCGAAGAGCACCGTCGCGAGCACCGTCGTCTCCCAACTGCGATTTCTTTCTTCGTCGTTGCCGACAAGCCCCTTGAAAAGCACCGTCGTCGTTCATTCTTCGGTGCCGACTAGCGCCGTCGGCAGCACCGTCGTCGTGCGAAGAAAAAAAATGGAACTGGGTTGGATGAACACAGCTCCACTCGATGTGAAAACGGATGAACAGAAATTCTGCAATTCCCTTCATTAACTCTAATACCCTATCTACTCAGTGCTTTCTTTGAAGAAATCGAATTTCTTCTCAAAAACCCACTCTGAGAGAAGGTACACAAAGAGTGTTCTGCAATTTTCTTTGACAAATGCAAAAGGGAGACATGCATTTCTAAGCATACCTTCAAGTGCACAGGTTCATCTGGTTGGGGCCCAAGTTCAGACAATTGGCCCCTGTGAAGCATTGAGTGTTGCAAAATCTAAGTGTTAGGCTGAGTTCGACTTTCAGTCTAATAGAATTCATGCTTCATATAAGTGCAAGGAGTAAGAGTTCGAGAAAGGGGGGTTGAGGAGATGTCCTCAATGACATTATTAAGTCCTCAAAATAGGTAGACTACGAATAGATTATGAGACAAGAATTGGTAATCTTGACCAATGAAGCCATGAACTAATTGAGAAGTTTGCAATGAGTTTAGTCTCACTCATTTAAAGGCCAAGGTTAACCCAAGTCTCAGGAGATTCACAAGACAAGGTGAATGCCAAAACTCACCCAATGTGTGGCTTGCCAAGTGCATGTAGTCTAGGTGTTTTAACAAGGAACATGATCAGAGGCATGAACACGAAGGCACTAATGTGAATTCAGGTGTGAGAGATAGAGATGTGCATGTGCACACACATGCACACACATTGCATACAAACACAAGCAATTTACAATTTCCTATTGATTTACCTATTGCAGTGCAATACAATGACAAAGATCCATCTATCGAGGGCAATTGAGAAAACAGACTGCTGGCACAAACAAATCTCTATGCATCACGAACAGGACACTTCGCTCAAAGCAATGGAATTGGCATTCTCTGACTACTGTTTGCCAGGCAGATATCCTTGCAGTGAACTTGGTGGCAGTGATTGCAGTCACCAAATACCAACCCAGGTACTAGAAAAATGCAGAGTGCAGTGCCAGGATTTGTGCTGACGTGCCCACATTCAGTTTTCCCATTTGTTGCTATGATGATATGAATGAAATGAATTCCTGCTTCCTCAGTGCCATGTGTGACAAATTTCTTATCTGCCACATGCACAGGCATTCATCTGCCAGATATTTCTGCGCAAATATCAATCATTTGAGCATGGTGTCCACCAGCTACTACATGCATCTGCACCTTAACATTCACTTTAATCCAAGTGTGACCCAGGCACACCTGTTTCATTTCTCTGTCATCAATCACTTGCAATTTTCCAGGAGCAACATAGATGTTTGAAAGCAGCCAGTGACTTGTCACGTTTCCAGTGTCCAATCTGAGAGCTTGCTTTTGCAATGCATTGTCCCATCTCCATATCACCATCAATTCTGCAAACACTGGTAAGGCCATCCACACATAATACTTCATTCACAGCACATCATGTTAACTCTACACAAGTGCTTACACAAGTAAAGACCAGTGAAACCTTAAGCAGACATACATGCAGACATCCAACATACACAAACAGAAGTGCCCTGATGCATTCCGATATAGGGGAAAAGAGAAGAGTGAATTTTCTTACCATATGTAGCTAGTAAAGCTCCCAGATAAGGGTTAAACAATGGAGCCAAACTTGCATTGACAACAATAGCCTCTTTGTAGAGAGATCCACCATTAACATGGGTAACTCTCCTGATGCGAAATCATCAACCCATCATGACAGGATGTGTGTGCTCTCACCTGTCAGGTGATAACTGCACCCAGTCGGATGACTCCTGTCCACTTCATGTCATTACCAGTTAAATGCCTGAAAGTGCTGGGCCTGAACCATTGCATCATCTGCTTCTCTAAAACCCCCATCTTAAATTCATTGTCTTCCCCAGAGTCATCTGCAGCTTGCCAAAAAAATGCTCAAATGACATTGTCTTCTTCCTAATCTACAATTCCTGCATTTGACAGATTGATTCTCTGCTAGTTCCAAGACCAGTCAAAGCATTCTCATGCCCAACAGCAAACCCCCGGTTTCTACCTGTTGCCCCTCTTTCAAGCCACCCTCAGGGTCATAAAAAACTGCCCATAAGTTACGAGGCTCAAAGACTGCCATTCAGTCTTCAGGCTGCAAGTGACTGGACAGGGAATCCCTTATCTCCCCATATCTCTCCTTCCACTTATCCACCATGTGGGTTCATGAGCTCAGTCAAACATCCATCTCTGCGTGCATTAACATGAGCTGAGCAGCCTCAGCCTCTAGTTGATGCTATATGTACAAGTGCTGAATGCTCTGGAACCTCAAAATTCAAGTTAAAGCGCTCTAAAATCTACCCCTGATCTATCTCCAGATTTATATACCACTGTTTTGGCAACACCTAAAATGCCAGTTTCAGAAATTGCAGGGCAGTCTTGCACAACTAGCCTTGCCAGCTTGTTTGAGCCAAGCAGAGGGGCAAAGCCTGCATCTGTGATCCCTAGACACTGACATAAATGTAGTTCACACAAGTTTGATTTGGCTACAAAGGCCATGCCTAAATCACTTACTTCCTGGCACCGTGCCAACTGCAGTATTTCTAGTGATTCAGATGCACATATCACCTACATCACACCCAAAAATTTAAATGCATGAGATAATCCAGCAATCCTGAGAAATCTTTATTGTTGAAGCTCGTCTTAGAAGTTGCAGCAAACTGGGTTCCCATAACACCAAAGAAATAGACCAAAGGCAGAAACAAAAGAAGTTACCTGCATGCATGAGTCACTGAAGGAATAGGGGGCATCCAGAGTCAATCTGCGTAATAGGGGGCACCATTGAACCATGGCACTGACTCCTACCCCTGAAAATGATGCAAAGGAAGGGAAATCTCCATCTACACTGCAAATAGCAACTTCTTCCAGCTGCAAACAGTGTTCTGCTATGCTTTTTAGACTAGTGTCAGTCAGCTTGGCAGCCTCTCTTTGTCTTGCTGACATAGTATGGTTTGATGGGACCCGCAATGACAAATACTTCAACTGAGTGCATCTCATAGCTATCAACACCATGTCTTCATCACGAACTCCAATGCATGTGTCCAGGTGAAGCCGCACAAGAGCTTCAGAATGCATTAGCACCTGCACCATCACACTCCAGAAGACTCCAAATGGCAACAGAAAGCTACACAGTAATCATCTGCAAATGAGAATGTGAAGAGAGGCACGATTTGCTGTAGACAGCCTTATGTGGTTACTCTGTGATGGAAGCAAAGTCAGAATTTTAAGCCTGTGCAGAAACATAGATACATTGAACTCCCAAGCATTCATGCAACACCAAGCTCAATTTTGTTTATACCTGAGCCAAGCCCTGGCTAGGGTTTGCTAAACAGTTTTTTAGGCTGAGCACTCTCAGCTTCTTGCAGATAGGTTCATGTTGCTGACTGACATTGTCCTTGGCAACAAAAACTTCTGTGTAACGCTGAGTTGGATCCACCTCAAAATGGAATTCTTGCAATCCCCTCCAGCCATTCCCAAGCTTTCCGAGATCAGCCTCTCCTATTCCTTTACAGTGCTTGATGGACAGATGCTCCAACCTACCTTTCCTCCCTAACAATTCCAGCCACTCCATGCTCTTCACTTGCATGCAGCGTGTCAACTTCAGTGTGGTAATCCTCTGGCATCCAGACACCAGCGAGAGGAGACCTCGTCCTTTTGCAGACACAAAACAGAAGGTTGCAAAGACACAGTGTAACAGTTTCTCCACAAATAATACAGGAAGATAACCTAGATTAACATTTGACAAATCCTGCAGCATAATGTTTCCATGTGGATCGCAACACAAAGTAGCATTCTGTCAGCCACAAGATCCCATTGCATAAGTATGCTGACTCTCAAACATGTATAACTAGTACACGGCATCAATCCAAAGTTTGGCCTAATCATGATTGCATTGGGGAATGTTGAAGATCCAAACCCACTACAGGTGCCATAGAAAATATACATCATAGTCAGCCACAATAGGGGTGAAGTGTGGAAATCTAGGGCATTCTAAATCCTTCAGGAAGGATGCAGTAACTACATCAGGCTTAACAGGAGAGGACAAGTTTGCCACCTCCAAAAAGGAGGCAGAAGCTGAAAGAGTGAAAGAACCTCAAATGCAATGGTCAATTAGCTTCTTCACGTAGATGCCCAGTGCTCGCGGCCTAGAATCTCCATGGCATAGTTGCATGGTCAGATTAGAAAGATGGAGAACGTATGATGATAAAATTCTAGAAGGAAGTAGGTATCATGGTGTTCACTTCATACCTGTGACTCCCGGGATGAAATTGAGATGCAAAACTTCAAGGTTTGCGCCCAAATTGGCCAATTTTGCAAATCCTGGATCCCTTATGAAGCCACAGAAGTTAAGCGACAACTTGGTGAGAGAAGTGCACTCGGTTGCCAAGATAAAGAGGCCATCATCGCCGATCTGCTCGCCGTCCGACGAAAGCCAGCCGGAGTACGCAATTTCTACGCTGGATAGATGCGAGAATCGTTTACAAAGAGACAGAAGAGCCTGATGTGCAGGATGCAATCCGCAACCAACTTTCAAGTGACTACGGTGGATCCGATCCATTTCATAGAAACGCCTACAAACTACGGAAAACGAATTCCTATCCTTAACGGTTTCTACACGCGCAAGCACAGCCAACAAGACCTCATCCGGAAGAAGAAACATCCAACTATCTTCTTCTCCTATCTCTTCTTCCTCAACGTCACGTACAGCCGCGGCCATCAAGGCATGCTCTTTTACCTCAGACTGCTGCAGAATGGAAACTCCTCCTCCTCCTCCTATGTGCAACTGCTGAACATCCTCGAAGGCAGCAGCAATGGAAAAACTCTCCTCGTTCTCAGGCTGCTGCAGAATGGAATTTCCTACCTGTTGTTGCTCTTCTTCTTCATCTTGTTCTCCCTCCTGGTCGAAAACATTCGGCGCAGAAATGGAGGATTGTGCTACCTCCGCATCTGCTACAGTACTCTTCACCTCCTCCTCCTCCTCCTCCTCTTCCTCTTCTCCCTCGTCGCCGGCAACAACAACGCAAGCTTTCAACATGGTTTTCCTCTTGAGAAGAAGACAAACAAAGCAAAACAAAGCAATGCAAACCTCTTTTTTCTGTGTCACAGAAACACACCAAGCAAAGCATGAGAAATAATAATAATAATAATATTTTTTGATTTTTTAAATTTATTTATAGGTGTAAAATGCATGAGGGCATGTAATCATCAATACCATCATCCATGACATTTGCATTGATTTATTTTCAGTTTTTTTTCAAGTATTACTTGAGTTTTTGTGTTGCCATGCAAATCAAATTAATTAATTGATGAACAAAACTGAATTGATTTTGTGGAAAATTAAGTTTTATTTCAAAATTAAAGTCCAAATGAAATTGATTTTGTGAGAATTAAAATTTTATTTCAAAATAAAGTCCAAAATGAATTGATTTTGTGAAAAAAAAAAAAAAAAAAAAAAAAAATCTTTCAAAATAAAATCCGAACATCATGCTCTCCCATTAATTTTTTTTTTAAAGAAAACAAAAATAAGGCACATGCAAAGTGTGTTTGGTTGACTCTATATTTTTTATTTTTTATTTTTTTTCCCATGTGTAATGCAAAAATTCTAATAATAATATTGAATGACATTGCATCATGCAACTTGACTGAATTGAATTGATTTTTTTTTAAATAATATTATGTCAAGGTTTATGTATTTCAAGATATATGTGTAATTTTCAAAAAAAAAAGTTTATTTATAAGTTTTTTTAGTTTTAAAAATCACACATTACAATATTTAATGAATACTTTTGAAAGCTTTAAATATATTGGATATTTTTAAAAATTAATTCACATGTTCCAACGATATATTATCTACCTTATTATATTAAAAAATCTTATACTTTCAACACCAAATTAAATTATTATTTCTAAACATGAAAAATTACACACACATTACACTTGTTATGGCTTCTCTTAGTGTGATTGCACCTGTTTAAAAAAATTAACTTAAAAAAAAATTAAAATTAAAACACATTTCCATGCCTTTTTATTTAAGAATGAGATAAATATACTTCAATTTTGTCCCAATGACATTGAAATTATTATATATAAATTGTTTTTAATGTATATTACAACTTAATATTACAACTTAAAATAACTTAAAATATGTTCAAACACTTGCTAATACATTTTAGTGGTAACACCATGAGTAATGTCTACCATGTGGCATGCAATAGGTGTGAAACACTCATCAAAGGCAAGTAATCATCAATGCCATGATATATTTGTATTCTTTTTATTCTTTTTTAAATTGTAATTTACACTTTAGATGACATTAATTTATAACATATATAATAAATTCATATAACTTAAAAGCACATTCACACTTTTGGATACATTTAATTAGGAATGCCATGAATAAAACTACATGTGACATGAAATGTAGGTGTGAAATATATGAATGCTTATGCCATCATATTTTAGGGCTAGGGGAAAATCAAAAAAGACTCCCTAGTTTAGGGTCCTTGGACATGTTTGTACCCTCTCAATGTCTTGTCCTACGCCCTAGGCCATTCTTGTATTGGGTCCATAGCTACCTAGGGTTATTGGGAACACATGTTGGGCATGAATGTATGAAATTAATCCGTGTTTTTTTACATAACCATATATTACATCTAGAAAAACCATCCATGAAGGCATGGTATATTACGAATTTGGCCTAGGCTTGGGGTAGGCACCAAAATATTCTCTTGGCTTGGAGTCTCAAGGTAGGTCTTAAGTTGAGCCCCATGTCATCATGTCCAAGACCCCAAGTAGCCAAGGGTCATTTTGTGTGAGCCCCAAGCCACCATGTCCTAGATTGTGAATTGCTATGTCCCAATCCTAAGTAGCCAAGGATCATTCTATCTTAGGCCATGTGCTACCATGTCCTAAACTTCAAACCATATCGTATTGGCCCTTGGGTAACCTAAGGTCCATTCCATTTTGTCATGTGGGGCCAAACCACTATGTCTTGGCCCTTTGGCAACCGATGATTCTTTGTCATAGGCCTTAAGCCACCCTATCTTTGGGCCCAAGCAACCTAAGGTTCCTTTATCACAATCTTTCTTGGGTCTAGGCATCCTAGGGTCAACTATTGTCATGGGCCCAAGGCCACACTATTTCAACCACCAAGCCACTTCTTGTCATGGGTCTCAAGCTATTGGTTGCCATGGGGCTCAAGCAATTTCGGCCCTTGAACCACTTGTTTGGGGCCCCAAGCTACTTGTCTTGGTTGTCTTGGGCCTCCTGTTATCCAAATCTAAAAGTTAGAATGATAAATGTGACCAAGTACTACCAAGGCTTGTTTTTTTAGCTACAAAAGATATTTTCCTTGATAAATTTTTGTTGCTTCTCTACTAAGCTCTTGCATGTCATGTTTAATTACAACAACAATAGTCATACCAAGAACATCCACCAATCATATTCACAATTACATTGTCGCCACTCTTGTGATGAAGAAGAAGCTTGTGAGGAAACTTGTGTTGTAGGAGGAGGAAAATGAGATCCAATGATGTAAAGTAGGTTGATATTTTCATTTCAACTATCAAAGGTATGATTTACTTATTTATCATCCAAAGTTCATCTTCCCTCAATTGTGATCATTGCACATGTGTACACGGTCATATGACAAATTATTGTGCCAATTAGTCTTGTTCCTTTAATCACCTTTCATTTATAAAACACTTGCTTATGTTGTAATTCAATTTTTTAAAAAATTCCATGTTCTACTCTATCAGATAAAGTTTAAAGGTTGTCAAAAGGTGAACTTTGATAATATAAATGTGATGTAATTTGCAACAACAATTTTCTACCAATAAGAACTTTCTAATCATTATCACACCTAACATGGTAAACACGAAATGAAAATTTTCAATGCTTTGTTGATCACCTAAGTTCTTGGTGCAAGTTTCACTACATATTTTTATTTTGCAAGTCTTGGATTTATTAGCTCGAGACCCAATTTTCACTCAAATCAATAAAATACACCCTTACTTTCATCAATCAAACACAAAACATAGTATGATAATCTTGAGCTTATTGTTCATCCTCTGAACAATTTTCTTACTTGAAACAAATTTAATGTGAAAGTGCAACCAACAAGTGCACACTATAAATCTCTTTCCCATAAGAAGAAAACAAAAGCTATTGCACTAGGTTCTAATTGTGTTGAGGTTTGGACAAGAGTGATGACCACAAAATTATTCTTGAATTGCCACAAATGGGTAGCATCTACCAAAACCCCTAACCATTACTAACTTGAACAAGGTACATGTGGAAATGTTATAAGGTTGAATCTTTATTTTTAAATTTAGTTTTTTGACCTCATAATTTTGAATTTTCATGTTTTATAGTTTCCAATCCCCTTTGATTAATTTGCACCAATAGGTGTAAAGCTTGCCTACATACATCATAATCTTGTATTGGTTGCAATTCATCCATGTAAACACCTTTCTCCATGGCCAAGTGACAATACTAAGACAAATAATAATGTAAGACATAACAATCAAACACATGTTGTTGGGAATCTCTTCCAAAAACATAAGCTTTGTCACGAAGATAAGTAAGCTCTTTATGTAAGAAGGTTTGGTGTAGATTCACGAGATCAATGTCAATAGGGAATTCCAAATGATTATCAGCTTGTTAGAAATGCCAAGCAAGTAGCAAATGCCATAGATAGAAGCCACATGTGTACAAAACAATGTGTAATGTGCAAATGAATAGCTCACAACCATTGCCATAAGACGATGCACTTTACAACTCCAATTTGCATAAAAGCAACAACATTGGGATTAATTCACTAATTATGTTACAAGAAATCCAAGTATTTACTTGAATTCAAAATTTTACAAAATAGTTCCATCCTACATGTGGTAGAAGGTATTTCAAATAAGCACTACCACATTCTAGTCCCTTTTATAGTTGTAGATCTTACTAAAGCATCATTGTGCCATCTTTAGGATCAACTTCCTCAATTAGGTTAGTTTGATACCAATTTTTTTTTGCTATCAAACCATAATCCTTGCATCCTTCACTTTTATCATACTTCCATTTGCTTGCACAAAATGAACATAAGAAAAAAAAACATCATTGGTATGTTCATCAAAACTCCTTGTTTTTTTTTAGCTTCAAACTATATTGAAGTTGTTACTTCCTTTTCTCCAAAAAGCTCAAAAATCACATGTGATGGAGTAAATTTTGTAAGAATACATTTTATAAGTATAGCAAAAATGCATAATGCCCAAGGACTGAGAAGTTTGGGAAGAACGTACTCGCCCTAAGTGGAGCGTAGAGGCATTTACTTTCAAAACCTTGTCACTCCCAAGGTGTTATCTAGCAAAAAAAACAATGCAACTTTTCAAAATATGTATATGTATTTAGGCCAATATGGATAAATTGTGAACATTTTTGACATGTTGCTTGGCCTCAAGTTCTTAATAAAATAATGATTTTTCAAAGGGCAAGGATTTCTTGTTAAAGTTGTTTAAGCCAATAAGTTAGAACCAAATCTTCATTGTTCTATTGTTTCTCTTTGTTGTCATTAGAGAGAGGCAAAATAAAGATGGGACAAAGATGAAAATTGACAAAATGAAGAAGAGAATAAAATAGGGGAGAAACCAAATAAGGCTTTCTGAGGACCAATTTTTTTAATCTTAATTTATTTTAGCACAAAATTTCATTTATTGCGAGGTGTGTACATGAGGCCTAGTACAACCAAGACAAGTGGCTTGGGGGTTAAGATGACTTGAACTTTAGGAATTCAATGGCTAGAGACCCATGATAAGAAGCAACTTGGGGCCCAAGACAATTTGTTCTTGGGCCCATGACAATAATTTACCTTAGAAGATGTTTGTACTTGAAAAAGGGTGGTTTGAGGATTGTGATAAAGGGACGTTAGGTTGCTTGGGGCCCAAGACAAAGTGGCCCAAAGCTTATGACAAATAATTGTTGGTTATTGAAGGGTCAATGCACAAGAAAAATCCAAAGTGGGGATCAAATTGGTATCACATTAATGTTTTCAAATTCCATTGTTTGATGAATATGAAATGAAAATGATATTATAAATATGTACAAAATCAATTCAAATGCACATGTTTTGATAATGACATTTTGTATTCATTTTTAGAATGATGATGAAACATCTTGTACCTTGAAACATTATAAAAAAAGGGTTTTGCAATTGGGCTTGTAAATGCATTTAAAATTTTGTCATAACCATTTAAAACTCAATGTTAAAACACATTATTAGTTGCATCAAACAAGTTGCACTAGTTGCAATGGACATGATGTGACACATATGATGTTTCACATCATCATATGTGATGAATGAAACACATACAACTGAGCGCACCTGTTTTGCAATTAGAGTGTCAAAATGTATAATTCTTTGCCAAATGTTTTTTGCAAGACATTGAAAATTGTGTCCTATGGCAAATTCATTGATGTTCATTCATTCAACATGGACGAAATAATTCAATTAACATGGACCTACTCTGCAACTAATATTAGATCATTTTGCAACTAAATTTTAGATTATTGGGTCCAAAACAATCATATGATAGCCAAAATTAATATTATAGTGTGATTGTTAAAATTGGTGTAAATATTTTTTTGCAATATTTGTGTTAGTGTGTTGAAATTGTGGTAGTTTGGTTGTTAGTAATGTCCCTAATTTGCAACTGCGTGACGAGTTCTTTTTGTAATAATGTCATTCAACTAAATGAATATATAATTATTATTTTGTGACCATAAAGGATACCAATGATGCCATATTGTAACTGCTAATAATATGCATAATAATGTAATATAATCAATTGCATTCTACATATTTTCACTTGTAAATGTGACAAAAGGTGTCCTTGTTCATCAAATGATTTCATTGGATTTTGAGTGAATTCATCAATTATAGTGAAGGGACCTAATGGAGATGCAATGAAATAACTAGCTTAGTGAATAAGGACTCGTGAACTACACCCACATTTTGTAGTAGTGATTACATGATATTACTTTCCAACTAAAGTAGTGGATGTAATGTTAACTTGCAATTAACAAACATGGTGGTGAAGCAACTGATCCCATGTTGCAACTAACACAAGGTACATCAAATATTATAACACACACTAGCAAACACCCATCTGAAAACCCTACAATGCTCACCATCCATCTTGAAAATACATTAGACATTAGGAGAGAAATTTTTCCTAACAACATTGTCAATGTGATCGTATACAATAGAGATCACTCTCATATCTAGCGTTTGGTTTTGAATTATCTTATTTCCTGTAGCACTTGCAAGCCTTGTTGTTGCAATCCAAATGCATCTTAAGCTATGCATCTTTACATAATATAAGGTTTTCTACAGCATGTTAGAGGCATTCACATTGTGTAAGGGTGCACTCTCTCCCTCCTTCCCTCCCATTTCCTACTTGGTTGTTCATGCACACTTAGGCCATTCATGCCCAGTTGTTATGTTGAGGTCATTAGATCATCATTGGAACCCTACCATACTAGATCTCGGAACCACATAAGATTTGCTCACAGGCTAGTAGTTGTAGTGCATATTGAATTTTGTTTACCTTGGGTAGATATTTTGCTTGTGGTGTAGTTGTTTCAGACTTAAGGCTCTGCAAGGAAAATGGGCACCAGATCTCAGTTAGTGACAAAATCTGTGACTACATCCTCCTCATCAGAGAGCTTTGATACCAATATTCATGTGAAGGAAGGTATTTGTGGGCTCCCAAATGCACTGTGATCTGAACAGATTATACTTCAATTGTTGCCATTTCCTTTGTGAGATTGTTCCACTCACGGGTTTACATCAATTTAGGAAACCTCAAATATGCCTACAACTATTTGGGGTTTGATCATCTAGGTTCCTGACAAGAAAACAATCAAGTTGGAGTTGTCTAACTCGCAAGCTCTGCTATTGGGTTGGCTCTTCATTTCTTATTTGCCAATACTAAAATGTAGCCATGTGCACTGATCTGTGGTATTAGGAAATGAAGCACATGTAAGGGTGCTGTTAACAATCCTGCATGACAACAAAGCCTTTCGTAACCCCTTTTGTCATCATAATGAATAATGGGGCAGTAAGCTGACATCACTGAAGAAAGGTGGTCTGAACTTTCAACCCAAAGTTTCAAAGGTTGAAGGTCACCTGTTTTGTTGCAAGAAACCATTGTGCATTTGGAGAAGTCCTATGGTTTATCTGAGTCAGAAGAGCTTCAAGTCCCCAAGTGCATAATTCTGTAATGTCACCTATGAAAAAGGTATTAGCAAATGGTTGCAACATCTTTAAGTTCTTGACTATCATGTGTGCATTTTACAACCTATATTGATAAACAAAGGTAAGTGTCCCTTATGATGTTCACAACATTCTAGAGGGCTCCTGGAGGCATACCTTCAAGTATCTCATGCTTGTCATGTGCAAGTCATCTTGTCACCTAGGAGACTAATACACACCATCATATCAGTCATCCCACTCAAACAAGATGGGGTTGCATACCAAACCTTGCAGGAAAAGGAAGTCAATTGCTTTATTTTTGCTTAATGTTGCAACACCTGGCACCAGCAGTGTCCTTCATTTTGTGAGGGAAATTTGCTGCCATCATGATGCTCTTTTGAGAACAAAACATATTTGACAAGCTCATTGGCAAAGGATGGACTCAAAGTCACTACAGTTCCAAAGGTTCAAAATATCTTCGGTCAATAAGGTAGGCCCCAATTACAAAGCGTACTGCCCATACATCCTTGGGCCTTCTATCAATAATCCTGCAGGGACAACAAATCTGATCAGAACACTACTGCCCGTTAGGAATTTTCTTTGTGCAAGAGAACACACTGTGCCTTGGCAAATCAATTTGCACTCTAGAAACTCAGCAGTGTTCTCGCTGCAGGGAAACAGAAACCGCACTCATAGATATTGGGAAAAAAGTACCTGCCAGCATCTCCAGGCTTTATCGTGCCTGTATTGGGTCGCATCATAGGCATTGGCTCTGCTGTTTTGAGCATTGGTGGTGCTTCTATGATTACAACAGGGCTCCCTACTTCCAAAGTTTCCTTGATTTTCATCCCACCTAGCTTTGTCTCTACTGCATCTCTCTGTGTCTCCAATCTCTTTGACCAGTGGACAGAATTGGACACTGTCTGAACTGTCTGCCCATCTCTTGCATCAGCTCCTTCAAGGGATTCTATCCCAGAAGAATTGTCTGATGCATTCTGCTCTTGTCTCTGTTGAGATGTCTTCACATCTCCTGCCATATCATCAGGAGCCAATGCCCTAACCTGCATCAATATGCCTAATCTTTTAGTAGCAAGCTGTAAGAAAAATGTAAAACTCAACTGTTGCATCCAGTTCAACAACTTGGATTCTACAGAATTCTTGCTTAATTCTGCTTATTAGGTATGAAGTCAACACCATTCCCCTTTCTACACACTTATTTTCTTGCCAATGAACTTGCTCCAAGAATTGCAAACTTTGCAACCACCATTGGCTACGAAAGACTTGATTTAAAGACTTTGGCATGAACATTTTTGCATGACCCTGATGTAAGTGCATCTCTTCTCAGCTCTGCAAGTTCTTGCAATAAAAAGGATCACATATGATCTGCGAATACCACATGATGATCATCTCGTGACTGCTGAACAAATTGAGAGATCATAAACCTGACAGGGGACTGAATCAAGCAAAGATATTCACGCTGCTGCTATAATGATGCACGATGTTCATGGAACTGAAAACCGTGCATTTTCTGAGCTCGCAAGCTTATCCCTAGTTTCTCTGGGTTAAGGTCTTCAGCGCACTCTGCGCTTGCAATCCAATCCGATCTAAAGAAGCAATAAACGGGACGAAATCGAAAACAAAATTGTCAATGGGACGTAACCTTTGGATGTCACCTGGATAATCCTCCTGGCGGTAAGCTTCATTAGCCCGTCCGAATGCGAGAGTCGTCTCTCTTTCAAGCGCCTCTCCAGCTGGAGAGAAAACGATAGACAAGATGTGCGCTGAGGCCGAACATGTCTCTTCTTCGGGATTGCAGAATTCAGGCACAAACATGTGCTGGCGCACTGGCGGTACAAGGCGACGTTTGCCATCTCTTCTAAGCTACAGGAACGAAGCAATCTTTGGCTGGTATAACCCCTAGGAGCCACAAAGAAAACAAATAACGAGAGAGAGAGAGAGAGAGAGAGGAACGAAAACAAACTGTAGGCACTAGGAGGAGCACCAACGAGCAACAGACACATCAATACTGGCACAAGAGCGAAAAGAAACTGCAGGCACTATCGGAGCAGCACCAGCGAGCAACAGATACATCAATACTACTGGCACAAGAGAGAAACGAAATCACAGACAGTGGTAGTCTAGGAACAGATAGGTACATCAACAGAAGAGACACAAAAGCTTAGCATGATGAGCATACAAGCGTACACGCACTTCCACACAACAGCTCTTCATCTCCAAACATCTCCTTGTCTCCAGCTCTTTCTTATCCCGTAGATATTGCGCCTTTCTTGCTTTCATGGTGCAACATATCTGTGGTGGAAACAATTGTAGCCAAGATGAACTGCGAAGTTGCTTAAGCATCTTATCTGGAGAATAGGCATCAGGAACGGGTGAGCTTTTTCAGGATACGAAAGATGCATAGAAGAAACCAGCTCGAAAAGGAAGAAAACAACAGCACTGCAATTGAGCCATGGAGAAGACAGACAGACAGACAGAACAGACAGTGAAATTTGTGTCCTGCTGATTTCTCCGATTTGGCTTTGTTATGTGAGTGGGAGAAAGCCATTGCTGTTGTCGATGCCTGAGCTTTCTTGAGAGCAATTGCTGTAAAATTCTTTACTCTATGCATGATCAATACAAATAGAATCCCTCTCATTGCATTGCATCTTGTATTGTGAACACTGGTGCGTGATTATGATGAAGGTGTGCTTCTGAAAGCTTCGTATGTATGTTTCTTCACAAGCTGCATTCAATAGATGTGCCAGAAACAGAGACTTTGTTGTGGCCCGAGAAGGAAACCTATGACAACAGTTACAACACCTTTGAACACCCTGAATAAGGTGAGCTTTACTACTCCGTCTTATACACCAAACAAAAGGCACTTTGCTAAGCCAGATCTTCTTTGGAATTTCGTTCATTCTTCAAGAGTTTCCAGCAACTGCAACAACGACAATGCTTGTCAAAAGACTATGGAAAAGACAAGTAGGCAATTGATGTGAATTGCTGGCTAGAATGAAGCTTCCAACCTTCCACAGTAGATGCTAACATCCCTCACATGATGTTCAATGTAAGAGGGAGAAAGACAGCAAAATAGTAAAGGATCTGAATGACACAAGGCAGGAGATTCAAGTTTTGACACTGTCTCAGAAAAGTAGAAACCAGAAAGCACTGAAGGGCCAACAGAACATATCAGAGTCTCTACTTTGATACTTGACAAATAGAGCTCATATGGAGTGATTTGCTTCAACCACCACCAACAGTGAGAGAGAAGGTTTGAACTTTGAGATGCACTTCAAAGCAGATTCACAGTTCTCAACAAAAGATCACATCTTTGGCAAAGACATCATAGCTGCCACACCATTTGAGCTTCACAACATGAATGGTATCATTTGATCAGAATCATATCCGGCAAAGACATCATACCTGCTGCACAACTTGAGCTCCACAACATGAATGGTATCATTCACTCAGAGTCATATTCGGCAGTTTTCTTGTCTAATTGAGGAAGCATGCTAGTAACTTCGGAGTGTTAGAATAATGTTTTGAAGCTTTTGAGGCAATGGAGGAAGAAAGGTGCAAGATGCAAGGTCGTGAGAGGAGAGGATCTGCAGGATGACTAGCTGAGCACATAGTTAAGCACTTCACAGGGATGGTCACATCGTCAGGTCCAGGTTCCAGTAGGAGCCTGGTTTCACAATTGGGTTTAGGTTTGGAAGGAGATGGTACTTGGGGTACCTTGAAGCAAACCAAAAATCAGACCAAGAACCTGCCAACACAGGTTTCAAGTTTCAATCCCATCACGCATGGGTGACCAACTACAATGCAAGTATATGTGTCAACCTACAGACTATCTCTATGGAAGAAAAACAAGGTCCAAAGAACCGATTTTCGTGTTCTATGTTTGGGATGAAACTGCCAAGCAAGAAAAGCAAGAACAAAGTGCTTATTCTATCAAAGTAGGATAATTAGATCTCTTGAGAGCAGTCATCCTCCAAATTGAAGTTGCACCTCTCAACATATCCTGGGCTAAAAGAACTGATAGCTAATGGATACACAGAATTCCCAGCTCATAACAATCACAAAAGCCCGATCATATGTATCACAAAAACTTGCATCTGACATGAAAACATTACCATTTCTGAATGCAGAGAATTGAGGAGAAGGTGCTGAAGGCACTGGTGAAGGCCCCAAATGTTAAGGGTTTGGTGCCAACCACCAAAGAAACCAGTTGCTATTTGACTTCCAAATACAGAGCTCCCTGTCTGCCCACCAAATGGTGTTGCAATACTTCCAAATGGCTGTGGACCAATTGGGTTGTTTGCTGGGATCCCCACTGGATTCATGTTCGTCCCAAAACGATTCAAGGAGATAGTTGTGCCACAAAATGTGTGCTAGTTGAAGATGGATGCCCTGAAGGCCATGACACATAGTAGTAACACAAAGATGAGGACATAAGGGCTAAACTTTTACACACCTACTACACTAGTGCTGCAAGATAATTGTTAGAAGCATGAGCACAAGAGAAGGAATCATGAGTCACAGAGCATGATATACTACACATCAGTTCAGCTCCTCTTCCTACTTTCACTAACCTGGTTAAAAACAGAACAAGTTTTTAATACCATGGAATTCATCACATACGCACCTCCAAATGCAAGCATGACATGGATCTACAACCCCATCCTTAAAGTTCAGTGATTACATAAAGGCTACCTAGGGATCAACCTGGGCTACATGATATCTAAGGACTATTTAAAAGAGTTAACATAGGGATTACATAGGGATTACATAGGGATTATGAATGAACCCTAAGTAGTTGCTTAGGTAGATCTATAGGTAGTTCCTAGGTAACCATTTAAATTAGTCCCTAAGTAGTCTCCTATGTAGTAGGCCCCATGTAACCCCAATTTTTAGTTATGAAGTAGTCTTAAGTAACCTTCTAAATAATCTTTAGGTAAAGTTTGTTAGGTAGACCTATGTAAACCCCTTTTTGCACTATGAATTAGCTTTAACAATTAAAGAAATATAGAAACAATTGTATTTGAGGCCCTATTTGGAAAACATTTGATTTAATGGTATCCAAATTTGGGCACCACATTTTTATTTTTTTATTTTTTTTCCTGTGATACATGGCAAGTATGGCAAATTCAAAATTTTCAAAAATTTAAAAATAAAAACTAATTATATATATGTATATTATTATTATTTTTTGAAAATAAATATTTATTCGGTTTTGTCAATGTGGAAACTGACCCTATGCAGGGAATAATAAATAATGCAAGGATTATTCGGACCCGCATTATGAGGAATGTTCACCAAGTGTTGTTACAAATTGCTAACTGTCAGTTTCACTTTTTGCGAACTTTATGGATTTAAATCTTATTTTTAACTATTTATTTATTTATTTTTGGTGGCAACATTTTATTTTTGAGTTGGTGAAATCTCATCAAAAATTAAAAACTCCAAAATGGAGTGATGGTTTTGGAGGTTTTTATATCAACAAAAAATTGAGTAAAACAAAATTATTAAAAAAAGCTCCAGATTTCTGGTATTTTGCCCATTTTTAGTGTGTAACAAAAACATATAGACAGATGATTAAAGATTGCTCTTCGTATGTGGTTTCTAGCAATTTCATTGGCCATAATAACAATATTTTCCTCACACTTTTAAAATAAAAAAATAAAAAAAACAGAAAGCCTATTCAACACCCCCTCTGTATATTATTGTTATTATTATTATATTAGTAACAAGATAACCCTTGTCTAACCCTGGTCTAACCCTGGTCTGTATTCACAACGGTTACCTAACTGACTGGTAACTGTGAGTTCACTTTTGGGGGAACTTTATGGAACATTTCCTATTTTAGCTGTTGTTGCTTCGAACTCGCCGTCAGGGGCCAAAGTCAGTACACGAGAAAGCAAAGCAAAGCAAGCAGTGTTCTTGTGTGTGTGTGTGTGTGTGTTCTTGCGTTTGCGTGTTCTTGTGCATGTGTGGTGCGTGTTTTGGGGGGGTGAAAATGGAGGAGAATAGGTGCAAGGTTGTGGTGGTTGGAGGAGGATTGGCAGGATTAGCAGCGGCGAGAATGTTATCAGGTTACAGGGGACTTGAAGATGTGGTGGTATTGGAAGCTGATTCGTCTTTAGGTGGTCGTATCAAACACATCACTGGGCTTGCTCCTTGGCCTGTAGAGGTATGAAATTCCTCCGGGCTTGATTTGTTCTCCTTTCTTTTCTTTTCTTTTTTGTTCGTTCCTTGAATTTTCCCCTCCCCCCTCCCTGCACAAATGAGTTTGTCCCCTTCCTCTTCCTCCCTGTTTTAAGTCTTTATGTGCTGCTTTGTGGGGGATGGATTATTGCTGCCTTTGAAGAAATGGGATTGGTTTTGGGCTTTGAAATATATCCAGGTGCATGCTTGCTTGTTTGTGTTTTTGAAGACTAAAAAAAAAGAAGGCAAGCATGTAAGGGAAAGCATTTTGCAATCTAAAAGAGAACAAACATAATAGTTTCTACTGTTAATTTATTTTTTCCTGTGTTGCTGTTTGTGTGTTTCTCTTCTCTTTTCCTCCTTTTTCACAACTGCAAATGCCTCTTGCCTGCATTGTGAAATTCTTTCTGATTTTTGTGGTTTGTAGGTAGGGCCAGAGTTTTTGCACGGTAGGAAGCACTCATCAGTGAGAAGAATTGCAGAAGAGATGGGCTGTCAGATTCGCGAGCTCCCCTATCATATCCTCCTCTGCATTCTTCATTCCCTGATCACAATCTCAAAATTTGGTGGAGGGATCAACATTTTCAACTCAAACTTTTTATCCTAACCAAAACCATAGTCTCAAAATACTATTGTGGCCTCACGGAAGCAGATAGATTGCTGTGAAAGTACAAACTGGAGATCATGTTTTTAATTTTGTTGTCAGGAATGGTTTGATGCCTTGACCAGGAATGCACCAGATCGCTACTACTTAGGCCATGAGGGAAGGATGGTGAGCAGCAGTGAGGCCGATGAGCACACAGACATTCTGCATGTCCATCAAATTTTTGAGAGACTTGCAGAGGAGGATCCTGAAGTGCCAGACATGTCAATGGCTGAGTATCTTCATTGCAAAGGGGTAAATCGTGTTGTTACACAGCTTGCTCAATGTAAGGTCTCAAACCCTCATGCATTCTGTCTTTAAGAGATGGTGGATTTTGTCATGCATTGTGTGTTGGAGGTGGTTTGTTGTCTCCTCTGCTGACTGAAGGAGAATGTTGAATCTGGTAGAACAGCTTTTTATGCAAATGATTTTGGATGCTCATTGGAGCAGCTGGGCTTGCGAGAGTGCATTGAAGAGGCACGACAATGGATCTATGGGGACACCTATCTTATCCTTGACCGCCCCCTCTCATCTATAATTGACTATCTTTCACAAGGCTTACAGGTGCTCAACATACTCCTCTTTGAACATATTGTTTTTCAAAACATCCACAGAGACAAGATAAAAGCTTTTGAGCATGTTGCAGAAAACTAATATCGAACATAAGACGGTTCATTGGTCTGGAACTTTTGCATTTATGCAGGTGCACTTAAACTGGCCTGTGGTGAGGGTAGAGTACACAGAAGACAAAGGTGTAAGGTTATGGAGCCAAGATGGTTCCACCATATGTGCAGACTACCTTATCTTGACAGTGCCCATGGTAAACCTTAACCTTCAAACCATCCCACTCTTGTCTATGTGATTTGATAAGAATTGCATGAAGATGGTTTCAGTTGTTTCTGACCTGGACTTGTTTTTGGTGTGTTGGCATGTAGAAAATTTTGCAAGAATGTATTGTTGAGTTTGATCCCCCCCTCCCTCCATCAAAGCTTAAATCTATACAGTCTATTGGCATGCGTAATGCTCTCAAGGTTCTTCGTTTGCACTTCATTCCTCTGGGATGTGGATCTTGTAGTGTACATGGCGTTGGATTTTTTGCTTGGATATCTATTTGGCACCATCAAAACAACATGGATTATTTTTCTGATTTCTGAAGTTCCACAGATAGCCATTCTCATTGAAAGTCTTGCTTTTAGATGTTTCATGGGGCTTTAGTATTGACCCACACTCTGTTGAATGGGTGCACCACGTTGATGTGAGATCACCAAGTTCCAAGATGTTTTGATATGCTGTAATGTGTCCAATGTTGGGGAGTCCACCAGGAGACAACTGGCTAGTGTGTTTTGGAGATAATGCAAGGTGAGTTATTTTGCCTCTGAAGTTTTTTGGCTTTTGGGGTATGGCAGGTTATAATGGCATTTTCTGAGTCCTTTTGGCCTGAGGATTTGTTTGATGTGATTTGCACCGACTGTTTCTTGCCAGAAATATGGGTGACCCAGTATCCTGGTGTAGCAAATGAAGCAGGCAAAAGAACAGCTTTGGGCCAGTTTGTGGTGGTTGGATTCATGGCAGGGGAGCTAGCAGTGGCAGCCTCTCAGCTCTCAGATGGGGACATTCTGCTACAAGCCTTGTCTCAATTGGATTCAATGTTTGGAACTAAAAATGGTAGCACAACTCTGAATGCAGAACCATGCTCCAAACCAAGTTGTACGTTTCAGGATACAACAGATACCATGAACTCAGATTCCCAGGTTTTGGAACCCGATGGAGAGATGATGGATCCTTTCCCTGGTGTGGCTGAAATGCCACATAAACTCATCACCAGGAGTGAACTTCATCACTGGGAAATGGCTTCTTGGGATTGGAAATTGAAACCTGCATCAACTTCATTTCAAGGGGGCTATGTAATGAATTGGGAACTTCAAGAATATGTGAGAGGTGGATACACACACCCTTCGCTTCATGCACATGGTGCCAGGAGCACTCTAGCAGAGCCTCTTTTAGGAAGAGTTTTTTTTGCAGGTGAGGCAACACATCCAGGGGTCAACCCTTGTCTGCAAGCAGCTTTTGATACTGGTCAGCGGGCAGCCAGTGAGATTATTGCCCTGGCAAACCCCAGTAGGTTGTAAGGTCCATAGCTGTCTAACTTACATTGGTCAATCTCACATGCTTGTAGGACATTTGTTTTAGTCATGATTTACATTCTCAGATTCATGTTGTGAGAAGTTTCAGCTGTGATTTATAATTGCAGATTTTTCTTACACAAGCTGCAAAAATTTTGTTGTCATTTACAGTCTCAGATTCTTAAAGTGAGAAGCTTAAGATGCAAAAAACAGACAGAAATTTTCAAGATATCATTTACCTTCGGAGTCTTATGCTGCCCTTCTGTGGGTTTGTAACTGGCTGTCCAGTGTCTAGATCATCATAGAAAGAGGCACCATTGTTTTTTTTTTCCCCCAAGTGGGGGACACAAACTCCAGTACTTGTAGCAGATGGTTTGTTCTACTCCAATTTGACTTCTCTTCCTATCAATGGCACTTAATTCTGGCTGAAACTGCACTTGAGATTGGTCTCTTACAGAGGAAGTCACTTGTATTTCTAGGTATGTTTGCTGTCCTAATGTACTCTCTTAAATTCCCACTGAAATTTTCCACAACAAACCTGTTTGATCTATAATAGATTGCTGCAAGACTGCCAATTTGCACAACTCTAGTATGTGTTCTCAATTCTTAAATGGTACCTGACAGTGGGAAGCATACACAGATAGTGGAAGAGGGGGTCTTTACCAGATACACTTTGTGCTGCTGATCCAGTAGATTCAGATTTCAACCAGAATTTTTTTTTTGACATTCCTATTTGTAGGAAAGCTTTGCAGGACAGGAGATCAGAACACTTTGCAAGACAGTCATAGATAGAGAGAGAGAGAGAGAGAGAGAGAGAGAGATCAGTGAGTTCTGTTGATAGTTCCATCACAGCAACCATCAGTAGCTGATGACCTTTCCCTTCGAATGCTTCTCCTATCGAATCTGAACAACCCCATCCACAACTTGTATACCCACAACATGCTCCCGAACAATGCAAACACAATCTTGAATGTCCAACAGCAAACTAGCCATTGTGGGATTACTGCATCATTGTCAGCTCTGCCTCCTATATAAAAGCATCCAATCTCCCATGCCAAGAGTGGGCCAATTACTCCCCTGACAAAAGTGAAAACCAGTGTGAAGCAAGGAGATAAGAAGGTATAGACACACCTGGCCATGGAAGAGCCTTCACGAGCTAAGCGTGCCAATGTCCAGACATTCTGTAGGGGACTGGTACACTCTCCAAGAGCCAACAGACACATGACTGATGCAGCTCCATGGCTGGCATAGTAGCGGCATGAAATCAGGTAGGTCACGGTAGCAAGATGGTGTGCAACAAACAGAAAATCCTCGTGTGATTCCCCCACAAAAACATAAGTGAGCAGATCCATCAGAAAGTATGAAATTGAGAAGTCCATGATGTCATTTTGATGTGGTGTATTGTGTCCATCAAATTGCCAATCTGTGTACAATACATCCATGCCTGCCAAGTAACTTGCAACCAAGCCATGCAACAGTGACATGCCACAATTTGCTGCATCCTTTCGATGTCGTCCCTTCCAATCCTTGAAGATGATCCTGTACCCGAAGCTATACACTGCAGCAAACAAGCAGAGTGACCAGAACAACACCTCATTTGCAGAGAATGGCATTGCCACCGGTTCTGACCACCTTAGACTGTAATAATTGCTCTTACAATTCCCTCTGCCTTGGTACGTCTTCCATCTGGTAGCGAGAGAGAGAGAGAGAGAGAGATCCACAGACAATTAGCACATGAGAAAGCACTAGCTTGAAAGAAGGTCTACAACAACAGCAAAGATCCTCCTAGTCCTCCTCTTTTTTGGTTTGCAAAATCAGGAATGTGCAAAGCTACAAAGCAAAGTTTGCTGAAGAAAACCAATTGAAATGAAGGAGATAGGAGGAGAGAAGAATAGCGAGAGGAATAAGACAAGAATTGCTTCGAGGAGCAGCTCCGATAATGCTATTGTGAGAGAGATGTCATCCGCATGGCGACAACTTGTAACCGTTTCCGCAACTCTGGAGCTCGTCCATGGCTGTAACCGATGCTTGCTTGCTTGCTCGCTCGCTCACACATCCACCCACCCACCGCAGACAGCAACGACACCAAACAGACCGACTGACTACAACTCTCGCACTTTCTAAGCAATCAGATGGCTTAGTCCGTTTCCAAAGCTCCAAGCTTGCACGAACTCGTTTCTTGGATTTGGTGCAATCTTTGATCCAAAAATGGGAAGCAAGAGCCCGGATGACAAGGATGACGGTCTTCTTGACAAGACCGTCCGGCGAGGTCACAGACGATCCAGTTGGGCAGTAAGCAAAACCTCCTTGTTTTTTTTCTTCCTCTTCCTTGCTGCATTCTTCATGCTTGCTGCTGCAATGTGAAGAAATTCCTCGAGATTTGCGGTTTCTCGCTTGTTGTTGTTGTCGTCGTTGATGTGATGTTTGGGGGGGGGGGGGCATATGCAATGCAATGCAATGCCATGCAATGCAGCAATCGTATCACATAGAGCCTCAAGACAAAGTGAATGAAGCAGTAAGCAAGATTCAACTCTCCATGCGGGGTGCAATTCTGGACCCCAAGAATGCAGTCATTGGGGGACCACCTCCTCGTCAAGTAAGCCAGCCATCTCCTTCCCCAAGAATTGCAGCACACAGAGGAAGGAGGGAGGGTGAAGAAGATCCATTTCTAACTGACAAAACAAAAAGAAAAAAGCCATGTCTGTCTGCTGCAATCTGTGGTGTTCTGTTCCTACTGTTGTAGCCAGATCGGAAGGAGATGGGTTTAAGTGCTCAAGCCCTGGTGGAGCTCCAGCGAGCATTCCAGGCAGTTGAAGAGACAGATGGAGGACAGCTTGATCAGGTGAGCTTCTTTTGTGTTTTTCCTCTTTGTACTTTTTGTCTGTTTTCTTGCTTGCTTGCTTGCACAACTAGTGCTTTGTGATGATCTGTGCATGTGCAGTGTTGTCTTGTTTCTTCTTCATCTTGCAATTGTGGCTTTGGAAGACAATAATGCAGAAAACAAATGCGGTCTGTGCACTCAATCACCCTCATTTGCTTGCAATTTGGGTGCTGCTTCCTGTGGCAGAAAGGATTCATTGCCGCTTGTATGCAAATCAAATCTCTTACGGATGCCATGAGGTTGGTGACTCTCTCTCTCTCTCTCTCTCTCTCTCTCTCTCTCTCTCTCTCTCTCTCTCTCAGTTGTTGACCTTAATCATGCTAGTCAAATGGTATAAATTATCGGAGGAGCTTGGATTCATGGAGACCTGAAAATCCCACATCTTGCTCATCCTGCGGTACCAACAACAAGAAGATCTGCTTTATTCTTTCTTTCATAGTTGTTGATGTTTATCATACTTTTCAAATGGTGTCAATTATTGAAGGAGACTGGATTCAAAGGTTTCAGTCATGCAGCTATCTACCTGTAATGCATTGTGATGCAGTCTTCTCTTTCATTGTGAGGGGAAAAATGCTGACGGAGAGAGAGGAGGGAACAGTAACGAACTCTGGAACATCATCAGCTTCTTCTTCTTCATTTTCTTTTTCTTTTGAAGTGAACTGTTTTTTATTTACAGCTCTGATGGCGCAGTCTGACACAGATGGAGCATCTCTTCATGAAGATTGACTCGAACAGCTCTGGAGCTATTGGCTTTGATGATTTCACAAGCTACATACTTCTGCAACAGGTTTGTCCTCAGTGGAGGTCACTCTTTGTATATATGAGGTACTCCTTTATGTGTTTGGACTCTGGAGGGTAAGTTTTTGCTTCCTAATTATGAAGGTGATCATTATCAAAAAATGTTGCATTGTGGTGGTGGTGGTGGTGGTAATAAATCATAGCTAGCAAAGGAGGAAGAACCTGCAGCTGAGCACACGACCTTCATCAAAGTGACAACTTTTGGAAGCAAGAAATTTGGGAGATGTGAGTTTGAGGACTCAGAATCTGAAAGATCTGATGATGAAGAGAGATCGGCAGATGATGACATTATGTTCAGACCTGCAAACAGAGTTGAAGCAGGCCTTGATACAGTTGGGCGGCCATCAAATATCATAGAAAAGGTCAGGATGCAAGAGCTTCGTGTCTGTTAATCCAAAGTCGCCCCCCCCCCCATCATGATGAAAACATGATAGACTTATCTACACCCAACCTTGTTGGGAGCTGATGAAGTCAGTGGGTAGTCATGGCAACTTGTCACTGCATTCTTTGTGGTGAAGAAGGTGATCATCTGACACTTTGTGAGCAACTCTCATAAGGGTATGACTGCACTCATTGTCATGTTACCTTCAAATTTGTGGAGGCTTTCTCTGCAATTTCATAGATATGTTTTCACAACTAAGTTGTGCTGTGAGGACTACTGAGAATTCTTGAACTTTTGGCTACACAGATTCTGCTTCTCGAACCCCTCAATGTTTATGTGACAGCAACTCAAGAAGGAATGCTCAAACTTTGGTCTGCTGACAGTTTAAAGCCTACACGTCAGGTTGAGAATGGCGATGGGGGTATGTTCAAAACCAAGGCTCCAGGATGTCAGTCCCCAGTGAGGCTCCTAAAGTTGGAGGAGACTTTTCTGGTCTTATCTCTTTCATTGTTTTGCACATTGCATTTCTGAATTTGGTGCCATGAAGCTTACGATCACCATTAAATTTAGTGAAGGGACACACACACAAGAGGACATGTAAGAACATGTAAGAGAAGTGAGGAGCAGATTATGGATGTTGTGCAATTTCAATCTTTCTTGACATGCTCGTCTCACAGACAGAATTTGGTATAATGTTGCTTTGCAGCTTGGATCACAGATATGGTAGTGATGGCACAGCAACCCCTGGCAGTTTTTGCTATGGATAGGAGGTAATGTCTGTCCATTCCTCCCTCAGGGTTCTTAGTCTATTTTTCCCTCATGCTCTCCTTGCTAACTGCTGTCTTTCCATATGTGTAGTTGCATGTTGAACTCCTTTCCTACAATCTACTACCCCACCTGTTGTACCAATTGTCTTCATCCAAATTCCAACCCCTGACAAAACTGTATGTGATTTCAGACATGCCAGTGATAGCTAGCATAAGAATTTTATGGAAGGAATTTTTTTTACTCATGTTGGCTGTGGCAGTGTTACATTTTATGATACAGGGAGGCTCTCATTTGATTGCTTGGGTCGGATCACTCAGCTGGTACAGTTTCTATACACAAGCTTTCTCTCTTAAACCACCAACTGCTAATCTGGATCAAGTGAGCATTTCATAGCTGAGCTAGTATTTGAGCACTCATGAGCAGTTCTCAAGTTCAGTGACTTTTTTGTAGTGTTTTGTACATTTGTGAGGGATCTGTTCTCAACTTACACTATGGTACAGGAGAATGCTCCCATGTGTGCCTCATGGCTACGAGTGGCTGAGAATGACAAGCTCCTTTTTGGTGATGAACTGGGAATTCTTCATACCTACACCTTCAATGATGAATGGGGCGGGTAAAGGATCTCTTCTTAAATGAACTCAAAAGGCTCTGGTCATTTTCTTTGTATGCTCCATGATGCTCCCTGCAGGTTTAAATGCAGAAACATTCTTGTAAATTATATGTGAACATGTGGTTTGATAGAATGGGATGGTTGAGAAATGTGGGGTAATAATATACCAGAGATTGTTGGCAATTGTTGTTCAGGGAACATCCTCGAGAGGGCTTTGGAGTGCATGAGAAGAATTTGCCACCTGGAATGGCAGAGAACATTCCATGGGTGTTGCACTCAGACTGGATGACCACAATCAAATACCTCTCACATTCCAACTCTCTGATCACAACATCAATGGATGGCAATCTGCTCATGCTTGATTTTGAGAAACGGCATCTGAAATGGTCTGGAAAAGAGCATGCACATGGAATCTATAGCTGTGATTACTGCAGGTCATCTCTATCTACCACCACCTCTTGTTCCTTAGATTTCATGACATCCATAGACTTGCAAAATGCCAGTTTGAAGCTTTTTTTTATTGTTGTATAAATCACCATAGAGTTGGTGGCTTCAGAAAGGTTTGAGAGCTTTCTGTTTGTTCTTGGAACTGCAGGAGCTATAACTTCATTGTTACATGTGGGTTGGAGAGATACATCAACATTTGGAATCCCTTTACAGCAAAAACAATGGGGGTTCTCCATGGGCATGAAGCATCTGTGTTTGTTAGTATCTTCTTTCTTTTTTGTGAAAAAAGGACATAGCATTTTCATGTAGGAAGATGATGCTCATGCCTAACTTTCAGATCAGCAGTGAGCAATCTATAGGTGCCATCCCTTCCTAATGTGCAATTTGTCTTGCAATCTGAAAAACAGGATGTACAGGTGAATGAGATGGATAATCAGATTGTGAGCATTTCAGCTGACAGTGTGATTAAGGTGTGGGATATGCGCAGCAGCCGCTGCCTGCAAACAATTGTTGAGAAATCAATTGGTAAACCCTCTCGTTGCAACATCCTCTATGACAACAAACGTCAGGTACACACACAGCTCTTTGTGCTCCATTTGCTTTATGCTTTTAAAGCTTTTGCAACATAGAAACAGAAGCTTTCCACATGTTCAAGGACAGATTCCCCATGTTCAAAGACAACCCCAAATTTTTTTAACTTACTGATTGTTACAGTTACAAGTTTTCTGGAACTAGTTTTTGAGCCTCAGAAGAGTGCATTCTAAATCCTTTAACAGAATCTGGTTAGTTCCACTGTAGCAAAGAAAAATGCAAGATTGATAATGCTGGTGATGTAGACATATGGTTTATGATAGACAGAGCATTCAATCCTCATGTAAAATGCAGGTTGTTTATGGAAGTAATATATGTCTTTCTGCAATTCTTTAGGTGCTGTTGTCAGGTGGCAACACCCTGGAGATGTGGCACAAGAGACGTGCAAGGGAGGCTCGCACATCAAAGATTTGCTGTTGTCTTTATAATCCCTTGTTTCACCAGGTTGGGTTGCTCATCCTGTTCCTTTCCTATATATCAATATTTTATTACTACCTTTGGAGATCGGGACATATGATCCCCATCAACTTATAGCCCTTGTCAAGAGCTTTTCAATGCCATGTGAATATTCTTAATCACACATGATGTGGCTCGTCAAATTGCAATATGAGCAGTTTCTTTTTTTTCTATTGTTCTTTTTCTCTTTCTTCCTGTTTTCTGATTGTCCCCAAAAAAATTAGCATTCATTGGCAACACCTTAGTAAAAAACTATTCAGTGGTCAAGAATCTTTTTGACAACTTTAATTTCGATGCACCATGATTTTGGAATGCTTTGAAAAACAAAACAGTGCTTGCAATTCATAGTGCTTATGGGATTTGATGGAAATTTCAATCTTGCTTTTCAACCGTACATAACTCATGAGCAATCTTGTAACTGCAAAAAAAATTCCTCAAACTTCAAAGTTCACTCACTGAAAGGTGTGGGCCTCATGCATCCTTATCCAGGTTGTGGTTGGTGAAGTTGATTCCTTGGTGATGCTTTGGAACATTGAGACTGGGGAAGATATATTTACGTTCTCTGATACACATAGGTAAGAGGATCAATAGCTCAGAGCCAGTCTGCTACAAGATTGTCAATTGGGTTTCTATATAGGGGCAAATACACACATTTGTGATTGTTTCTGCACTTCTTTCTATTAGTTCCTCAAACACGGACGTTGGGTACAAATTTGAAGCTTACCCTCATACGCTTGTTGCAGCTTGAATGATGATCTATTTTTTGAATTTTTTTATTAGCTATGTGTCTCAAGTGCTATCCAACATCATAACTGAGTCTTCCCATTGCTTCCCAGAAATGCTACTGAAACTGAGGTTGCAGATTTTTGTATATTGGTTTGCCCCAACATTGTGAGTGAATTATTAATGTACTTATTATCTGTACCCACTGTTGAGAGCTGATGAAGTGAGTGGTTAGTCATGGCAGCTCCTCATGAATTCTGTAACAGGCTGAAAATGTAAGTGATTATTTTGAGCTGACTTTGGTGTCTTAGATTCCAAGTGTAAAAGGCAAGCACATCTTTCAGGGCAGTGGTAGTCTACTGAGAAAAAATTGCTGGCCTCCATTCCCTGACAGAGCCACACAAATTTCAGCAATGGCATTCGATGCTTCATGGCGGAGGTTGCTGATTGGAGGTGAAGATGGAAGCCTACGGATGTGGAACTTCAACAATGGCCAGTGCCTAAAAGAATTCCTTGGTTTTGGACAGGTCTGCAGTAATAAAGGGATGTGGGAAAAGGTCTATAGCTTGGCATATTACTAGGCAGAAAGATCTTGAGAATGTGTGGATTTTCATGAGGAACAGAAGAAGGAAGGGTTAAAACCAGTGTGGGCAGTTATTGACTTTTAAGGAAAAAAAATCCGCTTCCAGTTCTTTTTTAAAATCACGACAGTTCTGGTTCCATGCAGAAATGGAACCTTGAATTCAGTTCCAGGTCATGATTCTGCAAAAGAATTTGGTTCCAGTTCTAAAAATGAGACCCAGTTCCAGTCCAGTTTGGGTCACCTGGACTGGAACTGTTATAGCCCTTGGTTCTAGTTCTAGTTTCTCTCTTTTCTTTTTTTTTCCACTCTCAAAATTCCAGTTCCAGTTCCAAACATAAATGGACCTGGGAACCTGGTTCCGGTTCCAGAACTGGTTCCAAAAAGGGGATCTGGTTTCAGTTTGGTTTTTACCAACTCTGGTTAAAACCTTAGAGCCATTGATGAAAGGAGGCTGATTGTTGTATTAACCTTTTCCTTCAACTGAACTGGCTGTGGTGCCACAGAATGAGATCAGCTGCATCATATGCATGAATGTTGCAAGAGTAAATTTTGCAGCTGCTGGAGGCTGGAATAAGAAGGTACACTTCATCTCTTTTTTTGCAGACAGGAAGTGATGCATTTTATTTCCTTCTGCGGTTTACTACCATATTGCTATATGTTGCACGTTGTGATAGTCTATGTTTAGAAGATACATGGTAGCTACCCATTGTGCTGGTGAAGAAACAATTTTGGACAAAAGGGCACTTTGCAAAAGCACTCCATTCTCTTACGACATCTAATTGGATGTTTGATTTGAGCGAAGGTGTGTTTGTGGGGAGATACAATTCACACCGAGCGGGAATACATTGACAAGAACTTCAGAGGGCATACTGAGGATGTTACTTGCATGACTTTCTGCCATCCCAGCACCTTATGCACTGGTGGTTGTGATGGCAAGGTTTACACCACTCTGTGTTGCATGTTTGAAAATTCCAAACTTTTTCCAATGTTTCTGCTATACACATTCCATCATGACTTCACAAGAGTAATCCAAAGATTTTTGGAATAAAAGAGCATGGAAATACAAGTGTGACACCAGTGTTTTTTGTTGCAACAAAAGGGATTAGGTGTCTGATGGGTGCCAGAAACAAGGCTTTCACAAAGTCATATCATGCTGTTATCAGCTCAATATCAAATGCTTTTACCTGTGACTTCTGGCTGCAGGTGATAGTGTGGAAGATGGATGGAATGATCATACGTACAATGCGACCTCCTGAACATGACCTCAAGGACATTGAGTATAAGACAATCATAAGTCTTATTTTCTGCAGAGATTTGGTGCTCCCTCATACACCCTTGCCAGATTGTGTGTATTGTAACAAGAGGTTTGAAAGAACAATGTACCACTGGGTCACATCTGCAGTAACTGCATTTCCCCATGATGTGAACCTGTCTATACTCAGAAACTGGACTTCATGTGTTGCAGTAAATGACCATTGAAGTCATTTACTGCAACACAGCTTCACTTCAGCTGCTTGCACTTTTGGTTTCCATTTGCAGTTGCTATTTTGAGCACTCTTGCTGTTCCTATGAAATCCAAAACTGACTGACATTATAGGTTTGCAATCGTTGTTGGTGAGTGATTGCAAAAGACTGACACGGTAGGCTTGCAATTGTTGGTGGGTGGTTGTGATTTGCAAAGAACCGTACACTGATTGGATCTGTTGCAGATGGATGGCTCCTATTTTGGCGCATGCATGATGGAACTCTGGTAAGACTTTCAAAATCAAGGTTAACAAAGTTTTGTACAACTTCCATATACAAGAGTGCCAAACTCACAAGCTCCTTTGGTAAGAAATTGTATTGGCAATAGTTTTTACATGTAATTAGAACACAGCTAATATAAGCAATACATACATCATATCATCTTATATCTTGTTCACAAATGCATTTCTGGACACGTATTTAGTGTTGGCTGCTTTGTCACTGGGACACCTTTCGAGAGTATGAATCATTGATTTGATGATGTAGTTGAAAACCCAACATTCTGGTTCATATGATTTGCAAAAGGTACATGAACTTTTTACGAAAAACCGTGGTGGAGTTGGCCCTATTGTTGCTGATGGGAAGGCTGAGGTATCTTTCCATGAACCTGGCATCCAAAAGAAGTATCAGTAGCTTCTATTCCTTATAACAATAATTTAGGCGTGCATTACCAGCTATATGCTACTGCTTTGAATATGATTCATGAGAGGGTAGCTTCTGTACCCTTTTTCTTCTTTGTCTTGATCGTAGGTTGAGAATTCACCCCCCTGCCACCCTCCCTGGTGGATTGTGGGTATCTGTTGTATGGCATGAAATAGGTTCTGTACACAGCAGACAGCAAAGGATATGTAAGAGCATGGGACCTGACAACTTGCCATTTTAAGAAGGAAGATACTTCACCTTCTACAACCCCACAGCTTTTCAGTTTCCGAGCCCACCATGAGAATATTGTGAGTCGGGCATTTGTCTTTCTTTTTGAACCTTTCCTTGCAATTGTGAGAGATTCTCAAGAATGGAGGTGAAAAAACTAGCAGACTGAGACAATCAGTTTGCAATTGTGTTGCTTGTCTATTCCACTATAATCACAATGTAGATCTTCTACAATCAGACGATGTGGGTTTTGGAACTGATGAGCAATTGAGAGGCAGACCTCAATCCCAATCAGCATACAATGTTGTGTGTAGGTGAGCATACATAACTGATTGCAGAATTTCTGACTGAAGAGTGCGTTTGAACTTCTGTGTAGGTGAGCATCGATTTTGTGGAAGTAGAACAACTGATCATCACCTGTTCACATTATGGTACAATGTGCGTACCTGACAGTGTACCTGGAAGTGTTTAGGTGAACACTAGGTTGCATCTCTTCAGTCAGGATCTTGTAGTTTGTCATTCTCTCTCAATTTTCTCCTCTCATTCATACAGCTTTCTGAATCTGTGGCCTATGCAGCCGACTGTGGAATTCATTGGGGGTCCGAATTGGTCAGTTTGGGCAACCAATGCTGTGGGATCTTTCAAAACCACCCACTTGGCGAACTCGAGAACCATCCTACCTTTCCCAACCATTGACAAGACAGCCCCCTGAGGGAGTGGTTTCACCAATCCGGGTTCCAACTCGGGGCACCACCACCCGAGGATCCAGAGTGAGCATCCACTGGGGAACTCCACGTCACTCAACAGCATCAGCTGTCAGTCATGGGAGCCTGGAGGAGTCATCATCAACCACTGAGACAACAACTGAGGGTTCAGTTGGCACTGAGATCATAAGAATGCCACCAATTTCTGAGGAAGCTTTGAAAAGGTAGAGCATTGCTATGTGTAAGCTGTTGTTGGGGGGATTATATTTGTAGTTGTTGCAACTCGTCACCTTTAAGAGAGACAAAGACATCAGTGTCTCAATTGATAACTGTCACCAAACCTTTTTCACATTTGGGGACATACTGCATTCATTGAACACCTTCCAAGAGCAGCACTTGGGGCCATGTGGTTGTGCCAAATTCCTCCAAGTCTTTACACACTTTGGGTTCCTGATCTAGATCCAGTGAAACCATGTTAGAGTTGAGTTGGTTACCATGTATAACTCTAGCTTGCAAAAGGTACATTTTGATGCTGCAAAACACATGCAAAGTTGTCATGCTCCCCAACCATGGAGTAGCCTTTTTGGCTTGATACTTGGTCTCCAGAAAACATTAATTGTGAATTTTCAGCAGCTGGAGTATTACTTAGTATGTAAACTCAATTTAGGTGTTATCAATACATGTTCATCAAACCTTGTTGCTCCTGGCTTGGGAAACATTTTGCTCAGGCAGTTTGAGGAGCAAAAGGCAGCAGTATTGGAATCAGGTCCACCACACCTGAGATTGGAGAGTTGGTATGCACCTTTACAAGCTGCATATGAGCGACAACTGCCCATCAAGGTTATTTATAACGCCAAATCCATTCACTGAAATATTGTTGCATTAAATCTGATTATTATTTCTCAGATAGCCAGCCATTTGAAGAAGCATGCATGTCAACCAATGAGCATTAATGAGTGCGATGTGACACTGATTGCAAAACCTAATTATGAAAAATTGCTCATTCTTGAATGGGCTCATCATTCTTTCAGCAAATTGTACAATTTTTGGAAGTGACTCGGTCTTAATGTTTTATGAGTTTTGGGGGTGAGCAGAAACTATCTCCTGTGGGTCCTTTGATGCCACCCAATCTCTCTGATATTTCAAAAGAGAGATCGGCCACACTAGCTGCTCAGAGAGCCCTTGCCTCTCCAAATAGCACCACAAGCATGCGCAGCAAAAAAAAGAAGGTGATGTTTCAGTTTTCAACTTTCAACACCACATACAAAATGGCTTGTGCATAAATAATGAATGATGAACTACCCAAAAAAAAATCCCAGCTATTAAATGGTACCTTCTGTGCTCATTGATTATTTGATTTACTGTCTCTTATCAACCACTGAAACCATGGAAAAAAAATTACCAGAACCACTGGAAGTACCATAGGAGCTTGCACGATTCTGGTAATTTTTTTCTTCCAAACTCCACAACAACCAGAGCCAATGAATGCTTGGCAGCAACATGAGCTATACATCTTGGGACCTCACTGGCATTCTCCTCCATGGTCAATACTTTTTTGTAATTCAGTTCTTTGTTGTCTTAACAGTAAGTTTTCCAGTCAAACATATACATTACTCTGAGTGTGTGTTTGTGTGTCTGTCTGTCTCCCTCCTGCAAAGATGCCGGTTTCTTCTTTTTCCCATGTGGGTTAGTGTGCAATTACTGTCACCCAACTTATCCTGCAAGTCGGGAGTTGATGTCTCAAGGATTTGTCTTGTATCCTTGTGTGCTTTGTTTCTGTCATTCTGGACAATCGAATCCTTGTTCACTGAGCAGCTGGAGTAGTTTTTCTTTCAGCTTACTTTATAGCCATAATAATGTCTTATGCTACTACAACAAATACAGAGACAGTTTTGTTTTGTTTTCCCTTTAGCTAGTTCCATCATGTTTATGATTAGCAGCGCTGAAGCAAACTGTGGGTACTTTCCCATTGCTATAGTTCAGTTACTGTAATAATAGCAATTGAAGCTTACTTCTTTTTCCTTTTTTCTGTTGGATGTTATTTCTTCTTGCAGGCCCGTGCTCCTTCTCTTGCACATGTCATTTATGGGAAGACCGATGTCCGAATAGACTGAACCAAAATCTTCACCTGTCCATTTGACCAGCCTCCAAAGGGATCAAGGTACATAACAAAGCCAGAAACTTACCCAGTCAATCAGTCAGTCCAGCCAAAAAAGACATCAAAGAAAAATCCATATTGTCCTTCCCATTGTCCTCTGCTCCTGCAGCACCCACAGAGTTGGGGGACCACCACATGGAAAGCATTTACCGCAAGTACCATATTCTTAAAGAATTCTTAAAGAATGGAGAAAGGTACATGTGGCATGCAATGTAATAGGCTTGAACAGAAGACAGACAGATAAATCTTTTGGTCCTAAGTACCAATGTCCTTTTGTTTCACAAGTTTCGAGCAGGTGATGTACCGATCAGTCTCGTACCACAATTCCTACAAAACCCAGTTGGAAAACTTGTACCAGCTATTCAAGTGAGAGAAAACTATTGAGTAATTTAGCACCCAAGATCAGCAGTACAGGTCTATCTGCATGTGATGATCAGAAAAGAGAGAATTAGCCCAAAAGAAAGGATTAGGGGTCAAACTACAGAAAAAGATAATTAGCATGAAGGAAAGGATTAGGAGGTGAAGACTGAAGACTTCCTGATTTCAGATCTTTTCATAACATCATAATATACCAAGTGACCAAAATGTGAATTCAAAGAGGGAGTCCATATACACCCAAAACCAAGACCCTTGACCTAATCCAACTCACCAGCTCAATATATCACTGCAATTAGAACAACACATAAGCCAACTCAAAAGACTTGTAAAATCTCACTGGCAATTAGAACACACCTAATCCAACTCACAAACTGATAAATCTCTGCAATTAGAACCCATTGCACACCCTAAACTGATCAAATCTGTTTCAATCAAGATGCGCCCACTCACTTTGTCTTGGAATGGCATTGGACACAAACATTTGACAAGGCACATGTAAGAAACACCAACAAGAACAACCACCCATATATATTACTGTTGGTAAATTGTGAGACAAACTATAGACCTAATGCATTTCTCACTTGCTGCCAACTGCACACAGCAAAAGACACTTAGAAACAAAATGTTCCCACAATGTGCGTGTAGTAGCCCTCTGAAAATCAAATGATTCCAGTGAAAATCATCATCATCACATATCCAGAAAGAAAGCTACACAAAATTGAAACAGAGATTTCAGTCTGAAAATCAAATGATTTCATTGAGAATCATCATCATCATCATATATCCAGAAAGAAAGTTACACAAAACTGAATAAGAGAGATCTGGCAAGATACTTGGCAAGCTTGCTGTACACCAGGTCACTTTTACACTAGGATCTCTCTTTCAATCAGGACTTCTATGTAATAATTGCAGAGGGGGAAAAATGAACAAATGCTACCAGATTTGAAGGAATGCTACAGGTGGCTTTACATGTTACAAAAATATGTACAGCTAGATGTGCAGGCAATTTGTCCTCGCTGGGAGAGGAGTTGAACTCTGCAAAACCAAGCTCCTGCTGCCACCCTTGTCAAAGGGTACTACTCATGCAAGAAGCTCAAATTTCCTCAGATTCTCTAATTACAGTATTCTACAATTGGTGATCTAACAATGTATCACATAAAGCTGCAAAAAAAAATTCTCCAGAATCTCTCTTTCACTTCTGTCACATCTCCGTTTCATCTCGTCAGTGATTCCTGATGCAGGAAAGGCCATTTCACAATAGATGTGCTCTTCTCTTTCAAACTGCCCCCGCGAAAAACAAATGTCAACTCCATTGTTGATGATGATTTCTTCATCACACTTCATTTTGTGGATCTTGCATTCAAGATCACAATGTAGAAAGAGCAAGTGCAAGTGCAAGAGAGTGAGAGGAGATCTAAAATGCCCACAAACAATAGCATATTTTGTCACGGTTTGCAGGAATAGTTCGAGTGTCCATTTCCTGCCATATCAGATGTTGTCCTTTGATCGTGGATGCAAACAGAGCTGCCTCCCTCCAGAAGGGATGATGGACTTCAAGCAAACTGGCTTTCTTCACAACCTTTCTTCACTCTTGCGCTTTGGTGGACAGGCGCTTGAGAAACTCATAAGTGGTGATCATGGTAGTGGCAGACATGGACATGCTTGCCCATCGAGCACCAAGCCCCCTGTAACAAGCTTTCCAGCCACCCTCCTGCACAAGGGTCTGCACCGTTTGCATCACAGTGGGAGGACGCCTCCCACCACCTTCATTTCCCAGCACCTGCAATCTAGTTTTGATGGTATCAAATGGAGTCGTGAGCACAGCGGAAACACCTCCTGCACATGCAGCACTCAATCCTTGCACTCCCACCACCACTGCAGAGCTTGGAGCAGCAGCTTGTATCTCACTGCCGCAGTTGCTGCCTCTGTATCCCAAGCTCATCCAGACAGATCGCTGCGTGACGCAGTAGGAAGACCACCAGAGAGCATTGGAGGGGGCGTAGGTGATGATGGACATACCAAACCCTCGGTAAAGACCTCGGAGTCCATCCACTCTCACAATGGTCTTGAAGGCGTCGAGGCCGCCTGCGTATCTGGTGGACAAGCCTCCTTGTCCTCCCTGCACCATCAGCCGTTGCGACACCACGTCGATGGGAGTCCACACCAATTGAGCTGCAACGGAAGCAGTGAGTCCTGCAGCGCCATTGGCAACAGCCGCGGCTGCAGGCTCCGACATGCCGCCGGCTTTGGTAGCGAGCGATCCGACGCTGGATTTGGTGATTTCCAGAGTGCTCATGTACAGAGCTCTGGCAGGGATGGTGCCGGTGAGCGAGGTGGTAAAACCCTTGTACAAGCCACGCACTCCTTCGCGGCGGAGGATGTTGAGACCCAAGCTTGTACAGGACGGCGGGGAGGAGGAGGAGGTGGTCGTCGTCTGCATCACCTGTTGCCGAGTCTTGAGCACCACCACCGGGTATAGCGTTGCGGAGACGCCCGAGAAGAGCGCCGCTCCCAGCAGAAAGAACTTGGACTTGTCTAGCATGTGCCAGTCGACGTCTGCAGGGAGACGGAACTCCGAGGCATGATGGTTTTGCTGCCGGAGAGTCATCTTCTTCTTCTTATTCTTCTTATTCTGCTTTGCTTCTTCTTCCTCTTCTTCTGTTGTCACTGCTGCTTCCCTGCTGCCGCTGATCTCGCTTCCTCCGTTGTGCGCCACTCCGCCGATTTTTGATCAAACCCCAAATCCTCCTGCATATCCTTCACGGCCTGGCAAAACTCCGGGGAAGAAGGACTGATCTTTAGGACCCTATTTCAAACACGTAGCAATCGCACTGGCGCTCTTCCCACTCGGCAAGACAAGACTCCCCGCTCACTACCATTCGCTGCACACACTTGCATTTGCCCCTGCTCTGCCATTCCTTCCCTCTCTCTCGACGGATGCATCGACGTCGCTCTCTCTTCTATGGCTCCATTACGCGAGCTCCGACAAATGGGCCGGAAACGGCAGATCGCTCACGAAAACGGCTCCCACACACTTTCACCAAACCCCCTGCAAAAAATCACACCCACAACGTCGTGCAAAACAACAACTGACCAACAACCAGAAGAATAAGAAGAAGAAGCTTAGCTACAAGGGGGTTTTCACACTCGAAAACAGCGGGAAACAACCATATAAGAACCACAACAAGCCCGCGAACAAATGCAAAGTATGGAAAAAGAGCAGGCAGGAAACACGAACGAAACTCGAAACTCAACGGCAACGAAAAGGCCGGCACGCGCGCACACACACACACACATATACACAAACACCGTCGTCGTCGCAAGCAGCAAACAAGCCCCCTTTGCAAACAAAACCCCCAACACAAACCGACTAGGCACGCAAAAAGAAAGAAGGCTCGCTCGCTCGGTGGCGCCCAACAAACCCCCGTTGCAACAACAACCACCTACCTATCCTCGAATTTTCTTCTTGCACAACCAAAATGAAAAACTCTCCCTCCAAGTAAACCTCAACCCAATGCCGAGAGATGCCCCTAAAACAGGATTGCAATTGCGTTTGCAGGGCAGATCAAGCAAGTGTCGCACGACAATCCTCGTGGAACTGCGATTCGCACGACATCAACAGCGGAAGAAGAAGGCGACGACAGAGAAGCCGAAGAATAACAAGAATGGAAGGAAAGGCACGGGCCGGGGAAGGTAAAGGACGTGCAAGTAAAGTAAGGGACGGGCAGGAAGGCAGGAAATCTGATAATGACGGTCAGATAAAGTAAGGTACGGGCAGGCAGGAAATTGGAGAAACAACGGGCAGGTGAAGTAAAGAGTAAAGAACGGGCAGGAAGGCAGGAAATCTGATAATGAAGGGCAGGTAAAGTAAGGGACGGGCAGGAAGGAAAAAGGAGAAGATCGGGCAGGGTTGGTCGCACATTGGAACGACCTACTTCAATTTAATCTTTCTTTTTTTTTTTTGGTTAATGGGCTTGGCTTTCATCCATTTTGAACCTTTTCCATCCAAAATGTGATAAAATTTGGCTATGATATATTTTCCTTCATAGTGAATGCAGTTCATTTTCCGATTGATTCATTTGTTTCCAAAAATCCATCCATCCATTTGTATTTCACTTTTTTTATTCATAGATGAAATATTGAGGAAGATATTTGGTTATTTTAAATAAAAAAGTTTCCCAAAAATGAATCAATTTTTCATTTGTGATGTTCATTTTCATTCATAGTGAATGAAGTTAATTCATTAAAATGCACTTTTCATCCAAATTTTATTTGGTAATCATTGAGATTTTGTAACTTTGGATGGATGAATGTTATTGGATCATCTCCCATCCATCACAAATCACCAAATCAAACCAACCCAACCCAACCCAACCCAACCCAATGTGGTCGATGGGTGGGTCGGTCGGAAGGGAAATTGAGTTAATACTTTGATTTTGGGTCACTCATGGAATTGTTTCTTCATAATTGGTTGTGCAATGAAATTTTTTTAAATAAAATTTACGTTATAAAATGAATTTCACAAGTGGATGAAGAATGGTGGAATGACGTAAATAAAGATCATTTACAAACACAAAATACGCATGCAAATCATTGCCCGTAGGCAAAAGTGGAACCTAAAGAACAATAAGACGTTTCAATAATTAAGAATAAAAAGGACCCGACCCTATAACTACGTTAAAAAAAAAAAACATCCTTTGTATCCGTATCAGCAAACACCCGCGTCTTTTGTATCCCGGGCCTCATTTTTCAGATAACTTGTCACTTTTGTGATCCGCAAGCACCCAATTTTTTTTGACCCAACAATTCGGATAACTCATGACTTTTTTGTGATTATTTTATTTTATTTCCAAAAAAAAAAGAAAGCCAAAAAGGGGCCATGCATGAGCTTTTTGTTTGCAATAGGAATACTTTTTTAAGGAAGTGTTGTGAGCTTTGTGGTGTGGCTTATTAATTAATTAATTAGTGATCAAACTTTCTACCATTCATCTAATTATTGGTACCCAAATAAATGGGCTTCTTTCATCTTGTAGTTGTAACAAAATTTTAATAATGAAAATTAAATCAAATTGACTATTATTATTACCATATGTTCAAATTTTATTTCAAAAGTTTTTTGATTAAATTTTGGTTTATAACATTTCTGGATTTCAACGAATATGATGAAATTGGGGTCCGATCAACCTATGCATTTTAATTAATTGTTGATTGAATTATGGGATTTATTATACTTGACCGTGTATTCCTTTAACGTGTTTGCATTAGGAGTACTTGTTTTATTTTGATAATACCTCTACGGTTATTGTCTATTGATGACACTTTGGTTATTGAACTACTTTGTTTTGCAAGTCTTTTCCATTGAAACTTCCCATAGTTATCCAAAAAAAATTCCTATTTTTTGGGGTTGGGGGGGTCAAGGGGAGGGGCCCATGAGAAGAGCACAAAACCCCTCCGTACCAAAAACTTTCTATCCCAAAACACCCCAAGAAAAAAAAGGGCAAAAAGGAGATACCTGGTTCGGCATTTTCCTTGAAAGGTTAATTTGGATATTGCCACACCCTAAACCCCAAAAAGTGTGATTCCATAGATAAAAGAAGAGCAAGTGAATCAAACACCTCGGACATCCCCATGGGTCGGTGCATAATTTAAAAGAATTTTGGGATTTTTACCATGGTACACCATTAACCAAGCGCGCGTGTGTGTGTGCCCGTTCACCCAAGGCCGAATACACTAAAAAAAAATCTCAAAGGTTTTTACTATAAATCTAAACAAGTAGAAAACGCGAGTAAAACTATAGTACCACAATCAACATCCTCTCCCCGTCCCACCACCTGGATTATTTTTAAATTATTAAGAATGAAAAAAAATTAAAATCCTACATAACTTTGAGGACAAATTTTGTGACTTGGTCCTTTCAATAGAAAAAATTATACCCACGCCCCAAAAAATACATTTTGAAAAATCAAATACCCCCAAAATACAATCTACTATGCTTAGGTTTACTAACTAGGGAACCCCCATCAAAGGGAAACAAAAAACGAAAAAAATCCCCCAAAAAGAAGAAGAAGAAAAAAACACACACCCCCTCAGTTGAACTCTTTTTTCCAAACGAGAATCTCCCCAGTCCCTACCCCCTAATACCCTACTAATACCTCCTACTATACTACTCCATAGACCCCTATAGACAAGACACCCGTAGGATGGGCCCCACCGTGAGAGACGGCGATTCGCTCAGGTGTCACGCTAACGGATGACGTGGCACGTGTATCAACGAGACGCAGCCGCGCCGGACTGCCACGGAAGCAGACGTCATGTACACGTGCACGCACTCTCTGCCCACGTCATCAAGCTTGACGACGGTCCACTATTATGGACTGTGCAGACGTCAGTTTCCACTTTGCCCCAAAAGAAATTAAATTTAATAAGCATTACCTAAATATAGTTAGAATTAATTAATAAACAATTAACAAATATTACCCCACTAATGAATCTCAGCGTTTTTTTTTTTTTTGGGACGAATTTTCTCGTTTTTTCGACCTAAAAAATATGACTTCAATTTCTGACACGTACCAGAGGATATTTGTGAATAAAATGGACAATATTCAAATAATATTCGCAAATAAAATGGACAATCCCTAAACCCTAAACCCTAAACTTTTCCCCTTCTAATCATATTTATAGTAATACCACAATTAATAACTAATTAACCTAATTCAACCTTAATTCAACCCTAGAGGCTGGCTCCTGTGGCTGCTAATGTGTACCATTTGGAGCTCTGCTGCAACTCTGGTTGATTTGTTGCTATAGTAGCCTCCAGCAACAAACTGTGTGCCAGGCAGTCTGCAAGAACACCTCCCATCCCACCTCCTCACACACCTTCACAATGACCTAAAACAAGATCTAAAACGCTAATTCTAATCACTAATCAGCACCACTCATGTCAAATCTTGAGTGGGACTCACTCATATGGCTAATGTTAAAGCTCCTAGCACAACTGCTAATGTCCAAATCCTGAGTGGAATTGCATGGGTTATCTAATCGTTTAAACACAATTGCTCATGTCAAAACCACAAATGAAAATTGCACATCTAGTCTAATCACTAGTTAGACTAGTCTAATTGCAACTGCTGCTCATGTCAAAAGTGCCGGTGGTGAAATTTTTATGTATCATGACTAGAATTTCACCAGAGAAAATCCAACTTCATAGACAATTGTACAAAACTTCACTTGTATGAACCAGTGAGGAGCAGAACACAATTAACACACATAATCTCTCAGCATTCTAAGAACTCACATCAATAGATAGCTGAAAGTTCAAACCGTACCTGGAGACTGGTATATATGACTTAGTCATGTGAATGTAGCTTTACCAGATCAACATTTGCATGTTCAAAGACACATAACAACAACAATTAGTTTACCGTATCAGCATATCAACACTTGTTTTCAGACAAGCAGACAGGGAACAACTAGGCATTGGCAATGAATCTGCGATTGGGGAAAACCCTGTCATTTGCAGAAAATCCTGAACATTGTAGTTAAAGAGCACAAAAGTTGCAAATAACAATGCGTGAATCTTCTGTGACCTCCCATTTGGGATAAGTTTTGTAGAATGTAGCACAGATTTTAGATCAATAACTGCTGAAAGGAGGAAAAGGTGATAAGCCTCCATTTGCAGCTATCTTCGTTCCCACTGACCAACATAGTGGTTCCTCATGATTGAATTGATAGAGCACACACTTTCAAAGAGAACTTGATAGGCAGGTGATCGGTGATGGGCCGATCTGCCCTAATGTAGCCCCTCCTAAGAACACACTACGATTTTGAGAAAAAAATAGCCATTCAAAATGCAAAACCCCCGTCCACTCTCCCCAACAGAGGACCTATACTTGACCTAACCCTAATTCCTCCATCGCACTTGCTTGAGCGCTCGCTCTTTGTTGCGCTCGTCTTGCTCTCTTGCGGCGTTCGTTTTCGCAGTTTTTTAGGAGATTGCGCGCAGAGGAAGTGTTGGGGTAAGGTTGGTGTGAGCAGCAAAGGTGCAGAGTATTGCAAGAAGGATGATTGCAATGGGATTCGAGAGTTCGGCCAACAAGATAGGGATCGGAGTTGTGAGAGAGGATGGGACTATCCTCGCCAACCCTCGTCACACTTACATTACGCCGCCAGGTCATGGATTCTTGCCGCGGGAGACGGCGGTGCACCACCACCACCATGTCCTTCCGCTGGTTCGGGCTGCTCTCGAGGAAGCCAAGGTTACTCCTGAGATGTTGGACTGCATTTGTTACACCAAAGGTCCTGGCATGGGAGCTCCATTGCAAGCCTCCGCGGTAGTCGTTAGAGTCCTGTCACAACTGTGGAAAAAGCCTATTGTTGCTGTCAACCATTGTGTGGCTCACATAGAGATGGGGAGGGTAGTCACTGGAGCTGAGGACCCTGTGGTTCTGTATGTCAGCGGAGGAAATACACAGGTATGTCTCTATGGCTCTGTCTTTTGTCTCTCTCTGTGTGCCCCCCTTTTGCTTGGCTTTTCTATTTTTTTATTAGAAAACCAGAAATCGTTTTGATGTGACTTTGTGATCCATGGGAAATGAATCTCCCCAGGCTTGCTGTGCAGGTGATAGCTTACAGTGATGGGAGGTACAGGATATTCGGAGAAACCATTGATATTGCTGTCGGGAACTGCTTGGATAGATTTGCAAGGGTTTTGAAAATCTCAAACGACCCAAGCCCTGGGTATAATATTGAACAGGTATGTTACATGTCCTACGAGCTTTGTTTCAGCTTGAAGGAGGATGGTAATGAATTTTCTTTTGTTATCTATGTCTCTTGAGTGCAATCCAACATCATCTGAGTCCTCCTGTTTCTTTTGGAAATGTGATGAAAATTCAGGATGTCAATTTTTGCATAATTTTAAACCCAAAATTTGGGCATTGCATTACATACATATATCTACATCCGTGTAAAGAGCTTATGAAATAGTGGGGAGTTCCAGACAGTCATTGCTACTTATGAGGACAGTGATGGTCTGATACTTTCTGGGTACCTCTGCATGCTTGTTGTCTTAGTATTGGTTTTGCTAGAACTGAGACAGGTAGTTACCTTCAAGGTGCTATTGTGGAGTTTTCTTGAAATGCTTATGGATTTATGATGTTCCCTGGTTTGTTTCAAGGATTTGCTGTATCAATCAAACTTCATATTCTCAGAATCTAGATTCTTATCAGATAATGTATAGCTTTTATAGCCACTGTCCCCTGGTTTGATGCCTTTGTTAACCATCTGAACCAAGTTCTGGGAGAATACTCTTGATTTGTAGCAGGTTGTTAGTGTATCAGATTTTCTCTTCAATCATATACAGACAAGAAATTTGTTGAAATTTATACTGATAGTATTGGGTAGTATTGATTACTCTTATTGATGCACCTTGGCATTCTTGGGAAATACATTTTTTTAGTGAAGTATAACCATACATTGTTGAGCCATGTTGCTGACAATGGATGGGTCTGTTTGGCCCTGGTGTTTAGTTGAAGCTGAAGAGCTACTGTTGGCAGAGTAGGAGTATCTAGAACTTGCTCAGAGGGCTCATACATAATGATGGGGTTTACAAGGTGTGCAGTTAGCAAAAAAGGGATCAGAGTACATAGAGCTGCCGTATGTGGTTAAGGGGATGGATGTGTCTTTCAGTGGACTCCTGAGCTTCATTGAAGAGGCTGCCACTCGAAAACTTGCTGCGAATGAGTGCACTCCTGCAGATCTGTGCTTCTCTTTACAGGTATTCTAGTCACCTATGTTCTGGTAGCCATCATTGTGTTCACTTTTGGCATAAGCTCAACCTTTTCATCTCATCTAACACTGATTTTAAGAGAAGCAGACTTCAGGCCCCCCAAGATTCCCAGATGTTGTACATAAATTGGGAGTTGTTAGGAGCCTGAAGACATTTGGTGGCTAGGCATTTGAAAGTGTTCGTTCAGATAAACTCTCTTGTTGCTAAGTATTGGATATGAACTCATATTCCTTCATGAACCATCAGCACACTGATTTATCTGAATCTCATACATGTGGTTTTTAAGGATCAATACCACTGGTTTGCTCTCTACCTGTTCATCCATGCTGCAGAGGGCTTCCTTTTCTCTCCCAAAAGAGCCATTAGTATTCCCTACTTTGTGAATCATTGTGTATTACTACTTCATCTCCTGGTACAATCTGGTCAGATGTAGTGATACATGTCAGGTCAGATGTTGAGAAAAGTCACTCCTGCAATATTAATGTTGTTTCACTGACTTTGATTGTTCCCAGAAGGATTTCTTGTGAGATTTATCAATCAACAAGTCTTGTTCTGTGGTGTGGTACAGGAGACAGTGTTTGCAATGCTGGTGGAGATTACAGAGAGGGCAATGGCACATTGTGACAAAAAAGATGTGCTGATAGTTGGGGGTGTAGGTTGCAATGAGAGACTGCAAAGCATGATGAGAATTATGTGTGAAGAGCGAGGTGGGTCATTGTATGCAACAGATGAGCGCTACTGCATTGATAATGGTGCCATGATTGCCTATACTGGGCTATTGGCTTTTGCACAGGGTCATGAGACCTGTATGGAGGACTCTACTTTCACTCAAAGGTTCCGGACTGATGAGGTCCATGCTGTGTGGAGAGAGCCAGATTTGACAAGTAAAATTGTGAAGTAAACAGTTATGCCTCTTTGTTCTATACTGTTAGAGATGTCATGCGAAAGCAAATAGCACCCTTGAGGAGATGAGGTCAAGTCTCTAATTTCATGGCCATTATTGGAAATGAGATTTAGCATGGGTGACAATTTTTTGGGCTTTAACAATGTAGGCATATGATGGAGAAATCCCATTTAGGTTTTCAGGAGCTGGTGATTAAAATTATGTTGAATTGGTGCAATGACCAGTAATGAGGGAACAGCAATTGATCCCTGGTCATGTTCATCCTCTTTCAACAATGGAGGGGGGTGATTAAGAAAAGTTGATGACATTATGCCCATGTGATGTTAAGTAATGCAAAATTCTGAGACTTCCCATTCTACCTGTTGTGGGTGGCAGGAACAGCAGACTTGATCTGAGAAAATTTGAACAGTAACTGTTAAGTAACTCGATTTTTTGCCCACAAAATTTGTTTGCGAGTTACTTGAGTCGAGCAAGCTGCAAAGAAGGTAGATTGCTTGCAATAGGAATACAACAAATCTGAACTAACTCAATTGGAAGAACTGGAATGACTTTAAGACCCTGCAAATTGAACATGACTAGTTTGCAAGAGATTACAAGAAGATGGTGTAGTCGAGCTTTGAATAAGAAAGAACCATAGCTTCTCTGGAGCAAACCTTTTGTGAATAGAAGGAATAGATCACAATTGCCTCATAGTTGTGAATCCAAATCCAAGACCGAACGAGGCAACTAGAGGTCATTAGGGTTAAGGGTTTAGGTGAGCAATTGTTAACAATAACTGATCTACCCAATTTTATATGAGTATTGAGCTTGGCACTTATACCTTCAGCCATATGTATTGATATCAATGTTCAACATGTTGTCACTCGAACAAATGAATTGGTAATAAGTTTTTGAATTTTTCTACTGTTTATACTGGTCATACTGGCTACTTACTATTAAAGAGTTTTGAAAACCAAAGCCATGGCTATAAAAGCTATACATTATCTACCAATAATCTAGACTCTAAGACATGAATTTCAATTGATACACAAATCCTCAAAACAAACTAGGGAACACCATATATCTTCATCACATTTCCTAAAATAACGGAAAGACTCAAAAATGATGTTGGATTGCACTCAAGAGACATAGATAACAAAAGAAAAGTCATTACCATCCTCCTCCAAACTCAAATAAAGCTTTCAGGAAATGTAACATACATGTTCAATATTATACCCAAGTCATGGGTTGTTTGAGATTTTGAAAACCTTTACAATCTATCCAAACAATTCTTGACAACAATATCAATAGTTTTTCCAAATATCCAAATACCCATCACTATAAGCAATCACTTGCACAACAAGCCGAGGGAGATTCATTTCCCATGGATCACAAATTCAAATCAAAATCATTTTATTTCTTAATAAAAATTAGAATAAAACAAAGCAAAAGGGGGTAACACATAAAAAGACAAAGACATACACATGTATTTCTTCCACTAACATAAAAACCACAAGGTCCACACAATGGTTGACAACATCAATAGGTTTTTCCCACAACTTTGACAAGATTTTAATCATTGCCGCTAAGGCTTACAATGGAGCTTCCATGCCAAGACCTTTGGTGTAAACAAAAGCAATCCAACATCTCAAGAATATCATTAGTTTTTTGCAATAACAACCTGAACTAGTAGAAGGATATGCTAATGGTGGTGCACGATTGTTTCATGTGGCAAAAATTCATGATTTGGTGGTGTAAATGTGATGAAGGTTGGCAAGGATAGTCCCATCATCTCTCACCATTCCAATCCCTATATTGTTGGCCAAACTCTCAAATCCCATAGTCTTCATACTTCCTACAATATTACACATTTCCTACTCACAACCACCTTGCCCCAACATTTCTTCTGTGTGTAATTTACAAAAATGCAAAAGAGAACTTTCTTAGAAATCAACATGAACACACAAAGAACAAACACCCAAGCAAGCACCTTCAAGGAATTAGGGTTTAAGTCAAACATGGTACTATGTTTTGGGGGTTGGGGTGTGGGTTTCATTTTAGTGGCATATTTTTCAATGAGGCGAGTGTTTATTTCAAGAACATTTTGTTTTGAAGGTGTCACAATATTTCCACCCAACAATTGTTAACTTCATTCTAAAATATATACTTAACTTATGTTATGTTTAATCTCAAAATTAAACATTAGTTGATAAAACAATCGTTAACAATTTGTAGGTTTCAAAAGAGACGATAGGTACTTAGCTATCCATCACTAGTGGATATAGATTGACTTTGGTATTGCCATTCAAACCTAATAAGATAGGTAGGCTACTAATGAGAGGTTTACACGAAACCTTGTTTTTTGGATGAGACCTTCAAAAAATTCATTGCCCATGGTTCAAGGGCCTTCGCTCATTGTGGAAACCCAATTTGGACTAGAGAACAAACAACATGATTTTTATTTTTATTTTAATTAATTAAATTGAAAAATGTGATTACCCTGAATTAATGTTTGTCTTTTGTTTCTTCTTTTCCTCTTTCTTTATCTCATTTTAGGTTTCTTCTTTGGTTTTATTATCTTTGATTTTATTTTTTCATTTTTCTTTTTCCCCCTCTTTTGCACCTTTCATAAATATTCATTCATCATGGATAAATTTTTTTTTTTTAAACAGCTTGAAAATATATAGGAATTCCACACATCATTAGTGCAATAGATGGGTCACACATCCCCATTCTAGCACCTATCATAGGAACAAAAGATTATTAATGTAAGAAGTCATTTTGTTTTACACTATTATAAGGAATTGTTAATACAAAATGTGTTTTGGAATTATGAGTTTGATTGGGTTGGTAGTGTGCATTATTAGACAATTTTTTTTAACTTATAAAAGTTGGGGAGATGTGTGTTTGAGACAAGGTTTTTCCCTACAAGTTGATTGGTGATGTAATATATCTAATGAAAACATGGATTTATTATTGATTTAAAGGAGGAGGTAATTCAACCTTACAAGGATACAAAGCAAATTGGAGTTTTATTCCATCATCAACATAGATGTGTGTTGAATAAACATTTGGCATTTTAAACTTCAAGTGGAGGATAATCATGACACCTATCATGGATTGTCCATTTTGTTTTGTCCCAAATTTTGTTTTTGCATACATAATTTGTATAACATATGCATGTTGTCAAAGGATGATTTTGATAGGAGCTAAATTGAAGAGGCTAAGAAAAATAACACAATGGATTAACATGAGGTGAGTTGAAAGAAGGTTCATAATTATGTGGTGAGAGTACTGCTCTCATAGAAATTAAGGGTGAAATTGAATCACACTTAGATATAACAATTCCCAAGTGTACAAGGATGTGAAGATGCAAAAGTTCAAACATTTTTTTATTAAAGAAGACGAAACAAATGAAGATCTACTATACAAAGCCACTATCAACATATAATTTTGGGAAAGTAATTTAGAACTACAAAACTAATTCACTTTGGTTTTTCAATAAAGATGAAATTGCTTGAAAGGTTGCCACTAATCTTCATTATTAATGATGACTTGTTCCAAGAATCCTTTTCATTTGTTAGCCTTTGTCAAACTTGTCTTCTTCTTGTGTTGCTTGTGAAGTTCTAGCATCAATGTAGTAAGGTCTTTAGGAGAGAAATTGGCCTCCTCCTCTTTTATGACATTTGCAAGAATTTGATTTTTAATGCTTGCCCTTGACCCATACCGTAGATCCATTTGATGAAACCACTTGCATTCACGCATTGGACCTTCCCCTAAAATTTCATGTAATCTCTTCCCATTTTTGTATAAGATCAAAGTGGTCTTCTATTTTTTCTTACAATACACCCAAGAATAGTTGAACCATGAATTGTGAAAACCATGTGAACTTTAAGTTTAATCCATGAATTTTGACCTATGACATTAATTCACCAACCAAGGCATCAAGAATCATTTATCAAATTATAACACAAGTTTTATATGTTTTTAATGTGTAGTTGGTAGGAGAAAAAAAGGCTTACAACTTGAAAACATAATGAGAATTCTCTCAACTTAGAATTTGGTATGAATAAAAAACAGCTTGAAAACGAAAAAGAGCAAAACAAACCCAGCAAGTAGGAAGTTGAGAGAAATACAAAAGGTTGAGGTGTGAGCCTTTCCTCCCCAAAGGATTGAAGTTGAACTCCAATAAGGAGTGGCCATGATGCGGGGAAGGAAAGGTGGGGGGCACTAGCCAAGGCCAATGGTTTGAGGTTTTAAAGGACTTAATTGTAATTTTACTTTTGCAAAATTATTAAAAAATCACATACCTTTTTTCTGGCATTCTTGGAAAATTTTGAGTCCATTTCTCTTCAAATTACAAATAAAGTGTCCAATTCAAAATCGTTCCACCTCACACCATTGCCTTTTTCTTCATTAGATTTTGAAAAACAAAATTGTTTCTTGGAAGCCATTGTCTTTGGTTTCTTTCCTTTGCCACCCACATTGGTTAGCTACCCTTTCTTTTTTGTTGTAGGTTGGCCAATATTTATTTCTTTGTTGTCCTTTATTTTGTCCACAAAATATGAATGTTGTGAAAACAAAACAAGGATGATACTATCCTTGAAATTTTACATCCTCTTCACTACAAGGGATCCGAAATCCTCGTATGTGAACATGTTTAATTCCTTCCTACTTGTTGCAATGCACTATAATTGGACATTATACAAAGTAATCCATGACTTTGAAGTTTAGCCATGGAAGGGCCACTGCACATCTCTTGGAAATTTTGATCCCAACCCTTGTGATTGTGTGTATTTCCTTATGATCCATGGCTAGAAAAAAAACTAATTTAAAAAAAAACTATCAACAAACAATTCTAATGCACAATGTTTCAAAACTTTAAAGAACATATGATTATAAAAAAGAGACGATTTTTTTTATTATTGTGTTTAGGGTTTAAGGGAGTAGTAATTTTGTGGGAACAACCACCAAAAATTGCCTTCAACTTTATTTTTCAAAAATGATGAAAAGAAAAAAATCATTTCCTTTTATTATTGTGTTTAGAATTTAAACATGGTAATTGGGGGGCTTTTTTTGGGACCTTTGTCTTTTGATATTTTCATCAAAAACATTATAAAAAAACCCTAAGGGCCTGACCAATATTATTTGCAATAATCCATGTAGGATTCCAACAAGTTTTCATCCAAGGCCATTTGATTGGGTTTGAACTTAAAACTAACCACCCTTTGCACTTTGAACGAATGAAGATTTAAAATTTTTGTGGTCCCAAGCCCAAGCATTCTAGTGGAAACCATGCTTAATATCCAATTGCACATATTTGTTCATGATGTTGCATCACAAGTAGTGAAATTGGACCACGGTCATTAAACCATGTGACATTTTTTTTCTTTTTTTGTGACATCCAATTTTGACAAACTATAGCTCTCTTTTCTTCTACACTTTGGTCTTAAAAAATTTCATGTTTCTTTCTTTCTTTCATCAATAGATCTTTGATTAATTTTATGTCCAAATTTTGTTTCCAAATGCTATGGTACAAGTTTTTTTTGTGTGTTTACTTCACACATCTTTTTGCCCTTTCATTTTTGTTGCACTTCTATTTTTTGTGTGCATAAGAATTCTATGGTCAAATCTCTTGTTACACATTTCTATCTAGGTTTGTTTACACATCTTTTTAGCATATTGTTTTGCCCAAGTTTCATTTTTTTTTCATTTTACAAAAACAAAATCGCCCTTGTTTGTCTTCCTCGTCTTCCCCTTACAATGTTTGTTGAAAGTACAAAAAGATTCACTACAATTTCCATTGAATCAAAAATTGATATGCTTGAATTGTCACAAGTATTGTAGTGTACTCAACATGTGGTTACGATGTCACAATGTTGCAATTGTTATAGAGCACACAGAAACTTAACAATGTTGTGTTTTTATAAATGTTGCAAACACATAAGGTTAGTGGTGATGTTACTAATGAAGCAAGGTGTGGAAGCTTAATAATGTTGTGTTGTTGGATTGTTGCAAATGTTGTAGACATGAATGTTCAATGGTAATGTTCAAATGCATTTTTTAAAAGATACTTGTTAGGTATCATACAAGATAAAATAAAATAAAATGAATTATTTTTTAAATTAATTAAATCCCTCAAGGAAAATATTTACCATAATTCAAGTGCCTTTCAATTCCCGTCTCAAGGGCATTTATTCTACTAAAGCCCACCCCAAAGGCTTTACCCTAGACATTAATAGTTTGGGAAAATATTCTTCAAACCCCTTTGGACTTCATTACCATTTTTCATTATAAATCTTTTTTTAATATATTTTTAACACTATTAATTGATTTGAATATATATATATATATATATATATATATATATATCTGGTTTTCTTAATAAGATGTTTGAAATTTCATGTGTTGCAATGCCAATTGCGAAAAACTTGTTTTTATTCACTTTGAAATGTTGATCACAAATTTAACATACAATGGATTAATTAATGAAAATTGTTCATTCATTCATAGGTTCGTACATTTTACACACAATATCATGTGTTAAAAACATGTTTGACACATAAATAAATGTTTTGATGGATGAAGTATAAACTTCTGAATGAATGAATGTCACACGGATTTTGCATCTTTCTATAAATATGTGTTTTAAACGTGTTTTGTTGTAGAATATTAGTGTGTAAAATGTATGAATTATGAATGAACAAATTTTGCATGATTTTCATTACTAAGTCGTGAAATGTTCAATTTGTGATCGACATGCAATACTTCTGTTTTTAAAAATAAAACCTTCGTTTACTCATCTATACCTACATGGTTTGTATAAAATAAAATGATGAAATGTTTAGTTTTACCCATACATTGCAAATAAGGTAAATGTTCACCCTTTATACTTGGATTAGGTGGGGCTAAATTCTAGGAAATCACATGTGGGATGAAGTATTCCCCTTTAAAACTATGGAATTTTTCTTGGAATGTGGACCTTATTATCCTTGCAAAGGTGTAACATGTCAGGCATGGTGGTCCTTGATGTTATATTAAAACTTAGAACCTATTAGAAGTACACTTGAAGAAGTTTTGATCAATGTTTTATTATGTAAACAAAAGCCAGCCTAGGATAATAACCATCCTTTCTTCCAAGTAGGAATTCATGAATTCATGCATAAAGGTGTTCTCCAAATACACTCCAAAATTTCCAATAGTATTTTATTACCTTAGTTATGGAGGAACCTAAACTAAGTTCTCCAAATACACTAGGAAATTTGTGAGAGCATTTTACAACTCGGTTGTGGATGAAACTCAAGTAAGTTCATGTTTGGTTTCACCTAACCTAATTTGTAAAAAGTAAGTCCTATGTGTGTAGGAAAACATGTGATTATTAGATTTTTAAATGGTTTATAATTTATACCAATGTTGGCTAGTTAATGAGTTTTGACCTCATTATCAATCCAATTATTAATAAGTTATCAATTGATTATTGATTGTGATAACTTGTTAATAACTTCATTGCTTGGTATTGAATTTTCATAATTTAATAACCCACTCGAATGACTTGGTTATCATCCATGCATGTTATCAAGATTAAAAAAATAAACATTCCTATGATAGAAAACCAAATCAATAAAATAAATTAGTAAACTTAGTTTTTTTTAAAAAAAATCTTATAATCAATGTATAATCAACACGTTAATCAACAATTATCAATTGGATATTTAAAACCTACCTTTATGCATAATCAAAGGTTATTATCAAAAAAGATTGATAACCTAATTAACACCCAATTATTTTTTTGATATATTGTATCGATGACATAACTAGCACCCAATGTTTTTGGAAAACAAACTTACCCTATAATCATGACATAAGCCCATAACTAGCCTTGACATTAGTTGTCTTTTCGAAAAAAAATAAAAATTTCTAAAGAAAAAAAAAGATTTGGCAATGATCATTTCTATATATTTTTACTAAAGTCCTATCTTTGATAGAAGAGAGATTCTTCAACAAGTTACACATGTAACCCAACTATACCATGCAATTTAATACACATCATAGCAATTTAATCAAAATTCTCCAAATGCACATATGTTCAAGGTTGGTGAAGAGGTCCATGGGTAGCACCTTTGTGGGTGGATGCATTTTGATGTAAGAAACCGTTTGGTATGTAGCCCTTTTACCTTGGGAATGCAAGGTGGTTCATCCCAAGGTGAAACCTTTTAGTAACAATTGAGAAGTTTTGTGTTAGAGTCATGCCAAAGCTTCACATTATCTTCATCAATATTGCCAATCAGTCCAATTTGCTTAGTAAAAGCTGATTTTTTTCCATTCTTCTAGGATGATTGCCTACTTGAAAGATAAAAAATTATCTAAAGAAAGTTACAAAGCTATCTAAAAAGGGGGATTTTGCTCAAATTGATGGATATCAAATTTGGCAAAATGGATTCACAAACGTATGTGCACCATAAAAGAACGTCATATTCATTCACTCCAAGATGTTAAAGTTGTTTGATGTTAACAATAACCATGGGTGTAGGTTTTGATCAATGAGCACACTGGGTTGTTCAAGGCAAAGGAAGGACTTGATTTGCATTGGTTGAAAACATCTAAGTTTAAATTGGAAATGAAGATCCCCATGGATTGGAATCAAAATACTACTAGGCTTTAAATATTTTTAGTTTTGCTAATTTTAATCATCATCAACTTGTTGAGTTGCATTATCATCATATATGGTATTAGCCTCATATAGTGAATTAGCAAGTATGCAACCTTAAAACAATAGCTCCACATTTTTTATTGTTGTCTTGTTGTTACTAGTATTGACTTCAAGGTTGTGAAATTACATAACAAAAAGAAACCAATGTTCAATACTATTGTTGTAGATTGCATGGTCTTTTTTTGTTTATTTATGTACAAAGATCCGTCTAATAGATTCGAAGGCTCAACCTCCTACATTAACCAAATAGTGAGCATGTGAATAAACCAAAATATATGGATCTAAAGAGGGGTTTGTGATTATGTTGTAATAGAGTTGCCATGTACTAGCCATGTAGTTGTTTTTACATTACACTTGGAGACCTGAGTTAATAAAATCTATTAGGTAGACATGTTACCTTGAAATTCAACATGGTCCAAATATTCAATTATTTTAAGCTTTTGTTCATGTTGAAAAACATGGTTGCCAATAAATAATTGGCATTTTCTTGTTATGTGTAGGGCATTGAAATTGTACACTTGATTCAAGTATTAAAGCTTGCTTTCAATCATTTAAGGCATGGAACATACACACATGACAACTTTGCTAGTCAATGACATTAATCAAATCTTTAATATTGTAGATAAAGATGAACAACAATTGAAGAAGCTAAGATCAAAACACTACTCAAGGTTCAAAAACCAACAAAATGTTATGAGACACAATTTAAATCCAAACAACACATACAAGATATTCAAGGTGTGAAATGGTCGAGATTGTGTGTTGAATGTGACACATGCATTTGATGAAATATGTCATTATGATATCATCATTTTCCAAATGGATGGAAAGGGAAATCTAATGGTAAGGTGCATAATTTTAAGAAGCTTGCAAAGTACAAACCAACATTTGATATTTAATGATGCACCCGCAAACTCCTTGGTAGATTCAATTGCAAGTCTAAATGTGAAAACATTGGAATATTAATGAATTGGGGTATGTTCCTTCGTTCACAACACTTTGGGGGTAGAGGGGCATGTTGGAGCTTTGGGATGGGGACTTGGAAGAGTGACAAGCAAGTCAATTACTCACACGGACCTGCACAAACCAAACAACAAGTTGGTTAATGCATAGTTGGAACACTTTTGGTGCACAGACGAGCCACGGGCAAACATGGAATCACAAGACTCACAACGGCCCGAACTTGAAGGATGACACCACCTTCCCCCTTATAGTATTCATTGTGCTTAACCACGGGGCCAACACCCAAATGTCATTTTGTCCCGGGACTCCCAAGTTGGAGTCCCGAAATTCCCAAAATTGAAACTCCCACAACTTTGGGGGCCCATAACTTTGTGTACAGACCTTTGATTGAGGTGAAGTTTGAAGTAAAGTTGTAACCTTTGAAGATAGCTTTCCAATGTGTATGTGGCACGCCAACTACACGCAAGGAAATCAGGGCTATTAGTGGTTGGGAGTCAAATTGGCAATTTGACTCTCGGCCTTTCTTTTGGCCATAATTGTCGCAACCCTAGTCTTGAAAGAGTGTGAGGATGAAAACTCACACTCCCAAGTGAGCTTTTATTTTGGGAGTTGGAATCCTGTTGGATTCTCGAACCTTTAGAAAACGATTATAAAGGTCAAAACACCTTGCATTGAAGAATTATTTATATCATTAGAAATTTATTGAATTGTAGATGTCTAAAATGGGTTCGCATGACCCATTTGGACATCTGTAGCACAAGTTATGGCAAAAGAAAGGTCAGGAGTCAAATTGGCAATTTGACTCCCAACCACAAAAAGTCGGGAATCGACCTGAACCCTGTGCGTGCAGGTGGCGTGCAACACACCACTAGAAAGCTCTCAACGAGAATTACACTTTGTTTCATACCTCATCCCGATCAGAGGTCTAAGCGCGAAGTTATAATCTCGCAAAATTGCGAGAGTCCAAACCTTGGTAATTTCGGGACTCCCCCTTGGGAGTCCCGGGACAAAAAGCCATTTGGATGTAGGCCTTGCCGAGAGGCGCAAAGAATACTATATGGGGGAAGGTGGTGGCTTCCCCCGAGTCCGGGCCGTGGTGAGTCTTGTGAATTCGAAGTTGCCCGTGGCTCTTCCTAGCACCAAAGGTGCTTCAATAGTGTGCTAACCAACTTGTTGGTTGGTTTGATGTAGATTCAAGTGAGTAAATAAATTTCCTGTCACTCTTCCTAATCCCATCCTGGAGCTTCAGCATGCCCCTCTACCCTTTTAAAGTGCTGAAAACCAAGGAGCGTGCTTTGAGCTTTTAACCTTTCCGTTGTTTTGTACTTTAGACTCATATTGAGTCTATCAAAGAGCTTGAGAGTGCTTTAATAACTTATGTTTTAAGAGCTTAAATGGGTCATGCGAGTCCATTTTAGACATTCACGTTCTAAGAGCTTTCCAATGATACAAATAACCTTTCAATCCAATGAGTTTTGACCCCTGCAATTGCCCTATATAAATTGAAGAGTCTATTGGGACTCCAACTCCCAAAATGGGAGCTCATTTGGGAGTGCGAGGGTTCATTCCCTCACATTCTCTTGCACTCTTGGGAGCATGAAATGTTATTCCCGAGCTCACTTTTGGCTCGCACCTCTACAAGCCCTTGCCTTGGTCGCAAGCCCAAAGCTAAGGTTGTGACATTTAGTGTTGCCCATAGGTTCAATTTGAAATCATCATTACATTTTTCCCCATCATGCAATATGTGATGTAACTAGGTGTAAACAAGATAAATTGAACAATTTGATTACCTTGTCAAAATTGGAACAAATAGATTTAAAATAACAACAAAATCCATTATATAATTGTGGAACATTGAATGTTTTCATTTCAATCCCTAAATATATGTTTACCCTAATGTGCATTGATTTTCATATTTCAAATTGTAAAAGTAGTTTTTTCAAAATACAAGTAACTTTTGACATTTATTTTTCATTATGGGCTTTTGGTTTCAAGTAGGTATCAAATAGGTTCTTACGAAAAGATTTTTTTTTTTTTTTAATGACTTGCTAAAACATATGTTGATATTCATTTCCTAACTTATTACATATCAATTTCACGAATTTTAAAACCAATAGTAGGTTTGAACACATATTTTTTAGTCATTTTCAAAAATAAATAAATCTAGTTTTAAAATTCTTTGCTTTTAATTTCTTCAAATTAAATTCTTATAAACTTAATAGAACCAACTAATGTTAATTGACACATATTTTCACCTAATTTGATGCTACTTTATGGTAGTTAAATGAAAGGCACATGGTGAAAGTGAACATGTCTACTTTTTTGGTATATTTTTTCTTACTTTGACCCGACCTATAGGTTTAATTTGAGATCTTCATTGCACTTCTCCTCATCATGTAGGTCATATCCTCTTGTACAAACCATATTATCTTCACATGTATTGCACAATGACCTTTATGTTCATATTTAGTATTCTTGAACCTTGCATTGACTTCAGCAATTAATTTTATATGAATTTTGAATCCTTTTCAAGCCTTTCAATGTTTAGTAGCACCTCTTGGCCTATGTTTTGGAACCACAAACTTGTAATTTTGCTTTAGTTTTAGTCTCCAACTCTCATTTATGTTAATTGGTTTGTGATTATTGGAACATGCATATCATCGTAATCCAAAATCCCTATGGGAAAAACCAACAACAAGATTGTTGCAACCTTAATGATCCTTCCTTTGCATAAGACAACACCCCATCTAATCTACCATCTATTTTTATGTGTGTAGATGGGGATGATTCAACAAACCAAAATCATCTTAATCTTTCACCATTTCATGAATCTTCCTAACGTCACCTTTAATATGCTTATTCTTCTCTTGCTTCATGAATATGTACTCTTGTGGCACTATGAAATCCAATAGAGATGCTACAAAATTAAATGTGTTTTTGATGCAACTTCGATGTTTTTGGTAGCAAGTTCTTTGGAAGACTAGAGATTTGGAAAGCTTCAACAAATACTTATGAGGCTAAAAACCTTGCATTAGGTTTGATATTTGGGAGAAGTGGTACAAAATATGGTCAAAATGGATGTATGTTGGCCCTCATGCTTGAAAAATCTTAGGGAGGAATTATGTATGCAAGGGTTCGATAAGTTCGTCCTATGCCATGTTACATGGGCCTCTATAGCCATGTAGTTCAGTAAGGTTGGACAAAATGAAGTGAACTTGATGTATAGTTCATAGGAATGGGTTTAAATCATAAGCCTAACCTTGAGGTTCAAAAACGTGTTTTCAACATGAGTTCAGTAACTTGGTAGCAACCTTGTTTCTGCAACATCTACAAATTTTTGACAAATAGTTTTTCATGTGTAGTTAAAGACTTTTTTAAATCACATTTTTCCTTTGAACACCTAAGGTATATAATTAGATACATGGTCTTTATTTCCAAAAAATGATATGCATTACCTAATTCATTCTTACCTCTACAAATTATATGTGGACCTTTAAATGGCACACCATGGCAAGCATATCATGCTCCTTCCAATATTGGAGTTTTAGTATGCACATATGACATAAATGCCACCTTCTTGGTATGTAATGCTTATGTTGAATGACGTACAAGATTCCTTCATGGGTTTGGGCATGGTCATCCCATTTGCAACTTTTTGGGAGGTGTTGAATACACAAGATGAGCTTACCTTACAAGAGGTTCAACCCATGTACTTGAAGCCTAAGTTATGATGGTGGTCCGAAACTTGATTACATTGGAGATTTTCAATTCCTTTCAAATCAACCAACTTCAATGTCAATATTTGTGTTGCAATCTTTATGGGTCTTTGAAGGATACACATGCTTACATTGATGATCTAATCCTTGAAGATGGCAATTGAAGTGCCCGATGTATTTTGAAGAACTTATTGCAAGTTGCCAAGGACATGTTGAAATACTTGTTAAAGGATGATGTAGTAACAAGTTGATCCATGTTGCTCTCACCTTGGGAGATGTAAAAGAACATTTTGCATCATTGGCTTTTCAACTGGAATTGTATGTGGCACTTCTACAATGTGGTTTCAAGGAGGAGACCAAAAGGATATTCTTGAATAAGCTTCAAGATTGGAGCATTGAAGTTAACTTGAAAGAATCATAGATCATTGATGAGAAAGCAAAGATGGATCGAGAGAGTCTATTGTCAACACTGGAGGTTTAGTTTGAATCAAGCAATCATATGGAAATTTTTATTCAAAGATTGGGGAACATTGATCATGATTTTCATGATGTCTAGACCATAATTAGTATCATACACATGTGGAAAGAAGACTATGAGAATCTACAAGTAGTGCAAACTTTAATATAAAAAAATTCCATCAATGTGAACAAAATTTTGTGACATGGAAAACATTTTGCAAAAAAATGTTTATGTGTCGGAAATAATGAAAGTTTCCAAAAATAAACATCATTTCTTGCAAGATTGGTTCACCTAAATATCGTGCCTTCATTTTGTTACACTACCAACAATCAAATATGTTCCATTGTTATGGAATTGATGCACAAGGATCTTCACAATTTGATGTTGAAAAAACCCCCTTAGCTTCCCCCATTAATTTGAACTTCTTGAAACAATTGTTATAATGGTGCAAGTGGTGGAAGGTGTCAAAATCACGAAGATGCACAAAAACAAAAGCTCTTGGCTAAGTCTACTTTTCAAACAATGAACAAGATAAGATTATGTGATTAAAAAATAAAAACACAAGAATTAAAAACAATAACACAAGATGTGCAAGACAAACATGATCTTTATTATGCTAATGCATGCAAACATGAATATGAAAAAAACATGATAAGGCTATGGTGCAAGATTGGCCTAAGACTAATGTTGAACAAACTGAAGGAAATGAGAGGTTTTTCTTTCATATATACCCTTTTGAGGACCTAGCTCAAGGAAGCTTTCAAAAAGGCTTCTATATGTGCATTAAGTAAAAAGTTTTTTGAAAACCTTCCTAACTAAAAATCAATTACTAGTAACCAAAACTTAATTGAAAGTTAACTTGGATTTAACAAGGAGTCAATTGAGAGTTAATTAAAGATAATTAACATTTAATTAAGAGTTAACTAGGACCTAACTAAGAATTAACTAAAAAATAGTTTTGAGTTAATTAAGAGTTAATTGGGACTTAATTCGAAATCAAATGGGAATTATCTAAGAGTTAAACTTGGACTTAATTATTACTTAATTAAAATTTAACTTGAGTGAACTAAAAGTCAATTATAAAGGATTTATGAATTAAGTGGAAGTGAACTTATTTTTAACTAAAGTTAATTAGGAATGAACTAAACCAAAAGTTAGGTACATGGATGAACATTCAAATGAATGAACTCCATGGCATCAACATCCATGACAAAAGGCAAATCAATGAACATTCTTGTCAAATGTGACAAGCATGTGTGTTCAAAAGTGGTTAATTTTGGGCTTTCCAAAATCAAAGAATCAAGTTGCATATGCTCCTATTAGACCAAGGATCAAGGTACAACTTAGTGGATGGGACCATAATTATTTGGTGATTTTGAATATTAGAATCATGTGGAGCTTGAAACATCCCTATAGTATCCCTTCAAAGTTGATGTTTATAGTTTCAGGATGGTGTGCTATGAAATTTTAATTGGACCTATACCTTTTTGTGAAATCAATTCGATAACAATTCTTCGAAAGAAGGTAAAGGAAGATGGTTTGTGATAAGTTGTACCTGATCAATGTCCTAAGCAATTGTCCACCTTGATTCAAAGTTGTTACGATTGTAATCTTGCTACACAACCATCATTCCTTCACATTTGTCGGGGGTTGAAACATATGAAGTGTTTTTTCATGTTAGAATCTACAATGTGATCCTTGATTGTTCTAGGTTAATTTTATTTTTTATTTTTGCAAAAAAATGTATTCTACAATTCAAAGAGCTTGAAGTTTAGTCATAAGAAATGTAGGAAAAGAAAGTGTAAATATTTAGTATATAGGACAAATCAAAGTTCAATTGTAGCTACTAGAGAAGATAATGTGACACATGCCTTTTGAAGGTTGATGGTCCTAGAATGTGATGCCATTTCGAAAAAATCAATGTCGTAATTGGCAAAGAACCAAGGTGCACTAATTGTTGACGGGGATGAAAAGATGTACAAACTCTAACATTAGTCCTATCAAAGAGCTTACCATAGTGTTAAAGGGTTGATGATTTGAAGCATGCTAGATATGGAGAATATCAATGATGAGATTTATGAGGTGCTACTTTTTAACCTCTTTGCCAAACTTGAATCTATGTATATTTCAAGAATTATGATTGATTTGGTGTCATGTGTACTAAATTCTTGAAGACTTGTTGACATTAGTATAAGATATGTCTAGATATTCATCTCCTGCAATCTCTTTGTTTTGCATGCTTACTTCTTAAGAGTTAGTCACCTTATGATCATGGCCAATTTAGAAGTTGACAATCCTCGAGGTGTAATCACAACAACTTACATAATTACCACAATTAGATGTTTGTTGATTGGAGCCCTTGATAATCACTTGGTAGTAGTTTCATGGTTGTGCAATCGTTTGCAAATTATAATTTATTGCCTTAGTCTTTGGTGAAGGAGATAAAGTCCCATGATGAGGTGATGCTGTGAGCCAAGTTAAAAATGCCAGTTGTTTTTTCACATTGTTGTTTGTGTCTATTCTATTTCTATTAGGTTTCTCCTTCAACATGGTTGTTGAGTAATTTAATTGTGTGCTTGCTTTGAGGGTTCTTCAAGCAACCATTCAAAGTACTGTGTGGCCTTGTTTTTTGTTGTTATGCTTTGGTGGTTGCTTTGAAGGTTCTCAAGGAGTCATTGAAAGTACCATGTGGCCTTGATTTTAGTTGTTATGCTTAGGTATCATGTTAGGGGTCACCACCTAAAGTTGTGTGATTCTTATTAGTGGAGCCTAAGTTCTATCATTGCACCAAAAGATGTCCTTTCTCACCAAGTCAACATCTTCTTAACCATCACGAATTTGTTAAAAGCAAGGGATGCATTTGCACCTCATATGCTTCTAAGCCACTTTATGTTTGCCATGTTCAACTAGATAAATTATTTCGGAATTAGACATTAGAATGAGAAATTAGACTGGCATTGACAACCGGGGATAGGAGAAATTAGTTGGACTTAGAGTGGTGGCCAACAAGACAAGTTCAACTTGTTAGGATGAAATATAGCATTTGTTGGTTAGGGTGACATGATGGTAATCGCCTTCACAACCATAATGATAGATATGAAGGATTTATAATGTAATGAGGACCTTGATTCTAGTTTGGCATGCCTTCATTTTGCTTATTATCTATAAGTTCTAATCTTTACAAACGGAGGTCTTAGTTTTGACATGATTGTCATTGTGTATGTGAAGGTGGCTCTTGTTTACTAAGCAAAATATAACGTTGTATAAGCATGTCATAGTCTTTAATTGCATGGGTAAGTTAACTTTCCCTTTGAGCAATTCTTGAGCTCACATTTGTTTGTGTCAAAAATGGGTGCTGCCACTTTGTGAGGGCTGTGAATTTATGTGAGCTTGGCTAAACACCAAAAAAGGGTTATTTCCTAATTGAAGAAACCAAGGGTCTAATGTCTTGAGTCTTGTTCCCTTTTGTTCTCTTCAACTACCCTTTGGTAGCATTTCAAAGGAGGGGATCTATTGCCATGTTGGCTGGACTGCAAGGAGTTGCAGTGTGAGAGCTTTGGCCTGAAGATCAATTTTGAAGATGTGATAATAGAAATGTGAAGAGATAATTGTGAAGCACATGGCAACATCTATTCCTCATGTAGTTAAAAGGATTGACATTGAGTCGGGGCAAACAATTCCAATTGAAGTGTAGGTACTGCCCTAGCACTGGGCTGCTGCTGAAATAACTGGCCTCCTGCCTCAGGGCCCGCCTCTCAGGGGCCTGCCTCACGGGCCAGTTATTGAGCTCTGTCTCTACCTATTATCACTAGCATTAATGAACAAGTAAAAACAATTTGTGCTAAAACTCTTTTTAAGATATAAAATAAAGATAACCCAAAATATATTACATTCATCTCCAGTTCTTTAGTTGTTGACATGCAAACAATATTTACAAATTCTAACATCAAAGGTGAAGGCGGAAAAACCATTAATGTATAGACATGCACCAAATGGGGTTTTGTTTGTGGAAGAGTACACATACCTATTCATTGATGAAGAACCAGGGGTTGAAATTGAATTCTTGCATTCCAAATATCATGCAAGTCTGCAATACAATGTCATGGAGCTGATTTTCTGACAAAGTAAGAAGATGAGAGGCTGGATACCAGTTCATTGCAAAGCAGGAACAAAACACATCAGAGTGTTTAAGGTTGCAGATACTGTATTCAAACTCAAATAGTACAATTGCCCATGCAAGCTTCACTGTCATGAAGATATGACATCCTTGAAGTAATGAAACATAATGAGTACAAATTCAACACCATATCCTCAGAGCAATCAACAAACACATCTTGACCTTGGAGTGACAACATCCAGGAATTCCCAACTTTGAGCAAATTTTCCTGCCTCGCACAACACTGAGAGTGCAAGTCTAGTACTTGAATTGATAGTGTTTATCTACAGGGGAGGAAACATCCCAGGTGCAGCTCATGCCTTTAGGAAAAATGACCAAGTCACCTGCACCAAACTCCACAAAGTCAGAGGATGATCCTTCAGGATACACTTTCACTTTGCCCTTGAGAAGATAGCAAGTCTCTTGACCATCATAAGTCCATGGAAACTTGCTCACGGCACATCCCCACCTGCAGCCACAATCAAGCATCTCAGAAGCACTGTTGGTCCCAGAGAGTGTACTAATCAAATCCATCTGCCGAGCAACTCACATGAACACACTAAATTACACAAAATATTCAAACCTCCTCGACAACAATACGGTTCGTTCTGAAGGAATGAAGGTAGGGAGGAAGGGGGGGAAATCATCAAATACTTGGGCCATGATCGAACGCCAAGCTCCGAAAGCCGCGACTCTGACGGATTCCTCTCAATTTTGACCCCTAATTTCTCCTCAACTAGCTGTTTCACGCCGGTTTGCACCTCTCCGGCGCCTCCATCCGCCATGGCTCTAACCGCCAGCTGCAGCAGATCAGACCTCCTTATCAACTTTCTGAACCCAGCTGACGATGAAGATGAATATGAAGATGAGGATGGCGATGAGACCAGACGCGCTGCTCCTGCTCTTGCTCCTCCTGCTATTACTGCGGCTGCTGCTGGGTTGCAAGGTCGTGTAGGTAATGAAACGATTGCTAACTTCCGCAATCCCGGGGCACAAGGAAGCGTAGTTGGCGCACTTCGCACTGGTTGCTGTGGTGAGAAACAGAGGCAAACGCTTGAAGAGGACGACGACAAGCGCTCGGCCATCGCCATGGGAGCAAAGCAATTCCTGCAACTCTTCTGCACGAGCCGGTAGAGAATGGCGGGGCTTCTTATCCGGCATAATGGATAGGGTCATGCCCATTCCAAATCGGAATTGGCTGAAAATTGTAGGGTCTTGTCGTCTTGTCCATTCCAGTAAGTATAATTGGCTGCCGATGGTTAGGGTCTTGCCCATTCCAGTAAGTAAAAACGGCTGCCAATTATACGGTTATTTTGGCAAAAATAAACTCCAGCTCCCGAGTTCCCAGTTCCCAGTTCCCACCGGAACGAAAAGAAAAGAAAAGAAAAACCCATTTAATTTCTCCAAAGCAGAGGTCCCCTAAAGAAAGAATAAGATAAAAGAAGGACGAGAAACTGGTGGTTCGTTCGACGATGATAACGGACGAAGATGGACCACACTTGGTTATTCGTTCGTCGATCTCCCTCGCTTAGGTCTTGGTCTGCGAGCGCAATAGAGCGCGCGCTGTTTGTGCTTCTCGTGTGTCGGAGTTCTCTGCGGAAGCAGCGGGTGGGGGAGGAAGGAAGATTGCACGCGCAATTCTCAAAAGATTTGGGAGACAGAAAAGAACACGCAGAGATGGTAAATGTAGTCCTATTTCACTTCTACGGTTTTCTTCTGATGGTTGTAGAAGCTGCTAGTCATGATTCTTGACGAATCTGTGGCCAAAGAGACCTTTGTAGTCTCTTTGGTGACGTGCAGTCCGTCCCCTTTTTTTTTATCCGTTTCTTTTTCTCTTGTAGTTGCGATGGTTTGGATTTTTTTTTGGGGTTCCTTCTGATTCTACCGTCTCTGAAGTAATAGGACTGAATTATGCTCTGATCTTGAACCAAGGTGAGAGAGAAAACACGGTTGGTTGTTGTGTCATGCATGTTAGGGTTCGGATTGCATGATATGAGCGAACTCTTTCCATGTGCAGAAAGTTCTGCACAGATTATGAAATGAGAATTACAGCATACTGGAAAACTCTCAGCTTCTTTGAGACATGGATTCTTGGCAGAAACACATAGGATGTCTCATGTTATCTCACCATTGCAATTGTGTATTAAGTAGCTGGAAACTACTATTGTGGTGGCAGGATGATCCAGAGCTTGAAGCTATCAGGCAGCGCCGAATGCAGGAGCTTATGGGTCATGGTGGTGGGGGAGGGGTAAGTAGCCTTATTTTTGCAAGCTCCCATTATTCCCTCTACCAGAATTTTGGAAGCCCTTTTTCATCAGAAACTGGGGATGGAGACAGGTGGATTTGGATTTTACCAGCTGAGCAGTCTTCCAGAGCTCTGCCATTTTGATTATATGGCTGAGGTTTGCAAACTCATTTCAGTGGTAGTTTTTGACTGTTTGTTCTTTTCTCGGTTTCCACCTCTGAATAACGATGGGGCTTTGTAAATGGGTTCTTAACAGGGTGCTCCTCAGAGCAGGGAGCAGCAACAGGCACAGGAGGAACAGAAGAGGTGATTTTACTTTTCCAGTCTCTGTGTGATCTTGCTTGCTATTGCGTTGGTGGCAAAGTTCACCTATGAAGAAGAGACCTAAAGGGTATCAGTTGTAGGTCCTGATGGTGTCAACACATGCATGCATTGCAGCAACATGCTACATCAGACTGCAAACTCAGGTTTCAGTGAGAAAGAATTGTATAATTGTTTTGCTGGGAGAAGACTTGTGAATGTGGAATCCTGGGCTGCTTTAATGAATTTTTTGGTTGTGCAGGGAGGCTGAGGAACATCGACAGCTGATGCTGGCACGTGTTCTTTCCTCAGAGGCACGGGAACGCCGTAAGGTTTTTCTAACATGCAGCAGATGAGAGTGAGAGAGAAACAAGACTTTGACACTCATTTTGTCAACTTTATTCTTCCCTCCTAATTGACTGATGCTAGGCACTGAAACTTTATTGGTCTGCTAATCAAGTCTAATATGTTGTTCAGTGTCTGAATCTTTCTGTTGCTACTGGAATTGTCACAGAAACTGATGAAATGGATTTTGGTATGATCTTTTGCTTGAGATTATGAGCAGATGATTATATACTCTGTCTACACCCACTTTGGGGAGCTGATGACATCAGTAGGGAGTGATGGCAGCCAGTTTTTTTAGGAGTTTTTTTTGTGCAGCCGAAGTGGTGATTATCCATAGGAAGATGTAGAAAAAGTGGTGATTCTCTGTAGGAGGATTTAGCCAAATCTGGCTATAAACCAGATATGTAGCACAAATCTTGAATCATCCTTCTATATTTTTGGCTCCATACTGAAAACCAAATATAATTTTTACCTTTTTTTCCACTTCTGGTGATGGAACCCTAAAAAATCAGTTTCATTTTTTAATTTTTGATTTAGAATTTTCCATTTTGGTGAAATTTCACCAGTAAAAAGTGGCTGGTGGCAGCTATTCCATGCCATTGATGATGACGGTCTGATACTTTGTGACTGACACTCACTAGGTTATGACTGTACTCATTCTCGTCTTATTTGTATTGATTTTGCTGGAAATGATGTAATAGTTACCTTCAAAGTGTTGTTGTGGAGTTCTCTGCTGAACTGATGTGTTGTTGGGAGGCCGGAATCCTAGTGTAATACATCTGTGGTCTACCCTCCCATGAAGATACTGAAGGGTCACTAACTGGCCTGACTAGTTGTAATGAGATTTGCACAACTACTGCAAGGGTTTATTTTGGACTATTTTCATTCATCTTACTTGCTGACTTCCAATAGGTTTGTTTGACAGTTTCTCGAATTGCTTTGGTGAAGCCTGAGAAGGCAAGGGGTGTTGAAGATGTTATATTGCGAAGTGCACAGTATGGACAGATCACAGAGAAGGTTTATGCTCTTTGAAGCCCTGTCATGTTATGTGTGGTTATTTCTCACATACTTCACTCATTCTCCACTGGTTTAAGACTATTGTAGGCACTTGGAACCTCAAACCTGGTTTTTGGACAGGTATTGATGCTTGTCCTCCCCTGCTGGTTCTTGTCTCAGCATTTCAATTACCTGCATGCCTGCGTATGTGGTATCTGTCACTGAAATGACTCACAGTCTCTCTCCATGTGCACAGGTCTCTGAGGAAAGGCTTATCCAGCTGTTGGAGCAAATCAATGAGCAAACCCAGAAGAAGACAAAAGTCACGGTAAGAATGTTAGGGACATGTTGATTTGACCTGTATGTGTCTTGTAGCTACTTTTGAGTGCAACGTTCCTTTGATGTCATTTTAGCATCCACAATGCTGTCTCTTACATACAAACTTTTGAGTTATTGATGGCACATTTTCTTGTGGCAGATTCAACGTCGTCGAAATGTGTTTGATGATGATGAGTGATGTGTGAAATACACAACCAGTGATATGCAAGGACACATGTTTCAGATGCTCCTGTGCAGTATGAACTGTCTATTTACTAATTGACCAGCTAATGAGGTGCATTGGAGATGATTGTGGAAATTGGAATGTCCAAGGTTGGTACTGAAGTATGGTTCCACTCCCGTGTGGAATGTGTTGATAGTACATGTGGCTCTACCTACACACAAGATGGATGCTCTAGAAAATAGAATCCACTGCTGCGTGCCTCTATCAATGCAGATGTTGGCTATTGCAAATATGTTGATAATGTGTTTCCCTTGTAATCACATGTAGAATGATTTATGGAAGGACTCCTTTCTTTTCAGTTGAACACAACCACAGGGAATGTGCACATGGATGAAAGGGATTTCCATGATTGTTTTGCAGGTTACTGTAAAACATCTCAGTAGATCACTCTGATCAGATGAATATCTGATATTGGAACAGTCTGTTATTGGCAGCTGAGATGTGATATTATTTGCAAACTAAAAATGGCATTCTACATGCAACACTTTACTCTGCTGCATGTAGAACAGTACCAGCATTCTGTCATTTCTATCTGGATATTTAGTCAGTGTTTATCACATAAAGTCATAGTTATCTGAGATCACTTTTGTACTGGAGATGAGCCAGCAGCTTGCAAATCAGCTTGGGGTGATTATGACTTGCGGAATTCAACTTCTGCAATTGCAAGATGATTAAAGGGGCAAAACGTACAGCCACTACTAAACATAGCTTTATCTTGTTGCAGGAGAGATTTTACAGTTATAATTTTGGAGCATCTGGTTGGTTGGCAGGTGCTGAAGCCTTGACTTCAGGTAATTCATTCAAGGCTTGCCCAATGTGTCGAATTGTTGGATATGGTGCCTACATGTACATACAGAAAGTAAAGGACTGGGTTTGGTTGAGATTAAACAATGAGTTAACTACTGATATGCTGAAACAAGTCAGTTACTCTTCAATTTGAAGCCTGTTGCTGCAAGAGAATTAACATATGCACCAATAACAATAGGGTCCATCTGTACAGTTGCCCCATAGTACTTTGAAAACACATCAGTTTTGTTTCCATACCATGTCCAACTGGAATCGAATTGCATTTGCAAGTTGGGGACTCAATACAACATCGGCCTGTGCAATGCAATGGAACACATGAAAAATCCAGAGTCTATGAACAGTGGTAGGTAAAGAAAGGCATGAACAAAGATGAAGTATGAAGAAGTGTGCAGACAAAGAAATGGAATTCTTACTAGTGTAACCATATCCCCAAAACAGTACTTTCCAGCAGTTTTTTCCAATATTCGCTCCAGTGCTGCATGTATCATACACAGTAATCACAATATGGAAAATGACTTGAGAAATCTCTAGGCTACAGCAAGCATTCTGCAGTTAGAATACCAGGGTTTTATATCAGAAGCAGCTGAAAAGAAATTTCTTTCTCTTTCCTAAACCTCCTTAAACCTTGTCTGAATCTAAAATGTTTCTGTCAAGTTTAGATTGTTATCTGCACAAGAGTTATAACAATGTAGAATGTGATGCAAAACATGGGCTGTGAAGTTATACCACTGAAACCCTTTGCAATGGAGTCTTGTGCCCACTTCAGTCACTCTTCTTTACCCAGTTTTGCCTCTATCACAGGCTGCAGTCCAATGCACAAACTCAAGTTGCTCAGACTCTCTGATATGAATGAACCAAATCCTGCAATCCTCAGTGTCTCAGGGAGTGAGCATGACAAGAAATGGTTTGAGGCATGAAACACACCAGGATCTGTGTGTTTTGCAAAGGCTGGATATTAGATGCTATCAAAAACACCACCTGCCACATGCATCACAAAAATTTTCAGTAGAGTTGAAGAAGAAGAAGAAGAAGAAGAAGAAGAAGTGATGGATTATTTGAAGAAGAAGAAAAGATGGATTACTGAACAGCAGTGAAAGTATTTATGACTTCAAATAAGAGAATTGGGAAAGCTAATACCTGATGAATATGTGCTCTTTGTACAAGATCTTTTGGCAGAAGAGGCCTCTTGTCAGGAAATCTCTCCTCCAAATACTGCAAACGCCCACACCCCCCCCTCCCCTCCAACCTTGCTAAAGTCTCTGTCAAAGAGGATCCTCAAAAGAGCAATTTTCTGACAGAAAAAGCAGGAGTGTTGAGAGTCATGGACAAAGTGATAATAGGCCTATGAATATGTCATTTTAGTTTCTAAGGCATCAGCTTCCATTCTTGCTAAATTACATAGGTATAAAACAAGTCAGGATAGAGAGTAACCAGTAGAATGGCAACAGAATCCACCAGAGTTACACCATCAATCTCCAACACAGGGACTGCCTGAAATGGGCTCCGCTTTGTGAATTCTGCAAATGAGTTCAATGACCATTGGGAGCTGTCAAATCTACCACTCTCTTCCACCAATATGCAACAGAGAAAATATCATCAGGTGCGAACACCGCAGCTTTGTAATCTGAATGTGTTCTGGGCATTCTCTACCTCCCATCTCCTGTTAAATGTTCCAGAAAATTCTGGCAGGATGTTCTGACTTCCCAACCACATGCATGGGTAGCTACTTTGCATCTGCAATATCAATTGAAAGCAGAGATCTACAATCTTACCTTCAGAAAATTGTTCCCCTGTTAAAATGTTAATAGCCTTGTACTCATAATCAATGCCTGTACACCCCATGAAGAAAAAAGTGTGAGCAGGACTCTGACATTCAAACTGAATCCTTTTCATATCAAAAGATGCACAAGGGTTTTCAGCTACCCCAGGAAGATATTTATGCCCACAAGGGTTGAATGTTGGAATTTGTCAGTAATGAAATTTGACACTGAAAACCCTCGGACATTTTTTTTGTCCAAACATACCTTTGAGCATAAGAGCAAGCCGCACTCGCCATGAACATGAGCTGAGATGGTATGAGTAGAGTATCACTTTTGGCATCTCTGTCCCTTTCTGCATCATGGACTCCTCCATGGCACACTTTTATCTATTTTATAAATCCTATAACTTGGAATACAATTTGATTTCACCTGAATAGTTGCAGGAAGGTAGATGAATGCAGGCTAGAGAGTAATGATTTAACTTTTGGAAATCTACATGAATGATGAGCAAGAAGAAGCTGACAGATCTAAGTTCTGAAACTTGTTGAGGAGGAGGATCTTTTCAATCCCATTCCCTTTTTGATGATCCTGCCTACACCGAATTTCTCCTCGAGCATCAAGAGCTTCACAAGTATCATAATTGCACACAAAAAAAGATCGAAATACAAAACCCATTTGTCCATCGACTGGTAGATAAGGGTTTAGGGTTTAGGGTTCAGAGAACACGCTCTCAGTGGCTGCCCAGTGGCTGGCCCATTGTTTGCCAACCTTTTCACCTTTTTACCAGTCTTATAATGGTGCATTCACACTTGATGAATGTTAAGTCAGTGTCAATTGAAAATCTAGGTGGCATCCTAGGTGGCACCCAATGTTAAATGGGTGATAGCTTAATGTTAATGTGAATGTTAACTTCAACATAAAAATGTTCATGGTAAGTAGGCATAAGTCCTAAATGACTAGCATGGTGTTAGGGGACTCAACACTAGAGTCCCTCACACCAAGTGTGAATGCACCTTTAGAACATTAGGGTTTGGCCCCCACCTTGTTTTTTCCCTTTTTTCTTTCTCTTTTTTTGGGCACATGGAGTGTGAGTGTTCCATCCATTTTGAGAGGGTTTTGATTTCACCACTAAGCTATAAATCCCCACCAGGGTTTAAATATAACACAAATCTAAACCAGCTAGAGGCCTAGTGAATGTGGGGTTAACCTTCAAGAGTGGCAACTGGAAGACCCAACAAGGAGAAAAACCCTAAACCCTAAACCCCTTATACCCCTAAACCCCACCTTAAACCCTTAAACCCCAAACAGCAACCCTTCGTATTGTACATGAAAATAGAAGAAATCCAAGCCACTTTCAATAGCATTTTAAACTCATGAACCCTTCCATTGAATTTATAATAAGTTGAATTTGAAAAAAAAATAGTACAATAAATGTAAGTAATACAAATGTGCAATATTGTATAAAGGTCAAGTACATGCACAAAGGGGACAAAAAAAGAAAATAAGGAAAATAAATTGTAATTAAAAATCTTCATCTCTTTTTATTTGTCTTCCTTTGTTATATTTTGGTAGTTTCCAAAGAAAAAATAAAAATGTATACTTAATGCTTTTGATCTATGTAATCTTCATTCCATCTACAAGAGTAATAATAAAGGGGAAAACAAAATTCAATGCTATTGTATATTCCTTATTTTAAGGGTTTGTTTTTGCATGTTAATTTGGAACATAACAAAGAAGGAAAAAAAAATGAAAAAATTCTACTAATCTGTTTATGTAAGGTACTAGCTAGCTCTAATTGCACATTTAGCAACATGTTTCAAAATATTATGTTGATACAAATATATTTGTTGCTAAGATTTGGTATACAACACCTATGGACTATTGTGATACCTTTTTAGGTTCAGTGGTAATTATATATTTTTGGAAAAAAATAAATTATTTAAAAATTAACTTTTCAATACATTAAAAAAATAAGGAAATTACTTGCTTATTAATGCTATTTCTTTTGGGAACATTTAAGATAGTTGTGGAGGTTGTATTTAGCATCTATCATTTTTCTTGTTTTCATTATTCAATACCTAATAGGTAGGTGATTTACTAGTCACTTATCTACCTATGCTTAAAAATAGTTCCAATGTTTATTAATATGATACCGTTAAGTTGTTGAATAAAGTGGAGTTTATGCAACTTGCGAATTAAGAACTATGACAAGGATTAATCATCATAATTGAATATTTTTATTGCAACATCAAATTAGGTCAAACAATCCCAAACATTGTCATTTTTATTGTTGAACATGAGTTTAGAAGTTAAAATAATTATTGAGTGCCAAACTAAATGGTAAAGGAAGCAAGTTGCCAAAACAAAGAAGATTGTTTTTTCCCAAGTGATAAGGGCATTAGGAAAGATGTTAAGGCACGACAAGAGCATTGAGAAACACATCAAGAGACTATGGTAATGCCATGAAGCATGTTAGGGGACATTGGAATCAAAGTTTTTTGTTTTGGCAATGAAGGTGTTGGGGGACAATGATAATGCCAAGCAGGATGAGGGGGGCATTGAGAAGCACAACTGAGGATGTTGGAAAAAAAACAAGTCTTTTTTGGGTTGTAAGCAAAATATGTTAGCAATTCATGATCACTTTGTGAAAAACACATCTAACTACAAACTGCTTGAAGATGATGAGCTTCAATTGTTGTAAAGTTCTTATTGACGGTTGGGTTTTTTTGTTTATTGGATTTGGAGTTTAGAACTACCATGCAAGCTTGAAAAGACCTTAGGAATCCCACCAATTTTTCCCCTAATTTCTTGAAGATGATGAGCTTCAATTTATTGTAAGATCGTGTTTTATTATGACTTATGGTTTTTGTTTCTTGGATTTGAAGTTTCAAAACTGCCATGTGAATTTGAAAAACCTTAGGAAATCCCACCATTGTGAACTCTCAATTTTTGCCATAATTGCATCAATGTGATGATGAGCTTCAACTATCGTAAGATTGTGATTTATTATGATGTATGGTTTTTTGTTTCTTGGATTGGAGTTTAGATCTACAATATTGCTAGCTTGAAACACTTTAAGAATCCCACCATTGTGAACTCTCAATTTATGCCATAAATTCTTGAAGATGATTATGAGCTTCAACTATTGTAAAATCGTTTTTCATGTTATATAGTTTTTGTTCCTTGCATTTTCAGTTGAAAACAGCAATGCAAGCTTGAAAGGCTTGAGCAAACCCACCATATTAAACTTCCAATTCCCCATCTGCTTCCAATTCTAGATTAACCTTTGAACAACAGCAATGTCATACATATCATGATGCCTAAAAGGAATACTATGGAAGCTTGTGCATTTGACAACCTCTACCATTAGACAACTATGAAAACCTCTTACAAGTTTGTAGGATATCTATTTATTAATGGGTTTTGTATTTCACAGCACTTGCATGCTTGTAGATTGCTAGCTGATATGACTGAGTCTGTGTGCAGAAAGTCTGGAATGCCATATTTTTGTCTAATGGTTTGCCCAGAATTGTGAGTGGACTCTTCTATACCCATTGTCAGGAGCTGATGGAGTCTGTGGAGCAATCGGACAGCGAGTCACTGCCATTGCTGGTGATAGTATGTTTGGCTTATTCTCTACTGGGTTATGTAGGGTGGTAGAAATTCTGTAGTCACTACAGCATTAGAAAAGTTGAAAGAACCTTACATGGAGATACTACTGTCATTCTGAAATTTGTACCATTCATGTCTTCTGCATGAAATATAAATACCCTGAACATAGTCTGCTTCCTAAATGCCCTTGCCACAGATTGAAGTTCTTCACACACACCCGTTATCAATTTTGCCAAACCCAGAGGTACAGATGCAAGTCTGTGCCACACTAGATCAGTCATGATTTTGGGGCGTCTGGCTGGTTAGCAGGCATAGAAGCCTCAACTTCAGGCAATTCATACAACGCTTCCACAATGCGTTGGATTGTTGGATACGGTGCCTACATATGGAAATGCAAAGATCAGGTTCCACTTCTAAAATCAATTAGAGAAATCTCTGCAGGAAAATATCATTCATACCACTTCAAAAGTGTCTACTTGCATACCATGTCCACTTGGAAGCGGTTAGCAGTTGCTACTTGTGGAACCAACACCACATCCGCCTATGCACATTCATTGAAACTCATCAGTCTCCAGGTGCAGAAGCAATAAGTCAAGAAAGTGGAGCAAAGGAGAAATAGGACCAATAAAGTGCAAAAAATGGTTCTTACGAGGGTAACTGTGTCTCCAAAACAGTACTTCCCAGCAGTTTTTTCCAGTATTTGCTCCAGAGCTGCATCAATGCATCATACAAGACAATCAAGTGAGGAACACTCGCAAGCTATCTAATCTATGATGAGTATTCTGCAGTTAGGATCTGGGTACAGGGAGCTTAAAATAATGCTTGCAATTCTTAAGCCATGTCTGCATCTAGGACTTTATGACAAACAGGTACTTGACTGCATTGCAACTATACAAATGCAGATGTGCTTCAAAATATGGTCAGTGAGAAGAGGATCAAACCAGTAAATCCCTTTTCAATGATGCTTTGACCCCACTTGAGCCGCTCCTTGCTACCCAGCTTTGCCTCTATCACAGTCTGCAGTCAAATGCACAAGCTCACTTTAGTCAGCCTTCTGATATCAATGTCCCAACTCCTGCAAATTATGTGGGTCAGAGAATGACCATGACAAGAAATGGTTCTAATCATTTACATACCAGGATACGTAGGTTTTGAGCAGGTTGAATATTAGCTGATATCAAATACACTGCCTGCCCAATCCAACAATTTTGTTCAGTAAGGTCTCTGGAGAAGAGAAGATGGAGAGATTCATGGTTAGAACTTAGCATGTCACAAAAGAGACTGGGAAACTTAAAGACCTGATGAATGTGTGCTCTTTGTACAAGATCTTTAGGCAGAAGAGGCCTTCTGTCAGGAAACTTCTCCTCCAAATACTGCAAGGCATTCCCCCCCCATATTCTCCATAAGACAGCACCACAAAGTAAAAGCTTCTGAAAGAAATTGATTGCTGCACAAGCAAGAGATCCTTGGAGGAATGTGTACTCAGTCAGTATATGAATATCTCAATTTGGGTTCAAGACAAATGACGTCAACTCTTCGAATCATATAGCAAGCTGCCAAAGTAGCTGCAGATACCAATCCCTTGGTCTGTTTCGTAAGCAATCCAGTCTTAAATGTCAAGTGTGTAGGGAAAAACCTGTAGAATTGCAACTGAATCGACCAGCTTTACACCGTCAATCTCCAATACTGGAACCAGCTGCATTGGGTTCAGCTTGGTAAACTCTGCAATCAATTCAGTGACAATCAGTGCTGTCAAGTATACCAATATTTTGCATACACTTGCTGCACATATACAAATGACCAGATGTTCAGGTGCAACTGATATGTGGTTTAATTCAAATACATTTTGGGAAATATGATTCTGTCAGTCTCTCTCCTGTGAAATTCTCTAGAAAATACTGGAAGATGTTGTGACTCCACAACCAATGTCCCTGTCTGCAGTATGACCAAAAACAGAGATCGAAATTTTTACCCTCTGTGAATTGCTCCCCTTTTAGAATATTAATAGCCTTGTACTCGTAAGGGATACCTGCATGCCCAATGAAAATTATGTTAGCTGGATTGCAAGAGCACTCTCTTAAAGACTTGGCATATCTGAAGGGAGTTTCAGCTGGCCCTTGGCACATAGCAACCCACAAGATTCCATCCTGAATTCTCCCAAGAGAAATATTAAAATGCAACCACAGGTTACGAGACATTCCTTTCAACAGAAGACCAAGTCGCACCCGCCATGCACATGAGCTTCGAAAGTATGAGTACAGCGTCACTTTTGGTACCTCTTCTGTTCCTGCCTGCATCATTCACCCGCAACTCTTCTTCACATCAAAACTCATGCTAGGTTGCTGCTGCCATGCATGCAATATGAGCTTCAAACTTATGAGTAAATAGTAGAGTAGCACGTTTCCATACCTCTGTTCCTATCTGCATCATACACCCACATATTTGTACATATGTAACTCAAAATCTTACGTGGATTCCATCACAAGAGAATGCTGAACTTTGACTCAAGTGTTTGTGATGGGATTTTGTTCACAATAGTGCTTCCAATCCTATTATTGACTTTGTGACTATACTATAGATTGAATAAACTCCAACAGATGGTGCAAGACAATTGGAGATTGCAACTGTGCTCACAAACATGAAACTATGATGTCAAACATGTGTTTCTTGCGCTTCCCATCTGTGTTGTAAGAACGCTCAGGAGAGGGATGAGTCATCAAACTGTTCCTCAACTCCATTCTTCAAACCCTAAATCTCCAATCCACAGCAGTTACATTCATGTCCCTTTGGGCATCGGTGTAGCTGAATGAATTTTAGTTGCCAACTTCTTTTTCTTCTTCTTCTTCTTCTTCTTCTAAAAGAATTAGAGCTCTAGTACACAGCATCAGATTCTAGAAAAAACAGCCACGATCACTGGAGATGATGCACTTCGAAGTTCAAACCCCATCACAAACCGTGTTGAGAAAATTGAATGAATCTCTTTTTGGGAATTGGAAATCGAGCAAATTGGGTTCCAGTACCGTTACCTGGGCTGCCATTCCGGAGTTGGGATTGCAATGGAAAGCAGCTCAAACCAGTGCATGCACTCACCCCCACCCCTTTTGCAGCAACTGTAAAGCTCTCTCTCACCCTACCTAATGGCAAGACATGTGAAGAACCAGCCAGATTTTCTCTTTCTTATTTTCGGTAGGTCGTCAAGCGTAACATCACACGCCACCTTACTTTACACGACACCTCATTAGTGTCATTCATATACACCTCTCCTAGATAAGTAAGGTCACCATTTTTGGCCCGGGCTAAGTTTAGTTGTTTTTTTATTTAGGCAACCTCACCAATAAACTGTAACTGGAACTGCATATATGTGAGGAGGACTACTAATAGCAAACCGCCTGGTCCAATCATTATGATCAACCAATCAGAAACACTGAACTGCTGTTCGGTCCAATTTATTACACTCTTTTTTGGAGGTGCACAGCTGTGTTGTGCCTTTTACCGGCCACGGCAAGCTGCACATTTTGATTGTTTAACAATAAATTTCACTGTCTGGAGTCACATATTGAGCACAATTGGAGATGCTCTAATACATCCAACCTTAGGTGGTCCACACTTAAATCTCATCATCAATTCTAGTAGTTTTAACATCCACTCAGACTTCAGTGCTACAAATAGCAGAGACATGCAACCAAAATTCCAAGGAGGCCGCTCCATGGCCCCTTTTGGGTGGTACCACATCTGATAACACTGTTGAACTTTGACTGTGTTACAATATCAATAGACATCCTACTGTAAACAAAATGAACTTGATATCATAATTGACCAGACAGATTACTGGCATCACCAGTAGTCCATGCAGGAACAAACACCATCTTCAAAGTCATGAAAGGGATGGCTGGAAGCGTGACAATCTTCACAAACCCACAGATTTTTCTCTTATTTGGAGAGGACTACCAGGAGCTGTGTTGATGAGCCCAAATGCAATAGCCAGTTTCTTGCTATGGTGACAAATGAAATGCCATTCCTTCTCCTTCCACATCATTCAGAACCAATTTCATACAAGGCACGTACCCTGCATCACACACAAACCGTGACAATCTCTGCTGTTCTGCATGAACACCCTTGAGATTTGGTAACTTGGATTTGCCATGCATGGGCACTCTTGTTGAACACACTCCCAGCATCTTCCATGCTCCCACACTTTGCATACATGTCCACCAAGCTACTGCCCACAAAGACATTGGAATCCCATCCACATTCAACGATCTGCTGATGAACACACCTGCAATTGCAACCATGCTGGGACATGCATTCAGCACCTCAGCAAAAGTAAGAGAGTCTGGTTGCACACAATGTTGTTGCATTTGTCAAAATAGTTCCAGTGTCTTCTGCCCTTGCCTGCATTTCACATGTCCCAATACCACAGCATTCCGAGTGACCACATCTTGAGATGGCATCTTGTTGAACACTCTCCAAGCCTCCTCAATCCTCCCACATTTTGCATACATGTCAATTAAGCTATTGCACACAAAGACATTAGACTCACAAACACTTTCGTTGAGCTATTTATGAACAAGCCTGCTGTCTTCAAGTGTTCCTAAACCAGCGTGTGCCTTAATCACCTGAACAAAAGTGAATTTGTTAGGACTCATTCCTTCTCAGAGCATTTGTTGGAAAAACTTTATTGCCTTCTCTAGTTGCCCATCCTTTACATTTTTTGTAAGCTTCTGATTCCATGCAAAAATGTTCAATTGCACTGTGCCTGGTGCCATTACAGCTATCTTTGCTGCCATCCATGGCAGGTTTAGTTGGTCCTCAAGCCAGAGAGCTTCCTGTGTCTTCTTGTGTTTGAAATCCGGATACCTTTCATTTGTCTACAACCAGAGATTCACATCAATCTGATCAGCCATGTATTCTCCACATCCCAGGCATAAATGGCATCATAAGAATAGAGAAAAGCTGCACTGACCTTCTCCACCAGAATATTGCATTTGCCATTTACCTACCTTCTCCAGCCTACTACTACTACTATCCCATCAGTGCAAAGGACCTGAAAAGAATTCCTGCCAAGTTTACACCTGGGCAAGACAGCAACCAAGAGAGCAACAAGATTGACACCAACAAGGGCGCTCCATTGACATTTGAACTCTGAGAGGTTTGATGTTCACTTACCTTATCTGATCTATGACCCTCCCATTGCGAAGGATCCATAAAGAACTCCTGCCACAGTTTCTCTCTTGTTGCACTGATGATGAAGAAGAATTTTTTTACTTCACAATAACCCTTGACAATTGCTCTCTCTTGCTCCTTACAATCCAAGAGCATCCCAAGTAGACATAAACTTTGAAGTGCATCATCGCCAGTCTGATTTTTTTCTGGGTTCTGCAGATCCACATGGGTCTGATAATGATATTCCACAGGTTTTCAGTCATACCATCATTATCAGACCCATGTGGATTTGCAGAATTTTGAACATTGATATCAGGAAAGCCAAGTTAAGTAAGTTTGTGCAATCAACTGCAGAATGTGATAGAGGAAACGCTGGGTAACGAGGAGTGGCTCATGTGGGCACAAGGTGTCATTGAAAAGACTGGTTTTGATCTTCTTCTCACTCACCACATTTTGAAGCACATCTGCATTTGTATGGTTGTAATGTGATTTAGTAACCAAACTTCACAAAGTCTGCAGATGTAGGCAAGGTTTAAGAATTGCAAGCATTATTTGAAGCTCCCTGGAAACGGAATCATAACTGTAGAATGCTCCTCATAGATTAGATATCTCACAAGCCTTCCGTACTTGATTGTCTTTTATGATGCATCAATGCAGCTCTGCAGCAAATAGTGGAAAAAACTGCTGGGAAGTACTGTTTTGGGGACAGTCACCCTTGTAAGATCCATTTTTCTTTCATTTTGCATTTTATCAGTCCTATTTCACCTTTGCTGCACTGTCTTGACTTATTGTTTCTGCACCGGAAACTGATCATTTCCAATGAATATGAATAGGCGGATATCATGTTGGTTCCCCAAGTGGCAAGTGCAAACTGCTTCCAGGTGGGCATGGTATGCAAGTAGGCACTTCCAAAGTGCTATGAATGATCTCTTTCTAAAGTAAATGCTCTAACTGATTTTTGAAGCAGAATCTAATCTTTGCATTTCTGTGTGTAGGCGATATCCAACAATCTCAATGTGTTGTGGAAGCGTTGTATGAATTGCCTGAAGTTGAGGCTTCCATGCCTCCCAACAAGCCAGGCACTCCAAAACCATGACTAATGTTGTGTGGCAAGGACTTACATCTAATGGTGCACCTCTGGGTTCTGCAAGATCAATAATGGGTTGGTGTGGAATACTTCAATCCATGGCAAGGGTGTTCAGTAAGTAGACTATGAATGCAGTATTTTTAGTTCATGAAGAAGAAATGAATGTGACAGTAGATAATAAGCCCAACATTTTGTATCGAACTATCACCAGGAATGATAGGAACTCGCTGTCCAATTGCTTCTCACTAGCTCAATCAGCTTATGACTATGGGAATAGATAAGTCTATAAGACTCCACTCACAATCCTGAGCAAACAATTAGACAAAAATCTGGCAATCCTGACTTTCTGCACACAGCAGGCAGACTCAGTCATATCAGCTTGCAATCAACAGGCATGTAATTGCTTTGAAAAAATAAACAGTTATGCATTAAACAATGCTAGATGACTTGTGGAAGGGCAATTACAGATGCACAAATTTTCAACCTGAAAGAAAACAGCGCCAGTCTTCCGCAGTCTTGGAGTGGCACGAGCAATTCCAGATACACAACTCTTCAACCTGAAATAAACCGGACATGAGTCTTTGGCAGTCTTGGAGTAGCATGCTACTGCACTGATCTTCCATCAAGATTCATAACCCTAGATTCATGTTGCCATTCTGTAACTCCCAAATCCAGAAAACAAAGACCCTGTGTCATCAAACACAATCTTACATTATTTGAAGCTCATCATCATCTTCAAGCAGTTATGGCAGAATTGAAAGTTCACATGGAGGGATTCTCAAGTCTTCAAGCTCATGTTGCCATTCTGTAACTCCCAAATCCAAGAAACAAAAACCATACATAATAAAACATGATCTTACAATTGCACTTCTGAACTCAAAATCCAAGGAAGAAAAAAAAACCATGTGTCACATGATCTTACAATAGTTGAAGCCTGTCATTAGATCTTCAAGCAGTTACAGCCAAAATCGAGTTCACAATAGTGGGATTTCCTGAAGTTTTTCAAGCTTGCATTGCAGTTCTGAACTCCAAATCCAAGAAACAAAAACCATACATCATAAAACACAATCTTACAATAGGTTGAAGCTCATCATCTTCAAGCAGTTATGGCAGAATTTGAGAGTTCACATGGTGGAATTCCTAAGGTATTTCAAGCTCACATTGCATGTCTGAACTCCAAATCCAAGAAACAAAAACCATATGTCATAAAACACAATCTTACAAAGAATTGAAGCTCATCATCTTCAATCAATTATGGCAGAAATTGAGAGTTCTCATGGTGGAATTCGTAAGGTATTTCAAGCTCACATTGCACTTCTGAACTCCAAATCCAAGAAACAAAAACCATTAGTCATAATAAACACAACCTTACAATTAAGGTCACTCAAGCCCACATTTCACTTCTGAACTCCAAGTCCAAGAAACGAAAACCATGAGTCATAATAAACACAATCTTAGAATAGGTCGAAGCTCATCATCTGGAAGCAGTTATGGCAGAAATTGTGAGTTCACATGGTGGGATTCCTAAGGTCTTTCAAGCTCTTGCATAGCAGTTCTTAACTTCTAAATGCAAGAAACAAAAACTCTACACCATCAACAGGATCTTTACAACAGTTGAAGCTCATCATCATCTGCAGGCAGTTTGTATAATTCTCACAAAGTGCTGCTCATCAATTGCTAACATTCTTTCGAGCAACACAAAAACATGATTCTGTGCTTTGCTTGCCACTAGTGACTGCTCGTGGTACCTCAGAAACTGAGTAAGGTTTTCAGTCTTTTGGTGGTGCTTCAAACAAAGGAGCCAGGTCTGGATCCGCAAGGTCCAGATCCATCCAGCCCTTGAGAACCATGAACTCTTGGTAGTGTGGCGGGGGCGTCACGGGACGAGCCGCGCGGCAAAGCTCGTCGAAGTCGGAAGGAGGTCCATATACTCGGAGAATGGATACAAGAAACCTGGCTGCACTCTCGTCCAACAGCGGCGATCGCGGAGGCGGCATCTGTACCTCCAAGCGCTGCGATTGCTTCCTCGGTATTGTCTGCATGTTTCCCATAAGCCCCCTTCCTATGCTATTGCACACAATCTGCACAAAATCTCCACAAAATCTGCACAATTCAATGGCAGCACGTCGGTGAACGAGAAGAAGCCGAATTCTTTTGTTCGATGTCGAAGATCTGCTGTTGGTTGCGGCAGCAACGCTATCTTCCACAAAAGAATCTGATGCCGCCCCAAGGGATGCTCAATTTTTCAACCGTGAAGAAGATGGCAGCAAAGCCTATCCATCCATCTCTGAGAAGGATTTCTTTGTGCGATTCTTCTGCACAGCCCACAGAGAACAACAACGAGACATGTACGAAACTCCTGGAAAAATCGTCTCTGTCTCCACCAACATGTCGAAATGGTTGCCAAGGATTTCCAGAGCACTTGCAAAATCAGCTTGCAATCACCTCCTTCTTCTTTCCCTGCTAGATGTCTTTTGTGCCAAAGTTAGGTTCTCAGATCTGGTACTCTACTCCAGTAACGATCAGATACACACCAAAGCAGAGAAATTCTCGAGAAGAAACTCAATATGCTAGAATCCCTAGTACCAAGCAGGAAGCTAAACATGAGTGTTTATCTGACACAAATTGCAGAGAATACTATCTCAGCAATCTTCAAATTGAACAGTTGCAGCTGCAAAATCCCTAGAAGTAAAGCAGGAAGCTCACATGAGTTTTTTTCTGACACAAATTGCAGAGAATACTATCTCAGCAATCTTCAAATTGAACAGTTGCAGCTGCAAAATCCCTAGAAGTAAAGCAGGAAGCTCACATGAGTTTTTTTCTGACACAAATTGCAGAGAATCCTATCTCCGCAATCTTCAAATTGACCAGTTGCAGCTGCAAAATCCCTAGAAGTAAGCAGGAAGCTCAACCTGAGTTTTTTTCTGACACAAATTGCAGAGAATCCTATCTCAGCAACCTTCAAAATTGACCATTTGCAGCTGCAATGGCTGGACAATGAACTGTAGATTCTTCAGAAACAAAGAAATTAGTATGACCAACCAACTTGAATGTGGCGGTTCTCAAAGCCCATCATCATCTTCTTACTGGCATTGTATCAGAACATTGAAGAAATTAGTATGATCAAACATCATGAATGTGGTTCTCAAAGCCCATTCATTGTCTTACTGGAATTCTAACAAAAGGTTGTGCCACAGTTGTGTTTCGCAAAATATTGTGATATTCATCAATATGCATTGATCGTTCTCTCTGTAGCAATAACAGAACACTCAATATCTAGATGCTGGGTAGTCTCCAATGTATTGCTAGTCCATTAGAATTGTAGAGTGGAAGAAAGTAAATTAAGAGCATAAAGTACAAGTGAAGAAGCAGCACAATTCAATGGGCTTCACCTTGTTTTCAGAGCTTTTTGCAATCAGACTCAACCATATCAGGACTGTACCTGCCATCAGCCGATGCAAACTGGTCAAATTTGGTTGATACAAAGAGACATTTCTTGAAAGCTCAAATGAAGGATACATACATTATCCAATGAAGCCCAGAGAGTAATGAAGATCAAAACCCACCACACTTCCCAAGACAGGAAAATCTTGTCAAAAACTCACATAGCACACTCTACAGCCCTTTTCCAATAGATATGTACAGAAATAGACACCCAATCTCCAAGGAAACCTTTAAAGGCTCCATCATTGTCATGACAAAAAAGGACTCTACCTTTCCTGCAGGAATTGGATAGATATATCAACATGACCTTCATCAAGGATGATGCCTGCATACACCTTTCTTCCTTATATGTACAGTTGTGCAATAGAATCTGGAAATAGCTGAGCTGCAGTCTCCTTCTCAAAGCATTCAAACAAGCCATTGGACTACCAAAGATGAAGTTAAAAGATGAGATACAATCAGTTCATTTTCTCTCATTCTAAATGTCACACGATGATACACAACAGGAATTATCAAATCCTGACATCAAGTTCATCTCTGATTATAATGGAAGCTCATGTGATGCAACAACAATTGCTAATGAGTTCCAGTTGCTTTCTACAGAATGGGAGAGCACATAGCTCATCACTTAGACCACTGCAACAGATTCAAAGAGGAGAATACTGATCAAGTCTTTGCAGACACATCCTAGGCCAAAACTCCTTTACAGATACACAAATGAACTCCACAGTGTTGTTGCAATTACAACCCTACTGCTTTCAACATCTACACACAGAATGAGCATGACAATGCAGCACACATCCTCCCAACAGATGGATACCTGTGTTCCAAATCTACCTCATTTGCTTCAGCAGCTACAAAGGAGAATGCAGATGCAGCAAGCAATCTCCTGAGAGCTGCATCTGCTGATGAATCTACCTCATTTGCTCCTGCAGCTAGCTACAGAGGAGAAGGGAGATGCAGTATGCAACCTCATGACAGATACATCTGCTGTGAATCTACCACATTTTCTTTAGAAACAACAACAGCAGCAACAACCCATCACATTCAATTGTTTCAGGATACAAGTAGTGAATCTGCTTGTTTATTACATGAATGTGTATGTGTTTTCAAGTAAGGAGATTCCCCTGATGCCTTCACATATGGGGAACATTCCAGTAATAGGGTATATGGTGAAATGCTCTACACAAAATTGGACCTAAAAGGAGAAGAAGAAGAAGAAGAAGAAGAAGTCTGTCTGTCTGTCTAATCGGATCTATCTGCAAATCGCTCAACATCATCATCAGCTAGGTTTACCCCACCCATTCCTTCCCCGAGATCTGAACTGATGTTTGCCAGAAGCTGTGAGTCGTTATAATGCGTGACGGCTTGCACAATTGCTCGAGCACGCTTGGCTGGATTGGCAGATTTGAAGATGCCTGATCCCACAAACACGCCATCGCATCCCAACTGCATCATAAGAGCGGCATCAGCGGGAGTCGAGATCCCTCCGGCACCGAAGTTGAGGACAGGGAGCCTTCCTAGCTGCTTCACGAGCTTGACAAGCTCATAAGGCGCAGAAATCTGCTTGGCAAAGGTGAAAAGTTCGTCTTCATCCAGCAGTCGCAACCTCCTCATCTCTCCCAACACCGATCGCGCATGTCTGACGGCTTCAACTACGTTACCAGAGCCCGCCTCTCCTTTGGTCCTGATCATCGCTGCGCCCTCTGCAATTCGACGCAGAGCTTCTCCCAAGTTGCGACAACCACATATGAATGGCACACGGAAGTTGTGCTTGTTGATGTGGTTCTCGTCATCCGCCGGCGTCAAGACTTCGCTCTCGTCAACGTAAGCCACTCCAATCGCCTCCAGAATTTGAGCTTCTACAAAATGTCCAATCCTCGCTCTCGCGATCACCGGTATACTCACCGCCTTCATGATCTCCTTGATAAGTCCCGGATCGCACATGCGCGCGACGCCTCCTCCTTCCTCTGCCCTAATATCGGCTGCCAGTCTATGGAATGCCACCACTGCAACTGCACCCGCCTGTTCAGCAATGCGCGCTTGCTCTACGTCCGTCACATCCATTATAACTCCTCCTCTCAGCATCTGTGCCTGCCCGACTTTCACCGCGTAAGACGATTTCATTACATCTCCATTGTCGAGTATCGCAACCACTCCACCAGTCCCCGAAGCTTCTGCCATGCCAGTAGCCCTCCTCTTGCTGCAAACCACTTGCCTGCCTCCTCTTTCTCCACTTCCTCCCGTCTCCTTATCTTTCTTCTTCTTCAGACTTCTTTTCGCACGCGAAACAAAAAACCTCCAAACAATAACTTCAATAACCAAAGCAAACCAGAGCAGACCAAAGCAAACTAAGCAAAAACAAAAGGAGAACAAACGCGAAGCTACATACAACAACAAAAGGACTTCAAACAAGCTCCACAGATCACCGAATTCAACAATATGAATTGGAAACTGAGCAGTATGACACAATCTTCGTGATCAAATCTCGAACACAGAGCTTTCGTTTGGAAATTTCGAAGCTACTTGGCTGTGAATGTCGATCGTTTTTTGAAAGATTTCTTCAGTCAGTTTCCGAGTGTCTCTCTGTCTTCCTCTCCCCTTTCGCAAAGCACAAACGGAAGCAAAGGCGAAGAAGCAACGCCGAGACACGAGTCCGTTTCATGTCCTTGTGAACGTTCTGGTCGTGTCTAGAGCTTTCCAGTAGAATCTACGGCTGCATCATGTTCCCCATCTATGTGAGATGGTAGAATACCATGTCCCCATGTATCCGGAGGGAAGAAACCCATGTCCCCATATATATATGTGTGGGGAGGAAACACAATGTCCCTATGTAGGTGAACCCCATGTTGCCATCCATGTATTGGGGTGAAAACCAAATATCCCCATGTAGGTGAAACCCATGTTGCCATGCATGTATGGAGTAAAAATCAATATCCCCATGTAGGTGAAACCCATGTCAATCTGCATGAGGGAGGTAGAAACCCATGTTCCCATTTTTGTGAAATCAATGTACCCTTTATAGCTCTATGTATGCCATGTCAAACCCATGTATGTAGAAACCCATAGCCCCATGTGCCCCTTATGCTAAACCCATGTCTTCATGTATGTGAAACCTTTGAGAACCCCATAATTTTGAAACCCATGTCCCTATGTGTGTGGAGGGTAGACACGTATGTAGCTGTATGTATGCCATGTTTCTGCTTCATGTCCTCATGAACATTATGGTCATGTCTAGAGCTTTCACGTCTCCTCATTAGTTTTTAAAAAAAATTTGAAAGAAAAGTTTTGAAGATTTCGCACTTTTTCTTAAGAAAAATCAATATTCTCTTCACAATTTTAGAATTTAAAATATTCTCTTAACAATTGGACCATGAGAAAAATTCTAGGGCCACTATAATGGGCTTTTAGTTCTCAACCAGACTCCTCACATACAATATGGAGTATAAAAAGTTCATTAAATTCACCCAATTGTCCACCTCTCCTATCCATTAGACGAGGAGCGTCCAAAGTTCAATTTAATTTTTTTTGCAATGAGCCAATTTGATTGGCCCATCACTCAAAAACAATGAAACTATGGAGGCTCCCCAAAATAGATGGTTGTATTTCAAAGCATAAAGTTCTTCCCCTTAGGCCCATCTATACAAGTGAAATGAAAGGAGGACAACATTTGCCAAAGCATATGGGACAAAAGTGAGATGTTATTGGGAACTCTTTGGGGAACACGTCAGGAACTTGGGAACTCTTTGCTTTGACCCACCTCTCCCCCACCCCCCCCAATTCACATGCTTGGAGTTTTGAGACACTACCCCACCAATTGTTCTAGTCAAGAAACCGAAGTATTTTTAAGTGCAAAAAGGGACAAGAAGGGAGAAAATACCCAGCAAGCATTGTGTTCCTGAGCCCCCCTCCCCAGCCTCCCAAGAACTTTTGATTCCAACCAAAGCTGAACTGGTCACACCAACTGTGACCATAGGAATTGCAGCAAAATCCCTCCACAAGAAAAAATCAAGGAAAAAAAACAACATTTCCCTCCCCCCCCCCCAAAACAATACGAAAAAACAAACTAAAGGATAAAAACAGAAGCAAAATAAAGTCCAATCATTGAAGAATTTGCTTCATTATGATCAAGAAAGCATATTGTAGAACTACCTTGGCAGCTTTGACACTAATTATATTATTTTACAAAAATATTGAAATTTTCAAGCAAAAAAATTCATTTTTTCAAAGTAGAAGAAACTTTGGTGAGGGACAAAAAGAATCTTTTTGAAATATTCCTCTTTCACCATGGAATCTTCAAACTTAATTAATCCTTCGACAAGCACAAGTTGAAGTTGCTCGATCTTTCAACAACAAACAACACATTAGAAAATAGCATCTTTCACACATGCAAAAATGATATGTTTTGTAGTTACTACATCCAATGTAATTGGTGTTATTTGGTGTGAATAAACATAATCCTCGAACTCAAATCTACATATTCGAGATCAATAACCTTATATACTATAACAATATAATTCTCACATCAATATGAAAAGGATCTTTCCTTATATATTCACCTCACCTCACATTGTGTTTCAATGGATATCTTTTGGTCTCAATGTGATGAAGGAAAAATTTGATGAATTTAATAAGTTTAACTTTTCCATTCAAATCATTGAAACAAAATAAAAGAAAAAACCAAGTGCATAAAATATGAGGAAAAAATTCCAAATGTCTTATGGTTTGAATGTGAACTATGAAGTGTATAATGAATAATGAACTTAGCAAAACCATTAATTGTTGAGACTTGATGTTAGGGATTACAGTCTTAAGCAACTTGCTAATACCATACCAACTTGGTGTTAAAATCTTTCAAGACATGCCTTGATATTTGTAGCCATTGGATAAAGTGGATGGTACATATCCGTTTTACAAAAACCTCAATTTAACAAATTAAAAATTCATATTATATTTCTCATTTTAGGCTGGATATTTTTGCAATTGGAAATTAAGAAAAATTGTTGGCATGGTCACTATATACATAAAATTATGATAGTGAAAAAAAAAATTAAATTTGTTTTTCAAAATTCATACATGTTATTCCTGTGAAAAGTTAACAACGAAACAGATGGGTATTTCGACATTTGATCACGTATAAATTCACTTTCAACAAAGCATACTATAATCTATCTACTATCATGGCATAACAATATATTCTTTCTTTTTAGGGTTTGTCTTCCTATGATCATGTTCTCTATGCCACCATATTTTTAGTTTTGGTGAATGAAAAATCACAATCTTGATCTATGACCATTCTCTTGCTTTTCTATGGACACATATTCAGCTTCTTAAAAAATCCTTGTTAGCAAGTGCACAAATGGATTGCATTTGTTTTGTGAAAGCCATGAAAAAGCAAGTGGAATGTCCTTCAACATTGGGGATGGGAGGAAGACTAAGTAAGCATGACAAGGGACCTTTAATAGGCACAAGGTGCTTGTCACTCTTATGGTGCATTCACACTTGATGTTAAATAAGTGTTAAATGAAAATCTAGGTGGCACCCAGTGTTAAATGGGCAATAGCTTAATGTTAAGTGAATGTTAACTTAATATAAAATGTTCATGGTAAGTAGGCGTAAGTCCTAAATGACTAGCATAGTGTGTTAAGGGACTCAACACTAGGGTACCTAACACCAAGTGTGAATGCACCTTTACTGTCATGTGATCTTCAAACAATTAATATGATGAGAATGTTAGCCTCATACTTTACAATGGGTAAGGCCTATAGGTGAGGAATATTCATGAAATGTGGGGTCAGACTTCGCTACAACTTGGGTCCGAGGCCCCTTATTTCATGAATGCCCTCACCCATGGGGTTAACCTTAAAGTGCCTTAACTATGACCTTTACCTTATACTTTAGGTTTGGTGCCCAAGTTTTAACCTGAGCTTTTTGAAATCGAGGGATGGAATTTGGAAGACATAGGCTAGAACCACCCATCACCAAACACCCATGAGTAAATCAACACCTAGACATTTTGAAAAATGAACACTTAACAAACATTGCCCAGCTAGTAATTGGTTAGTGATATCCTATAACCAAACAACTGGCTCTTATAAACTTGTCTTTGGTATTTTTAAACCTTCCATTCAGAGATGGGGTTTTGGTTTTCATCACTCACCTTCAAAACTCACTTATGCAAAAATATTCTGCCTATTAGTTTGTCTCTCTGTATTTGGCAATGGGTACTCATTTCTCACAATCACTGAGAAGTTCCACCCTCAATTTTTCCCTTTGAGAAAGGCAAATTGTGACTGTGCATGTGTTTTCATTGTAGCAAATGAAGTTGTTTGGAAATAACTCCACATCATTTGGTAATACAAGAGATATTATTTGTGTTTGAAGTCTATTGTGTCTAGTTATAAATTGCACTTCAATTGCACATGGAATGGTAAGTGTTCACAGGAGGCTGGACTATTTTTTTTCAACCCCTTTACTTTGAGAGGTTTTAATCTTGCTGGTTTCAAACCCAAATGAAGATCTGTAACCTTGTTATAGAAGCACCAGGTGAAGGGCTACTTAGACCCTTTGAACTTCAAAGTCTGAAAGTGACAGGAGAGTGAGTACACATTGTCTGAGAGCTTAAATGTTTGTTCATCAGCCTATCTACCCTATCTATGAGATTAGAGAGAAATCTCCACACACTTTGAAGGCAACATGACAAGAGTGTGGTCATCACCTTGTCAGAGTCGCTCACAAAGTCAGAGCATCACCTTCATTGCAAATAGCAGTGACCAGCTGCAATGACTACCCACTGACTTCCTCAGCTCCTGACAGTGGGTATAATTAGTAGATAGTAATCTGCCCAAAGCTCAGGCAAAATGTTATACAAGATCTGTGTCCTGAGTTTCTGTTCCATTTCCAGAACCAATAGGATGACTCAGCCATGATGTTGGCAAGCACTCAAGAGAAACAGCTGAAAGACAGTAGCAATTGTTTTTTTTTAGGCTTTACCTCGAAACAAGAGGCACTGGAGAAGGTTTCAGTCTAATTTCAATACAGATGTAGAGGAAGGTAGTTCCTACAAGTCCCTATTTAGATATAATCTTGCCAGGTTTCCAGTTTATACAGAAATTTTGACTGCCCTCAAACATGAGACTTGATGAGATGCCATCAGCCTAAACGTAGATGAAACAATGTCCTTTTGTATATACAGCACAGACTGCTTCGCATCAGAGCACAGAATAGCATGGTTGAAATGATGCAAACACTTACATAAGATGATGCCCACTTGCAGTCTGACACATTGTCAAGCTTCCAAGCTTTGATGCAGAGCTAGATATTCACGATACCAGACCATTCTGAGGGAGTGAGGAACATAGGCCCTAGGTACCCTTTCTCCAACACATGCTCTCTGTTTCAACCTTCATCTTCTAGTTGACCTTCCTGAACACAGGTCCACTCCTGAGAAGCTCTACCTGTCTGTACTGAATGAACCAAAAAGGGAATTGGTGGAAGAAGCTCCAGATAACTAGACATGACTAAAAGGAATTTTATCTCTGAAACATCTGAGACTGTGTTCTATGGAAAAGGCTCTCATACTTAGTAAAGGTGATCCAAATTGACAACACTTAGGTTTAAAGTTGATGTAAACTAACTAATTCAAGTGAAGAGGATGTGACTGTCCTACTCAACTCCTGAAGATCAATGGATCTCTTACATGATTACAACACATATATGACCCTGCAACTAATCACTAAGTAGAATTTACCAGCATGTAAACTCTTAGTTGTAGACAGAAAAAAATTGGGCGGGTTGGCAGTGCAGGGTTATGATTGCACAGCCAGCCTCTGAAGGTGCTCTACAAAGACTTGTAAGCTCACATCATCAGTAAAGATGATATCCCCTCCTGGAGCAGGTCCGTTGGTTGAAGTGTAAGTTGCTGATGGGTTTAACTTTGCAAGTAAGAAGCGTGCCTGTGACCCATACTGATCACAAATGACTAATCGTGGGACTGGAAAGCGCTCAGTGACAATCGCTTGAGCATCATCCTGTGGAGTTTTGAGCAGCTGGGCAAACGCTTCATGCTCTGGTTGCTTGTGGTAACCTGCATTACGCCATTGAGCAATTGTCATACCATGAAATACAACCACGCTGAAGTAGGTGTCCAGCAACAAAATCCGGTCAGCTGCAATTGCCGCAACATCCAAGAGTGCTGCTTCAGGGGGCGCATTAAAAGAATATGATATTAGTGACGGTTGAATCATTACTAGAGAATTGGTTACATTTTCCCGATACAGCACCATGCGAAAGTATGCTGTTTCATCAGGACTGTTGTTGAATACTTGCACAAATTGTGAGCGCCGTAGATTGAACATGAACTGAGGGAATATTGCAAAGCTCGGTGCAAACATGAAGGAACTTGGGTCATCCTTTCTATAATCCCCAAATCTTGAGGCCAAGCGAATCAGGGAGCGATCAAGCCACCTAGTTGCATCAAATTCTTCCTCTGCCTCCATCTTCTGGGATGCCAAGCGTGCCATAGTAACAGCAGCAGCTTCTTGATCAAAACCTGCCACAAGCTCTTCTGTGCTTGCAGCTCCCTCCACCCATCGCCGAGTTAGGGTTGTTGCCCGAAGGCGCATCTCACCCCCCTTGTGTTGATACAAAGTAAGAAACTGGAGGAAGAACTGCTGCCCTGGTGCTGAGTAAGGGCCAGGTTGTGTTGTTGGATTGACTTCAAAAAACACAGTTAGTGTCGTACTTCTGTTTAGCCCACTCATCTTCCAAGCAGAAGTGTCACCCTGTCCAATAACTGTGTCAGCACAAGAAATTCCTTTCCTCTCCAAGGAAGCACATGGACCAATTGCTCCTTGGATCTTCACCTCCTTTGAACAGTTTACTTCAAAGATGCCATTGAAGCTGAGGTCTAAGGCATGTTCTCCAGATTCAAAGACTCGTTTCAGAGACTCCTTAAACACAGGGTGGCCAAAGCTCTCAGAGAGCACTACTAGACCCCCAGTCCTCTCTATAGCAACCTTCATCTCTGCAATTCCAACCTGCATGAAGAGACAAAAATCAATCCTATTGCAGCTGGGTCTTTTGACAATCACACCAAAGGCTTCTGTGTGCTTGTAAGAAACTAACACATTGGGAGAATAAAATTAGCATCTGCCTCCTCAAATTAGGCACATGTCTTTACAGGAAACAGAGAGAGTTGAATTAGAAATCAGGTTTATCAACAGGTCATACTGGAAAAGCATCAAGGCTCTAGTTTGGCAGGCACATGAGAATAGAGAAAAAGAGCTGGTTCCCTTCCCTAGCCATGAATACAGGGTTGAATTCAACCTCACATTCGCCAGGTTATATCTCCTTAACTTGAAGACCTATGAAGAGTTTGGATTTTCTTCTTGGTGCAAAGTCCCTTTCATATCAATGTCCAAACCCTAGATGAGTATGGATTCCTGTAAATGGTCTGTGTTGCAGGAGAAAATGTTGAATTCTAAAAAAACCCTAAATCTTCCAGATTTCTCCACATCACAAAGGATAGACATCGACTGTGCACTCCTGTTATTCGTCTTTGAGGGGGGATGGAGGGTGATGATGAAAAGACCAATACAATCATGTGCTGTGTGAAACCCTAAAACTGGTGAGAAGCACACTCTTCTCATCTATGAGTGCACAGAGGACAAGTTTCAGGACCTTGAGCTGCCAACCCTGAGGATAAGTTTGAAATTGTGAAATCCATTTATGGCTTCCAGTGACTGTATACTGCTTAACATTTTTTGTTCACACGTTGACTGTTTTTCAATGGAGAAATTTGCTTCCAGAGCATCAAGAACAACACCAGACAGTTCCAACTCACCTGATCCAAAGCAGAAGCAAAGAGATCCAGCACATGGCCTTGGTTCACCAGCTGCTTAGCAAGCCCTTCATAAAACTTGATAGCTTTCCTGTAATGTGGGACAGCATCTTTGTCTATGTCTTTGTGCGATCGGATCGGATCGGAAAGATCCTTGGAAACGATAGTCCCTGCTCCCTCCGTACAAGGACCTCCGACAAACGCCATAATGCGAGCTCCGGTTCCAGGAACACAAGCTCCCAACAAGCCTGTCGCGACACTGAGAGCTGTCCCAGTGCACCGAGCCGCCCTTTGATCTGACGCGGTGGGCCACGCATCTCTCTGGAGCTCATCGAGCAAAGACGAGAGAGTGAATTCGCAAGAAGATGCAGGGAGTAAAAACCTGTTGACACTAGTTTTCGTGATCCCATCTCCAATCCCGGCAATCGCTCCGCTTCTCTGCACCACGCCACTGCCAGCTCCTGCCCGATTCGTGAGCTCGAGGTTCTGCAGAATTTGCTCTCTCGTCACCTCTTTGGCGCCTCGAAACACGTAAGATTTGGAGCACTCCGCAAAACCTAGCTCGTGGACATGGACCTGAGCACCGAAGGTGATTAGACCTACCATAGCATTCTCAGGCAACAAAGTGATAGCCTGCGTGAGCGACGTCTTGAGGTATCCGAGCTCCTCCTCGATAATGCAAGTGTCCAAAAGGAATAAGAACACGGGAGGTAACCCTAGCTCCCCCGGCAGAGTATACTCAACTGTGGCACACTGCGGAAAAAGCTCCGCAGGCTGATTAGTATCCGAAATAGAAGCATAATGAGGCGGGAAGTGGTTGCGCTGGTAACAGAAGGGACAGATCCAGAGCTTAGCTTGGAAGTCGACACGGCAAAAAGGATTAAGGAGGGAACGGCATGATTTGCAACGCAAGGGACCATACGGAAGGACGGTAAGCGCAGGCGCCGCATGCAGCGGTGTAACGATCGCTGTCAAAGGCACCACGCACTTTGTAGCCTCAGCCTTCGAGCTAGGCCACACATTCCAGGGCATGCGCACTCCGTGCAACGCTTCGAGGTCGGCGAAGTCCGCCATCGCCCTCACAAACAGAGATCACACCCCCAGCTCTCCGTATGCACTGCCCCCACCCGCTCTCTCTCTCACTCTCTCTCTCTCTCGTTGTCAGTGTGTCATTTGCCGGTTGTGCAGTTGCTCGTGAATAGAGAAAGAACGCGATTGTTGGCAGCATCCCGTGCTCGCGACAAGAGGCGTTGCAGCGCGCACGCAGGATACGAGCGTCGTTGATTGCCGGGCTTCACTGAGAGAGACGACCGCCGACGGGTCACGTCACCCGTTACCGCGCATTTCGTACCCCCGTCGCCGGCACTTACGATGGGCATTTTGCGTATCAGGGAAGAACAATTTATAAATTAATAAATAAATAAATAAATCCGAGCACAGTCTTTATGATAACACGAGCTATTGAATAGTTTATTCAAATACATAAATAATTTTTTTTGGCCCAAAAGTCATTAAATTTAACAATAATTACATAATAATGGCTATTAATTTTTGAATTCACTCACATAAAATACAACAACATAGGTATGCCCAAAAATGCCCAAAAATCTCTCATTGCTTCCACTAACTCTTTGAAACTGCAAAAATAAATCAGCATGTATAAAAATCAGGTTGTAGATACTAGATATCGTATACTACGTATTGTACTACATACAAATATGCCCAATTCTTTAAATTGAGAAGGAACAATAACATGCTATTCTATCATGGAATTGTTGGTGTTGAGGAACCGGCAGCATCCAGTTCCGAAACGTGGCAGCACATCCTGAGCCTGAATAAGCACATCGCACACATTCCGGCAGAAAGTTCCGCGCCGGAATCAGTACATCGCGCGTACTCTGACAGCAAGTTCTGAGACGGAATAGGTACATCACGCACACTCTGGCAGCAAGTTCTGCCGTGGAATAGGTGTATCGCGAACACGCGTGTAGCAATTCTGCGCCGGAATGCGTATATGGCACATAGTCCGGCAGCTAGTTCTGCAGCGGAATAGGTACATCGCGCACAGTCCGACTGCGAGGCGCAAAAGCTGCCTGTCCCTCGCGTGCTCTTCTCACACCATCGCTTCTTCCCCGCCCGGCCCCCCTAGTTCCATTGGCCGATTCTCTTTTCTTTTGCGTACTTGCTTTCGCTTCTTTGGTTCCTGCGCCGTGTCCATCTCTTTCTTCTTCACTACTTCTGTAATTTTCAAAAATAGTTGGGAGAATCTCTCTATTTCTTTGCTTTTCTTTGGTCTTGGTCCGGGTGTTGGAGTGTGGTTTCTGGGATTGTTTTGGTTCCTAACGACTCTAATAGCGATTCGAAGCGAAGGATCGATCACCTGTTTGGATTTTTTTGTTGCTGTTCTGGTAAGTTGTTTTCCTCTCCGGTGTTTTGCTTGTGAAAATCCTGTTCTGATTCCTTGGCATTTGTGAACAAGGTGATTCTTTTAGGACGCGATTGCTGACAGGCACTCTTTGTTTCTTCCACTCTCGCTGTACTCATTCTGCACCACCTCGCTTTGTGGATGATCTATGGTTTGGTTGTGCCGCTGTGTTTGGCTTCTTCAACGTCGGTACCTAGGTGTCGTCGTGTTCCTTGTGGCATGACTAGTACATAGTCCGGAAAGGTGACCGATTGGTTATGTCACGTCCAGGAAGGTTTCTTAACTGCAGAAACGGGGATTTCTTATTCTCTTTAGGCAGGGAAATCCTTGGGATGACGTTGAAAATATAATTTAAGCATGTGTTCGTCAAGTTATTCTGACTGAATTTGAGTCTTCAGGAGGCTGTTTGACATCCCTAGGCTGCAGAACCATACGAATTTGTATGTGGAAATGAGCTTTGCAGCTTTGCTTTGATTTTTGTGATGCTCAAGACTGTTGAAAAATAACAGGAAAAGAGGACAATATTGATGTGCCTGATAAGTTACAGCACATGTGCTGTAATGAAGTTTTTTTCTCTGTTTTGGGCTCTATAGGGGATCTCTTCTCATCTTTTGGCAATGGCCACTTGGTCTCTTGTTTCCTTTTTAGTTTATCAAATCTGGCAATTTCAACTCTACCTCGGAGGTGGCAGGTGGTTGTACTTTTTTTTTCACATGACAATTAGCACATTTATATGCATCTCTCCTTCATTTGTTGCCGTTATAGCCTCTACCATAACTCTTCCTTCTCCTTTGGGTTCCAGTTATAGGGTTAGGGCTTCAACAGGTTTTTTGTCCTGTGATTTCATGAATTTCACACAGTCAATGCTCCATTATTTTACAAGAGTAAGTTCAAGTATTGTTAAGTTCTAGCAGGCAAGTGTCCAGATGTCACTGATGAGAGCATTTGCTGGGGCAGGTAGACAGGTCTGTGTACTTGTTGGTATTTTCCTCTTTTGATCTTGAGGATAAGAGGAAATGCATGTTAGGTTTTCATTGATGTCAGCAGGTTGTAATTGTGTTTGGGAGCTTTGTTCTGACATGTGAAGGCGGGTGTGTGTCTATGTGCTGAATGGAAGGGTTTTTGTGTAAGTTTTCAATGGGGGTGGTTTCTATTTTTGTAACTTAAAGCCTCTCATTTGATGACTGAAACATATGATTTCTAGCTTGAATGTGGCAGTGAATTTGACACACGAGGAGGATAATGGGTCCAAAGGCATATGCTGCAAACAAGGCTTTGGATGGAGGAAAGGAGCTATCATGGATGGACCGCATGTGCCTCAAGATGGAGACATTTTGCGAGCTAGGGGAATATGGCCAGGGACCGACATTACTAATGCAGGTATGTGAATTTAGGGGCTGTTGCTATAGTTTGTGTACTGTCAAGTTATTAGCAGTGTTGGAAATTAGTGTTGCAGCACTTGTGCTAGTTGATTTGATTGTTGGACCATTCCAATTTGGCCTTGTGTTGACCTCTGTAAACTGGTGATGAGAGCAATCAAAGACCTTTTGAACTTCAACCTTTCGTCCAAACAACTCTACCTGTGTTGCCTGCTGGTCCCATATGCAGGAAATGGAGATGCAACTAAACTCATTAGGTTCTGGCTTGCAAAAGCTTGCAAATGAAGCTAATGAGTTTGTGCAAGAGCTGCTGATGCCACCAACCATGAATGACACTGAGAAAGCTGGTGAGAAGGGACTGGACTTGAAGCAGCAGTGCGATGTGAGAATTGCTGCCAGTCAGAAGAAGAAAGTCAAACATCCAACTGGAGGCTCTGTCAATCTCAATGATGACACCTGCAACAAGATTACTACTAATGGTAGGTTGGTGTTCTCGTTGAGTTGGGTGCAGGTGGCTTTTTGGTTGAGAACAGTTTAAATTTAGCATTGATGTGTTGGTTATGGTCTGGTGGATTTACCTTTTGGACCTTCTAGCAGGCAATGTCCTGGATGTGGGTTCACTTAGTGTTGGGGTTGTTGCCTGGCAACCCAATTGAACAAGGTTAAGCTGTTCATCTCTCAATATCACAGGACAAGAGTGCAGCCTAGCTAAGGTTGACAGACTGTATCCCAGTTTGGACTCCAAAGTTAACACCCTAGGCTGAAATGGTTTTGGGATGGATGACCTCCCAAGGTAACTGTGCTACAAAGATGCATAGGGCCCACCTTCAAAAGGAGGTAGTATGTACAATCAGAGGCAGTATCAGTAGGAAAGAGGCTTGCAGTCACGCCAGCTCCAGCTGGCATCAAAAAAATTTATATCACAGGACAATTGATTTGTGAAATGTATCAACTTAGCAAGGAGGAACAGGAGTGTAGCTCATGGAGTGCAGATTAACTGATCAATGCAGATTCTTTCTCGTGCCATCTTTTCTGATGAAACTCTCTTTCTAGTAAAAGAGGGTCCACTAGTGTGAGTGTGTCCTCTTCAGACAAAATACTCTGAAGGCACTGTTTACTTTATCACTATCTTTTGAGTGCCAGATGACATCACCAGTAAGTCATCACTCAGCATGCAGATTTTTGTAAAGGTTTTCCCCCAAAATCTTGAGTACATCATTTAGTTATCAACAGCCACTGCTAGGAGCTGATGAAGTCTGTGTGGAATAATGGCAGCTAGTCACTCCCATTGATGATGAAGATGATAGTCTGATCTTTGTGAGTGACACCTACAAGGTTTTAACTGCACTCATTCTTGTCATCTGTTGTCGTGGTTTGGCAAGAACTGATATAATGGTGGTTACCTTTATAGTTTTATCATGCAGTTTTTTCTTCAATGTCATTGATATGTTTTGTTTATTGTGTTACCTTCAAATTGCTGTTGCAGAGATTTCGCTTCAATTTCATGGATATATGATATGTCTGGAATAGAAAGCTCAAGGAACTCATCGGTAGAGTGTGCATGCAATACAACAACTAACAGGAATTGTGCTTCTGCAGCTGAGCTGAAGGATGAAACCTGTCATTCAGGCATATTGGACTTCACAGGAGTGGAGGAGCAGCAGTCCTCCCTGCAGTCAGAAGGCTCTTTTGAGGCCACTTGGGATTGGCCACAGGAACCATTTGATGTGTCTGAAAGAGCTGAGGGTGAGCAACAACTTGTACAAGACGTGGGACAAGCCAGCTGCTCATCAGTTGGGCCTGCTGCTGAGGCTGCACCAGGGCTTTTTGGAAGTGTCAAGGTTTCCATATTTCTTTGACCTTCTGCATTGATTTGCTTTGGTTTGAAATTATTGCTTGAGACAAGTTGCTACTAAAGCCTCTGACTTGGTAGAACTGTGTATAGATTGAGGAAGATGATGAAATTCTGATTTATTGCACATGTGATTGTTTATCAGTACTAGGCCTTTGTTTTTCTGGACTTCAACTGCACAAAGACAAAGCAAGCATGGCTGTAAATGTCACGGTGATGGTGTTAGTACTGTGATGATACTTGACATTCTAGAATTGCTGGTGTTTGAGGTAAGGGAAGCAATGTTTAGGCATAATTCATGTCCATGAATTGCTGCAGGAGCAGTTGTCCATGGATGCAGATGCTATCAAAGCTCCAAATGAGATGGTGAAAGGTGAGGAGCAATCAGCTATGAGTCTGAGCAAGACAGAAGAGCAAAAGAAACTCTGGACAACCATGTCAACATCTTCTTTGGATGGTTGGGAGGGAAGTGATATCATCATTTGTGAGGAAAATATTGAGCCTGATACCTGGCATGATTGGGAGCTTGTGTAATATACTTTTTCATCCACCTTCTTGCAAGAGGTAAGCAGCATGGAAGAAGCCCAGCCAGTCATCGCTTGCAATAAGTGTAAATACAAATGTTGCTGGACATCACCTCTCTCCACTATCCTCACAATTGGATTCTGTGTACATTGATCAAAGCTTTGTAATGACAAAGATAACTAGTCTATGGAACTTGTCATTGGCTTCTCCAGGGACTATGTCCCAACATCGAATTCATCGTCTGAGAGCCCCAGTGACATATTGACTGCTTCAGGTAATCTGGATTGTTGAATTTGGTAAGCAATTTGGTTTTTCAAGTTGCTCATGCTAAAATCTCCTGTGGCCAAAGTGATACCTTTTCAATTTCAGAGACAATGCTCTGACGATTTCTAGTAGTTTGAAGATGATTGGTCTTATGTCCACCAGTCTAAATCCTTTTTCTGTGCTCTTGCTCATAACATTAGCTTGATGACTCAGGCCTTCTCTAGTGTGAGTTTCTTGTGCATCTCTACCAGTTATTCTGTTTTTGGTGAAATTTCACATCCTGGCAACACAAAAGAAAGCCCTTGCAACAGGTACAAAGACTTTTTTTGGAGAAGAAATGGTGCATTGTCCTCACATTATGAGGAATTTTTTTTGGATTCACCATGTTTAGACAATAGATTTTAGCATGTAGCCAACATATAGCATGGTTCCTAGACTTTCTACTTCGCAACCTGGGACCAAATTTGACTATGTCCTCTTTTGGATGATAGCAAATAAAATACTCCGATCTCAACTACTTTCCCACGATTTATGGTTATGATCATCTCCCAGTCAAGCACTTCATGGAGCAGGAACTGATGCTGCAGGATCATCTCCACAAGATCATTTCTCAACAGTCGTATCCATGGTGAATTGTTACTCAAAAAACTGGTTGTTGTTAATAGCAAGAAGAGATGCTGCAGAGCTGCAGTCATGAGATGATTTTGAGATCACTTCTCAAACTTTCACTTTTCAAACTTCTTGTGGGTGTGCTTGACAGCAGACCAATTGTTCATGAGATCACTTAAAGAGATCATTTTTCAAGCTTGTTGATTGTGTGCTTGTAAATGTGCAGCAGGCAGACAGCATAGCAAATCATCATTCAATCACTTTGAGGTCACTTCGCAAGCTTCTTGATTTTGTGCTTGTCAATGCACAACAAAGCAATTCTTAAATCACTTTGAGATCATTTACAAAACTTCTTTATTATGTGCTTGTAAATGAGCAGGAGGCGGACAACAAAGCGATTCTTCATTGAATCTGTGGTGCTCCTTGACCTCATGACAAAGACAATGATGCATAAGCTTTGCTGCAATTCAGTGGAGCGTAGAAGCACCTTTGAGAGAGAATCAAGGAGCATGTGTCTGAATTGAGAATGTTACTTGATTATCTCTTAAATGTGCTTCTACAGCAATGCTCATATTCAGACAAAGAGAATGCTTCTTGATTATGTCTCAAATGAGTTTCCACGCTCCTCTGAATTGCAGCAAATTTCATGCTCAAAATCAATTCAGAGTCATAGTAGAATGCTACTTGATTGCGTCTCAAAATATGCTTCAATAGTCCTCTGAACTGCAGCAAAAGTCATGCTCAAAATCAGTTCAGAGACGTAGAATGCTAATTGATTATATCTCAAGTGTGCTTCTACGCACCTCTGGATTGCTCAGCGAAGCTCATTTTCAAGATGCTATTTCTGCTTTCTGCCTGTTACACTCTGACAGAAAGTATCAAGTCAAAACCTCCAGAGTGATGGTGAAGTGGACGGGCTGATGACTCTCATGTCCAACAGAACTCCCCGTTGTTCTTTAGCACGACTTGTACTTTTCTGTCTTCCGCGAAACTTTTGATCCGTGGCGGCGGTTGCCCCTCAGTTCGTCTAAACCTCTGGCCTCTTTCTTTGATTTTATTAATGAAGCGCAAATCTGCAGCCAGGAATCGAACCTTTTGTGTCTCTTTGTGTTGGCTGTTGTGATGATGAATTTGAAGCTGTCTGTAAATCATGCGGCCCTTTGTGACGCCTCCGCTCTCTGTACACTACAATCCACGTATCCAGATTGCCGCATTCTGTTCTCTAGGTGAAGGTTTTCCCCTTGCGAGACGGTGGCCTGCTATAGATCTTGTCGCTGCATCTAGACTTACGCATGCTCATACTCATCGTACTTGGCGCTCCGGAGACGGCAGTAGTGCTGCAATAATAATTATGTCTCTTCAACCTGCGTCAGCCGCTAGGAGAGCGTGCGTGGCCGCGATTGCAACAACAACAATCGACGAGGAGGGTGCCAATGTGAAAGGTCCTTCGATGCTCCTCTTCTCAGGTAAGGGTTTTTTGTTCTTTCCTTCAGGATTTCTTAGAATGGAAACTTTGCTATGTTTGTTTCCGAGGAATGTCTACAGTCTTGTTGCCCTTGAACCTGCAGTGCATAAGTTTGCTTGTTTTATCGTTTTCTAAGGAGTTGTCAATTTAGGTGGGACGGCCTTTAACGGTGTTGTGGAGGAGCTTAAAAAGTTCACGACCCGTGTTGCGCACGTTCTTCCTGTATCAGACGACGGCGGAAGCACAGCAGAAATCGTCCGTGTTCTTGGTGTGTTCCCTTTCTTGTAAGAAGCATGACAAAAGAATCGCTGCCAAAGATGTCCAAATATTTATGTTTGTTTGTGCGGCTGTAAGCTGCTGCTAACTGTCCAGGGCATTGACTGCAATCACAAACTAAGTTCTGTAGCTCCTCTTCTCGAACTCCAATATGTATTCAGGGTTTGCAGGGTTTGCAGGGTTTGCAGGTGCATACATTTTGATCTCCTGATTAATTGGTTTGGCCTTTGGCAGGCGGTCCTGCAGTGGGAGACATAAGGTCACGCTGTTTACGCCTTTCAAGTGAAAGCTCAGTGGAAGCATTGGCGGTGAAACGGCTGCTTGGTCATCGGCTTTCTTTAGAGGAACACAAAGCTAAAACGGAGTGGTAGGCCAACACTACTTGCTTGTAGACCTCAATGGCATCTTGTCTCTGAGATCTCAGAAAAAAGAACATTTGTTTGATTTCAGTGCTTGCGAATAGCTTCTCCTTTGCATCCCACATTTCTTTGGATTGATTGGTTCTATTCAAGGCAGTTGATGAGGTTGGAAGTTAAGCTCCAGTTTGGTTTAATTTATTGTCTAGTTCTTCCTGCTGATCAATGACCCTGTCATCATAATCATATCTTAGGTTTTGATTCATTCTCTTCAAGGTAGTTGAAACAGACGAGGTTGGAGTTGAAGTTCTAGTTGTGTTGCTAGAAAGCAGTTCTACCCAAGTTTGAGAGTTTTTCTGCTATTTCCCAGGTATGAAATTGTGGAAGGTGACCATGAACTCTGGAGAAACGTGTCAGGACCTTACAGGGAAACTATTCGTGCATTCCTTGTTCATTTCCAAAGTCAGGTACAGTTTTGCAGCTGAGTTGGTGAGGAGGATCCACCTGTTGTCATGGTTCCAGCTTACTTAAATTGCCATCTCATCCCTAATTACGTCATCTGATCTTCTTTCTGTATGGAAAATGTCAAGCCCAAGTCAGACATAGTAATTTGAGTGAGAGCAGTTGGCAAGTGGACACTCACTGCTTTTTGCCGTGCAATACAGATACTTCGGCACTCCAGAGCAAGATTCCGTTTTGCCAATGGGAGGTATGACTTATCTACTCCATTGTTCAAGCTGACATAGATCAGCATGACTATTCGTGAGAAGTTGGGAAAGCTGAAAACTGATTACTCTTGTGTGTTCTTGATGGACATTTCCATACCCTGTCAGCTTGTGAGACGTGTTTGTTGAGTGTGGGTGACTTACTCTGCAGTATTGGGAATTTCTTTTTTGCTGGAGCACGAATATTTTTCCAGTCATTGGATGCAGCCATCTTCCTGTACTCACGGGTGTCACACATTCCAATAGATAGCCTGGTGCTGCCTGCCATCTGCACAAATGATCGTCTCACACTTGGCTGTGAGTTGAAGGTATGTCATTCCTATACCAGTAGTGGCTGTCAAGGATGTCCTTGGATTAATCTGCTTTGTCACAATTAAACTGCAGTGCTGATGATCCCATCTTCACTAATTCCCTTCAGTACATAGGTTAGAAAGCTTCTACATACTAACAGGTCTTGTCCAGTATATGCAAATAATAGATTTGGAGGGGTCGCAAGCTTATCATTGAGAAACTGTTTTACTGTTTGTTGCAGAATGGGATGGTCATCAGAGGGCAAAATGAAATCTCTCATCCTATGTCCAAAGATGCAGCTCTAGGACAGACTCAGGCAGTAAACAAGGTAGGTGTGTGTTACACAGTGGAATGCACTGGTGGCTTCTAAAACTATGATTTCACACATCAACAATCTGTGAGGATTTTACTTACACCAAAGTAAGGAAAATGCAGGTCATGCAGGCATCACCACCACTACCATCACCTATAAAACGCATATTCTACATGTCAAGTGAAGGAACCAACCTGCTGCATGAGGTACATATACAAATACCTTGCAATGTCTGCTCTGCAGATTTTTTTACAAGGAGTCTCATTGACATCCTGTGCTGTGGATTCCATTTCTAAATATTGAATGGCAATGATGACAGGTCTTTCCAGTAGTAAATTCTACAGTGTTGGAGCAGCTAATCCAGGTTGATGCAGTTGTGTATGGCATCGGCTCCCTCTATACTTCCATATGCCCATCATTGGTATCGTATGCTGGCTCTCTTTGTTTTAGCACATACAGTTGATAGTGAAAGCATGTCAGCTAAGCTTGAACTCCACTTGTAAGCTGCTATGTCCAGGATGACAAGGAATTACAATTCCTTCCATTTGTTCTGGTGCAGTTTGAGTCATGCATTATATTTCAGATTCCAGAATGTAAATATGGATAGAGCTGTCAGAGCTGTCAGTCAGCAATGCAAGTAGATCATAATCTTACAAATGGTGCACTGGTAAACTCCAGTCTGATCTAACCTGCAAGAACCTGGACTCCTATTTTGGACCAGCTACTTAGTGACAGCAATGTATTGGCTCATATTGGACCATACTGATCTGCATCAGGTGCCATGTGGTGTTGGAGAAGCAATAGCAGTTCGCTCTTGTCCCAAGGTTAGTTTTGTCATGGGTGTGTCATTTGAAACTCTCACTTCTCTGTTTGCAAGGTGAATTTTTTTAGGGTCTTGCTGCTTCCATTATGTGTTGTTGCAGAGCCAAAATGAACCTGTTGCAGATTGAAGTTGTGCAGATTCTCATATTGAATACTACACATGATCGTGAGACAGCAGGGATGACTGCTTCAGCATTTGTGGTCTCTATTTGTGATGCTCTCAACCGCAAGTATTGTAATGATCCTTGTCTCTCCTTACAGCACAAGGTGAGTTTTGCAAAGGAGGCAATTGTGGACATGCTTGTGACCAATGTGATCATTGTGTGTTGCTGAACTAGGTCTGTTCCCCAGGAGGTAGATTAGATCACCAGGTCAGTGTTCTGGAGTGATTAGGTGTGGATTTCCAGAATACAACTTTTTTGTCAATAATTTTCTGATCACTGTGATTTTTCCACTATTGGTGGTGGGTGCAGCCTAGTGCATACATCAGTGTTATGCTGGTTCCAGCTGGGGGTGAGATACCAGTTGACCTGGAGACATTAACTGGCATGGGCATCAATCATGTGGTATGGATGCAGCACAAATTATGGGAATTCATAATTGTTGTGTGTGGTTGTACCAGTACTGTCATGTCATTGAAGACTGTTAGTAATCCACATAAGAAAGTCGGGCGCATATATCACCCATACCCCGTACTGCAATACATCAGGGTCTAGCATGTAGAAGAACAATCAGTATTATATTTTTTGAAGACATTCTGCATGGTGAACAGCATTGTGCTTGGCAAGAGAAATGTGCACAGAGTAGAGTGGCTTGGAGACCCCTTTAGGTTTGTTCTCCTCTAACCACATGATTAATGTGCAACAGAAAGTAATTTCTTCTATAGATCAGAGTTCCATGTGTAATATTGTGAAACCTTTATGTGTGTGGTCAGGAGTTTTTGTCAAGGTTTTTGACATGACCATTTGGGTGTGGATGCATGGAAAGCAGGTCACGGTAGGCACAGTGGAAGAAGAGAGACTGGGCCGCATTTATAAACCAAAGGCTCTAATTGCTGCTCTTCAATGTGTTACCACCAACTACCATTCCCATGATGTATGGATTGACCTAGATAATGGTTATGGTGTATCCAAGAAATCAAGACAAACCCCTTTGTAGTTGAGAACACAGTTTCAGAAAGTTGAGTTTCATCTACACTTTGCTATACTTGCTTCCTAGAGAAAGTTTGCTTGCGGCCTTCTAATGGCTTTTTCTTGTGTACTTCTGATTCAGCTAGATGACAATGGGCTGACATGCTGAGATCCCCTCAAGCATTACCTGAGGATTGAATGACAAAAGTGTGAAGGTACAAGGGACTTAACCAGCACAACCTTCATACTGTACAAAATAAAATCAAAAGTTGATACTTCAGTAAGAGGCAGATCACTCAAATGATTGTCAATTTTTGGGTCAGTACTACTCCAGGTGCTAATAGTCCTAGACCATTTTGAACAAAGCAGGGTCTGTACAGGAATTTACATTGTGAAAAGTTGCCTCTTGGCCAACATGTTGATTCAAAATGACAAATGTTTCTTGTTTATTTAGTTACTTTATGTGGTTCCAAACTAAATCTCATTAAAACTCAATAAGTATTGCTCAATATGAGCAAATGCCATGATGATGCTGACAGTCTCCAACACAGGTTAGGGCGTTCATCAATATGTGTCAGGGATGCCCTTATAACCTCCATTGGTGTGTCCATTAATATACAAGGTACTTCATCAAGAGCCTTACCACCTTGACAGTTTCAGCCCACACTTCAGCCTCTTTTAAGTTAGACATTTGAAAGAGGACCTCTTACACTCTTTGCCTTCTGATGACATAATTTTTCTTTTAAAGAGTGTCCACTATGGACATAAAACACTTTGTGAAGTCTGTATGTCACATATTTTGCTTTCAATGCTGAAATCCATGACCTTTCTTGCACTTGTTGTAATTAGAACATGTCTCCTGCTTTATCCATCGATAGACTGGAGTCTATTAACATCCACACCACCATTGTGTTAAGGCATTGTTGGATTTTGCAGTGAACATGGTCTCAGGTGATCAAAGGGTGGAAGGTAATCAGCCAAGACAATCCAACTGTCTTGTGCATTTAGCCCAGTTTAAACTTCTATCACTTTCTGGATTTAGTAATAGACTGGGCAAAACCTGGAACGTTGTATTGTCCATAAGCCAACAACAACCAAGCAGAGATTGAGGTGGCAAGACAGGAGCCCGCTCTAACCAAAATGTGACAGGTAGACTACTGGTTCTCACCAAGCCCATCGTCCCACAGTGACCAAGAAATGTGGACTGGATGCTGATGATGAGCGGAGTCATGATCTGGTTGAAATTGTCTGCTAAATAAAAGCCCGACACTGTTAAAACTAATTTCACACACAAAAAAAATTATACACAAATTTGACATCAATGTATGTGTTCTTCATTTTGTGTTTTGGGTTGGATGTTTGTAGTTGCAGCTGAGTTCATTTTGTAACACCAGAGATGAGACTCAAGACAGTCTTTGGAGATAAACTCCTACACACAAAAAAGTTGTGTTTGGGTTTTGATTCTTGTCATTGCAGATGAGTGGCAGATGAGTTCATATTGTGAGGACATTCCCAAATTGCAGGACTAAGCTCTGCTGCCACCTCATCCTAGGCCCCTTTGTTTTGGGAATGCCCACATTGTGGGGCTTTATCGTACACATACTCCCAAAACCTTTTTACTTTACTCAATTGCTTTTGGAAACCATTGCCCATTTAAACTACTCCAACTACACATGGCAAACTCAGTACTTTCCTGCATCTGCCTCTATCCATAGTTGGGCACACCACCAAAGCCCAAGCACTGGTTTGTTCCTGTAGAGTATAGGACTGAAAGCTTTGCTTGCTTATTGGAGCCACTATGTGAACTTACCTCAAGAACAAAAGGGTGGCAGGCCAACTATGAAGTTGCACCAAGCAGTTGTCCATTCTTGTGACATGGAATATTAAGGTTGTGTGCCAGTTGAAAAAGTGGGGTCCTTACCCACTGTAGAGCACAAGGGGAATGTTTTCATAAGGCTAAACAAACATGTGTATGTATACATGGGCAGATTGTACATAGTACATACCCTCGTGCATGTGATTTGCCTAAACACATGATTTGCTGGGCCAAGCAGGAAGAAGTTTGCTAGCAAGTACTTTCACATAAAGACCCAAGAAGCCAACAAGGCCCATGTGAAAGGGGATTATATTCCCATGCAGTAATAAACTTAACTAGATTGTTGTGTCATCTTCCTCTAAAGGGGGTTGTAGGAACAGAGAGGTACTTGATCTTCAGGGAGAGGACAATACTTTTTTCTTTCTTCTTTTGGTCAATTGTACATCGCATTTTGTCACAAATTAGAAACAACAGGTGTTCTTTTTGGTGACAAATTTTTGCAGCACAGTGACAAAAGAAAAACAAAACTGAAATATTGTCAGAGATGCCTGGATTTTTAACAAAAATATTTCCCAAAAAACTAGGGGAATTTTGATTTTTGAAAAATTACTACCACTTTCTGACTGCCCCCAAAAGTATGTCACCACCTTGTTACAGTTTGGAGAAAACTTTGGATGGTCTTCTAAAAACTGTTGCATCACCTTTTCTTTCAGAAAGTTGGAAAAACAAACACTGAAAACATCTCTATCATGTAAACAATACTTTACCTAGCTTGATCAAAATTTGTGACAAGTCACCAAGTGGGTAGCCATTCAAAATCACCCCTAGATCTAAATGCCCATTTCAAAGAATTAGTGGATAACCTTTTTTACTTCACAACTCAGAAATCAATGAAGGTTTTATGTTCAACCACTTACTTAATAATCTTTGGGAATGAAAATTTACCTTTTCATACAAAGATGCCACACTATTTGGCCTAATTAATGCATGTTTGGGATGTTTCCCCCATGACAAGTGGTGGGTGTGGATTTGTAAAACTAGAAAAAAAGGATAAGAGTGGGTCATTATTGTTTGATGAAAAAGGTTTTTTTATACACTTTCAAAAAAGGTTGCCCACAATTGTTCCCCAAACAACTTGGTGATGATTGTGGGTTGTAAGATCTAAAACAAAAAGTGAATAACAAAAACCTTTGGATTTGTTTAATGATGTTTTTTTTTTGAGTTAAACCATCAAAATTTAGCCATTTTTAGGGTTAAACCATTGAAATGTAAGTAATCGAGAATTGGAATTGGAATTGATGGGGTTAAATCAGAATTGGTTTAAGGTTAAACTTAAACCCTAAAATCGAATTGAAATTGGGTTTGATATTTTAAATTAATTTTGCAATTGAAATAGGAACCAAAATCAAATCAAAACTTGAAATGAAATCAAGTTTCACTTCCATTTTTGACAATATTGGACTTGAAATTGATTTTTGAAGTTTTTAAAAAAAAATTGTAATCAAGGGTTAAAAAAGGATAACCAACAAATTAACCACCAATGCTAGGCTATTAAAACATGTTCCACGTTTCACACTATTGTGGCAAGTTAAGTACTAGAAGCTTCTTCCCAAATCAAAAGTTTAGTTCGTCGTATCTCCTGGATTAATCTGAGAAACTACAAGAGCTCATTCCAAATTACCTATAAGTAAACCAAAATTGGATCTAATTTTCATAATTAAGTTCAAAACCATAACCTTTTTTTTTGTTGGAAAAAAAGGATTTCAAAACCATATCCAAGCTCCATTTTTATGTGGAAATGGAATCATTTTAATTTTGTAAAAAACCAAAGGTTTTTCATAAATTCAATAACCACCCAACATTTATATTTAATGTTTTTTTTTCTAAAATATGAAAATATTTGTGTGAGATAAATGGAAACACTAGCTAGGAAAGTCTTATTAATTAGAATGTCTCAAATTCATGCCATCCACCAATGAAAAAAAAGCTTGGAACAATGTAACTAATGTACAAGGTGTGAGGAAATTTGTGAAATCATTATGTAGTATCATATGTGCAGGTTCAATGTGTTAAGCTATAATTCAACCTCATGTTAAGCCTTGTATTATCAAGGAAACTTACATTTTGATAACATAGTGCTCAAAACAAACAACTAAATTGACATTGTGTTAGTTAACAATGATCTAAATTTCTTTATCTGTGGCTACTAGTTCACACCTTGGAAAACCATGAATTTTACTTTTATTTGATTTAAAACATTTTTGTGAATTAAAACCGAACATTGTATTTTTATTCTAAACCCTAACATCAAATCTTGGATAACATCCCAAGACTTGATGTTAATTAACATTCTTGATGTGAATGCAACAAAGAATCATTTGGCTCTCTTAACATTGACTTATTGTTAAATGTGATTATAAAATATGTTATGGGATTTGCATTTCATTATACCATGTTGGATTTTGTGGCCCATGTTCAAAATGAAAATTCCCCATTTTTTTTAATGTAAACATGTTGTTCAAATAATTAATTCACACATAATGTTAAATCATCATGGTAAAATATGTAATTATCAAAATAGCCATTAAGATTTTTTGAAAAAAAACATTTAATGATAATAATAATGAAAGTTAACAACTTTAAAAAGTTTGCACATTCACACTCGGAGGTGATGTTACACTTCACAACCTCTATATATGCTTTAACAAAAATGATCATCCATACCAAATGTATCACTTTCCACTTTCAATTAGTGTTTACATAGAAGGTGAAACACAAAAATTAAGCTTTTCATTTTGTAAAACATTGTGTTGAATTTGTTGATGCATGAAATCTTCTATCTCCTATTGTGGAACTTATGTAAACTTTGTTATTATGTGAAATCTTATCAACTTTGTGATTTTGTTGTGGCATGAAACTTTTTATCAACTTTAATGTTGCACAAAAGCTTCTATTGACACCACTAATGCACAAGAGCTTTTGTTGACTTTACTATTACTTGAAGTCTTATTGAATCTGTAACAAATAGTTTGAACATTAAATAACAAAATAAATTAGACATTGAACAACAACAAAGGTTCATGAGGTCTTTAGTTTTTAAAACCATTCCTCAGGTTTATTGAAAAAGGAACAATGTGAGGATTGGAGATGATTTTGGAGGCAATAAGTGGGAAGGATGGTGGGACCAAACACCACAACCATCACCATGTTGTGTAACATTGAATTACATAGTAGGACTTTTTACTAACTTTATATAACATCAACTTTAATACCTAAAATCTAGAACTAATTTTAAACCTAAATTTAATGTCAATTATCACACACTTAAACACTAAATTAACACCATTTGCTAATTAGGATTTTGTGAATTGCCAATACTACCTAACATTAGATATGTGAATGTAAAGTGAATGCATGAATGAATGGACCAAAATAGCACATGATAACATCATCATAAATCCATTTCCTTAATTTTTTTTCAAGCCCTAGGATGATTAAATAGTTAAGTGGTAACAATACATCAATTTCAAAATAATTGTTTCCATATTTGAAAAATCTCAATTAAAGATTATTTTGTACACATGTGTGTTCAAATTCAAGATAGAAAAAATAGGTATTTCAAATTTGTATGGACATTATTAAAAACATATAAATTTTGACAATTAAAAAAATCCATATTATAGTTTTACAAAAAACATCAAAGAAGATTTCTTTTTTAGATTCCTCATAATTATTACAAAAGATATTGAGTCCCTAGTAAAAACTTCACAAAAACCACACAAAAAATGTGGGTGAAAGCATGGTAAAATATGCTAACAAGGGATACATGATTTGTTTTGGGAAAGCGTCGTAACCCTAACCTTGGGCTCAAGACCAAAACAAGGGCTTGCAAAGGTCCATGCCAAGAATGAGCCTAGGAATCACATTTCATGTTCTTGGGAGTGCAAAAGAGTGTGAGGGAATGAACCCCGACACTCCCAAGTGAACTCCCACTTTGGGAGTTAAAGTCCCAATGCACTTCCAAATGTTTAGAGGGCAATTGTGGGGGTCAAAACACATTAGATTGAAGAGTTTTTATATCATTTGAAACCTCTTAAAACGTAAATGTTTAATTGGGCTCGCATGACCCATTTGGGTTTTTAAAACACAAGAAAGGTCGGGAGTCAAATTGCCAATTTGACTCTCGACCACTAAAAGTTAGGAATTACCTTAATTCCCTTGTGTGCAATGGTGTGCCACATACTGTTGGAAATATCTCAATGAGGGTTACAACTTTGTTTTAGACTTCATCCCAATCGAAGGTTTGCACACAAAGGTAAGGGTTTCCAAAGTTGTGGGAGTCCCAATTTTGGAAATTTCGGGACTCCAACTTGGGAGTCTTAGGACAAAATAACATTTGGGAGATGGTCCCATGGACAGGCACAGAGTATACTATAAGGGGGAAGTAGTGGCTTCCCTTAAGTTCGGGCTATGGTGAGTCTTATGAGTCCGTGTTTGCCTTCGGCTCGTCTGTGCACCAAAAATGCTCTAGCAATGCACTAACCAATTTGTTTTTTGGTTTGTATAGGTCCATGTGAGTAATTGAATTGTTTGTCAATCTTCTTAGTCCCCATCTTGGAACTCTAACACACCCTTCTACCCTTGAAGTGTTGCAAGCCAAGGAACACACCCCAATTCCTTTTCCTTCCACTGTTTTCACCTTTGGACTTGCAATGAGTCCATCAAGGAGCTTGGGGGTGCGTTAAAAAATATCCATAAGTTAAGCCTTCATACATTGAACTCATGAATATTTTTAATTTTAATGATCAATAAGAGGAAGTTATTTGATTTCATTGAATAATATTAAAAGATTACATGTTTTAATACGTATTCAAGTATATTTTTAGAAATACAAATATAAAAAAGTATGTGTCCCACTTTTGAACAAATATATGAAAATATGATGAAAAGGTCAAAACACATCCAAAGAAGCCAAAAAAGGTGTTAAATGCCAAATTCTATCATTAAACATTATACTTTTATTTTATTTATTTATTTTTTTCCATTTGAAGCCATGGTAATCACATTATTCCTCTTTAGCACACATGAATGTTAAGAAACTCAAATTAAAAAATATGTGATTCAATTTTAGGTTTTGGTTTAGTTAAGGACTTTTCAAAGTAAAATTTTTTGTCATTAAAAAAGGGCATTTTTACAAAGGACTTCCAAAGGACTCATATAATAAAATTAAATTGATGGTAAAAAATGTGAGATGATAATAACCTATTAGACACACTAAAAAGACATTCACAATTCAAAAATGTGAAAATTTAAAACTTTGAAAATTCAAAATTTCAAATCTTCAAGTGTGTTCTATCACATATAAATGGGGTATAATGTACTTGATGTATTGAGCAAAGTTGTAATCTATATTACATTAAATTCACTTAAAAAATTTGAAATTTTTTCATGTGATTTCAAATTATCATCATTTTACAAGATGGAACTATTTACAAGGAATTTGTACATTTTTACAAATTAATATTTATCATAAAATTATCAAGAAAAAAATTGACTTACTAGGGCAATTTAAACCATTTTTCAGAACAAGTTGCAAAAACATCATTCATATGAAAAAGTTATTTGGGGAGAAATGACATGCAAAACTAATGTAAAGTAACACTTATGGCTCCTTTGAGTGCATTTTGACTTGAAAGTACAATTATAATTGGATTTTTTATATTTTCAAATGGATCAAACACTAATATGTATCAATGTGTTTTTAAAATTTTCATATTATTGTCATGATCTATTAAATTTTTCATATAAAAATATGTTTAAAATTTAAAAACCTAACTAATTTAAAACATACTTTTTGTCCCTTTTACACTAATTTTTTTCAAACTTTATGTGGAGCTAACAATAAATTTAATGGAATGCACCATTACTACATAATGAAAGTTAAAAAGGTTTAAATAGGTTTTTCCATGTTTATGAAATAAATGTATTCATGACTACATGGTGGATATTCTTTTGGCATACTTTACCATGCTTTCACCCATGTCCATACAAATTCACACTTATAATAACAATCCATGTGTTACAACATCAAATTTTCACCCATTTAATTTAAAGTCATTAATTGACAACATGATCACATAAATGTGTTCATATTTGAACCTTAAAACCAATGTCCATTGGATAGAATATTGATTTTGGTACAAGCCAAAAGGTTTTGAACAAAACTAGTTTGTGAGAAATTGCAATGCAAAACCAATATTGCTCCATCCATTCATTTGTTCACCTTGCACCCAAAAATCAAGAAAATTTAACACTAACTTACATGTGAATCATGTTAATGAATATCAAAACAATTCCAATATAACATGTTTTTCAAACTTATAAAGAAGGTTTTGGAATGGTCTTCCATAGTTGCTACACTTTGAAAGCAATTTGAAAATTACAAATGTGAATTGAATACAACTTTGATGGATGAAACTTTTGACAAAATGAATTATGATATAAGGATGTAAAATGGTGGGATGACCTTCCACAAGTGGAATCAATTTTGATGGATGATTGTGACCCTACTAAATAATTTGGAGATTATCAAATAATTTTCCTTGTAGTGAAGGGGATGAATGTGATCCAATTAAATAAACATCAATGGCATTTAAATAATATTGAATATACTAATAAAATTTGATGGATGAATGTTTTGGAAATGGACTGATTAACTTTCAATGGATCACATTAACTCAATTGCGTGAAATGATTATAATGGATGAATTTGATATTGTAGAATGAACTTCCACACATTTTTTACTAGTAAAAAATGTCCATTGATTGGAATTAAAATCCATTGATAAATGTTGTGAGAATTTTGACTTGATCACAAAAAGAAAATTTTGAATGGTTGTTTTGAAAGTTGTTATTGAGTATGCTTAAAGTTGCATAAATACATCACATGTTGTGATTTGATCATTGTTGAATATGTATGAATTTTCAAAAAAAAGTTCAAACTTTCATCTCATTGCATTGCATAAACATGAATAGAAAATAAATAAACTCATATTGGAAGATGTAAATTTTGAAGAATAAATTCTAACCCAAGATATGTGGGACAACAATCCCTTTAAATTCTTGTTTCATGATAAATGTTTGACTTTAACAAAGGGAAAATGGATTTTTCTCTTGCATATTAAGACCACATACGTAAATGTTGAAAACGTTAATGGTGTTTAACTAAAAAACTATTGAGAGAACAACATGCATTAATAACAATTTACTTTATAATTTAACAACTTCGGCATTAAATTATTATGAAAAAATTATTTACAACTTTTGAAAAATAATTAAAATTTATTTAACACTTTAAATGTGCACTTTAATAATTTCTTAACGGTTATGGTGGAATCTTTGGAGAAAATACAATAAATATTCAACATCAAAATGTTGAACCTACTAGACTAGTACGATGATCCCTTTACCTATTTCATGAAGGTTTTATAAAAGCTATGGTTGAAAGCCATAACCTATGTATTCACTAACATTTCCCCTATAATCACCAATTATCTTCCTACATTAAGATAATATTTTGTCAATTACCAACACAAAACCAAAATACACTTGAAGGAATTTTAAGTTAAAGTTATTGGTGTATGTTTTATGATTATGTTTACACTCTTTGTTTTGTTTTCTATGGAAGATTAATTACTTTTCTTATTTTTGGGAAACAATGTCACTAGTACAATTTATATGGGCACAATCCACTAGCCTACTTCATTATGGGGCCTTAAAAGTGAATTTCATTTTCTAAGAATTTTTTTCATTATTCACTAGGGGGGCTTATTTTAGATTCATTCATTAAGGGGTCCTAAAAAGTAACTTAATTATCCACTTAATGGTGAAATTAATTGAACCCACCTCGATTGTCATGTGCATTCCTTTCATTCTTCAACCACATGTGAATTGTTTTAGAAAATAACTTAGATTACTTCTTAATATCTAACTACATGAGTAGGACTATCATGTGCACTATGGGCAAAAAAAAATTTGATTAACATTTCTTCCCATGACAACATGAAACATCCCATATGCTAACCTCTAGAACATTGATTACAAATCAACATAATAGCAACTCCCGTAAATTGTTCACACAAAAAATTATTTATTTATTTATTATTTTTAAAAAATTATAATTACTTTGCATGATTTTTTATTAGCATAGACTTATGAAAATACTAAAAAATTATTTTAAAAATTATTAATGGGATTTTTTGAATAATCATAAATTAACAAGTTGAAGGGCTTAAATAGGAATTTGTTTTCACATTTCTCATTGCTAGAACAATATGACAAGCAACCAAAACTTCTACATATATATATACACATTGGGATAATAATTTTAGAATGTCATAAATACATTATTAAGAAATAAAATAAAATAAGTTAATGTTAAAATGGATGATTGTAAATGTTACATCAGCAATTATTATTGTAGAAATTTCAAATTTTATGTATTATTTTTATAATAAGCTCAATACTTTAAAAAATTATGTTGTCATTGTTTTTGAGGTTGGGGTTGGAGTTTTTTTTATAAATTCTATTGATGCAACATATATAATCAAAATATACTTGTCAAAGTTTTAACGAAGATCTTGAATCCATAGTGAATTGAATCACCTTTAGAAGATTGTTTGATGTTTCAAATAACAATCTTGTAAAAATATTAAATTTGGTTTGTTCAAAATATGCTACTTTCAATAGCATTTTTTGAAAATTCAATGTATATATATATATTAGAAAACTCTTTGAATAAAACTTCAAAATCATGCATTCATTTGCTTCATTTGAATAATTTGTTATTAAAAAATGAATGTCAAAGTTTCAATCTTCAACAAGCTTTTCATTGAACATGTTAAACTCAAAAATCTGCCTCTTAGTGCTCAAAAGAGCTTTGTGTGGCTTGATAGTTAAAGTGTTAGCACCTCTTCCACACATATGACATAGATTTATGTACACAAGTGTGTATGTGAATATATGTATGTGTACGTGTGGGCAAACACATAAATATAGATGTACTCACATTTTTAAAAATAGAATGACACATGGCTACAATGATGGATGACACATGGCAATAGTCATTGGATTTTTTTGTGGTCAGATTCCAATTTTGATTGTCCATAACAACTAGTCCCTAGTCATCAAAGAAAGTGAATACATTTATTGTATTCATTTGTCCGAATTCACTAAAAATCTATTGAAACACATGGTGAACTTGGCCATATTTTCTAGTAATGTTTATAAATAATTTTGTTTGTTGTTTCCCTATTGGTTTACACCCATTGATTGCCAACTAACAAATATCTACAACATTGGGGTTTTTTTAGGTTAGGGTTCAAATGTTGAAGTTCATTTGTCCAATTTCACAAAAACTTTGTTGAAACACATGGTTAACTTGGGCACATTTCTTAGGAATGTTTATAAAATTTTGTTTATTTTTGCTTGTTATTTCCCTTTTGGTTTAAACATGTTGATTATCAATTTAAAAAAATCTACAACATGGAGTTTTTTTGGGGTTAGGGTTCAACCTGTCCTTGAGCATGTAAAAACATGGTTTTTTTTTTCTCTCTCTTCCTTGTTTTTAATATCTAAATGTGTTCAAAGGAAATTAAGGATTATTTGATTTTGAATAAAAATTTCATTCAAAATTCAATAAATTCAAAATTCAAAATTATAATCAAATAGGGGTGTGGTTAAACGATATTATTGGAAGGCCTTCAATGAGTAGGGTTGCATGAAGTTGATTTCATTGTCATTAGACTTATAAGGAACCTTTTGTATAAAAAACTTAACATCGTTTACACCCCAAAAATCACAAATTCAATGATTTTTTTAGATTTATTGAATTTCCAAAATTAAGTAGAAATTATTTAGTATAGAGTTGAAACCCAATGTAGGAAAGACAATTAAATGTGAAGTTAAAACACAATAGATGCAACTAACTCCTTCAGCTATAAGCACCCTAACAAGTTTAACTTTACAAGGGCAATCATTTTATCAATAGATGTAGGTAACTCCTTCAACTACGAGCACTTTAACCAATCCAACTTTTGAAAGGCAGTCTATTTGATCAACAAATGTAGATAACTCCTTCAATTGTGAACACCTTGATAAACACAACCATTTAAAGGCAATTAAATTTTCAATAAATGTAAGTAACTCATTCAAATATGAACATTTTAACAAATCCAATTTTTCAAGGGCAATCAATTTATCCATAAATGTAGGTAATTCTTTCACCTACAAGTACCTTCACAAATTCAAATATTGAAAAGTATTTAATTTGTCAATAGATGTGGGTAACTCCTTCCACTACGAGCAATTAGACAAATTCAACTTTACATCAGCAATTAATTTGTCAATACATGTAGGTAACTCCTTCAATTGGGAGCAATATGACAAATGCAAATATTGAAGAACAATCAATTTGTTAATATATATAGGTAACTCTTTCAATTTTGAGCATTTTGACCAATCCGACTTTTCAAAGGTAGTTTGTTTATCAATAGATATAAGTTACTCCTTCAATTGCAAACGCCCTTACAAATCCAAATGTTCAAGGCTACTCAATTTGTCAATAGATGCAGGTAACTCCATCCACTCCAAGCACCTTGACAAATCCAACAATCGAAAGGCCAGTCAAATTGTCAATAGATGTAGGTAACTCCTTCAACTGCGAGCACCCTGACAAATTCAATTCTCGAAGGCCAGTCAATTTGTCAATAGATGTAGGTAACTCCTTCAACTGCGAGCACCCTGACAAATCCAACCATCTAAGGGCAGTCAATTTGTCAATAGATGTAGGTAACTCCTTCAACTGCGAGCACCCTGACAAATCCAATTCTCGATGGGTAGTCAATTTGTCAATAGATGTAGGTAACTCCTTCAACTGCGACCACCCTGACAAATTCAATTGTTGAAGGCTAGTCAATTTGTCAATAGATGTAGGTAACTCCTTCAACTGCGAGCACCCTGACAAATTCAATCGTGGAAGGCTAGTCAATTTGTCAATAGATGTAGGTAACTCCTTTAACTGCGAGCACCCTGACAAATCCAATTCTCGATGGGTAGTCAATTTGTCAATAGATGTAGGTAACTCCTTCAACTGCGACCACCCTGACAAATCCAACCATCTAAGGGTAGTCAATTTGTCAATAGATGTAGGTAACTCCTTCAACTCCGAGCACCCTGACAAATTCAATCGTTGAAGGTTAGTCAATTTGTCAATAGATGTAGGTAACTCCTTCAACTGCGACCACCCTGACAAATTCAATTGTTGAAGGCTAGTCAATTTGTCAATAGATGTAGGTAACTCCTTCAATTGCGACCACCCTGACAAATTCAATTGTCGAAGGGCAGTCAATTTGTCAATAGATGTAGGTAACTCCTTCAACTGCGAGCACCCTGACAAATTCAATCGTTGAAGGCTAATCAATTTGTTAATAGATGTAGGTAACTCCTTTAACTGCGAGCACCCTGACAAATCCAATTCTCGAAGGGTAGTCAATTTATCAATAGATGTAGGTAACTCCTTCAACTGCGACCACCCTGACAAATCCAATTCTCGAAGGGCAATCAATTTGTCAATAGATGTAGGTAACTCCTTCAACTGCGAGCACCCTGACAAATTCAATCGTTGAAGGCTAGTCAATTTGTCAATAGATGTAGGTAACTCCTTCAACTGCGACCACCCTGACAAATCCAACCATCTAAGGGCAGTCAATTTGTCAATAGATGTAGGTAACTCCTTCAACTCCGAGCACCCTGACAAATTCAATCGTTGAAGGTTAGTCAATTTGTCAATAGATGTAGGTAACTCCTTCAATTGCGACCACCCTGACAAATTCAATTGTTGAAGGCTAGTCAATTTGTCAATAGATGTAGGTAACTCCTTCAATTGCGACCACCCTGACAAAATCAATTGTCGAAGGGCAGTCAATTTGTCAATAGATGTAGGTAACTCCTTCAACTGCGAGCACCCTGACAAATCCAATTCTCGAAGGGCAATCAATTTGTCAATAGATGTAGGTAACTCCTTCAACTGCGAGCACCCTGACAAATTCAATCGTTGAAGGCTAGTCAATTTGTCAATAGATGTAGGTAACTCCTTCAACTGCGACCACCCTGACAAATCCAACCATCTAAGGGCAGTCAATTTGTCAATAGATGTAGGTAACTCCTTCAACTCCGAGCACCCTGACAAATTCAATCGTTGAAGGCTAGTCAATTTGTCAATAGATGTAGGTAACTCCTTCAACTGCGACCACCCTGACAAATCCAACCATCTAAGGGCAGTCAATTTGTCAATAGATGTAGGTAACTCCTTCAACTCCGAGCACCCTGACAAATCCAATTCTTGAAGGGTAGTCAATTTGTCAATAGATGTAGGTAACTCCTTCAACTGCGAGCACCCTGACAAATCCAATTCTCGAAGGGTAGTCAATTTGTCAATAGATGTAGGTAACTCCTTCAACTGCGAGCACCCTGACAAATTCAATCGTTGAAGGCTAGTCAATTTGTCAATAGATGTAGGTAACTCCTTCAATTGCGACCACCCTGACAAAATCAATTGTCGAAGGGCAGTCAATTTGTCAATAGATGTAGGTAACTCCTTCAACTGCGACCACCCTGACAAATCCAATTCTCGAAGGGTAGTCAATTTGTCAATAGATGTAGGTAACTCCTTCAACTGCGAGCACCCTGACAAATCCAATTCTCGAAGGGTAGTCAATTTGTCAATAGATGTAGGTAACTCCTTCAATTGTGAGCACCCTGACAAATCCAAGGTTTCAAGGCAAGTCAATTTGTCAATAGATGTAGGTAACTCCTTCAATTGTGAGCACCCTGACAAATCCAACCATCCAAGGGCAGTCAATTTGTCAATAGATGTAGGTAACTCCTTCAACTGCGAGCACCCTGACAAATTCAATCCTCGAAGGGTAGTCAATTTGTCAATAGATGTAGGTAACTCCTTCAACTGCGAGCACCCTAACAAATCCAAGGTTTCAAGGCAAGTCAATTTGTCAATAGATGTAGGTAACTCCTTCAACTGCGAGCACCCTGACAAATCCAACCATCTAAGGGCAGTCGATTTGTCAATAGATGTAGGTAACTCCTTCAACTGCGAGCACCCTAACAAATCCAAGGTTTCAAGGCAAGTCAATTTGTCAATAGATGTAGGTAACTCCTTCAACTGCGACCACCCTGACAAATTCAATTGTTGAAGGCTAGTCAATTTGTCAATAGATGTAGGTAACTCCTTCAACTGCGAGCACCCTGACAAATCCAAGGTTTCAAGGCAAGTCAATTTGTCAATAGATGTAGGTAACTCCTTCAACTGCGAGCACCCTGACAAATCCAAGGTTTCAAGGCAAGTCAATTTGTCAATAGATGTAGGTAACTCCTTCAACTGCGACCACCCTGACAAATTCAATTGTTGAAGGCTAGTCAATTTGTCAATAGATGTAGGTAACTCCTTCAATTGCGAGCACCCTGACAAATCCAAGGTTTCAAGGCAAGTCAATTTGTCAATAGATGTAGGTAACTCCTTCAACTGCGAGCAGTATGACAAATTCAACCATCGAAGGGTAATCAATTTGTCAATAGATGTAGGTAACTCCTTCAATTGTGAACACCTTGACAAATCCAAGGTTTGAAGGCAAGTCAATTTGTCAATAGATGTAGGTAACTCCTTCAATTGTGAACACCCTGACAAATCCAAGGTTTGAAGGCAAGTCAATTTGTCAATAGATGTAGGTAACACCTGCAACTGCGAGCACATTGACAAATCGAACTCTTGAAGTGCAATTAACTTGTTAATAGATGTAGGTAACTCTTGTAACTTTGAACACATGGATAAATTGAAGTGTTGAAGAGTAGTCAATTTTTCAATAGATGTAGGTAATACTTCTAAGTTGATGCATTTTGATAAGTCGAGCACACGCAAGTTAGGACAATGACCAAAATTGAATGGTATTTCTTTAATTTTGGCTTCTTGCCAATGTATCCATCGTAATTCACATACATGTCGATCATGTAAGAACTCTTCCACGATGTTTGATGAAACTTGAGCCATGTCAAATAACCTTAATTTGGGGAGGTGTACATTCTTGAAAATCCCTAAAACCAAAATTTCATTTCCTTCCCATGATAAACCTTGTAGTCTTGAGGCCACCTATCACATGGAAAATTACAACATATGAGTTAACACATATAATTTTTAAATTATGCAATAATTTTGATGCGTTTTTCTAATATACTAATTTTAAATTATACGTTTTAAAAAAGATAATAATTTGACAAAGTGATGATAACCTCTTGTTCATGAAAATATTTAAAATTTGTTTCGAGATCCCATATTCGATTCTTTTCCTCTCGTATTGCAAATTTTCGACCCATATCTCGCAATTGGTCATGGATATATAAATTTCCATCTTCCTTGACTTTCACAAGAGATCTATCTTTTAAGTTTTGTAATTCAAGTGCCGAAGATTCAGAATCCCATATTCGAAGGGCTATAATTTCTTTCAAACCGCCAAAATAACAAGCAATATCCAAAAACATATCCTTTTCTGGTTGGTCCAAATCTTTGTAAGAAATCTCCAAGCTTTGCCAAAGTATGCCTTCTCTACCCCCATTCAAATTGTTCCCTTCTTGTAACTTTTTCAAGGCTCCTTTCCAAATTTGCATATCTCGACTTTTTTTCTTGTGCAAAAAACCACCCATGACTTCAAGGCTTAAAGGAAGACCAGCACATGCACATGTTTCCACAATCTCCTCAACAATGTTTTCAAAACCTTTTTCCACTTGTTTTGTATTTTGAAATGCATGCGATAGAAAAAGTTTTGTTGCTTGTTTCTTGTCAAGATATGGCACTTCAAATTTTCCATTTGAATTTAAATGATTCTCCAAGATTCCCCAATTTCGACAAGTCATAATTACATTGCTTTTTCTAATTTTTCTTTGAAAAGCAAGAATTTTTGATAAATCATTAATAAGCTTTTCATCAACATCATCAATGACCACTAACACTTTTTGAGAAATCATTGTCTCCTCAATACGCTTAAGATCATCACCATTTACAACTTCCGTGCAATATTTTTTTTGGCCACACAAATCTTGTAACAGTTGTTTTTTCAAATCTTCAATATTTTTTGATTTCACATCCTCCAAGAAAATAGATTTATGATATTGTTCATGGAACAAATGGTATATCTTTTTGCTCAAAGTTGTTTTTCCAATACCCCCCATTCCAACCAAACCAATGATAGATTCCTTTTGTAACAATTTATAGGTCTCCTTTGCTTTTTCTTCTAAGCTCACTTCCCACAACGGTAGTGATGGAAGTTCTCGTGGATTCTGTTGTGATCATGCAAATCTTAAGTCAATATTTTGATTGAAAGAAATATACGCCATATAATAATTATTCTATATACATTAAAAAAATAATTTGTTAAAAATATGTAAATTATAAAAGTCCCATGCTATTACATCATATGTTTTGATGACAATTTAAAATTTTATCAATTTTGTATATTTGAACTGAACAGAAATGAACGTTATGAATTAACAAAAAAAATTAGATAAAATTTTGGTCACCTATATGTTTAATGTTAGATCTTACAAAAGTGTTATGAACATAACTTCCTAGGGTTGTCATGGCATTATTAAATCCCTCACAACATGCCATGTCATGTCAAACATTGACACAACCTAACTTTACATCAAAATAGGGTCAATTTAATGTTAACTTCAATGAAAACCTTGATAAGGTTGTCAAGAACAAGGGTTTAATGTAAAAAGAAAAATCTATGACAAGTGAAACAATGACAAAAAATGGGAAATATTGAAATGATCGAAAATGAGAAAAATTGAATCAACCTATTTTTTTTGGTTATTTACTTTTTCAAGGTGACCAAAAGAAATTCGATTGGCAAATCAATGGTGAGGATCAACCTTGCCATTGATTGGATGATTGAAAATTAGTCTGATAATTTAAAGAAACAACATTTAACCATTTGGTGATTAAAAGTTCAATTGAGTGAACCCCACAAAAAAATTTGGTTGTTGGGCAATTGAAATTCAATAAATTAAAAAAAAAAGTTTCAATCACCTAGTTAGAGAATAAAAAAATGAACGATCATAAAATTTTGGTCACAAAATTAATGTTGTAAATCAATCGATTGCTGATTGAACATGTCAAATAAAATACCTTTTTTTTCGATTGCTATTAACTATATTTTGGTTGCCTTAATGATTTTTGGTTGTCAAAGAATTGGCAACCAATTGTTTTTTTCATCAATCAAGTTTGATTGTCTAATCAACAACAAGATTGATTTCCACCATTGATTTTACGATTCAGATTTTTTAATCCTAAACATGAACGACCATAAAATTTTGGTCGCAAAATCAACATTGTAGATTAATTCATTGACGATTGAACATTTCAAATATATTTTTTCTAATTGTTTTTGATTGATTTTTGGTTTTTAGTGATTTTTGGTTGCTGAAGAATTGGCAAACAATATTTTTCATATATATATTTTCATCAACAAATTTTGATTGTCTAATCAACAACAAGGTTGATTTCCACCATTGATTTTGTGATCAAGATATTTTGATCCCAAAACAGAAATGACTAATTAATTTCAATTCCTCACCTAATTTTTCAATCATTTAATTCTTTTGGTATTAGTTTTGTTTTAATCATTATTTTTGGGGATGGACATATCACTTATTTTTGAAAAAACATTGGGCATCCAGCTTGATAGGTGTGTTAGGTTCTCATATGGAAATGACACTTGATGCAGCAAAATCAAAGTGTCATGTGCATTATGACAACCTAAAAATTCCTTTAAGTCTCCTCTTCATATAATGATTAACTAAAAATTTTGCATTGAAGATTATGTCTCACCTTTAAACAAATCTTTAAAAAATCCACCAATTTTGAGTAACTCATGTGCTCCCTTGTAGGTGGCTTGCAAATAGTCAAATGGTTTCCATCTTCAATTTTGTAACAATTGTTACCAGCCAATCGTTGGGCTGATGCATATGGAACAAGAATTTCCTGCACATAGTTTAATGAGAATTGAAAATCAAATACAAGTTAGACATATTTTCATTGATTTAAAAAATATTTTGTCAACCTAAATTTTTTTTCAATTAAAAAAATGTTATGAGAAGCTTGAAACATAAGGACATACACACAAATTTCAAGTACATTTATATAATCACAATTTTATACAAGGCTTGTGCAAAGATATAAAAGAGAAAATTGCAAAAAAAATTGAATTCCTACAAAAATATCAATTTGCATATTTATTGAAAGTCATTGTATTGAAAAATTACCTCATTTTTGTGAATGGGTTGCCCTTCAACAAAAGCATAAATGTTAAGTTTTTCTTTGGTTTGATCAAAGTCCACAGAAAGTTGTTCCATTTTTTGATTTAAAACTTGAACATTCTCAAGGAAGCTTTGTTGTGTTATTGAGTGGGTCTTGTTCAAAAGACCCACTTCTTGGCATATTTCTACAAAATACATTGAAAACGTTTCTGTCCCACCTCCATGTGGAGTACCATAGAAAATTACCCCAGTCATGTTATCATAAAAATCCTTGGATCTTGCATTCCTGGCTAAATCCATATCATTTGATGTTTTTTTATTCATGCATCTTTGGATTTCCACCATTAAACTTTTGATGATCAAGCCACCAAAGCTATGACCAACTAATACAATTGGAGCACACCAAAGTTTTTCATAGCTGCAGATGCAAACAATCTTTATAATTAAATTATGTTACAAAATCATTCTAATATTTAAACTCCATTTGTGGCATAATGTAAGGATATTCAAATCTCATAAAAGGTTTTGAATGAAATATATTTAAATATGTATTATCAATATTAACATATTATCCCAAATTAAAAGAGATTTTTGTAACCTTGATAAAATAAATTAGTAATGAAAACTATTATGAAATTTGAAATCCATTGAAGTATGGAAGGTTATGTTAAACACATGTTCAAACACACAAAACTTTCAAATATTAGAGTTGGGAAGGCCATTGTTTTACCTTCGATTCACCACCAAACTTTGTACAAGGTTCTTCCCAATTTCTGTTACATCGCCATTGACCCCATAAATATTGGTATCATATGAAAGAGAAAGGATTTGGATATTTTCTCCCATGTCCTTAGCCAACCACTCTTTGATCCAAAATGTAGGTTCCTCTCCATTGATGTGGGTAGTTGATGTCCATGTTTCTTCCCATGCCTTGGCAATGTCCTTTCTAGAAACAATGCCATGAAAAAAAATGACAACTAATTCCGGGTGTGTTAAAATGCCATTTGGATACACAATATGAACCGGATGTATCTGCAATTGATAAGATGGTCAATACAACACAATTTGTAAAACATATCAACTTCTCTTTCATAGTTTTCAACCCTAAAACAATTCATCCATTTAGATCAAAATAACATCCTACTTTCTAAAGAAATTTGTTTTGTGGTAAAATCAAACTCACAATATTTTATACATATGATTCATTTTCATGTTCATGAAAACTTATCGGCATAATTAAAAGCATCATAAGAAGAAATTTGGAAAGAAATAAATCTTGCAAACATCCCAAAAAAATTGAGGTCATAAAGGGTCCAAAATAATTACCTTTGGGTTTTCCAAAAGAAACATTTTCATTCAAGAAATTTCATATTATTAGAAAAGGTTAACAAATTGAGTTCAACTTGAATCCAAACGCAAGGGAAAAAAAAAGACATCTAAAAACTTTTAAAAATTGAAAATAATGATGAAAGATGGAAAAATTAAAATTAAGAGCTAAATGACTCAAGGAAGAAGTTCACACATTCAATTGTTTCCAACATGATGTTAATAATGACGAAAACCATTTATGTATTGGATATATATTGAATTATTTTATTGTTACAAAAGGGAAAAGGAAAAGTGAAACCAAAGTAAGTGGAATTTGAAGGTGCAAGAAGGTCATCAAAACTGACCTCTTGTATTTGCTCAGGTTCAAGTGATGTCAACCTATGCTCTTGAGCCAAAGGAGTATGCGTCTCAATAAAATTGGGCTGATCAATTATCAACGGACCACCACTCTGCCCTCCTTCCAATTCTGGTTCCATAGTTATCTCCGACTGATGATGAGATGGCTTGCCACTTGTTTTTGTCCTTGGTGAAGAAGGTTCTCGGGGAACATGTTTTACCATTATGTCACTGGCATCTCGGGTGCCTTGGAAGGGCATCTTGACTGGCCACTTCCAGGATGGCCACTTCCATAAGACTTGATCGACTTCTCTGGAACCTTGGGGCTCTATTGTCCAACAACAGATGCACCGAAGCACCAAATGGCAAAAAATCCAGATCCACCGAAGCACAAAATGGCCGAAAATCCCAAACTAGAAGACAGAAGAAGACTCGAGGATCAGTGCGATCAGTACTAAAGCTCTCTCACATTTTCAATCACTACATGTTTATGTTAAATAACATCCGTACTAACTTACTTAGTACTAAGTAGATACCCACTACCTCCCTACCAATTTCATCAATTACAGAAAGTGGGATATTCACCACTTGAGTTGCCGAGTTTTTATCAGTCTTGGCCACCTTGAGCAGTTATTTGATTTTGTTGATAAACTTCTGTTCCGATTTCTTTAATTTTAGAAATCAAAGAACATCCTATTCTGGTTTTTTTAAACCCCTGACAGAACTTGCAGTTTAATGAAACAACCAGTTAATCCCAGTAGTTTTGTAGAACGTTATTTTGATCAGTTTTCAAATTTATTGAAAATCACAGATATATATCAGCTTTGAGTCTTTGATTGCTTGAGAACCATGGTGATACATCTGAACACGTTCTTTAATTTTTGGGAATCACAATTCTGAAATTGAAGACCTGTAACCGAGGGGTGTATGGTGATACCCACCCAACACTGATCTCTACCAGCATTGGATAGTTCTCATGTTTTGAAAGCTGGGATCGACAAGGATGAGATATATGTGAGCCTTGGTTGATGGCTCGCAAAATCAAAGAACTGGTGTTAACCCTTGATTGGAGGTTCTAAAAAATCACAGAACTGGGTTCATTGGGGTTCTTAAAAATCAAAGAACTTACTAACCTGTTTGGTTTGTTGCCAGTTCTTTCATGAAAACCAACAGTTTTTATATATATAAAAAAACTGGAACCAAAAGGGTCTGTGATGCTGGAAGTATTGAAGAACTAGAACCAGAGGTTCTGCGATTCTAAAAATTTCAAGAACCCAGAACTGAAGGTTCTTTTAACAGTTAAAGAACCCAGAACTGAAGGTTCTTTGATTTCTAATAGTTAACAAACCCAGAACACAATTCTTCACAAAATCAAAGAACTGCCCAACAGTGGTTTCTACCAGTGTACAAGTTTCTTTTCTCTTATGAAGAACATCTGATGATTCCAGCTCTAAAAAATAAAGTAGAATTGTCACAGTTCTGGTTTCGGACATAAATAGAATCAGGATTCTGGTTCTTAATGAAATTTGATTTTGGTTTTTGAATATCAGATCCCATTCCGGTTTGGTTCTTAGTAGCCCGAACTGGAACTGAGGGGTGATTACTGGTTAAACTCCGAGTAATCCCCCTTGGTTCTTCAAAAACTTGTGTCTCTGTTCTGATCCCGGTTCTGGCTCCATACATAAATAGAACAGAGAAACCGATTCCAGGTCCTATACTTAAGCGCCAGTTTCAGTTCTGAAAATCAGACCAGATTCCAGTTCGGTTCTTTCTAAGGGGAACTGGCGATTTCTACCGCCAACCGTGCAATGCTGGTTTCTACTTTCTACAAGACAGACAACACAGTAACAAGAACCTCACGAAAACGATGGAAGTTACAGACGAAGCCACGAAGAAAGGGGGGGGCACAAAGGGCAGGAAACATCGAAGTGAACCAAACAAGGAGCTCTTAGCAAGAGAAGACAGCACTAAAAGGCCATCAAAGGTTACCTCTCGTATCGGGTCAGGTTCAAGCAATATCAGTTGATGCTCTTGCTCCGAAGAGATGGGTGTCTCAGTAGAACTCCGGTTGTCAAGGATTGTCGAGGGATCATTGACGTTCTCCCCACCTTTCGGTTCTTGTTCGACCATGGTTATCTCTGACTGATGAGATCTTTCGCCAATACAGCTGATCATGTTGAATGGGGGAGGTTCTGGTGGAATCTGTTTCCCCCAAGCGTCCTTGCAGCTAGAAGGCAGGCTCTTCATGCCCGGCTCTTCACCCCTAGGATCCGGTTCCATTTTCCAACAACTGCTAGCTGCTGCAAAAAAGTATCACAATGATATTGCTCTACAACATGACACCATACATAAGCTGCCTCTGCTCAACACAGTAGAGGTCACGAAACGTTTTCATGAAAAGAAGCTTCTGCAAACAATCACGGGCAACAAATTTCATGGTGAGCACTGATTCTTGGCAACAATAGGAAGTGGACCAACCGAGTTTGGGGATTAAAAGGCATGCTGGTGGGAAGCAGATACCTGGGAGAGTTTCGTTGGTTTTTTCCTTTCGCTTCCTTGAACCAGCTTTCTCGACTAACGTTTACTTCTTGCTAACAGTAGGAAGTGGACCAACCTTGCCATTAAAGCAGGCTGAATTGCACATACAAAAAATTCCTGTAAAGTGAAAGCGATCATCAGCAAGCCAGTCCAGAATACGATTTGTCATGTGCAAAACCGTTGCACCAGCGAGCAGCTTGAGGGCAAGCCCAGATCTATAAACATGAGAACGGATGACAATTTGGGTGTGAGTGCAGTCTCAAATCTAGATTCTAACTTGACCGAAAAGGGAGGCAGATGTGTTTTCCTCGTGTTGTGCAATGGTGCACGCGGTTTGTCGATAAGGAAACTTGAGGCTATTTGGAGATTTCCACGAAACCAACTACCTTCATTTCATAGAAATAATATGGATGTGCAGTCGTGCTTTTGTCACGATGATTGCACTCCTCCCTCTGGACAATCACTGGGAACCACTCCTCTCTGATTGCAGTGCTTGGGCCAGGGTGAACCAGCACCCATGTTGGTACCTTCACCTCTTTGAGTGACGATCGACGCCTTTTAGTATGGTAAGTGGTCAGGAAACAGTTTTCTGTTGGGTTCCAGTTCCTTAGCTAACCATGGTGGTTAGCTCAGTTGTTTGTTTTTCTACCTACCTACTGAAAACCCACAAGAAGGTTGTTAGTAGGTGAGTAGTAAAAACCCACCTATTTACCTAATACTCACCTATTGTCCCACCAATCTACTTATATATGAGACCTGTTTCCTGCAGAATTGGTTACCAAGGTGAAACCAAAGATTATTGAACCAGCACCCACCAGTGCACCATAAAGGATGAATGATAAATGGTCTGAAAACAGTTTTCTGTTGGGTTCCAGTTCCTTAGCTAACCATGGTGGTTAGCTCAGTTTTTTTTTTTTTTCTACCTACCTACTGAAAACCCAGAAGCAGGTTGTTAGTAGGTAGGTAATAAAAACAGCCCTTACATATGGATAAACCATCTACTTACCTAGTAGTTGCCTATTTTCCTACCTACCTATGTACGAGACGCATTTCCTACATAATTGGTTACCAAGGTGAAACCAAATAATAATTTAGTTGAGGTTCATCCACAACTGAGTAATAATGGGCATCCAGTGGATGGTGCGCTGGTGGGTGCTAGTTCACTATGGCCGACTGACAGTTAATGCTATTTTTTGACCTATCCCACACCTTAGACATGTGAGAGAGATTGTGATCAGATAGACATAATCTGATCAGTCTTGGACCTTAGTAGAAAGATGGGGATCCAGTGTAATAAAAAGAAAGGGGTATTAAAAAAATATCTCCTTATTACAAATCCAAACTCTGTGCCTGTGATTTCTGCAACTTATATCCTGCCAATGCGGCATTGTTTCAACACCTTTGTGCTACTGTCCAAACAGAACATGAGTTTCTATACCCATGAGAAACTCCAGACAGCACATACCTATCGGTCCCTTTTGGATTTCCAAACTCCTCACCTTCAATATGACCTTTCTCTGTTATAAAACATGTTATCTAATGGGTTTTGTACTAAAAAATATCCATGCAAAAAGATATGCAAAAAGAAAGACCACCATGTTAACATGAACAAGTTGATTTGAATTCACCATTGTGATTGGGGTTGTCTTTTTGATTGGTAAAGTAAGGTTAATTCACTCGTCGTTTTGATTAATTGGTAGTACACCATTTGAGTAATTGAATTTTAAACTAAATTTGAATCATTTTTTCAGATTATTAATTACATATATAAATAGATTGACATTAAATAGGTAAAGGTAAATTGTACAAAGTAGGTGGGTAGGTGGTAAGCCTGACCTAACCTACTTAACCTAACCTATTTATTTATCTTGGTTTAATGTACTTACCTAATATTTTAGGCATGCACATGATTACAAGTATAAGGAATTGAATTTTTCATTTTCATAATGATAAATCAAGTCCTTATCAATGGATTACACCTTTAAAAGGTGACGACTTTTGTCAAATTTTTAATTGTTTGTAGGTAAATAAAAAAGTTAGATAATTAGTAAATAACTTGGAGGTCAATTGGTAGGTAGGTGGATAGCCTAGCTATTTATCTTATGCGTTTATTTATGTTTACCTACCTAGCCTAAGTAATAATTAAGTATGTACATTTAAGCTACTTGCCTAATAATTAGGTAGGTAGGTTAGTACACTTGGGTAAATAAATAGGCCTTGGCCACTTACCTTAAATAGTAGTTGGATAGTTAGCCTATTAACTATCATAGGATGTTCAATTTGCCTAAAAAACCATTTTGACAAAACATGTCATCTTATTTTATCCAACTTGATTAAATGTGCCTTAGAACCCATTGACCATTTTTATGAAGATGGTCAAGTTTGTGTTCAATTGGATTGGATCTTTAATTTTGATAAATAATTAAATATTAAGTCATTTAGTCAAATTCACTTGAAAAAAATACATGTGTCATTTAAACCATGGGCTTTTAGTCAAAATGGGCATGTTCCTTTAGTGAAGGTGGACAATGTAATTAACTTGGACAACTTACAAAACCATGAATTGCAATAGTGCATCAAATGTAAGGTTCCTTTCAAAATATATTCATATAAGTCTTAAGGTGTAAGCACTCAATCATGAGCCACCCCCACCCCCTTATGCCACTGCTTTCTAAAGAATGCTTTGAACATCTTTTTTTATAAGAATTTTTTTTAAAAAAATTTGTCAAAAAATGTTATTTACATAATTATATATAATTATATTTTAAAATTCCAAAAAAACTAAGCATGAGTATTTTCTAATTATAAAGCCAATGGGTAAAATCAGAGACAAAGGAGCCACCCAAGTGAGTGGACATTCTTTAAAATTGCATTTTTGTATGTTTGAAAAATCACAAGGGAAACACAATAGTTTCAATTGTTATAATCTCTTTTGGAATATTTGTCGTTAATTGCAAAGTTTACATGTTCAAAAATTGACACAAATTTGAAATGTTTTTACATGTTCAAAGCATTCAAACCTCGAGAGTGGACAATTTTCATTTTTTTCAAACGTCTTTTTTTTCTACCAGATGTGCACCATTCCTTTTGAAAATTGGTGTTACCTAGATTTAGTAACAAGTGATTTAACAAGTTATAAGTTTAAGCAAATTATTATATTTAACATGTGATCTAATTATCTTGTTATATTAACCTAACCTATGCCACTAACCTAACTGGTTACATAAATAGATAGGGAACATTACACTAGGTTACTAGATAGGTTGGTAAGTTGATAATCAACTAGTAGTTTATAAAATTGATAGTTGGAAGATAGGTAGTGAAACAAGTGGTTAAACAAGGTGTAGTCTTTAAATTTTTGGGACTATTAATGAAGTACTAGCTAATGACTATTTAAATTTTGAATTAGTTAATATAAAGATTAAAAGGACAAACTTATGTAGGGAGACTTTTTAGATGTTAATTTGATTTTATGATCTCTTTCATTTGAAACATGAAAACATTTTTGTTTCAACATTTTTTTTTTTGAAACTATGTGCAATTTGAGGACATGTTAGTTTAGGAATTGTAAATATATTTATAACTTGTAGTATTAATGTACTTGTTGTTGACGAACTTGTTGTTAGAAAGTTCAGAAGTTGAAAATTTAATGGGAATTTAAAATTTCATTAACAATTGGAAAGGATTTTTGCATTAATGATTAGAAGGGCAAAAGGACTTGAACTAATGAAAATTGTTTTTATAACCCTTTGAGCACATTTGGCTCAAAAATGTTTTTAACCTTAAAACTTATGGATTCTGAAAATATGAATTTAACAAAAAGTATTCATATATATGTGATAGAAGGCATGAATGCATAATATACATGATATAAAATCAAAATCCAAATGTACTTATATCTAAAATGTAGTGTTAAATGGGGTATCCAAAATACAAAATTTTAAGTTATAAACTAATGCAAAACTGACACATGTCATGTGCAATTGTTGGAGAGACTTTTACCTTGGTAAGCCTAGCTTTTTTAACGTGATTTCACCCCAACGATTACAATTATTTAAAAATTCATTTTGGGTATTACAATTCATTAGACTGATTTCAAATTTTTATGTTATGTATATCAATATGTTAATAATAACATTAAAATAAAACAACTCCATTTGTAGTTTTCTTTTTAAAAAAATCTTAAATAGAAAACCTTAAGCAATGGTTTCAATTGTTTTGGTACATGTTTACAAATTACACCCTTGAAAGGTTTTTCTTAATGTATTTGGAGGTACACTTACATAATGTAAAATCTTATGAAGCATTATGAAAAAAAATCCGTTATAAACATTGGCATTTCATTTTTTGGAATGCTTGTGTCATTTATTTTTCCAATATACCTTAAGGGTATTTAAGCATACGTAAGGGAATATATCATTTGAAGGAGGTAAGACTACTCGATAGTGCAAAAATTTATTAAATCAAAGAAGTTTGAATATATTTTTTATAGATTCCAACTCAAGTAATGAGTAGTTATTTGACTGACCTTCCCAACATGAACATGTAATTACAAACTAGGTGTTAAGGGTAGAAAAATCATGTTGATTTTTAAGCTTGAGACTTTGAAATTTTTTACCTAAAGAAGTTATGGGTGCTTATTTTTGGAATTCATTTTGATCTATGTTTACATGTATCAGAATTAAAGAGGAAATCAATTTAGATTTTATTGAAATTTGCATTTCTTTGGTTGTTATTTGGGTACATGATTTGTTGTGAATTGTGGTGAATTTTCCAAGTTTTTATATACTTTTGAAACACAATTGGTGGGGGGGGGGGGGGGGGGGGGGGCAAGAAGCCAAGTTTTGCCACTTTTGTCAAATAGAAAATGGAAAAAAAACATTAGTTTGAGTTTTTTGAAATGTAGATCTTGGAAACATACTTTAAGAACAACTTGGCAATGGATGCCATTTGGGCCTCTAACAATGTTTATCACATCTAACATTGTGTATTAATTGCTTCCCAATCCTAGTTCTTCACTTGTAAACATGAAAACATGGATAATATAAGGTGAAAAACTAGATAAATGCAACACCCTAAGCCAAACATTATAATTGACCAATTATTCAAGTAGTTTTTTTGTTGTCTAATGCCATTTTCAAGCAAATTTTTTTCAATTGTAAGTAGTTAATGTGGCTCCACAAATCAAGCTTCAATTAGCAAGGGTGGCAAAATATTTGTGTGAAGTGGAGGTGATTTGGCAACTTTCCTAATTGAAAAGTGGTTATGATGGGGAGTTGTCATTTGTAATTGTTTGCAAAGTGATTATAATGACAACAAATGTGATTGAGAAAATAAACAATATGTGCATCAGTACTATATTTGGCTACAAGGTTCTTGTAATAGGAATACATTTGATGACAGAGAACATTAACAAAAAGGTTGAAATTTCCTATAAAGTTAATATGGGTTCAAATTGGTATGGAATTTTTTTAAGTACATAATAGGAGTACCAACTTGGTGTGGAAAAAAAGACCCCCCATGTTGGGATTAACTGGTATGTTCAAAGCTCAATATTGCACCAATGTTGCTAAGAACGAAAAACTAGTGTAAGGCAAATATATTGATTTAAATAAATTAGTTAAGGTAAATGTAAATATAAACAATTTGAAATATATCAATAGGGTAAAAGTATATAGGATTAAATTTTTTTCCAAACCATGTAAGGGTACATAATAGTGTTTTGCCATCCTTAAAATGAGTAATAGATACACATGGATGGCCAAAATGAGCCATCCTTGGTGATTGCCCTTATATGATTTTTTTGTATGTTGTGTGAACAATTTACGGGAGTTGCTATTATGTTGATTTGTAATCAATGTTCTAGAGGTTGGCATATGGGATATTTCATGTTGTCATGGGAAGAAATGTTAATCAAAAATGTTTTTGCCCATAGTGCACATGATAGTCCTACTCATGTAGTAAGATATTAAGAAGTAATTTAAGTTATTTTCTAAAACAATTCACATGTGGTTGAAGAATGGAAGGAATGCACATAGGCAATTAACAATGGGGCTCATATTTGTATCAAGCCTATTGGTCCTTTCACCTTCGAACTATAATTTTCATTCCCGGTGGATTTCGATATAGTGTTTATTGCATTGCTATATGGCTTAGGAGGACTTGAACCCCGAATAAGGGGGCGGTTTGGATGTGTTGTAGTATTCAAGCTATTTTTTTATTATGTGTTATATGTGTGTTGACAATGATGGTTGTATGTGACGACATAGGAGCGCATGACTATTTGTAAAAGTTTTTGTTTTGTTGGTTACATGTTTACATCCTAATTATTATAAATAAATTGGGTAAAGTAAGCTTGAAACTTGTTCTAGTGAACACAATATTAGATATGTAACGTATGGGACATAATTTCAAGTTATGTGATTTCAAATCACTTTTAGTATTTTGAGATTTCAAAACAGACATACTTAGTTGTTACTTGTATTCTATATTAATGCAAGTTTCTTTAGCATTGAATTTGTGTGATCTGCATTGTGCTTTTTGAGTTTAGATCCTTATATTGTTACATGTGAGTCATATTTTGATTTGGATGTGTCATACCATTCAAAATATTCTTGTATTGTGTTGTATGTGTGTTGACAATAATGAAACCATTGTCAGGATCAACATAAAAGCACACAATATATAACCCTTCTGAGAATGAATAAGATTACAGCTCTAGGTCTAAGTTTTTTCCTTTCTAAAGTTGAACGGGCTTGGGTGAAGTGGGATGGGATAATGTTATAAGTCAAAATTTAAGAATTGGGTGGAGAAATATTAGACATTTAATTTCTTCCCTTCCAAAGGAACTCCCCCTCTCCAAAACAAGAAGAGTGATTTCTGGAGTGAGATGGGATATTTTTCTTTTCCTTTGCCTTTGGAAAGGGGGATGGAAGAGGTGTTTTGGAGAGGGGGGAAGGGACTTTTCAAAAGGTTGTTTCTTGAGTGCCATGGGCAGGGGGATTTGAATGTTTGCAAATGTAGGTGAGTTTCTCTTTTGTTTTCCAACTTTCTTCCAAGGTACTCACACAACACTGGTCATTGGCTAGTTTTGATGAAACACTCAGTTATCAATCAAGTTCTTGATAACCTACCAACTGGTTCTTGCTTTTTAAATAAATTGATAATAATTGACCCCCTTCGCCTTGAATTTTAAAATTTTAATAATCTAGTGAGATGACTTGGATATGATCCAAGTAGGATATCATGGTACACTATTTGGATGACACCTGACAAGAAACTATAGGACAACAGGGGTTAAGTTCTTCAGTTCAGGATCGGCCTTTCTTTTTTGCTGGCGAACTGGTGCAAAATTGCACTCAAAAATAGTTTTAAGGAGATTATTCATTTGTAGATTTCATACAGGGCTCCAAATCGGCTCATTTCCTAGTGCTGGTAAACCACTTACAATCATCTCTGACACTTCACCAACTTCCTGAATGTGAACGGTACATAACTAGGACCTGCATTCTTTCTGGTACATTTCATCAGATCACATGCATCGCATGTAATACACTCATGTTTGCCAGTCAGTGATTGTCTGAAACTAAAATATTAGTTATCATTTGTCAGAGAAAGGACGTCAGTTGCGAAGGCTACAGAGCAAGCAGTGCCCATCCCTGGGCCCTGGCAGTTTACCACCAATTTTCATTAAAGTCCATTGTACACAACAGGCGCCTCCATTGGGCCACTTTCTCGCTGGTACATAGTCAGAATTTTCCCTGTTCAGGGCTTACTTTAGGGGTTCTAGCAAGTACCCTTAAAATGCACGCCACAGGTTTTGAAGTTCTGTGTACACGGTACTGACTCACGGAGTGTACATTGGTGTACAGAGATTTCTGTGTACATCAGTGATATATAAGTTTGGTCTTAATTTTGTTGAATCGGTTCATTTTTTTCCTTTTGTTCAATCAACGAAATTGGATGTGGAACGCATGTTCATAACCAGGCAGGAAGTTTAAAAAAATTCTTGCAATACCCCCATAAAATTGATGCTTGGTGAATATATTAAGATAATGCTTTGCAACAAGTGCGTGAAAGGGCATCTCAAATCATATTGTTTCTATACTCAAAGGCTATAGGGTTTGTAATGGGTCTGAAATAGTGCGCAGCTTAATGTTGGGGTCCATTGTAGAAAGGGCTTGTGAAGATGTGTGTGAAATTAGTGTAGCCAGTAATGTAGGGATCAATTCTAGAAAATGGAAGACCAATATCCTGCCAACATTAATGAGAACCACGGCTTGTGGGACATCTATTCTTGGTTCTATTAATTAGGTCTGAAGGGCATTTCAAATTCTATTTAAAAAAATCTGAAACTTTGAAGTTTGAACAACCTGGTTTCTTCGGTGGGTATTGCATCAGCTCATTAGCAAACCAAAATTTCTTTCTCTAACAGCATTGGTAATTTTTACCCACACTGAATGCTACCTCTTTCAATGGCCTTGAGTGTTGACCAATTCCTATACTTCAAACCTTAAGTTGGCCATTTGTTCAGTGAGCTGAAAGTCTACCATAAAAATCTTTTGAAACTAGGAAATATCGTATGATGTGTTTTAACATCCCAAGTGCATGCTCTAATTGATTAGCTTGCATTTTCGCCTTTCAAGCCTACCCTCACTGCATATCTAACCCCTACACTAAATTAAGGTCTGTAATTGCACATTTCCCATGCTTCTAAGAGCAGCTCCACAGTGGGGGCCATTGGGTGTTTAGCAAGGTTAATACATCCAACATTGTTTATTAATTGTTTCCCAAATTCAATTCCCAACTTGTAAACACAAAAAAGTAACATTATAAGGTGAAAGACTATATAAATGCAACACCCCCAACCAACTATTATAGCTAGCAAATCAAAAGCATGCGAAGCACCAAACAGGTGGGACAATGCAATAAATTAAATGATGCATTAAGCTTGATGCAATTAGAGGATAGTGTACTAGTGCTCACCAGTAAAATTATTTTCAATTTCATGTTACCTTTCAAAGGAGAATATTTTTTCAAGATTATTATTATTTTTCACACACTTTCACTTGTTTGAATGAATAAGTTCATCCATATGTTTCTTGTGAAATTTTATAATTGGAACTTTTCATACGGAATTGAAATGGTACAATTAATTTATATTTAATATATGACTAAATATTTCATAAATTTTGGTAGTCGTTTGAATGAATTTTGTAGTATGTTTGCACTTTGTAATATATTGTTATGAATATTGCATAATCACAAATATATTTTATAATTATTTAATATAAATATAAATCCTATTTTCTTTTGAAATTTACATTTTTAGGGTATTGAACTACTTTTTTTTTTTAAATTATAAAATTATATTTTAATATTAACTTGGTGAAAGTTCAAAATTGCAAGATTTTGAAAAAGAAATTGTGACAATATTATAATGGTGATTATATAAAGTGGTGATATAATGTAGTAATGTCTTTTGTGGACAAGGCATGGTAAGGTCCATGGAAAATGTACAAAAAATAAGAAAATTAATCTCCCACAAGCAAAAGGATGAAAGAGAAATTGTTGCATGCAATGAATGCAACAAAGTAATTAAGGGTAAGTCTTGCCTTTGTTGCAAAGATTGAAATGCATTTTCATGCAAGTGAAGGAGGCTAATGGAATGAAACAATAAACAAATCTTAACATGGAATCATGTTTGGCAAACTATGATAATCATCTTTCCTTCCTTCATAAAATGACCTAATTTTAATCATGAAGCACACTAAATTATAATTGGCATATGCCCTAATTGTAATCACAAAGCACCCTCAACTATATTTGGCACATGACTTAATTTTACTCATGAAGCACATTAAACTATAATTGGCACATTACCTAATTTCAAATTGTCTTTCTACCATCCTAGCCCATGAAAATAATGGGCATCCCACCCATTACGTATAAATAAACAATAAATGTGAATGATGGTTTTTTCTATCCATAAATGTAGATTCATTTGTGCTACAAAATTTCATCATTTGACCAATTTCATTCATGGGATACCTTTCATCATGTTGTCAATTTCATTGATGTCATGATTTAAATTTATGAGAATTCATTTTCATTCATCTATTATAACATGAATGTAGATTCATCCATATATATTAAAACGTGTGTTTAATAATTTGATGGATTAGATTGTTAATTTTAGCCTTTTTCTAACCTAGTGGTAGGAACAAGTTCAACCTAGCAACCATTGGCATTTGGTTTCTCATAGCATCTTTACCATAGGTGTTATTTTCCCTATTTTATGATGGGTGTTTATATGCATTTCAGTCAGAATTGATGGCCTTCAACTAGGATTGACCAAGGATGAAATTAAGTTGGATATGTTGTAAAATAATAACATAATATTATACATTGGCCACCATTACTCAAAACTTCAAAGGATATTTTTTGGGCCATTATACCAAACTATCACAAGTTTACAATATGTTGGAGATTGTTTATGTGTTCAAATATGGTAAAAGTTTCAAAGCATGATGGAATTAGGTTATCAAAGGCTGAGGCTATGCACCCAAGCACATGCCCAATGAATTTTGGATGCCATAAAATAAAAATACATAAATGATGAATATTTTATGGAGCTTATCTAGTGGCCACCATATTGTAACACATTGAAAAATGATATGTATAGGTGCTTAGAGAATTTTTTAATAAATAGACATTCAACAAAAACACGATATCAGGTTCATAACAATTCATAAACACTAACTGCAAGAGAACATATCATTGAGGTGTAAAAGGCTTTTTACAAGGACATGGGTCTGTCCTATCTTGCATCTCGATAATTAGTACTTGAAACAAGTTGACTGTAGACCAAAGGCCAATAACACAAACATGTAACCAATAAAAAAAAACTTTTACAAAGAGTCATGCGCTCTTATGTTGTCACATACAACCATCATTGCCAACAATCATATAACACATAATAAAGAAATAGCTTGAATGGTACAACACATCCAAACAGCCCTTTTATTCGGGGTTCAAACCCTCCTAAGCCATATAGTAATGCAATAAACACTATATCAAAATCCAGCATGAATGAAAATTATAGTTTGAAGGTGAAAGGACCAATAGGCTTGATACAAATATGAACCCCATTGTGAGGATTATTTGCACACCTTCACCATTAAGATATGCACTCACATAAAACCCGGTTGGAAGTGGAACTATTATGTAGTTGTAGTCTAACAAGTAAGTGGCTCAAAGTACGTAATGAATTCACTAATGATCTAACGCGTTGTGTCCAAGTTGAAGATACAAAGATAAGGTGAGAGAACCGTAACTTACCATGATGGGATATGAAGGAGCCATATGTGTGTGTTCAATTCCATGTCGTGCTTGATGGTTGGAACCTTCCGTTTCATTTGTCATGACATCTACAACAACCTCTTAATCTACATGCATTGAATTTTGGAAAGCTAATAATAAAGAATACATGTTACAACATCTCATAAGTTTTTATTTTATTTCATTTCTTTGATCAAGAGTTAAGCCTTGAAACTAGAAACCACTTGCCTAGATTAAGGAAAAAAACAACCAATTCGACCCCCTCTACTTCTAACCAGTGCAGCTCCCTTACAACAAAACCGATGGTGTTGAAATTTGGGGAGAAGCTTCTACACCTTCCAAACTAAGACTGATCTAATTTTGACGTAAATCCAACAGTGAATTTGAGAGAAACAATTAATCAACCAAAAGTCCAGAGGCTTCACCATGGAAATCCTTTCATGAAACCCTCTTCAACACCCTCTACTTCCAACACCTGCAACTCCCTCACAGAAGGTCCGATCGAGCTGAGATTTAGGGAGGGTCTTTTACACCTTCCAAAATAAGACTGATATAATTTTGACACAAATCCAACGGTGGATTTGAGAGAAACAATTAGTCAACCAAAAGTCCAGAGGGTTCGCAACAAGTACTTGTTACACAAGTTCTTTTCATGCCTAATTCTTACACACATTCTTTCTATGCTTGATTCTTGCACACATAAGAACTAACAACCAAACTTCCTCACACTCCTCCTTCTTGCTTTTCCACATACACCCAATGCCCTCTTCGTTGGTGAGCCTCCATGACCCCTTGAGCTTGTTTCCCTTGTCCAATGAGATCTTCGAAATCCTTTTGCACCAATCAATGGCTTCCTCATCCTCCAAGGGCCAATGAGATTTTGAGAAGGAATTGTCATCCAATTGAATTTAGGATGAGAATCCTTGGGCCCAATGAAACACAAGAGAGATTCCATCCTCCAATCAAAGAGGATGACAATCCTCATGACTAATGGGATTTGAGGATCCATCCTTTCCCTTATCTTGGATATCTTGATGAAGTTTCTTGAACTCGATCCTTATCTTTTCCGTCCGTTGACCCTCACATCCTACTTCTTCATCCTAATTACTTCAAGTAACTAACTACTAGGATAGTTTATCGGTAGTAACAAGGAAAAGTCCTTGAGTTCTTACTTGACTACTTCAATGGTTGAAGTAACATTTCCATGTACCATTTACTCCTTTGATATTACTTACCTATTTACTTTACTATGCATTAATTAACTATGTAGTACATAATAAATTGGAATTACACTTTGCATCACAAAAACTCTCACATACTTTTAGATCCACCGTTGAATTTAGGGTTTGATGAATCCATTGGATCTAGGGTGTTCGAGTTTTCATGAGGTTCCGCCGTCACTCCCACACCTTATGCCTACCCTAATTTGTTAAATAAAAAGGCCTTGACCCCTTCTAAACGAAAGTATCACCTTGTTCGTACTACCTTCTTGGTTTTTGTTGATGCAGGCGCAATTAGTCATGGCGGACAACGACGCTACGCCTTCAAATCCTCCGATCGCACCCGCACAACAAGAAGAGCTTGAAGAAGAGCTTGAAGAAGCACCGTTCGACTTGGATGTTTCTCAACGGTCGCGCGAAAAAGAACCACCCAGGAGAGTGGTGCACACTCGAGTTGCTCGTTCGGTATGGGATCATCGACTGTCTCCTAACCCACATGCCTTAGCAATTTACCTAGAGTTTGTTCCTGCTCGTGGAGTCGCGCCAGAAAGGTTTGAAAAGTGCCAGTGCGAAGATGATGATGTCCGTCTCCATTGTCGAACGTGGGTTCCCGGTGACGGCCATTATCGTTGGTTACAAGGCCCGATCAACCCACTTTCCCTGGAGCATCGAACCGAGTACCTCGCTCGCACCATTCGTCGCATCCTAGAATTTTTACAACTGTGATCTATCCTTTTAGTCAGTTATTCAGTTGTAATTCACTTGAGGCTACTCAGGCGGAACTGTTGCTACTTAAGTTTAATTTTGATTATATTTCAAGGTCTGATAGAAGTGAAACTAAATAAAGATGTATTAGGACTACATCCTAAAAATCCTACAAGTACATCATTAGTGTTTGAAAATCATTCTACAGACTAACTCAACCTTGTCATGCGAAATATTGTTAATTATGGGTTTGTATTCCCTATATATCAATAAATCACATCTAATTCTACAACCCCTTCCCCTTCTCTACAAACTAAAAAGGATAATGTACTTTAAAAGGTTTACTAGGTCCTAAAATAATTAAGCGTTACATCCACTGAAATAAAAAATTATTCTATGCCTAGAAATATCACAAAAACTAATTCAACTTTTTAATAATCACTACTTGAAGGTTTATAAGCATTCAAATCATTAGTACTAAAGAAATTTAAGGAACTAAAGCTTAACTAATTGTTGAGCTATAATCCATGGCTCACACCCATCGTTAATTGCCTATGTGCATTCCTCCATTATTCAACCACATGTGAATTGTTTTAGAAAATAACTTAAATTACATCTTAATATCTAACTACATGAATAGGCATGTAGGACTATCATGTGCACTATGGGCAAAAACATTTTTTATTAACATTTCCTCCCATGACAACATGAAACGTCCCATATGCCAACCTCTAGAACATTGATTACAAATCAACATAATAGCAACTCCCGTAAATTGTTCACATAATATACAAAAAAATCATGTAAGGGCAACCACCAAGGATGGCTCATTTTGGCCATCCATGGTAGGAAAATGATATGATGCACAATTATGCAAGTGATCCTTCCATGTCTAACAATCTTGAACCTTGAACAATGGCACACTAGAAGGTAGCACCTTGCACACATTCAAAATGACACATCCCATAGTCACATCCAACATAATTGATGTTGTTTACTTCAAATGAACATAATCCCTTGGTTCAAATCTACACATTTGAAGCCAATACCCACCTTGTTGAATAATGGCGTACCAAAGTGTATATCAATATTTAGGGAATGTTAAATTTTCAATGGTCGTTGGCACTACATCTTGGAACAACGCTATTCATTGTTCACATGCCTCAAGCCACATGTTTGGATCACCCAAATTCATTGTACTACCATAACATTGCATTGATTGAAACTAGTAGCTTGAACTCATGGCCAAACAATAGGATATATGGTGAAAATGATGCAAGAAAGGCCTACTAACTAAACCCATACCCAATACCTAACCATGATAGTTGTAGTTCTCCATTTTTAATTTGGCCTTATTCGTCCCCATATTTTTGCAAAGTTCCTCACTTAACGATATGCACCATTTTTTCAACTAACTTGTACGCCTTAAGGTGATCTCATGAAGTCATGCGATGATCAATTAAAACTTTTTCATGTAATTTTTGAAATTTTTCATGGAACTCCGTACTTTGAATAATGAATATTTCAACTACAATGCCAAACCTATTGAACATGTTATCCATAAATGCATATGTTGCTCTTTCAATACTATGATTTAGTCATGGCACCAACACCAACCATATTAAACAAATGTTCAATCATAACCAAAACATACCAATTATATTCTATTGCTAAACTTAGTGGACTAGCAAAATCCAAACTCCATAAATACCTTAGCCCCATCATGGGAATATATGGTTGTAAATGAAATGTAGGTGCATTGAATGATACCTAAACTTAATCACAGGCCATACACCATGAAACACATTATTGAACATGTAGTTGCATCCTCCATCATGAATATTATGTCTAAAACAAACTATAAGTTCATTGCACGCCAAAATGGCCCAACTATTAATGAGCATGCCACCCAAGCCCTTCATGTTACTAGGGGCAAAGCACAACTTACATTTGTCCATTTGGCCACACCCGTATGAAGGAATTTCTTTCCCATTTGACTTAGCCTTCCATACAACTTGGTCATGTTCTTTGGATGTCATTACATGTGTACAATAAATAATGAAAGATTTACCATACCCTTACCTTAAGAACATAATAGATGTTCATCATTTATTTTCACCCAAATTACTCAAATTGAAAATTTTGCACAACTTACATACTATTGTTGGGGGATTCTTTGAATTTAAAAAACCATTGGTTTTAGTTCTTTTAAATATTTTAGAACTAACAAACCATTAATTTGATTATTTTAAAAACCGTAAGCAATCAACAATTTCAAGAAAGAATTGAAGAAGATTCTGTGATTTTCTAGATAATTCTTTAAATTTTTCATATTTTTAAGGACAAAGATTATATAACAAACCCGTTCTTTTGAATTATTTACAACTCCCATGGAAGTGGATATATATCCAAGTCATAATTGGTGTGTATATAATACTCATTTTAAGAATGGCCAAACAATATTATGTATCCTTACATGGTTGGAAAAAAAAAAAATCTTATATACCTTTTACCCTATTGATATATTTCAAATTGTTTATATTTACATTTACCTTAACTAATTTATTTAAATCAATATATTTACCTTACACTAATTTTTCGTTCTTAGCAACATTGGTGCAATATTGAGCTTTGAACTTACCAATTAATCCCAACATGGGAGGTCTTTTTTTCCACACCAAGTTGGTACTCCTATTATGTACATTTTGATACATTTTGATTTTGATTTTATATCATGTATGTTATGCATTGATGCCTTCTTATCACATAAATATGAATATTTTTAGTTAAATTCATATTTTTGAAATACATAATTTTCAAGGTCAAAAACATTTTTGAGTCAAATCTTCTCAAAGGGTTATAAAAACAATTTTCATCAGTTCAAGTCCTTTTGCCGTTCTAATCATTAATACTAAAATCCTCTCTAATTGATAATGAATTTTTTTATTCCCATTAATTTTCAACTTCTGAATTTTCTAGCAACAAGTTCATCAACACAACAAGTACATTAATACTACAAATTAGAAATCTATTTACAACTCCTAAACTAACATGTATTCAAACTGCACATAGTTTCAAAAAAAATAATGTTGAAACAAAATGTATTCATGTTTCAAATGAAAGAAATCACAAAATCAAATTAACATCTAAAAAGTCTTCTTAAATAAGTCTATCCTTTTAATCTTTATACTAACTAATTCAAAATTTAAATAGTCATAATAGACCATTTGAATAGTCATAATTGATCATTGAAACAATCATTGGCTAATATTTCATTAATAGTCCCAAAACTTTAAAAACTACACCTTTGTTTAACCACTTGTTTCATTACCTATTCTTCCAACTATCAATTTTATAAACTACTAGTTGATTATCAACTTACCAACCTATCTAGTAACCTAGTGTAATGTTGCCCATCACTTTATGTGACTAGTTAGGTTGGTGGCATAGGTTAAGTTAATATAACAATCTAATTAAATCACATGTTAAATATAACAACTTGTTCAAACCTATAACCTGTTAAGTCACTTGTTACTAAATCTAGGTAACACCAATTTTCAAATGGAATGGTGCACATTTGGTAAAAGAAAAAAGACGTTTGAAAAAAACGAAAATTGTCCATTCTTGAGGTTTGACTATTTTGAACATGTAAACTTTGCAATTAATGAAAAATATTCGAAAGGAAATTATCACAATTCAAACTATTATGTTTCCCTTGTGATTTTTCAAACATACAAAAATGTAATTTTAAGAAATGTCCACTCACTTTGGTGGCTCCTTTTACTATGATTTTACCCATTGACTTTATAATTTTAAATTATTCATACTTTTTTTTTTGGTCAAAATTTGAATATACTTATATATATAGTAATATAAATAATTTTTTTTGTAAAAATTAAAATTTTAAAAAATATTTAAAAAAAATGTTCAAAGCATTCTTTAAAAAAGAGTGGCATAAGGGGGTGGGTGTGGCTCATGATTGAATGCTTACACCTTAAGACTTATATGAATATATTAATTCATTTTAAAGCGAACCTTACATTTGATACAATATTGCAATTCATGGTTAATTTGTTCATTGTGCATTTCAAGTTCAGAGTTTAATTTTGCATAAGTCTCTTTGATTTGCCGATGGCAGGCAATTGAGCAAACTTTGGAAACTCCCCCAATATAGAAGTATTCACTTCAAACATATAACTCCAATGTTTGCCCCCAGTTCCAAAAGGATGAAGTTGGAGAAGAGCCAAAAGGTCAGGGGCACACAGGCCCATCAAAAAGGATGAAGTTGGGCGAAGCATATCGGATAGAGTGAGGTCGGACTTGGAATACGTTGGGGAACCCATTGCGAACTTGATGAGCACAAAGTGAAAACTTGATGAAACAACAAAAATCCACAAAACCCTTACACCTCCCAAGTAGCCTGTCCGCCAGTCCCCAGTTGGAAAAAAACTGGGTCTAAGCGGTATGGGGTGCCCTGGAGAAAATGGGTGAAATACCAGGTCCCAGGGCTGAAGGATGTGCAAGGCAAGTTGCTTGCCCTTTGAAACTGACCTCCTTCCTCTGACAAACTCTTAATTATTATATTAGTTCAGACAATTATTCATTCACACACACTAGTAGATTGGTATTAGTGCGAGGTGGTAAGTTTTCAACTGGTTGTACAACACTGAGAGGTGTGGAATTTCAATGGACTTAAATGAAAATTGGTGGTAAACTGCCACGGCCCAAGGATGGGCAACGCTAGCTGTGTAGCCTTTTGCTCCCAAATTGAATGGTATTAGTGCGAGGTGGTAAGTTTTCAACTGGTTGTACAACACTGAGACGTGTGCAATTTCAATGGACTTAAATGAAAATTGGTGGTAAACTGCCAGGGCCCAGGGATGGGCAACGCTAGCTGGGTAGCCTTTTGCTCCCAAATTGAATGGTATTAGTGCGAGTTGGTCAGTTTGCAACTGGTTGTAGAACACGTAGACGTATGGAGTTTCCATGGACTTAAATTAAAATTGGTGGTAAACTTCCCGGCACCAGGTATGGGCAACGCTAGCTGTGTAGCCTTTGCAATGAACCTCCTTTCTCTGACAAATGATAACTAATGCCCACTTGAGACGAGGGTCCAGGGTCCAATCTCTTAAGAACCAATTTGGACTAATTTGAAGCAAATTGAATCCTCGAGTTGGCCTGTATCTTCGTCGTTAGCCTGATTCTTGGTTCTCCAAATCAGATCTGATTTAATTGTATTAGAATCAATGCAGGTACATCCCAGTTATGTACTGTGCACATTCAGGAAGTTGGTGAAATGTGTGAGGCGATTGCAAGTGGATTTACCAGCACGTGGAAACGAGCCAGTTTGCAGTCCTGTATGAAAACCCAGATCCTTGTCAGTGTCGAGGGGTTCTAAATTCTTGGGCAATTCCTGCTCAAATTTCTCAGAGTCCAGGATTGGTAGGATCTAGGATCCTCACCAGCCTGTTTTTTTCCCCTCATTTTGGTGATGGAGCACTAGTGCCATCATCCGAAAGAGTATTTGGCATCATCGGTAGAACCTGATTTAAAACTTGGAACCTGTCTACATATGGTGAACTCTTTTATGGGGTGTAATCAAATTTGGCGAAAATTTCAAGAATCTACAAAACAATATTATTTTCTTTTAACTTTTTTGGGTGCAATTTTGCACCAGTTCGCTAGAAAAGATAAAAAAGGCTAATCCTAAACCATGTAGCCTTATGGGTTCTTATTTAGACCCAAATTGCAACTGGACCTTGAAAATAGTATAAGCAAGTTGGTAGCCAGGGATAATTCTTTTTGGAAATGTTGCAATTGAGTTGTATTTATTTATGTGGTGGTCATAATCAGTGTTGGCTGATTATTGTTTCTTGTAATAACTGGCTGGTTAGGTTGGTAAGAAATTCAAAAATATATACTCCTCAATTATCAATTTCATTAGTGAATACACTCCATTATCAATTTTACCTAGTTATGTTTTGGGTAATAATTATCGATTATGCACAAAAGTCAATTCTCAAATATCCAGTTGATAACTACTAATTATATTGTCCGTTGTGAGCTGATATAGAGTTTTTAAAATTATGTTTTTTGTTTTCTATGATAAACATGTTCAATCTTTTTTAACTGATATCCTACTTGAATGATAACCAAATCATACGGATAGATTATTAAAATTTAAAATTTCAATGCCAAGTGGGTCAATTATATATCATTTCTTCTGAAAATCAAGAACAATTGGTAGGTTATCAATAGCTGGATTGATAATTGGGTGTTTTATCAATAACTGTTCAATGACCAGTGTTGTGTGAATGCATTGGAAGAATGGAGGTAAAAAAAAAAAAAAAACCAATTCCCAACCTTTGAAAACAACCAAACCTCCCTTCCCATGCAACTCAAGAAACAACCTTTTGAAAAGTTATTGCACCTGTAGAACATGGATGGGTATAGGACCGAAACTATGTATATTTATTACATAGCTATGGAGATCTATGTCTTGGTTACACAACTACTTTCTCACCCTTCTATTGTTTATGCATAGCTAGTAAGCATCATCATTCTCCTACCATGAACTGAACACAATCAACACCAAAAACAATCAAAACCAAACGCTCAAATCCCTTCACAATTTTATTCCATCAAACTTTGCATATGTACAACAATTTTGTATCAAGTGAAGGTGTTTCCAAAGGTCACAAACACCTCTTTATATACTAATCAAAAGGAAACACAAGAAAAAATGACCTATCACATGGTTTCCCATGTGATTACACATAAAATAATCAAAAGATAATAAAACATATGGTGCACATGACTTTCAAATAAATTAATATGTGAAAGTCAATGCACCATGACCAAAAATCCTATCATCAAACTTACCCCTTTAAATAATTACCTAAGTGATTGTGTAATAACATCAAATTACACACCAACCCTCCTTGCCCCCCTCTCTGCCCTTTTCCAAAAGGACCCATGTCATCCCCCTTTCTAAAGGTTTTTCACCTCTTCAGAAAGGGAGGAAATCGCTTTGGAGATGAGAAGTCCCTTGGGAGAAAGAAAGAAAATTCAATTTTCAATCTTCCTTCTCCTATCTTTAAATTTTCATTAGAACCCTATCCCACCACATTTCATCCCACCTCATTAAACTTTGGAAAGGAAAAAACTTACACTAGACCTATAACCTTATCCATTAAGTTTCCTTTCGATGTATTAGGTCCATACTTTTAAAAACCTCCATACCAATTTGGTCATAATTTTAATTTGAAGATTGATTTTTGCCTGGTATGAAATAGGTCTATACTTGATATTGAAACTGGTGTACAAGTGGTACAAGGCTGGTATTGCCATACCAGGCCTCAACTAACACTAACCTACTAGACCAACCCTATCTTACACCTAATCTTTATGAGTGAGAGGGTTGATTTAATTACCTATGAATAAGTGTATAACATACTGTAATAAGATTTTAATTTTAGGGAACAAAAAGTGGTTTTAGGGTTTTCAAGTAAAGATATTTTATTTTATTTTCTTATTGGCGGCTGGTAGTGTTTACTCTAACAACATGGAGACAATGAAAAGCACTACATGGAGATGCAGTGGTGTTTTCTGTCATTGAAATCTTTGTGTTATTTTCTTCTATTTGGGATGTGTTACTACTCGACGTAGGATGACTATGTGGTAAGGGAGCTACCAAGTGATGTGCACTTAGCGGAAATTTTGCGGTGCAATGGCGAAAAGATGAATAGCAAACCAAATAAGTAGTGTGGTTTTTGGTTTTCAAAAGGGGGTGTGGAATAGATGTTGTTTAAGAATTGTGATTAGATCTTTGTTTTCAATTAACATACAAGAAAATCCATTGCGCAATGTATTTGGGAAGGCAAATTTTTTATCTAAGGGTTAGTTTTGACGGTTGATAAGGGGGATGATGAAAAGTTTAAAGGTCTCAAGAGCAGCCAAAAATTCTCCTCAAAATGTGTGTTTGGGTTGATTTGTATGTGAGAGTTGTTAGCTTGCACTTCATGAAAAAATATTTTGATTGTTGGGAACTTTGAAGAACTGCAACAATCCATTGAGGTGTTGGAGTGAATCATACAAAAGAAGATTGTGGTTCTTTGTAAAACTTTTGAAGCAGTCACTAAGATAGTGGATATGTGTTGTGTTCATGTGTTCATGTTTTGTCAAGTTGAGGGATTTATGTTAGGAACACTAAATTATCTAATCTATCTATATTAAGGGATTTATGTCACCAAACGTAAATAGGAACTTCAATTCCCATGGAAGTCAAATGTGGTTCTGGGTTTGTGTGGTTTGAAGACATTGAGAAGAAGAAAGAAAGCTAGTGGGCTCAAAAGAGAAAGATCAGAACGATTTGACCCTTTAGAATCCTTAAATCTTTCTTTGATGAAGAAGGCAGTGTCTTAAATGGTTATCAGACAAAACTTAGGTGGCCACTGGCTCATGCCAATGTGAAACTTTGAGAATGTATTTACCATTCAATATGTGTATGCTATGTGTTATGCTTGTCTTATGTTCCAATTTTTATGTCACAATAATTACCACTCTGAAAGAGTAATTATAAGATCTTTTTTATTTATTTAGGAGGACTATTCAAGGATATAGAATGCCTCTGATATAGAAATTTCTCCCAACTGATTTACAATGTATGTTCTTCAAGCAAGAGAAATGTCCATTAAGAATCATTCCTTGTTTTTCAGTGCCTAGAAGCAGACCGCTTGTTTAAGGTCAACAAATTGAACATAAATTTTGACAATTTCTTATAAATTCATGAATAAATTATCCTTCACATGTTCCACATTGTTGAGGACAATTATTTACAATACAAATGAAACTTAGTTGAAACAACCACAAATTATTTCCATACCCACCCTGTATTCTTGATGCTTATTCAATGCACAATTTCTCAAATGGAATTGCTCATATTTCAAATTTCACTACTTGTGTTTAAGATATAAGAAAATGAATAATTGTTTCCAACATGTGTGATTTTGTCCAATCCACATATATGGAAATTAACATAAAATCCAAAAAAAAATATTATCTAAATTAAATCTTTTGACATTAGCATTAAATTATCGCAACCTTTGCTTTGGCCTCGCGACCAAGGCAAGGGCTTACAAGGGTGCAGGCCAAGAGGGAAGCATGGGAATCAAATTTCATGCTCCCGAGAATGTAGGAGAGTGTGAGGGAATGGACCTTCACACTCCCAAGTGAGCTCTCACTTTAGGAGTTTAAGTCCCAATAGACTCCCAAAATTTTAAGGAGCAATTACAAGGGCCAAAATCCATTGGATTGAGGAATTTTTTATATCATTGAAAAACTCTTGTAAAGTAGATGTCTGAAATGGGCTTGCATGACTCATTTAGACACTTGAAACACAAGTTATGGCCAAAAGAAAGGTTGGGAGTCAAATTGAGAGTTTGCCTTTCGACCACTAAAAGTCAGAAAAGGCTATGATTTGCTTGCGTGCAGGTGGCATGCAATATAGTGTTGGAAAGCTCTTGACAAGGGCTACAACTTTACTTTAAACATCATCTCAATCAAAGGTCTACACATAAAGTTATGGGCCCCCAAAATCGTGGGAGTCCCAACTTTCAAAACTAGGAGTCTCGAGACAAAATGACATTGGGTGTTGGTCACATGGCCATGCATAGAGTATACTATAAAGGGGAAGGTGATGGCTTCCCCCAAGTCCGAGTTGTGGTGAGTTTTATGGTCTATGTGTGCTTGTGGCCCTTTTGCGCACCAAAATGCTCCAATTATGCACTAATCAATTTGTTGTTTGGTTTGTGCAAGTTTGTGTGAGTGATTGAATTGATTGTCAATTTTCTTAGTCCCATCCAAGAGCTCAAGCAATCCCCTCTACCCTGGAAGTGCTACGAGCTAAATAGCTTGCCCTAATTCCTTGTTCCATTGTCTTCACATTTAGATTCGCTATTGAATCCATCAAGGAGCTTAGGGGTGTGTCAAAAACATTGAAAACTCACAAATATCAAGCTTGAAGATTGTAGCTCCACAATATCAATTTATAATGGTTTATAAACATAACACAAACAAATTAAACAAATCTATCATTCTTAAGCATACTTATATTTTAAGTAACCAACATGGTATTTTTTTCATAAAATATAAATGAAAAGCACATCTTGTCCATCAATTCCTCCCCTCAATAGTGGTAATATTTGGATGTCTACATAAATGGGCAGATGTGTTTTACACAATTATGCCAATGTCATTTGAAATCTAAAATGACCATAAGGTTTTCCTTTTTCTATCTTGGTTACTTTTCTTGGGGGAAAAATTTCAACGACATTACAAAGTTTGTAAACATCTTCCATCTTAAGTCAAGTGGTAGTCGTAGGCCCATTTACTTTCCAACTCCCACCCTTTCAAAACACATTTCTCACCTCCACAACGGACTTATTACAAGTGCCTAATTTTTTATATGAAAAAATATGGTTGACCAACTACAGGCGATCAATTTTTGAAATGGATAAATTTCAACATCTAGTTTGAGCTAACTTGACGCTTTGTAAATTTTTCTTTTTCTGTTTTTTATCCATTTGTACATTTTCCTAATCTATTGGGTGTCTATCAATAAAGTTTCACAGGGTTGCATCAAAAGCAATGTTCTATTTATGGTTCCTTATGAATTTTCAAGCATTGTAGTATGATTGTTTAAAATATTTGAAGTTGCAAGATACACTCAATAAAAACATAATATTTGATTTTCAACATAGTGAAACAGTGTTAAATTCATGTCTTGTGCATACTCGATATACATTAGATTAAAAGTTTAAAAATTCATTTGTTTCCTCGCAAATGCCAATCTTCCTACATCACACAAATTTTTTTAAATAACACACACAAAAGAAACTATATTACCTATTTATTTACTTGATGACAGACGTTTGATGCCAATGTAAAGTACTCACGAGTGATTTTTAAAATCCAATATCATGTCATGGCACTTTTCAAAAGAAAATCCAAATAACCGCAACTCATTATTCAGAGTTCTTAACCTAATAATAAATTATAATGTATAAATCCGAATTATGAATAAAATTTTAATTTATCATATATAATTAACATCAAAAACATAATACAAGATTTGTCGAATTAGGATGAGGGTTAGGGTTTAGGAGTTTAGTGGGCTTTGTGTCTCTAAGTCTCTTGGGCTTTGTATCTTCTAAGTCTCTTGCATTGAGTGCTCTGAGAATTCGTCGTTGCTGTTGTTGCGGGGGTGTCGAAGCGATGGTGACAGATAAGAAACACGTCCTAGCCGAGACCAAAAGGCTAGGGAATGAGCTCTTGCAGTCTAGAGCTTACAAAAACAATGTGCTGTTGTTGTTGTCATGTTGGCAGCATCATGCAGCAGCTCTACATGTGCTCCTACTTCGGCAACAGCGGTCTCATCGCTCACAGAAGCGCTTCATTGCTTGCAGGCTTTCTTTGTCCCCTTCATTCGTTCAGGGAATTTTCCTGCTACTTCCAAGAAGAAATCCCCTGAGAATCTGCTCAAGGGAGGTTGAATTGTAGAACAAAAGGGCACGGAAGAATAGGGTGGAAGCTATCTACAGGACCTGGGTGTGGACAGATACCTTGAATTTTGCTCTACTTTGGTGCGGATTGTGGATGGCCATGCCGTCGTCCCTTCTTTCCGGGTACTATCACGAATTTGCAATCAAGCTGGAGAATGAATTTCTGGAATTTCGAAATTAGTGTGTGGTACTGCTTCTTCCATTATTGTTGAGCTTGGTTTTGCCTTCACAGATGGCTACTCTGCATTCGGTGATGGAGCTAGTTAAGAACGAAGTCCCGAGCGAGTTCAATAATAAGCTTTACTTCAAGCTATGTTCCACTCTTGTCAGTTCTCCACCCTCTCACTTCTGCTAACCAAATTGACCTTGAATGCACCCAGAAAGCAAGATGAGGAGAATGCCATCTGTGGGAAGAAAGAGTGAGAAATGCATCAAAATTTAGGTCTTATTGTTGTAATTCTTTCTATCTCTTCCGTGTTTCTTCCTTTCCTCCCAAAGTAAGATTCGAGAGTAAGAAGCCAGATGAGAATATCCTCTGCTCCTTCAAGATGCCCTAGGTTCAGGATATGTGGATTCTGAAAGTCTGTTGTTTTGCAGATATGCTCTCAAGGATGCAGCAGTGATATTGTTAGGGTCTCTGTGTCTGATTACTTCAAGTATCCAGCTGTTGTGTAAGATTCTTTCAGCTGAGCACTTTCAATATCTATTGCTCTTATTTGTCAAATGCTTCATCCTTCTGTTTTTCAAACTTAAGGATCCACATTTGCGGTTTTCTAATTTTTTATGTTTAATAATTTTTGTAATTATGATTGTTTGGTCATGGTCAGAGGTTTAGTGCATGGTCTGAAATTATGGGTTCTAGGTGTATAAGAGTGCACAAAAAAATACAAAATATGTTTGATGTTTTGGTGAACTTCAGCTTCTCAAAATTATCAGAATACCACAGGTGAGCTCTTTTGGGGTTTGGCTTTCTTTCAGTAAGCTTCCTTGGTCTTCTGTATGTGTGTTTTTTTCAGCATGACATTAAGCAACTTGGTTATGAATTCTTTGTGAACTTAAAAAATTGTTTGCATTGAATCTCAGGCATCATTCCAAATTCCTTCCAACATGGATCTTCTGTCCTTGTTGATAAAGCATTTACAAGTTTCAAATGTGGATAGAACCTCTTCAAACCTGACCTCTAGCAAAATTGGTGGCTGTGCAGAATAAGAAGATTCATCTTCTAAGGTCTTAAGGACAACATTGCATTCATGGAACTCTAGGCAAATGTTGGAGGATTTCCCTATGTGACTTGAGATTCAATTGTCTAAGCATCAAAAAGACATTGATTGAATTGTATGGAGGTATTTAGGTTTTTTGAATTATGAACTTGTGCAAGAGGAAGAGTCAAAGTCATTCCATCAGTCCATGCAAAATTCAGCATGTTTCAAACTCTCATCACTTCAATCCAATCTAGTTTCACATTTGTATTTTCCTGTGCAAAAATCTAATGTGAAATGTAAAAACCATTTAGCACTGAAGCTTTTAATTCTTGGCCATCTGTATACATTTCAATATATTTGCAAGGGAAGCACACCATGAGTTCAAGTACATTATGTACTAACATCAATATCAGCATCCCACAATTTATTATGTAAGACATGGCTATTGCTTAAGTAATAGCTAATGTTCAAGAAAACTTAAAATGATACTTAGTTTTCTGAAAGAAGATGCAACAAGGAAGGCCACCTAAAAGAATTGGGTGTGGTGCTTGGAAACAAATATAGATGGCTCCCAAAGTGTGTATAGGTTGTTGGAGAAGCTTAGTTACTCAAGACCATAGTTGGTCATGAGAATGCAAAGACCATTGAGGGCCATCATGCTAATGGAGGCCCCCAATCTTGGAAGAACTTGCCAAAAGTTCATTACAACTCAAAACCCATCACAATTACATGTATGACTGAAATGGCACATGAATTTACACCTCTCATTATTTCTTTTAATCTCCATACACAATCCTCACCATCACAACCTTTGATATCACCAATTCCTATCCATGCTTCTACCTCATCTTTCAATAGGTCTTAACATAACAATGATGAGATAATTGCACCCATGCAAAGGTTCATGCACACCAAGAAAGCTTTTGTTCTTCTTGATCAATGAACTAGGATTTACAACAAGATCCCTGTTAGAAATTTTCCATTGATGATGAAATGGCTAGCGTATGAAAAATGAAAACTTTGTATCTTGTTTTTTTGCCATGAAACAAACAAGCCATTACGTGCAAACATTTTTTTTGTTTATAATTGAATTTGATTCATGACTTGGTTTTGGTTGGACCAAAAAAAACTATGTTCTATGTTGTCATTGCATGTGTTGCTTGAGAATTTTCTATTAATGTAGGAGGCAAATTATGCATAATTTTTACAAATGCCCCTTATTTCCAATATGTGAAACCACTTGTGTGTCCACAATTGTAACATGAAGATTTAACATAAGTATCATGTGTGCTCAAAAGTATTATAAATGTGCACAAATACAAAATAGAAGGGGCAAACCTTTTTTATGATGATTTGTCAAGCGTTGTTCCATTCAATGAGATGACTACAACACATGAACACATATGTGAACACACAACAAACCATATTTTTACCACTACAAAAGTTTTCCAAAATTTTATGAATTTTTGGAAGTTTGTGAGATTGGTTCTTCACAAACTTCAATGTTTTGAAGTGTCACTTAACTATTGTTTAGTTTTTTTTTCAAATTTAGGCTTGATTACTACGCCAATTTGACCTCTTTTCATATTGGTGATGTAAGCAAAAAAATCCCTAACTTAATTGAAATTTGCAAGCTCCTTTGATTTCCATGGACAACATTAGAAATCCAATTTTGGACTACATAAGGGAGTTTGAGAATTTAAAAAGAAGGATGTTATTGTAAATGAGTTTGTAAAATATAGTGGATTGTAAAAAACACATCTTGCTAAAGAGTTGTTTTGACATCACAGTTCATGATGTTAATATCTTTCTATTTCTCACATCACACACACAAATGTCACATAAACCACACAATGGAGATATGTAAAATTTGAATGGGGAATATAATTGGAATAGAATAGGTTAGTGTAATGGAGCTAATGCAAACATGCATATTCAATACATCCTCCATTTGTTATTAGAAGAAAAAAAAACTATCAGAATGGGGGTTTGAATACACATATTTTAATCAAATATTACACATTATGCACATGCATGATAAAAGTACAATTCAACTTAGACATTCATTGATACATTTGCTTTTGTTTATTACAAATTTAATACACCATTATTGGTCATGTTTTTAACTCCTCCCCCATCCCAATATTGCAAATCCCCTCTATTGTAATCTAATGACATTCAATTTTCCTTGTTTTCTTTCATAACTTATAATTTTTTGAAGGGTTGGAGAAGTCTTACAAACACAAATTAATGCTAGAAAGCAACCTTAAGGTAGAGGCAAAAGCCTCTAGGGGTTTTTGAACATTTGCAATCTAGAAACTTAAAACCTCTAGTCATGATGTGGATTATGTATTATATCATTATTTAGGAAATTCATAAGTACTACAAATTGAAAGCAAATCCTCTACAATCATGGTATGTGTGTGATAATGCAACCTTGAGAGAACAACTCAACGTTTGTGTGGTGATTTGCTAATAAGCCCATAAAATTCTTAAAAAGACAAAAGAAGATGGACATTCTTTGATTGATAGAAAAATGTGAGTTGACACATTACCAAATGCATGTGTCTTATACTATAACTTTTGGAATTGTAACAATTGTTGGTTAAATATTGTCAGGTTGTTGTTTGGAAGGAAGACATCACCTACCAATTGCAAGAGATTATTAGGGCAAGGGAGTAAAGGTGGCCATTAGCAAAAGAAGTTTAATCCTATATTCATTGCAAAATGAGTTCACAAATTGTGTTAGCACCCTTTCCACTATTAGTGAGACAACCTTTTGCAATTGCAATTTATGCCAATGTAACTTTGAATTATTTTCAAACATTTTGAACTGAATTGCTCACATGGCCCATTTGGCCAATATACACTAATTGTTCTTAGGTTTGAGAAATGACTTGTGGTGGGTTAGGTGACAAGTATAGTTATATCCATGTAAGTTAATAGTAGATGGAAATGACGTAGTTAGAGTTGGAAGATTCATTTGAAAGGAACACAAGATAATATTATTATCTTATGAATGGCTTGAAACCATAAACTCTAGATAGATTCAAAAAATAAATAAATAGGTATGAACAATGGTTTTCATATCCATGAATGTAATTTCATCCTTGTTATGGAATTTCACCATTGGGCCAAATTTGTCCATGTGATACCTTTCATCCATGTTTTACAATTGATTTATGTCATTGATTTCATCCACACATATATATAAACATTTATATTCTGTCATATGAACCTACCTTTTCCTAGATTCTAACTATCTCACTCCTTTCCCTAACCGTATGCCTTTTCATGTTCATTTTACTTATGTTAAAAATCTAATAACCTTTTGCAAGCCTAAATACATAACCTCTTTCCCCAACCCACACCCACATGGACATGAATTGCAAAATATAATTATGAAATAAAAAATAAATAATGATGAACTATTGAAAACCATATGGTAAAAATAAAAATAAAAATGCAATAATGGGAATGTAATTAACAATGTGGATGAAACATAATTTCAAATAAATGCCAAATCTTAACACTTGGATGACATTACTTTTTAAAAAATCAAGGTATATTGATTTGGAAACAAAAATATTTGAATTTTTAAAACTTTAAATTACTACCCATGAACTTATTTCTACTAGTGGACTCTTCTATCATTGGCTGAAGTGAAGCATCTTTGAGACTTAAAAAAACTGAATTAAAAAGAAAAAAATTGTGAAAAAAATTGTTGGCCCAAATTTCAACTATGAACTGAAATATCATCAATCTTGAGTGTTAAAGTTTGGGACATTTGTGAAATACGTTAAAGTTTGGGATGGTAAAGGGCAACACAAGGAATAATATGATGAAGAGACAGTAATTGGTTTAAAATTTAATATTATAAAATTTAATTAATTTCCAATGATAAAAATCATTTTAAATTCAATAACTTTTGTTCCATTGGTCCAAAATTTGAAGTATCTTAAGGCAAAAGAAGAATTATGAAAATTCAAATATTTCACCATGCAAAAATATAATCTTCAAAAAAAATCCTCTAAAAGAAACCAAAATCCTTCAAGACATCATAACTCTATAACTAATCTCAAGTTTCAACACAAGCCAAATATCTTGAAATCCTCATATATATATAAATAGACCTACTACCTAGGGGCCAAAATCCTTAAGCTATACTCTATAATGAATCTAAACACAATATTCTTGTCTTGGTAGGCAAGGTCAACAAATGAAATGGTATCTGGTGGCCACCAAATTGCATAAGTAATATCAAAACAAACACTGATATTTTAATGATCCAATGGATGTTGAAATGCATGATTGTGGAATAAATTATAGGACAACTTTTTTACCAGATGGGTCAAAGTCATTGTAGCTACCAACCCTTACATTATAATTTTCAAATTTTTGATATAATCTTTAGTGGAGGTAGGCCTAAAAGACCAAAATGCAAGCTTATCAGTAAAGAGTGCCATGTGGCATGCATTTTAGAGTTTAAAAAGACATCGTTGGATTTTTCTTGTATGTGTAGGGGGATGGACAACTTGCATATGTTGTGTGAGATCTTGTACAAGTGACAAATTTTAACAACCCCCTCTCTCCCACACAATTGATGGTTATAAAGGTCACTTTTCATGCACTAATGACATTCTGTACTTGAGCAATGTTTCTTGTACTGGCAAAATTTCCGCAAATTTCAACCTCAAAAATATGATTTTCACCTGTACAAGGAACTTTCATGGAAAAAATGATCCAAATTCACCAAATTTTTATAGAATGTTTTTTTAATTTGCCATATTTTTATGATAAGTTCCAGTAGGTAGCCAAGAATATAGCAGGATTCTGTTTTTTTCCTACTTTTATATCTTGTATGTAGCCAAATTTGGCTAAATTAATTTGTGAATGATTACCACTTTGGCTACATCACAAAACCCTGGAAAGAAACCTTGTTCTTGAGTATCATTGTGGATTCAGGACACCAAGTACCTTGCTTTTAGAGCAAAAGACATGTTATAAAATAGGAAGTAAAAAAGGCTCCATCTTTCTCCTAGAGGCCCTAATGCCGCCCATGGCATAGGTGCGCTTAGATCCTAATTCAAAACATGGGAAATGTTTAGAGACCTTAATTTAGTTTAAGGGTCACGTATTTAGTAAAGGTAGGCCTGAAAGGCTAAACTTGCAAGCTTATCAACTGCATGCACCATGTGACATCCATTTTGGTGCTAATAGGTACACATACATGATTTGGTTTTTTTCCAGAGTTTTTAAGGTAGACTCAATATTCACCAAGCATATGATCAACTCCATGGCTAAAGTTAAGTTGCATAGGAACTAGGCCCAGTTCACCAAAGGTTGATCAAAGATGAGGGCATTCAGTTTAGCAAAAATAGGTGACAAATACTATTAGGAAAAGACATTGGGAACATCAATATCTAAAAAATCTTCAAAAACCTTGTCCCCTCCCTAAAGGAAAACATGCATAAAGTACACATAAAGTTGTCAATCATGTGTGTTCACATCAAGTTCTCAATGTATTCACATCATATTCTTAATGCATTTTCAACATGTTCCCAAGTTCTTAATGTGTTTTCCAAGATGTTCCCAATAGCTCACCACACCTTACATGATATCTTTTGTCCAAAGTTGAATAACCTATATAGATAGGCTAAAGGGAAGCAAGTCCATCATTATGTTTTGGAAGTGCCAATTTCTATTGGGGGTGGGGTTGTTCAAATTTCAATTCACATTCTTTAATTTTTATTGTTTAAAAAAAGTTTTAGATTTTTTTTGAAATAATTTGGGATCCACCTCACAACTACTTAATAGAAATAACAATAGGTGACCCAGAAGCTATGATTCCAATGAATCACAGTTGGGTATTGGTGTTTCTATAATGGACCCCCATATGAAGAGGCATGTTATTTTCAGACCCCATTACATCCCCTATAGGCTTTGGGTATAGAAAACAACATCAATTGACATGTCCTTCACTCACCAACTGCAAAGCATTGTCTAATATATTTGTTGGGCGTTGATTTAAGGGGTATTGGAAAGCAATGTTGTTGCCTTGTTCCTAGCTATGACCTTGCATTGCATATCCAACTTATTTGATTGAACAAAAGGCAAAAATTGAACCCAACAATTGTAAGGAGCAAAATAATTAAAAAATCAAATTCATACAATCTAGTTGAAGACCAAATTTACAAATCTTTGATGTATACAAAACTTCAAAGTTTGTATTGGAGAAAGAAAAAGCAGCCTCTTGGGTGGATGCTGCATTATTTTGTCACCTAGAACTTTTGGACACCATTTTTGGCCTAGCTTAATACCTCGTCATAAGAGTGAGGGTATTAAGCACTAGCCCTACCCCCACTCCAGGTCCCAAAAGGGATCAACTAGTGGTAACATCTCCAATGACAAAACTACTCAAAATTCAATATCTTTCACAGCTCAGGTCTAAAAGTTTCCAAATTGCCTTGGTTAAATCCTACTCAATAAGTAATTTCCAAAAACATAAAAACTGTGCCAAATTTCAGCTAATTTTTAAGTATTGAATTAAATGAAATTTCAGTAAGAAAATTGTTCAATATTCCATAACTTCCCACAATAGGTTGAAACATTATGAAACCAACTCAATGCACCCCAAATTCCAATTCATCGAGGGCTTTCCAATGGTACCAAGAGAGTGACAAGAGGTACTGGGATTTGGGAGATCTCAATGGGACAAATAAATAACCTACCTTCATAAATCAAATTTCACAATTTTTTTCTGCTTGTAGCTGAATACTAGGAATACATTTCACAACCTAACTTGGGCTTTATGTTGTTGCACACTACCATGACCACCAACTAATTGGAAAAATAATTGATTTTGTGAAAAATAATTTTCACTCAAATGAAAATATTGAATGATGTTGCACGCAACTTGAATTGCATTCAAATTCTTTAATTTAATCTGAAAAGAAATAGGATGCAAAATAGTGCCAAAGGTATTGAAAACTTGCTTGTGACTAGGTATGATGTAAATAAAAAACTTTAAAAAGGCACAAATCCAAAAGAACATTTTCCTTGTCTTTTTTACTTGAGAATCAACCAAGTAGATTATAGTTTAAGAAGTGTATTCAAAAGAATGAATTATGAAAACTAAAGTTACTCTACTTAAACTAGCTCCAAAGAGTTATCATTGCTAGAATTAGGGCAATGTATTATGGTAATTGAAAATTTTAATAATAATTTTCAGTAAAGTATTTTTCTAAATTCAAAAATTTCACTACCTTATGTACAACAATTTTAATCACCATAAATACATCCACATTAATCTACTATGATATTATGATATAATTAATTTTAATATTCATTAATATTCATCTTAAATCACATTTATTAGTTTATAGAAACTATATTATTGAGTTATTTCACTATTTTTCTAACTTATTTGCAAGAATTTACTTACCAAAATCGATTTAAAGAAAATATCATATTATAAATTTTTATTATGGTTATTTAATATTTCTAGTAGGATTTAGTCATTTAATTACGGTATTTATAATAAATTAATTCTTTTAAGCTTGGGAGGAGACCTTTCAAGCTAGCCTTTAGTGTTTTTTTGAAACTGCATTTTGACAACAATTTGAAAAGTTTCCAACTCATTTTTTTTTGGTGGGGTGTGTTCAATTTTTATAAAGATTGTGGAAATGAAGCCCGTTGAATGAAATACCAATGCAAGGATGAATCATCATTTTAATGGATGATGACTGAAATTGGCTAACCAAATGGAATGATTCTTATGGATATATTATAACCCCAAGAAATTTATGTCTATGGATGAAATTAATCTTGACAAATGAGGTGAATCCCATTTATTACATGAATTCCATGTGTATATAATGATGTTGAAATTGCGTTTGGGAGGGAAATTGAATAACCAAACTAGAGGGAATGACGTCTCTTCATGGTTTGATGAAACAATCACAAGAAGCTTCATGCTATTTCAAAATGAAATGAATTCATGCACAGAATATCGCTTAGAATTTTTCTTCATCCACAAATATTCATTTTGACTTTTAACATCCATAATGATTCATTTACATGCCATGAATGAACATCATAAAATGTCATCCATGAATTTTAGTGGATACGACTGTAGCACTTTCATGAATAAAATTTCATGAAATTTCAATACAAAATAAAAATCATCCATGAAATATATTATTGAGAATTTGATCTCATTCATGAAAGTTTATCCAAAGGTCATTCATGATATTTCGTCTACAAAAATTCATGACAAGGTTATTAACTTTATGTCAGTTAGTTATTTGTGTTAGTCATGTTGGTTGAAAAAGCCATGTCTTGGAAGACCTAGTAGAGCTGAAATTATTGCAGTAGCTCTCTTGAGAAGAAAACATTTATGGAAAACTCAAACAAACAAAAATATGAAGGAAGTTCTATTGCTATAGATCTATAATTCAACTATAGTAATATTGTTCCAGTAGCAACATATATTAGAACAACCATTTAATAGTATTAACCAAGAAACTTGAGGAAACAAACCAAAAAAAAAAAAAAAAAAAAACCAGAATTACATTATTGCAGTAATACAACAATGCAAGAAAAAACACTTTCAAAACAACTAAAATAGTGATATACTTTTTTTTCCACTCTCAAGATCAAACACATAAATTAACTTCCAGAAAAAACCACACAAATAACTGTCTGAGGTCCATTATTGCTATTTCAATCTTGTGTCAAGACTTTTTGGTGAACCTTAGTGTGAACACGTTCAACTTTTTTAGAGTTTTGGATTATTACATTATTACCTTCTCGGAGGAGGAGGAAGGAGACTCATCTTTGTGAAGTTGAGTCTCCCTCTGCTTTCTAGCTTTCTGTATGTGTTTTATGTGTGATTTTGTTTTTGTTAATACATCACATTGTTCTGAAGTGAAGCTTGAATTTTCCCATGTGGAGTGAGAAATGTTTTTGATTATGTGTGTGTTTGTGCATGTTTAGCAAGATTATTGGGATATGTTTTACATTGTGAATAGTTAGATCTAACTTGTTAAATGTTAACATATATAGAATGTCATTACAATATTTGGAGTGCAGGTGGAAACTAATATTCATGTCACATGGGAACATGTCATTAGATGTGCTTCAGATTCTGTTAGCCATAAATTTTGTGGCTAGATTGGATTATAGTCCTATGTAATCCCACTTTTCCCTATTAGAAATCATGATGAAATCTCTTGGATGAACTTTCATGTATGGAATAAAATTTCAAGTAGTATTTCATGGAGGATCTTTGTTTCGTGAAACTTTATCCATGAAAGTTCATCCATTGAAAATTTATGAATGATATCCCATGGATGCTCATCCATAAAACATGGAATATCATGTGCTCGGCTATTTGCTGAGCTATTCACTTTACCTAGTTCTCAATTACACTTTGCCAAATTGCAAAGTCAACAATGCCCAGTTGCTAAGTCAGCATTCCCAAGCTGCCAACTCCACATCACCAATGCAACATTGTCAAATTGCCAAGTCCAAATTCACTATGTGAACTGCCTGAATGAGCTTCACAATGCCCCACCAAAAAAATAATTTTAGGCTGTCCAATACATAAATTGCTTTTCTGCTCTGCTGAAGCTTCTGCCCAAAAATTCAGACTGCCTCTGAATTTGTTTTTCACAGGCTGCCTAGGTGCCCTCAAAACCCCCCCCCCCCCCTTTCCTTTTCCTTCTTGAGCCTACTCTCTCTCTTATTTCTTTGGACTGGATGGCTCTTTGAAGCTTGGGAGGAGCCTTCTCAAAATTCAATCTACCCAATTAACTTTTGAACATATTAAGAGCAAACTGGAAGGTTTTGAAGCCATGGTTTCTTTATATCCATTTTTATGAATCATGTGCATTTGAAGCCATCTGAATGGAACTCCATCATGAAAATTCATCAAATCTAAGAAGGAATAGAGTTCGTCCAAGATATATCATCTGTAATTTGATCTCATTCATGAAATGTAATTCATTCACGATTATATTTTTTCGCATGGAAAGTAAAAAATGAATCAGGTTGGATTTGACAGCTCTTTTTTTATTTTGTCATTCCTATTTCATATAACTAAACTTGCCACCATTGTTTTTGCTAAAATAATCATGTTATGAATTGTGATCATGGTTTTTTTTCCAATTTTTTTATATTGAAAAGTTGGTGATTTTTTTCATCAAATTAGAAAAATTTGTTAAATTTACACAAGAATTTTCTTTTCCCAAACTTTTGTCAAAAAATTGACAATTGTTTGTGGAAAAACTCACTAATTGCAATATATAGAAAGTAATAACATCTTCAGCTATAGACTATCGTCATCCATTTGTTGTTTTGCACTGTTAATTTCAAGATATCCATATTCAGATAGGTGCCCAAATAGAGAGATGTTATTCCATAACTCGACTCCTTCTCCATTGCTTACAATATGATGTAAACTTGCCCAACTTTCCAATAACTCTTTAGATTTCATCAACTTGCTCCTCAAATTTCAACAAGCTTGTGACCTAAAAATTGGGTATCTTCACAACACAATTCCCCTACCAAACAATAGGAACGCATACTACTGGTACTCCAACCTTTAAGGGTTACTGGTGTGCAAGCCATCCATTTACGGTGTTAGGGTTTTGGAGGGTTTTCAGGTGAGTGTAAGTGGATTAAGGCCCACTTTACACTAGGAGTCACGGCCCAAAAAACTTGGGGCCAAACTTTGGGCATTTTTGGCTGGGTGGTGTTTCGCCCCAAGTTAGATCACAAGGTGTAGGAACGGGAGGGGGGATTCTTCTGCCTTCTTTAAAGTGTGGAAGGAACTGTGAAATCTCTAGATTTTAGATCTCCCACTGAAGGAGTAGGTGTAATAACCCTCCTCTTTTCTAGGAGGTATATTCATGGATATAATGTGCCCTCCAACTACAATAGGAAATTTGTGTGTGTGCTTTCCATTACAAATAAAATAATTGTCATCTGTACAAAAGAGTCTTTAAAATGGAAATAAATTGTAAAACCCATTTCTGGTTTCTGTGACAGAATGGCACCTACAATCACCTAGAATCACCATTCAGTTCCAAACTGAAGATGAGTCACCACCCACAAAAGGGAAGTAAATAGTAGAATTTGGATGAATGTAACAGAAAAACAGGTGAAGTACTCAAGCCATGAAGGGGGGCAAAAATATAGAAAAACTCTCCCATTGTGTTGCTAGGTGCTGTATGATAGAACCTGTGGAACCCCAAGAGGAGAAAGGTATGTGTCTGATGGACAAGCTAAGTTCACAGACAGCTCAGTTCCATATCCCAGTAGCAGGAAGAATGGCAGACCTTGTCTGTTTGTTAAGATGTTGAATGACTTTCGATTACCCCACCAGTCGCATGAAATACTGCCCTATGACTTGGTCATAGGCCAGAATTTTGTACAGCAGTATGATTGAACATGAAGTGGATTTTCTTATCCTCCCTTCCTGGATGGAGATAACTCTTGATTCCTTCTCAACGAAATAATATGCTTTTCTAGCCAGACTGTTTGTTGTACCTTTAGAGTAAGATAACATCATTTCCTCCCCCACTGAAATTATGGCTTTTGTCAGCTTACATACCCTGAGAAAGGCTTTGCCAGGTAAGCACCATTGCCAGAGCTTGGAACTTCAACTGTGTCGTTCAAAGTTGAGAACTGCTCCTCCAGTGTTGGTGGTGGTGAAGATAGCAGCTTCTCCATCTGTTTCATTTCAAGTTTGAGAGTATTGTCAATTCCAGGGCCTTTTTTGGTTGATCTGAAAGGGCACAATGAAGAGAACACCAGAAGGAATGGCAACTTTTGCCACAAAGTAAAGTGTCAGGAAATGTAGAGAGAGACAAACCCGCATAACAAGTTCTTGTTGGTGCACAGAGAATTCCCGTTCATGTGAGATAGCTGCCTCTAGGGATGCCAACTGAGCCTCCATTGCTAATACAGCTTCTGAAAGCCCTGTCTTCAATCTCTGAGTGCCTGGCTGTCTTTGCCTTGTCGCAAGAATCTCTTGTACCCGGGTGTCCAGTGAAGAGTCTCCTATGTCAAAACCAGCGAATGCTAGCTGATCTGCCTCCGTACTTAAATCTGAACTCCGCTTATTGATCCTGCTTGCTACGTCTTGCTGTTCAAGCCATGGCCTGTCCCACAAGGAGTGTTCAGGTAAGGTAAATTGACCCAATGCCTCAAGACACTTGCTTGCTTGCTCCTTCTAACTAAAGAAAAAAGATCATCCAACTTGAAAAGCTCCTATTTCTGTATTCCATGACTGATTCTCCATGCCAGTTAGTGACCCACAAATAAGGGCACTCACTTCTATGGCAATAGAGGCAGCACCTTCTGTCTTGTAGCAACATACTCTAAGCATCATTTGGGAGATACTAATGTATATGCAAACTTGAGGGAGATAATGGCAAGGACCCACACATTTTAGGTATACTGTATCAATGAAACCTCACACAAAATGTGAGAACTGAAAGTAAACAGTTTGAGCAGTGGCCATACTTGATAATGAGAAAGAAAGCCAGAAATGCTGATCCACTGACACCCATGTATTCCACCACCCGATGCCCCATGTTGTATGTGACTTCTGCTGAGCTTTGAAGCCCTACCAATAACTGCATCACCACAGATGTCACCAACCAATGCCTAGATTATGTTTGATTGCCACAAGTGAGTGTAGTGTAGCATCACCATTTACAGAAAGAGACTGGAACATGACAGTAAAAGCACAAAACATAAAACTCACACCAGAGTCAGGAGAACTCACCAACCAACCAGTTATAAAAGCTAGGCCACCAGTGGCAGCCATAGGCATTGCTGCAGCCATGGCAGTCCCCACTTGGTCCATGTCAACCTCTGCAGCTGCATCTTGAATATTTTCAAGTTGGCTGACAGCTGACTGCATAGAACTAGCTGATAAAACAGGAATCTTAATTTGACCCACAGATGTAGGAGTTGCCAATGCTGGAAAGTCTGGGATAAGCTTTGGGAGCTCAATTGGTTGTGGAAAACTGGAGCCTTGAATGAAACGATGATGTAATGCAGCTGCTGCTGAGGGTCGACTACTACCAAGGCCTGCACATGTAATATCACAATCCTTTGGTTATTAGCTTCATTCTACCAGTCAAACATACTTAACCCTGTTGACTCTTAAGGTTATCAACCCTATCGACATATGGGCACTCAGATGAGTAGACATTCTCATTACTAACCCAACTGATCAAACAACCTTGTCTTCTGCTCCATAACGACAGATGGCAGATGGCATAACAAAGGCATGAAAGATAACAGTAGTGTTGAAATTCCATTTTTGCAGAGTTTGTTAGAAATATTGAGGAAGTGCTTCATGTTTGAGGAGAAGGTTACAATCCTAAGTGGAAGGAGAGTGCTTTTGCAATCCTTACTTGGCCAAATAAAGAAGTTCTTGTCATGTCTTGGTTGGAGCATAGCCTTTGCAAGTTCCCAGCCCGAACCATCTGAAAGCCAGTGGAAGACAAAGGAAGGCACCTTTCAATTAACCTCATCAAAGGAAAATCAGACAAGGCAGTTCAGACTTGTCATTCACATAACCTTGCTTTGGATTAAGAACATGGTCAAGTGCAGGAGCACACACACAAAGGAGATAACCCCTTACCATCTGCATCCAATAAAGCAAATTCCTCCTTACTAATATGACATCGCTTTCGCCACACATCTAAATCATATCCTGCCCACTTCAATTCTGAGTTGAAGGTTTCCTGCAGAAAGGTAGAAATCAATCATAATCATAAGCACTATGCTTCAATGTGGCCTCAAGAGCTTGTCTTCAACTTACCTCATGGACTACTTCATACACTTGAAAACTTCTCTTCTTAGTCATTCAGATCAATTTGATCAGAACTATGCTCTGCATAGCTCTAATCCACTATCACCTTCATGTTAATTACCAACATCGGTTGGAAGGGAGTTTGATTGTTTTCTGGGTGCTGACATTTTTTTTCAGTTGACAGTATTGTCAACCGCTATACCAGGTTACTGTACCAAGAGGCAATCTGCTGCATATCATCAAACACAGGCACAATCTCCAAAGCAGACATGAAGAATGTCCCATGATTGGACACTGGACAACGAGTGAACCAGAAGCATACCAGTCCAACATCATAGCGCAATTGTCTTACACTAAGCTGCATTAAAATGAGACCCTGCAATCCCTCCCAATCCAGTTGCACTTAGATCCTGGATTTCACATGCCCAACCAGGCACAATTCAGACTCACAAATCAGTCCCACCCTGAAGCAATTGATGCACAAGAAAGACATGCAGACCTCTGCCCAAACCCATGTACAGATAACAATGATGGACAAATTTACAAACATAAACAAGTCTAGATAATATTAAACCTTGCAGTGGCAGGAAAACCTCTGGCAGGCAGAGAATGAGAAGGAAACAACGGAAGCACTTACAGCTGAGAAGAGGTCAAATCGATCAGGAGTATTGAGAAGCCACAGCAGCGGGGAGACAACTGAACACAGAGGATCTGGGGGCAGAGCAGGGGTGGAAGTGGGCATCACATAGTGCTCTGGTGCCGCATAAGTGGGATCAATTACTGTCTCATCTGGAGTCTGCACCCAGTAACACAATCAGATGAGCAATGTAATCTCCAATCACAGAAAATAAGCCTGAATGCAGAAGTGATTGTCACATCCCAATGCATAAAGTGCCCCAGCAAATGAACAGATTTATGTTAAGTCCTGAGGACTAGAACTAAAGATGGTTCACAAGGTCAGCACTATGCTAATATGGGTCAGTCCTAACTTGAATATGCCCTCCAGTCATACACCTAAATGATGATATCATGTTCCTCAGCAACACATGATCAAGCTACCACTGAAATTGTTTCTTCTCAGAGCGGAGGTCCGTAAGTGCAAAGAAAGGATAGTACATAGTTGAATCCAGAGCGAATATCAACACAAGCACCAAGGTCAATGAGCTTGAAGGAGCCGGAGTCTTCAGCTAAAACAAGATTCAAAGGCTTCACATCCCGATGGACCACTCCTGCTCATAACAATCAGAGAAAACCACCTTCTTCAAATGACATGTTTTGACTCCAGCATGTATAAATGTGAGATACACCAGGAACAGATATGTGTAGTCCTTGAATCTCCCACCTGAAGCATGAAGGTCACGAAGGTTTATTAATAATTGTTTCATAATTGTGCGAACAACTGCTGCATATTGCTTCTTGAGTTCTTTCTTGGAAGCACCCTTCTCTGTAACCTACACCATATACAACAAGTGGAAAATGAGCAATTAGTAGATCATCCCTGCCGCACACAACATGGATGTCCTGCAGATTTGTTGTTCATCCCAGAGGAATTGATGATCTAAATGTTGCCAAGATTGGTTGAACTGCAGCCCTTCTGGAGGCCCTTTTTTGTGACTGGTTAGTGCATCTACCTTCGTTTTTACTGCAGTATTAAAGGTCAAATGCTGGGAATTGCCTTCTGTCAACAATATCACTCGTACTTTCACACCCAAATTCAACCAAGAAGAAAAACCCACACTCTGTGCATGTGTCCTGAAATTTTCACTGCATCCCTCACACCATTAGAGCCAGAATGTGTACATAGGAGCATGGAGCTGACAGTTAATCCCATACTGTACCTTCTTGCCAAGGATTGTTTCAGCTATGTTCTCCGGAAAGTTTTTCTGCTTCATGTAATGATCAAGTGTCCGTTCACCTTGAAACTGCCACACCAACCAGACTCCCTGCAACCAAGACTTCTCTTGTATGATCAACACCTTAAGAGCAAACAGATTGATTTGGAGGCATTGATGATCACACCTGAGTTGAATTGAGTCTTCTCTTCAGCTGGAAGAGAAGCTAACATATGATCCAGCAGAATTACAGCATCCACACCCTTGCTAACATTGAATTGATCAGAGTGCCTTGTAAAATCCCTATGATGGTACTTGTTGCAGAGTCAAAGGAAGCAGCTTAAGTAGGTTAATTGAGGTCTACCTCAGTAAGCTTGCCATGGGATTGGGAAGAGCTCACATCCACTGTGCCCAAAAACTCAGCACAGGCTCCCGGAGCTGTTCTCTGACATGATAACACACCAAGTACCCTGACATGCGTTAGTAAAAGATTCAGTCATGGTTAGGGTCTGCAAGCTCACCCCCAATGAGGTTTTCTTTTGCATTTCCATATTTCATGGCATACAATACAAGCACTCTGTAACACAGCAATCAGGAGGCACAATTTCATCACCAAGTCTCTACTCTGTACTCACAGCGTCTTTCGTTCATAACCCTAAGAAGTGTAACAAGGCAGGGGCAGAGACCTGCAAGCGCTGATTCATGTGGATCTCTGCATCACGCATCTCTGTTGCACCCTTTACTCGAGACTTAACCTTCTTGAGAACAACATGCAGTGTCTCTTTCTTCCCCTGCTTCTTCTTGCCTTTGTCAAGACCCACAAAGTTTAGAAGTAACACTAGATATTAGGGGGGAGTTAAGCATGTTGAAATCTTTGGCTCAAAAGGTATCAGACAAGGAAATCTAATGTACAGCTGGACATCAATTCCAAAGCAAGAAGGCATAATCTCTACAATGAATAATGCATGGGCTGTATACAGGGCCACTTAAGTGCACTGTGCGATCATCTTGCATATCTAGGTACCACCTTTCATTCCATTCCTCACCTTTGCCTATGTAACCTTCGTGCACAATGCCAAAAGAGCCCTCCCCCATTTGTCGCCCAATTTCAACATCCTCAGGAGAGAAGGATCTGCATATTAAGAGGTTTAACAGTCATAATACCTTGTCAGCACCATTTCTCCTAAATCACAGTGCAGTTCAGGTCTTCAAACAAAGTCTCATTTACCTATCAAAGCATGTACCACCATCATCAGCCCTATTCCAAGGAGCCAAAACTGGTGCAAGCATTCACAATTCTTAATGCAAAATGTTCACCAATGTCAGAGGCACACCGGAATGTGTTGGCATGCATTGGACCTTGAAAAAATTCCACAAGGCCTGCCAATGGACCAGGGGTTGCCAAAGAGTACCACAAGACTACAGGCACAGCAATAGCCCAGTACGACAAGACCTGCACCATGTTCAACAATGTCAATAATGAACAAGTACAATGGGAGAGGCCAAATTGAGAACTTTGGTCTGAGAAAACAACTGCTCCATCAAGGACACTTGCATTCATTCACGAATGAAGGTGAAGAAAGTTCCTACGTTTTCATCTGCTGGAAGACCAAGCTCAACAGCATTCCTCAAAATGTCATGCTGTAATCCGACCAGAGACTCCTGAAGCTCCAGTCCCATCCTGATCCACCTCACCACCACAACAACATAATTCTCTCAAAAAATCCTGTGCTCTTGAGACAGGTGGACAGATAAATATCTCATCCTCAACATTGCCATAACCATCACCCCACACTTGAGGAGTAACTATGGACATTCTTTCTCAGATTTAGATAGACATTTGTTACATGAGCTTCCATAAAAGAAGACCACCACACACACTGAGGCAAAACAAGCACAGGCTTTTACATGCTAGCATTGATGAGAAGCTGGCAAGAAGAATATAAATTTTGAGAAAGGCTCTGGAGAGTCAGTCCTTCCTTGGATAAAGGCCTAGTCTTTGAGATTCTCAACCCTTCCACAAAGACTGTGAGAACTGAATACAAGTCTAAAAATGACCAAGTTATGCTCGGCGAACTATACCTATGCCTACCATAAGAATTCACAACTCTTGATTTCCGTTATCTACCACAAGTAAGCTATACAATGGTGACACGAATTTGTGAGGGAAAAATCAAGGAAAACGCCCGTTCTTCCTCTGCTTCATAGTATCTTGGTGGCCCCGTATAGATGGCTCCTTGTGCATTCATTTAGAGAGCGTTGTGCCCTACATGACTCTGATATACTGTCATAGAACGTTTCCCCCCCCTTCCCCCTTACAAGCGATTGCCTATTGATCATAGCGAAGACTCTATCGAACAACTACCGTGCAAGCTCCACATCAAGAATTCCTTCCCAAATCTCTTTCCCTGATCCTATAGAAAGTCAGACTCCTCCTCCTCATTTTAATTTTCTGATAAGCTTCGTGTACAAAGATCCTCCCTCTCTCCACGCGCAAAATATTGGCCAAGAAGAAACAAAGACAAAGTGCGCAGCTGCACTGTAGGACCTTCACAAGTCATAAAGGATCTGGAAGACTGATGTAGAGGGACGCGAACAAGAAATACAAAAAAGTGGAAAGAAGAATATGCAGTAACCGTACCCGCTTTGAAAGGCTTCGGCGAGCTTTGGCATCGCCATTTGTGCGACACATCTGCCAGCCGCCAAGAAGCGAGTTTCAGCATATTGCCTTTCCCGGAACGAACAGGGACGGACGAAGGACGAGCGCAAGGAGGAAGAAGTAGAGACTGCGAGGGATGATGCCACACAGGCGGAAGCTGCCATTGCTAAGAGAGTAAAACTAGGCTGGCTCTCTCTCTCAAGCTGCTGCTGCACTTTCTTCCCCACCCTCCTCCTCCTCGTCTCCTCCCCGTCCCCTCCAGATTCACAATCTCGCAAGCTCTCGCCAGCGCCGGAGCAACGCAACAAACACAACCAGTTTCGCTCCACAGATCAAGCGACGCAACGGCAAACGAGACAAAACAAAGAGAAACGAAGAAGAAGAACATGAGGGAAGCGCCCTGGAGCTCTGGCAACTAGAATCTACGAAAATCTATTGAACTGGTAGATTCTAGCAATAGAAGATTCTAGAACAGATGCACGGTGACAAAACCAAGAGAGACGGAGAAGAGGCTGCCTAGAGGAGCTCTGGCACCCAGAATCTACGAAAATCTACCGAAACGATAGATTTTGGAATAAAAAAACTACTGAAAAGATAGATTTCCTGTCACAACAATGACACCAGCTCTGTCTACTTACCCACTAAATGTCGACCTACCTATTAACTAGGTATCTGAAACTCCTGCTGTCTTTTTCTTTTCTGGGGCAAAACAGGAAAAGCACATTTAGGTAAGTTCATAATCATAATTACTTAATCAAACAATTTCATAAAAACAATTTGTATTTGATTAGAAATTTAATGTAAATTAATGAACTCATTATCATAATTTACATAATGAAACAGTTTCATAAAAACAATTTTTATTTGATTAGGAATTTAATGTAAATTAATGGATTCGGTCATATGGACACATGGATGATAATGACATTTTAAAACCATTATTTTGGCATTTGCACTTTTGCGTAAATTGGGATAAATATCACATTAAGTGCCTCCTTTTTAATTCCTTCATTTTCCTTTTCTTCCCTTGCTTTTTTTGTTTTGGGGGAAGTTTTATCCCTGTAGCAAGAATCTATGTTTTTTGAAGATATTGTCGCACACTAAACCAAAAGTGTGTGTTATTTTCCTCCTTTTTTTCAGTTGGATGTTGAGGATTTTTTTTTTGGTGGAAGTTGAAATCTATAATTGATATTGTGGTATCTATCAACATTTATTTATTTATTTATTTACATTCATATCACAAGCCACACAACAAGTTGAGACTATTTTCGCACACACTTATTGGGTGCAATCTAAATCACCGCACAATCCCCACACTGCCTCTCCACATCCTACCCTCCCCACCCCAACTACTACGACGCCAGCCGACATTATTGGCTTTTATGCATTTCAGGCCAATTGGTGGGCACCTTTTACCTCAATTGCCCTGTAGTTATCCTAAGGAGGGCCCCCCCAAAAAAAAAGTATTTCCAAAGGAGGTGGCTCTATAGGTAAAAAGAGCGACATAGATTCTATACAAGTGAAGACATTCATCAAATATCATCTACATGCAAAACAACTGGCCAATCGTATTGCCTGGCAAGTCCAAAATTCAAACCAGCTACAGTAACTGTTCTTCGAACTGGGGGAGGCATTATCGAAATAAGGGTGGACAAGGTAAGAGTTGAGCACAAGCCCAATTTTGGTAATGCTGTCATTCTCACAGGCTTTACAAGGCATAAAAATTGATGCAACCTTTCAGAGTGCAGGGGATTTACCTTTTTCATAAGGCCGATTGTGAAAACTGATTGCCCACTTATAAGGCCAAGGAAGAATTGTGATGTGCCCTCCAGTTGAACTCTGAGAGGTTGTTGGTGTTCTAGAAAGACCTACCATACTATTTGTACTGTAAATTTAGGACCGTTTGCAGCCGGAAGATGGCACAGGACCTTATGACCCCTATAAGACCCCAGCCAGCATGCCACTGGTACTTCCAATATTCGTAAGGCACCATTTTTGAAATTTGTCTTTCTCACAAAATCTTTTCCCCCCTGTACTTCCCTCCTTTCTTTTACTTTATGAAAATGGGCTGATTTGACAAGTGCTGAGGTTTCCTTTCAGCAATGGTGACAATTTGACAGTTGCTGAGTTTTCCCTTTGGCAATGGGAATTTCTTTGAACATGGCTTCACAACCCCGCCCAAAAAAAAAACTTAAATGGCTAAAAGACTAGAGCAGTTCTTTACGCACAAAAAGGGTCTAAAGATAGACCCTTCTCCTACATCAAAAACTGAACTCACAAGTTTGAGAGAAACACACCTCGTGAACCTTCCTCAATGAGGACCAAATGAAAACTACATCATCCTCCACATGCCCATAGTCTCTCTTTTCATAACAAGGTAGAGCCAAATAAACTAAATTATCTGCTCGAGGTATTGCTAGGGAGGACTTTTGAAGGGTGGGTGTGGATATGGGAGTACGTACGGGTAATGTGAGACCTTCAACCTTATCAATATGATGGTGTTATGGTGCGTACGGGTGGAGTTTCAAGTCAGGAATAATAGTAATGAAAATAACGGTATTTGGAAGTGGATTATTTTGTTTTGAGAAGGCCAGAGTTGGGATTTTTTGGAGTGTACGGGTGATTTGCACCCGTTTTTGCAATGACTTTTCAGGTACTATTATCCCTCTGAACAGAGAATGAGAGAATGAAATATATACTTGGAATAGTGTTACAAAAGGGGGACTTTGTCTGTGTCCCAAGTATTTGCAAGCGTGACGGTTGGAGTGTACCTAAACTGAACAAATAAGTGAGCCATGAGGAAAAAAGGAAACTAGAATGGACGCTTCTAACTCGCAAAACCAAGTAACCCCCCAACATTGCTTCAAACAAGCCAATGTTAAAATAAAAAATGTTCCATGAAGTCCCTGCAACAAAATAACTCACAGTTCAAAGTAACAGCTGATGAATAATTTTTTGAAGGAATATATTTTGTTGCAAATCTCATTTCTTAATGAGATTTTTTTGAGATTTTTTGGTGACTAGGTGTCTTTGTTTTTTGGACAATTTTCACATCTTGCTGACAAGAAAAAAGTCAGTGCTAAAAATGCAAAGCCCCAGCCCAGGCTCTTTTGGGGGAAAAAATGGCCCAAAGTCACCGGCACATTATTTTATTAGGAAAGATTTCTGAAAATTGCCATATTTAGACAATAGATTTAGCATGTCACCAAAATATTGCACAATTCGTATACATTTTTACTATCCTCTCTAACTGTAACCAAAATTGGCTGGGGATGATCGCCAACTCACCTACCACACAAATTTGAAAATAAAATAAAGATACATTGGGGGACTCCCAGGGCAAAATACTTTAGGAATCGATATTTTACCATTTTTTTTTCCCTCATAATGTGAGGACTTGCACCCATTTTTTTCAAGAAAACAGAACCCTTTGTACCTTTCACATTTCTTCTCACCAGGTTGCGAAAATTCACCAAAGAAAAAAAACACTGATCTCAATCTATTTTTCCCAAAACACGGGAATTAAGTCAATTGCCATTTAGGAAGCTCATCTACGTTGGAAGTTGAACCAAACCCAAGCAGCCAATTTTTTACTGGTGAAATTTCGCCAAAAATCAAAAATTTGCAAAAGAAGTGATTTTTGAGGTTTTCAATAGCCACTAGGGAGAAACAAAAGAGAAAAATTCCCAGATTCATATATTTGGTTTTCATTTTGTAGCCATTTTATATAGAAGGATGATTAAATATGTGCCCATTATTTTGGGATCACCCCCATCCTTCAGGTGTTACCTTACAATACATGCATCAACTTACCTAGCACCCATCTTCACTTACCTAGAAGTCACCTATGGATTTGACAATTGATCATATTGCAAATGTATTTGTAGTTGTCTTGAATATTCATTTAGAACATTTTTGTTTCAAAATTCATGAATTTTTTTCCAATTGTGTTATGCTAACCTCAAACTTAACTTTTTCATGTTTTTTAACTGGTTGCATTTTCCTATTCAAGCACTATTTAAATTGTTGTCCTAGGTAGGAGAGGGTACTATGTGTTGCTTCGACCTTTCAGTACAAGTAGTTTCCATTTTAAAAGCATAGATTGTGATGAACATCACATGTGCCAAGTGAATCCACAATGGGAACAATCAATTTTGCATTGGAATAGGCCCCGTTCAAATCCATTACCACTCAATAGAACAATAATGGCTCACCCAACCTGGCTCGCTACATTCCAAGGTATTCCATAATACCTTCAAAGGTTACGCAATTTCTAAAATCATATGAACTTGGAATTGAATAATAGTTCAAGATATAACATATTACTTTAAGATGATTCCATGGTATTCAAAATGTATGTACAATAAATTAAATTTTATTTTGAACAACCAATTTACAACCATTTTGGAAATCTTTTTTGAAACTTGATATCCATATTAACATGTTCTTAATAATTACGATTACGAATTTTGAAACATCATAAAGTTCAATGTTTTTCAGATAGATATTTGTTGGATCTGAGTTTTTTTACACTGTTAATAATTTGAACCCAAATTGGACAAGACTTCTAATAAACTTTACATACTGAAATCTACTATATATTGTATTCATTAACTTATTGTAGCACAAACAAGCCAAATGCTTGAGATGTTTTTGCAACGCATGTGTCACTCACAAATAAATGTTCTAATTGAAAATGCAAGATTTTTCATATTTGCACTAGAAACATTTTTAGTTTGGATCCAAGTTTTAGCTAGTTTTTTGCTGGTTTTGAATCTCTTGGAGCAATTGATTCACATCACAACTGGAACTGATAGAACCATAAGTGGAACAAGTAAATGACCACCTATTCCAACAATGAGAAAATCTAAAGAAACAACACAAAGTAATGTGCTACAACTCCATCTGTTAGTATGAAGAGGAGGATGCAAGGTTGAAATTGTATTAAAAAATGTAAGGGTCTGTGGACTGCTTATAAAAACCAGAGAAACATGCATTAAAAAGCTCCAATTTCTTTTTAAAAAGCTCCTTGCAATTTACATAATGCCTTTTTGCATGGGTAACATTTACCTACTGTTTCATCAAGGCAACCATTGAAAACAATTCAAGGCACCAATTTGAGAGCAATCTCATTAGTCTCAAAACTTCCAACCTTTACATACTTGTTCACTAAAGCAACTATTAAAAATAATTGAAGGCACCAATTTGAACAATCTCATTGGCATCAAAAAAATTCTTCACACCTAGACACAAGACTACGAGGCTGTTAGTACATTTGAGTGCCACTTTCTGGAAGCAAACTCCTGAAAACAATTTGAAGCCCCTATTTTAACAATCTCATTGGCACATAGGCATTTTTTCACCATTAGGCATAGCCTATTTCAAGCAAACCTTGTATATTTGTGCATATTTTTTACAATAATTCTATAACCTTTGTTAATGATCAAAAATTAGATACTTTAATTTGAAAAATTGTTTTTAAAGGAGTTGTTTCAAGAAGAAGTCTAGGTTGAAACCACCCTTGGTTGGTTCTTCCTTTTGGAAGAACCATTGAATTTATATCTAGATTTTTATAACAAATCTCTTAGTGAAAATTATTGTGGTTTATCACAATGTTTGCAAGGATTTGTCGAACCAACAAATGTTGCAACTACTAACCCAAATGGCCCAGCCTTTATTTTCTTCGTCTATGGACTATGATTTAAATTAACATGTTTATCCATAGATTTCTCAATTTGTGTCAACTTTATTTTTGTAAGCAAGCAAGAATGTGTAGAATCAACATGAATTTTCATAGGAATAACACCATTTGCTTTACTATATTTTATGAACCCCTTGCAAAAAACAAAACTTTGATTTGAAATGTCCCTAACTATTTGCTAAAAAATTCAAATGACACATCTTAATATATGTGTGTTCACAAATAACAAAGTTGTCATTGACAACAAATAACCCCCAACCAATTGAATTCATGTTATGTGTTATTCATTTTTGAACTTGAACTTTTATAATTGCAAGATGTAGCTTGTTATTTTTTAATAATCATCATCACATTATAGGTGAATGTTTCTAACATCCAAAGTATTGGTACCCCAAGTTCACGCTCGCATCACAAGTAAATTTATCATCAATGTCATCAACATTCTCAACAATGTTGTTTGTAGCCACTATACAAACATACACAACATTAAAACCTAATCACAAAACCACCAACTCCATGAAAATAGAAAGCTCCAACAACTAACATCAAAAGATGAAATTGGAAAGAAAGGTGAGCAAGGATTTAAACGGTTGAAATTAGAGAAGGAATAAATTAATGAAAAGAAAAAACCCAATTTCATGCAAAATAATGATGAAGGTGTTATGCTGAAAATGTGATGACATTCATTGATCACAATTTGCAACATTCAAGCTCATTGATAGAAGGTTTCAAAAAAAAACCAAACAAAGCTCATTGCTCAAATTGTGACAACAACTCATTGAGGTTGGTGATTGCAAACGCTTGTGATCGACAATTCCCTTGTGAGCCCCATAACAAGAAATAATATATTATGTTAAAGATAAGTCTTCGCAAAAATTACTTTAAATAGGTAGATAAATAATTTGGCCCCAAATATCTAATATTAATCCTCTCATACCTACTAATTGATGGACTTGCAATGTACATGAACAATGAATAAACCAACAACCAAAAAACAAGGTGATAAATAAAAATAAAGTGCAATAACCTACTAGTTGTGGTGTGTGAACAATGTACAAGCCAACAACCAAAAATAAAGTGCAAGGACCTAGTGATTGTCATATGTGAACAATGAACAACTGAACAATTAAAAAACAAGACGATAGAAGAAAAATAAAATATAAGAACCTAATGGTGGGTTGTATAATGTCTTGTTATTGCCACATACCAACTCAAGAATGTTATAAGTAATTTTGTGTCAATTTCATCACCACTAATGAAAAATAATGTCTTATTACTACCAGATACCAACTCAAGAATTTTATAATTGATTTTGTGTTGATTTCATTACCATTAATGAAAAGTGTATGGCCAATGACAAATCGAAATTTTTTGGTACCTACACCTTTTATTATTCAAAGTATGGGGGAGATTCCATTACCATTTGAAATGTCAAATCCCATGACTTTGGTAACAATGCCATGCACTCTAACAATTCTTCCCCAACCATTATGGTTTGAGCTACCATATTTGCCACATCAAACAACTTATTTGGAAGAACCAATTCTATTGATATATGTACATATATAGGTGGTCAATCTACCACAAAGGTTGAATCAACCTTATAGTAATAGTATTACATTACAAACAATACATGTGTCAAGAAACCAATCAAAAGGAGGTGGACAAAGGAGTCAAAGACAAAATCCAAGATGTAATTTACCCTCTTATTAATACCCATTCAAACCAAGATCATTCACACAATACCTTCAAATAGGATTGGTGTTCCAAGCTCGCCAAATATGAAGTGGAATCCTTATTACCCACCCTATTATCATGTACCATCAAATCCACTACTTACTAAAAAGACTAATCGACAAAGCAAGAAAAGGTTATCATATCCTCCATATGAAAAGTCGGATACATATCTAGATGCCCATATTAAAGTTTTTAAATGCATCATTATAATCAATTATAGTGATTATCGCATTGTTAATTTATTCCAAATCACATTTTTTAACATTATTTCAAAATAGATTGTTAATTTTGTGAAGGATCATCCTTGATGTACCTTTGTTGAAATACAAAAGGCTTTCTAGGTCACGATTTGCTTAAGTGTCTAAAATTTATTGTCATGTGCACTTTCTATGTGATTTTTGAACAAATTACCATATAATGCAATGGTATGTGCTTTTTAATTAAGTTTTGAAATTGCAATAATGTAATATGCAACAAGCACATCACAAAAATGTTGAAACATGTCCATAATTATGAATATAAATGGTACCAGTATTGTAAAAACATCAAATTTATGTCCTATAAAATAAATACCTCATACATGTATGGAATGTTATGTTTATAATTATTTTCTTGAAGAAAAATTGGTGTATTTTCATCAATACTCTCTAGATGCATCCTTTCACCAATTTTTAGGCCCATCCATTAATAATGACTATGCAAACTTGTGTATTTGGATTCTTTTGAAACTATTGAAAATTATCCACATAGGACAATACTTTATTTTATTAAAAAATGATATGAAATTCATTTTGAAGGTGTTAACAAGGAGGTAACCTAGTGCCACCTATATTTTATGTTTGAAATTAATCATCTTAAAGTTGTAATCATATGGTTTATAAAAGGCTCCCAGATTTTTTAAATACCCATTGGATATGACTTCTTTTCATAAAATACCAATAATTTTCATATATTTGAACTCGAAGTGAGTACACTAATGTCACATGTCATATAGTTTGAATGTTTGAAGATCTTAAAACATAGAAAATTGTGCAATTCATATGTTTAAGTGGGAAGGTTGGAAATGTGTAAATTTTTTTTCAACATTTGAAAATATTGAAAGATTACGAATATGTATAAAATGTTGGACACTCAAGCAAACTATGACCCTTCTGTAAACAACATTACAAGGTGCAAACTAATGAACATAATTACATGAAGTTGCACAATATGAAAAAGAAGAAAAAAAATGAATGGAAAAATATTATGAATGGATTTTGTATTTGCAACTTGATTACATATTAAAATTATTGATATGTACCTCACCATTGTTTTTCATGTTCGATTTTTCCCATATTTGAAATTGACAACTATTAGTATGAAAAAGGATAGCTTAATTGAACATAAGGAGGCAACATTAATTTGTGAAAATAATGGACCAAAGGGTTTGTTACTTAATGAAAACAGAGATTTAGCAAAACATATAGTGATTACTTAGTTAAGAGCAAGGATTGAACAAGACAGTGGATTAACTAAGTAGGATTAAGACCGTTGATCATTTTGATTTTTATTCTTGGAAAGAAAAGAACTTAAACTGTAGTTCTAAAATTTAATGGAGTTGGGAGATTGTTTATTTTTTACACAATGAGTTCAATTGAGAAAATTGCTAGATGTGGAATAGAAACACATTATGATGTTAAGAATTATATTGGTATTGAAAAACCACAAATTTTGAATGTTTCAATTGTGATTTCTACTTTTAATACTATAGATGTTGGATATGTTCAATTCTGAGTACAGAAAGTAGTGGGATATTTATACTTGGAAATAATGAATATGTTTGGATTGTTGTGTTTTTTCCTAGTGAAAAAATAAACTTAGACCACAAATTCTATTTATGAAAAAAAATCAAAACCTAAAAATTAATGAGCAACAAATGTAAATAGAAAAAATGTAATTTTAGTTTATAAAAATGTTTTGAATAAGTGAAATAACATAACTTAAGTGTTAAAAAAATTAATGGAAGCAATTTGTATTATTTTCAGTAGGCAAAGAGTAATTCAAAGGTAGAATTTGCACCTACTAGGGTTACAATGCCTTTTTCAATCAAAAAACAAATTGAAACAATGCAAAAGCTACAATTACGACAAAACCACAACCTTATTATACCAAATGCAACCAAATAAGACATATTATAAAATTTTGTAAGGAATTGAAAAAGGACCCTAGCAATAACGCCAATGATAATAGTAAGTGGCAACGACACAACCTAGTAAGCAAATTTGAATAACAATATGCCTTTCATGCATTCTCTATGGCCGAAATCACTGAACTTCAAATTGTTTATGCAAAACTAAAACATAAACCATGTTCAAAAACAAAACCAAACCATCTCTAGCAACAAATCTATCACAACACATAATGTTGTTGTCAACATGGTTGTTATTGTCACCAATTGTGGTAAATTGGTATCAAACTAACAAGTGTTCAAGGAGAGAAAACCTTTTAACTCTAAAAGGATGGATGATTAAAAAGAGGAATAATGGATGAAAATGAATTTGCTAAAACCATTGAACAAATGGGTCCATTCACGATTAAGGTTGTTGAAAGTAGATTTGATTGAAATCAATATTTTACTAATATTTTATCAAAACCAATTTTCCATACTAAATTTTCCCTACCGAATTTCCTTTACCAAATTTACTCTACCAAAATGTTTTTTACCAAAAATAATTTGTACTATTGATTTACATTGTATATATTTTGTAATTTAAAATTATTTTTTTCCTGCCACACATTTGTATGTAAATTATATGAATAGTTTTTCCATTCATATGTTTGGAATATCATGTCTTTTATAAATGTAAGTATTTTTCTTTGCATGTTTGCTTCAGATTTGTTTTTAACAAAAGTTTAGGGGGCTACGCTATTGAGATTGAACAATCCCTTTCGTTTTGAAGCTTTTTGTTTACCTAAAAAAAGTAATAAGATTTTATCTTCTACCCCTTATTTTATTTCTTTCCAAACACAATAGTTCATCGAGTGGCCTTAACATTTGGCAACCATACTATGGGTATTGAATCCATAATTTCCGGTTCATTATCATTCCTATTTGGACAAATATTGGTTAAAGATATTTGATTTTACCAAAACAAATTGCGGATTAATTGTTGTTGTTGTTTAACAAATAAAAATAAAAATAACCCATAAATTTGAACTTTTTTGTAATCATTTACAATATGCCAGCACTGTTGACAAGAAGTATGAAGAAAAGAATGGAGTACGTTAATTTGCAAGAAAGTGCTGAAGTAGGCCACGTAAATAACTTAAAGTGACTATAACAACCCAAGATCAACCCAAAGGAGATTGTGACCTTTCACAACGGGGAACAAAACAAATTAGAAGACATTATTGAAAATACCAAACCAAAAACTACATGACGTACTTGAAATCATCCATTGAAATGCGAAGCATCACTTGAAAGTGAATCATAAATTTCACGGGAATCAATTTGGGACCCTATTAAAAAGAAAAAAAAAATTGGTACCATGAGATCATTGTGACAAGTCCACATGCCAAAAAGAGCGAAATAGATCGATTTTAGAGGTGAATTGATGAACTATGCCAATTTAGGGGAAGGAGCCTTCTAATGGGGTACAAAACATATAGTTTCAAGGATGAACATTTCAGATGAAAATAAGTTCCATCAAGAAATTCTAGTGAACCCTATTTTTTAGCATTTGTGCTTATCTTCATGCGTTTTTAACTTGTATTTTTTTGTTAAAGTTTGGGTCACCAAATAAACAATTTTTCATATTGATTTAATATTATTTTTCCTACACACATAATTCTAATGGAACATAGACTATATTTGATATCATTACCTATTCAAAGTCTAGTTTAGAATATCCAAAATTTAGTTTATCCTTCAACATTACCAAATGTAATTTATAGATAACCAATTATTCCACTTACCAAAAATGTCATGGAATAAAATCTAATAGGTTTTCCAAATTTAATGTATCCTCATGTTGGACCCTATACACCATATTTTGGTTTTGGTTATGAGGGCATAGGGAGTGTTCCTACAATGTGGCCTCCTATGTCTAATCCCTTAACTAACCCCACAACATCACCGAAGCTAGTTTTGAAAATTACACAAATTAAGATTGTAATAGATTAAGAGGAGCCTTTAGATGAAGATGAAGACTATTCCAAATAAAACCATAACCCCAAAATGCCACAAATCATTCGTACCGGAAAATTCTACCATGACCAAAGGGGAATTCCATCCTTGATTGGAGATGTTGGTAGACCGCTGATTGGTGGAAAAACTGTACTTATCAGCAACAATGGTGGTGGACCTTTTGGCAAAGGTGGCAACGGCATAGTAGTGACATACTCTCAAATTTTTCAAACATACGCGTATTTTACGTTTTTTTGGGCTTTTAAAAAAATACTTGAAAATACTTGATACAAAGGCCAATTTTCAATCCTTTGTATTTTTTTAATGTTTTTTTAAAAAATACTTGAAAATACTTCTTTTTGAGCACCTTCGAAAAATACTCGTATTTCGTATGTCACTACTATGGGCAACGGGCCTCTAGGAGGTGGTGGTAGTGGTCTTCCAAGAGGTGGTGGTAATAGTCTTCCATGAGGTGGCAATAACTAACACTTGGGAGACCAAAATCCAAGACCATCGATGCAGGACTAGCATGCCATGGATAGGGCCTACTTGGAATATGTGGTACCCTTCTTGGTATCCCATCCAACCCCTTATAGCACAAGTAGGAAATCCTTACCCTACCCCATTTACATTGTGAGAACAAATCCCAATGCTCATGTAGGCAATTTTCGCAAGGCCATTTAGGCCAATGGAAAAAAAAATGATGTTGATATTGCAATCTATTTTGATTTACACTTCACAATGCCATATTTGAATGGGGAGAAAATTTTATGAAATTCCATCTAGTTTGTAAATTTGAAAAGTTAGAGGCTACATTTTGTAAGCACTACCGAAAAGTACAAACATATTAACAAATGTACATGGCATTATGAATGATAAAGTGAGGTAAAGATGAGAAGGGTGGAAATGTACTATGAATGTATACTAAAACTAGCAAATTGCTTTCAACACTAAGCATATGAGAATTTGTTGACCACTTTCTTTTGAGTAGGTTTACAACCATATCTTTGAATATCCACATTGGGGATGAAGAGGGACACCTTGTTCAAACACAAGGAAATTGCAGTCACTGGTGAAGAAAGTATGAAAGACACCAATGAATACTAAAAATTGTTGGAACCACTAACCAAGTAGGAGAAAGCTAGCGAAGGAAGGAGAACATATGTGATTTATGGTCAATGTAATATACTAGGACATTCTAAGGAACATTGCCAATTGGAATCCAAACAATATATACAACAAACTTAAGGACAAAAAAGAAGAACCATTGAATGGAGTTTCGGAACAACATGGTGGTATAAAAAATAAATCTAGTAACAAAGGAGGTCGCAAAAAAACGAACAAATCAAATTCCATCATTTATCGTTGTTTCATCTACAATTTCATTGAACATAAAATTTATGATTTATAAGGACACAACTTAAGCCATGTTTAGGGAAAGGCGATGGTGGCTACACCCAAGAAGGATGATTTGTTGTCAACATGGTTTGGGCAATAACCACATGCAGTCAGATACCCAAAAATGTGGTATTCAAAAATAAGGAACCTATCAAGAACAAGAGTTTGGCAGATTAGTAAAAAGGAGAAAATTTTCAATGCTTAATTGAAGAAACCATTAAGGACAAAAAGCGAAAAGAGTCGACTAGAGCTAGTATACAAACTCTGGTTTAAAAATTTCACCAAGAATTTTGCTTTAAATATCAAAAATCAATTAACTAGGCCTACCGGTTTGTTAGTTCTACTTGATCTATTAGTGCTACTAGTTTTACCAACTCTACTAAAAATATTGATGCCACCGAATTTATTGGAAATACCAAATTGGCCGATTTTTTTCAATTTTGGAAAATATCACCTAGTAATTATTGGAGAGTAAACATACATTTATTTTGGGTTAGCTCTTCAAGATCATTCCAAATTTGAAACAATATGTTGTTGCCAAGTTTGCCCTTGGAAAAAGAATTGACATCTCTAAGATAATTCAAAGTGAATGCATTGTTTGGTTTAAGAGTATTAGCCTTGTCAAGGTCTTCCAAAGCTTCTTGATAATCCTCCAACATCTTTTTGACATCTTCACGACACTTCAAAGTGAATGCATCATTTGGTTTAAGAGCATGAACCTTGTCAAGGTCTTCCAAAGCTCTTTGATAATCCTCCAACATCCTTTTGACATCTCCATGAATTTTTAAATTGAAAACATTGTTTGGTTCTAAAATTTTTGCCTTGTCAAAATCTTCTAAAGTTCTTTTATAGTCCTTCAACATATTTTTGACATTCCCATGACATCTAAAAGTGAATGCATTGTTTGGTTCAAGAAAATTAGCCTTGTGAAGATCCTTCAAGGCTCCTTGATAGTCTTTTAATAACCTTTTAACATCTCCATGGCTGTTCAAAATGAATGCATGATTTGGTTTGAAAACATTAACCTTGTGAAGGTCCTCCAACGCTCCTTGATAATCCTTCAACATATTTTTAACATCTTCACGAGTCTTCAAAATGAAACCATTGTTTGGTTCAAAAACATTAACCTTGTTAAGATCCTCTAAAGCTCCTTCATAATCCTTCAACATATTTTTTACCATTTCACGTTTTTTGAAAGTGAATGCATTATTTGGTTCAAGAAAATTAGCTTTGTCAAGGTCCTCCAAGGCTCCTTGATAATCCTTCAATAACCTTTTGACATCTGCATGACTTCTCAAATTGAATGCATTGTTTGGTTCAAGAAAATTAGCCTTGTCAAGGTCCTCCAAAGCTCGTACATAATATTTTAACATGTTTTTGACATCCCCACAAACTTTGAAAATGAATGTTGTGTTTGGTTCAAGGATATCAACGTTGTGAAGGTCTTCCAAGGATCCTTGATAGTCCTTCAACATATTTTGACGTCTCCACAACTCTTCAAAGTAAATGCATTGCTAGGTTTAAGAACATTAGTGTTGTTAAAGTCCTCCAAAACTCCTTCATAACGATTCAAGATCATTTTGACATATTTGTAAATCTTCGAAGTTTGTGCAATGTTTGGTTCAATAGCATAATCTTTGTCAAGGTATTTGAAGGCTCTTTCATTTTTCTTGAAGATGTTTTTTTCATGTGCAAAGGTTTTCAAACTTAATGCACTTTTGGTTATTTAAACATTAATCTTGTCATGGTCCTCTCAAGTTCTTTGATAGTCCTTGAACATTGTTTTCACATTTTCATAGGTCTTATTAAAATGGATGTATTGTTTAATTCATGAACATTAGCCTTGTGAAGGTCCTCCATGGCTTTTTCATAATCCTTCCAATTGTTAGCAACATGAAATAATGAAAATACTAAAATATTATATACTTATTAATAGATTCAACACAAGACACAACATTTGTGATAGGGGCCAAAAAAATTGAAAAATTTTCCCACCAAGGATATGTCACCTTACTTTTGTACATGAAATATGAAAGAAAAATAAAATTACCAATAAATTTCACATGAGACAACATTTGTGATAAGGACAAAAAAATTTGGAATTTTCCCACCAAGCTTATATCACCTTACTTTCATACTTGAAAAATACAGAACTTATATATAATTACCGATAAATTCAACATGAGACACAACATCTGTGATAGAGAAAACAAAATTGGACTTTTCCACCAAGCCTATGTAACCTGACTTTCATATAGATTTGAAATGTAATTGTCACCTATATTGATTGGCATACATAATTCTTATCATTGATGATTATTCCACTTGCTTTAAAAATTGTGGTATGTTAATAAACATTTCATTACATTATGCAATTTGTTCAATTTAGTAAGTGTAGGAAAATGATGTGCATGATAATCAATGGTTTTTTCAAATTTCTTAACGGAGTTAAGGTGGCAAGCATCCCTAGGCAAAATTTGATTTAATTGGTGACATTATTTTAAAGAACTTTTCAAATCGTAGCCAATAGGCTAGATGTGGTGATATCTTCCCCAAATAGAAATTTCTATCACTTTTAGGCCAATCCAGAAAAAATAAAATTGCAACAAAAGAATCCCTATTTAAAAAATTGTGTCACCTTTTAGTGATTTTTTTGCTAAAAGAATTGGCCAATTGTAATTTTGTACCATGTCCCACTACTAAAATCTCTCTTCCTATTCCCCTATGATGCATCTTGAATGTTTATAGGATTGACTTGGTCAAAACATAGATGGGCAAATGATAAATTGTTGAATCATTTGGAACATGCACTAATCTAGTTAGCTCTCATGTTCATATTCCATTTCAATGTGATTTAAATGACAAACTTGATCATTGTTAAACAATGTTCTTGCACACCTTCATCATGTGTATAATTACATGCATATTCACAAACCTTATCCAACATTGTTGTTGCCTTATTCCATTGGTTGAATGGAATGTTTTCCTTGAAAACATTATTATTGTAATATTTATGCAAAATTCATGATTTTTTATTGTTGCAAAACTATTTAGAGTAACTAGATGATGTGAATTTCAATTTTGTTCAAATTAAAACTCTAATATAACCCCATGGGAAACCAAGGAATATCGTGTTCATATTATAATTATTCACTCCTTGAGTTTTGAAACAAATTGCAATCATTTTAATCTTTATACCCTTGAATGAAAACACAAACTTAGTTTTGACATTGCAAAACATATTGAGGTTGAAAATGACAAATGTTTGTACGTGAGGCACATACCTACAAGTTTTGGAAAAGTGCAAAAGAAAAAATGTTTGAATGACCTCCATAATTTTTGTTGTCCTTGTGAGTTGGTTGTTAGCTCAATGAAATGCATGTGAGCACCATGGCAAAGAAGAGCACCAAGTTAACTCACCTTAAGAAAAAATCATGGTAAATGAACCTTTGTGCAAATTTGAGTCATTATCCAATCATTATTCTTGGTTGAATAATTCTAATCCTTTCAAGGACATGGAACCAAAGTTTTGGTGTTTTACATATTAGGTTTGACACAAAAGACGTTATGGTACATGAGATGCACTTGCATGTGGCAATTGGATGATGAATAATCTTGTTGTTGCATTGAGCCATGATGCCCTCTAAATGTATGCAAAGAGATTGACAACAATAGTGCAAGAAGAGAACAAACCTTGATAAAGATTTGTAGCAAACTCTTTGGATGCAAATCTGAGCCAAATGAGAACTAGTCCATTGGATTCCCTGCATTTATGCCAGACCGGCGAACAAGTTGGAAGGTGGTTACGATGAGAGGTTGAGAGAAATGATCCAAGTGGTCGTTCTAGGATGGTGCATACTGCGTGCCAACAAAGATAATTGAGGCTGGTTAAAGTTTTCGTTGCTATCTGTTCAGAACTTTACTCCGAAATATTATTGCGCTGGATGCTGTGCTGACTTCTTCTCTTGTCCTATTGTGCTTTTACACTGTTCAAGATTGGAAGTCTTTAATAAAGTTATTCCATCACTGTGTGAGTCCTACACCTGCAACTTCTTGTGATCATTGAATCTTTGGCGTTTACAACAAAATGGGCCAGGGCGAATTGAGCCCCACATTGGGATCATTGGGTTTTGGGGTTTTTACCATGATCCCATTGTGGGGGTCAATTCGCCCTGGCCTAAAAAATAGTTGCTGGCGGTCCTTCATAGAAGATGCCCATCATGAATCAGCAAAGAAAAGTGAGGCTGGTTAGAGTTTGCCACAGTCCTTTGTGAGAAGTTTTCCTCTGATATAAACTATAATCAACTCTTTGCTTTGTGTTATAACTTTTTCTCCCCTGATTACCTGCTGCGAAACCTTGTTCATAATTTCAGTTTCCCATAAAGTCATGGCACATGCATGCGCCTTTGTAGGTGCTAGACCTGAGACTTTGGCATGAGTAGGTGCTAGACTTATTTATTTGTTTGAGTGTTGAGTGAAGTTTGTAGCCTTTACAGAATAAAATACAGTAGATGCACTTGGTCATTGTTGGATGATACAAGGCCTGCACATGTTACCAGAGAAAAGTAGGCCTGCTGTTGTGCTTCCACTAAATTCACAAAAATTCTGGCGAATTCTTTCCATATTTTTTAAAATGGCGAATTTTCTCCCAAAAATGCAATAAGTGACAAAATATTCCATGTTTTTTTTGTTTCTCCACAGTGCCAAAATTCATCCCCAAAAAATCACTGCTCCTGACTCCCTGTTTGGACAGGAGATATAGCTTGAAAAGGACGCATGCATTTTCAGTTATAATTGAATTGCACACCCAATCACTACCGGGCAACAAATTTTTTTTGATACTGATTGCCTCAACATATTGCTGATCGGAGGTTATTAATATCAATAACCGCAATTATTAATACGCTGAGGTGATCATTCGCAAAATGGAGTACGAAGATAAAATCGGACGAATGCGGAGGCGAATTGAAAGAAAGATGACTGCGTGTGCACTTGTTGCAGAAAAACAGTTAGTGCAGTTGCGTTGGGAAGAGGTGATGGTCATGAAGAGGAAAGTTAGCTACTGCTACTGAAGCAGCAGTTAGCTTTCCATGATCGATTCCCTCTTCTCTCTCATGACTTGTAAGCTTGCGAATAAATTACCCTCTCATGACCTTCTCTTACTTTTGTCTTCGTCCTTGCCATTAATATTGCTTCGCACAAATCCTTCGTATCAGAACTGAACTCGATGTTTTGAACTGTCTCCATTAACAACGAGAGCTTCTTCCGATGCTCATCATCAACAGTCTATGTGTATCAACAACAGCACACATCAAGTTGATTTGTAACAAGCAATACATACAAGCAAAGCAGCTCTGCAAGGATAGTACTGTCCAGCTCCTGGCAAGGAATCCATTACCCACATTCGGGTATATGTTACAGCCCATCCTCCCTTGATTTTCTGATCCTGATCATTCCTGTAGGGGTGACAATGTCGAATAGACTCCACACTTGTCTTTCTCTGTCCCATGTCTGTTTGTTTGAAAAGTAGCCTCAGGAATCTGGCAAGACGAGTGAGCTGAGTCAATTCTTTGTATAACTCTTGGAACCCTTATCTTAGATACCTTTTATCAGATGGAGCATGTGATCAGGGAAGAGAACAGATCATGGCAGCATATGACATGCTTGAAATTTTCTGCAAACTGGGTAATTGGTCTCTGCCTCTTGCATCATCAACTTGTAAAAACCTGTCCTAATTTTTGTAGTGTATTTCGACGATCATGATCAGGCACAAAACTTAGCGACAATCTTCCAGGATTTGCCAGCTTATCTCCAATGCATTTTAGGGATGCAATTTCAAACTTCATATTTGCCTTCTTGCTGTGTGCAGATTTACCAGAACTGCTGCAAATCCATTCACTTTTTGCCAGAAAGTATGGGGAAGAATTTGCAGCAGCAGCAACATGTGAGCTCTGCCCTGATTGTGGAATGAGGAAAACCATTCATTCAATGTGGTGTTTGCTACCCAGACCTGACCTGATAAATGTAAGTGATTTTTTGGCATTTGTGTATTTTGGTGTGCACCAGGCTCTGTGTTTTGTGATTTGGAGAATGTGGTGATGCTGCTTATGAGTTCAAGGATGGAATTTTTTTGCAGATCACAAAGAAACTTTCTGTAAGTGCTCCATGAAGGGAAGTGAATTCAAAGCTGATGAAGGCGATATAACAGTGAGTATACTATAGCCTGGGACCTTACTGATGCTGAAGTGAAACTCCTGCAAACTCCCCAAGATTTGTTGGTAAGTTCCTGGAAGAATGTGGCTCTGAAGATATGACGCCAGATATTATTGTGGAAGACATTTCCTCTGAAGAGAAATTTCTGAATGTTGCCATTATGTATTTTCAGTATTGCAACAAAATCACTAGGTGAAGAGACATACTTGCAAAAAACACAAGTGTAGCGACCACTGTCAAGGCTGCTGCTGATTCTGGTAATTGAGCAGTGGCCAGAGTACATGCTGTAGCTGCGCTTGCCAAGGAGTCTTGGGGAAACATATGATCATCAGATTTTGGGGACAAAACTCAAGACTAGAGAGAGTTGCATATCAAGGTGAAGCTAGTCAGACTGACTTGGATAGTGACAGTGATGAAGGAGGGGGCCATAGCTCTCATGAGTTTTTACACCATCATACCCAAGGGGCAAAAACCAGGCGTCAGACAACTATGACACTCACAAGAAGAGTTTGCAATCGACATTTTCAATTGACAGAGATCTGGAGATAATGCTATTGTTGACTCTATGGAGAATCATCAAGGAGTAAATCTAGGTTGTTCAGGGCAAATGAATATTTCCATGGGAAGGTGGTTGTGAAATTTAGTTGGAGATGGGTACAACTTAAGAGCAGCTCCACCCATACTTGGTATTTGGGCCAACAGTATTTCTCACATCCAAGATGGCTTACTTACTCTTTCCCAAGCCCCACCCATAAACAATTGTTATGTTGTGCAATGCCTTTTGCAGGCTCAACACCTTGTGCACAAATACAGGCCCAAACCAGTATAAACTTGATTGTTCTTAATTCAAAACACCTTGTGCAGGGCACCAGTGGGGATGCTCTAAGATTAGGTGAAGCCCTTCTGACTATGATGACCCAAAAACAAATGTAGTTCGGGCCAATTGTAAGGGTTAATCATTTTGACCAAACAATCAAAGCCAATCATATTTTGTCACTGACTCTTTAAGAGACCATTGTATCTTATGTGTATTTTACAAGTTCAGACTCAATTTCACACTTCTTAAAAGCAAAACTTCATCCAAATGACTCTTTACATGCCCTTATATTTGCTCATGGTGGACATGTCTTTGTAGATTGAAGATTGCTTGCAGAATGATTTATTGTAGATGGATTGGAGTCTCACTTTACTACCCAAGGCAAATTAGCTAGTGATAGGTGTACCACGAATTTAACTAAAATTGAAGTTAGTGGCAGACAAAATCTCATAATCTAAACACAGAAAATCTCGTTTCTATCTTGGAGGCAAGGATTAGTGTGGCTTTTTTTTAAAATTTTAGTTTTTTAACTAGGAGTAGGTGGCAAGCAACCAACGATTATTTAGCATTTGCTAATGACAGTTTTTAGAAAACTGTCCAAAATTTTCTCCAAACACTAGTAAAGCAGCAGAGGCAATAGGCTTTTGGTGCAATAATAAAATGATGACATTTCTTCTAAAATCAATTTTTTTTTGTCAAGTTTTTTGTACTTAAAAAAAAGTCAGGCATCTGTGGCAAAATATTCAAAAAAAAAATCTTTGTCTCCACAATGTGAAAATTCGTCACAGAAGAAACACTGGTCACCATGCAAAGGATTTTACAGTAGTTTAAAGAGATTTTGGAAATCCTTTTGTGGGTTCCTCTTTTTATTCTAGTTGTTTTCAAGATTACGTTTTTGTTCTAAATAAAACTCTCAAACTCTAATTAGCTGCATCCATGTCAATCTTGTGATGAATTCAAGCCAACTTTTGTTTGTCAGACAAATCACATTTTGTCATTACTCAAACTTCCTGAGATTTTGCAGTGTACTAGGACGGCACCTTCATACTGCAAGATTCCCTCTGACAGAGGAGGTCATCTTAAGTTTCTAGGCACGCTCCTACATTTTCATAACGGCCCATCGCTTGTTCTTTGCCTGTTTCAGATATCCACGGAGTGGTCATTACATCATTCTGCATGGTAAGGCCCTTGGATGGGTTCATTACCAGAATTCAGTGCTGTCCTCAGCCACCACCCCAGGCAGGCACCTTATTCTGGTAACACGCCCATCCACTGGCCTTAGGCACCACTCTTGCAATTTTAAAAGAATTTGTGAGTAGCTCTTTTGTGAGGATGGTCAAATGCGAGAGTTTGATGAAAGACTACATACACATCAGGTATCCAGTTAACATTTCAGTAAAAATTCCATGCCATTCAAATTGACATGTCACATTATTAACATTTTTTTGTTTACAAGAGTTTGATTTTATTTTTTCCATATTTGCAACCTTCACATTGACCTTGATGGTTCAATGAATTCTACTATTTCTCATAGAATAGGTAGAGCCAAAAGAAAATCATCAGTAGTCATCAATGCCAAGTTCCAAGTTCCAACTCAATCATGTGTGGACACTTTGATGGGAAAAGGGTGATTGGACTTGTATGAAGATTTATTCTTGGTTGGGTTTCTTGGGAAGGAAAGGAAGAACATTTGCTCCCACTTTGATGAAGGAAAAGAAGAAATTCCTAACTTACACAATTTGGTCTCCTTCAGCTATCAGAGGTTAGGAAAGACCCCGAGAAGGGGCGGGAGGCAGCAGCCCCATCAAACATTAAAGAAATCCAAGAAATACAAGGGGGGCAAGAAGCACCACACGATGGTGGCGCAATCAGCCCCAAAGATGCCTAAGTGGCACCATTCTGCCCTAAAGGCTTGATCAATCCTAGCTTGAATACTAGGGTCCCTGGTAGACCCAAGGGAATTAATGGCCTTCCCAGTGGCCATTCCAACCTCAACGGTAGCATCCCAGGCTTGCTGAAGGATTTTCCTAGAGGAATATTGATTATCAAAATGCTTCCGGCATCTCTCCGGCCAAAGGAAGTAGAGGATAAAACTGTGAAGGATGTCAAGCGGTTGTTTGATGTAGGAGAAGCCTCGTACATGGTACCCTTGGATCCGGGGGGGGGGGGGTCATCTTCTCTCTCGAAAACAGCTTCACCCAGCATGACAAATGGCCAGGAAAGAGTGATGTGATTGGGCGCTCCCCATTTTTGCCACATGTGATAGAAGGCCTCCCAAGCCCGTTTGGCGAGGGGACACTCGAGAAGACAGTGTTGAGGGGATTCAGGGGCCTCCTCTGTGCAAACCTTGCATGGGGGGAGGATCCCCATGCATTGTAGTCAGGTGCCAACCGGGAGGCCCCGGTTTAAAGTGAGCCATATGAGAGTGCCGACCTTCTGGGGTCGGGCGTTATGCCAAATTCTGGCTATAACTTGCGCGACGGTGGTGTTCTGCAGGTTTAACCTTTGAATGAAGGAGCAAATGTAAGCGCTCTGGGTGGGGTTCATTGCGTTTCGATAACCCTGCTTTGCGGAATAGCCAAAAAAAGGAGAGTCACCCATTTGGGAGGAGGCTTGCCAGTGGCACTCTCCCGGGTCCCAGGGAAACCCATCAATGAAACCGGATTCGAAAATCCAAAGTAGGGGGAGCTTGGTGAGTGATGGGAGCTCCCTGGCAACTTTATATGGGGCTCCATGTCTTTCTTGAAAAAGGACCCTGATTGGGTGATAACCTTCAGCGGAGAGGGGCTATCAGAGGTTAGAGTTATGTGTAAGGGAAGGCACTATTGTCAGCGCCTTCCACCCTGCACCTCAAGCTTCGTCATTACAAGGCTGAAGCCACTGATAGCAATGCCTTCCCTTAGACATTGGTAGAGGGCCCATATGCACTTACACAACTTTCTTGCCGAACAATGATGGCCCACATTAGCTTACTAAACATTTCGTATTTTTTTATTAAAAAATCTCCTGCCTCCAAAATCTCTTCTCTTCCAAATTTTCTGTTTTTGGCAAAATTTCACCAGTAAAAAAAAGGCTGCTTGGGTATGGTTCAACTTCCGATGTTGGTGAGCTTCTCAAAATCCAATTGACTTAATTCTAGTTTTTTCTTTCTGTGAATTGTTTTTTGGGGGATCAGTGTTTTTTGTTTGGGGCAAATTTTTGCAGCTTGGTGAGGGAAAAAAAACATGAGAAAGGTACAAAGGGTATTTTTTGTTTTGGAAAAATTGGGTGCAAGTCACCACATCATGAGGAAAACCATATAAGGTCAGCATATTTAGTTTCCAACAAGTTGCCAAATTATAGGAGGAATCCTAAAGTTTTTTGCTCCCCGCTCTGACCTTGCCCTCTTGGGCATGATCACCAACACACCTATTTCACAAATTTGAAAATAAAAAATAAAAAATGACAGTCCCAGCAGTGTGTGTTTTTTCTTTTCTTTTTTCAAATTTGGGTGTAGGTGGGGTGGCATTCATCCCCAAAGGACTTAGCCAATTTGGTTACAGTTTAGAGAGGAAAGTAAAAGTGTATAGGAATTGTGCAATATTTTGGTGACATGCTAAATCTACTGTAGCCTAGGGTCAGTTTTCACATTGACAAAATGAATAATTATTATTTTTCAAAAAATAACTTCGTTTAAATTTTTTAGATTATATATCTTTTCATCATCTATTATAATATTGTGATATGAGTAGTGAAATTATTCAGAGTGTAGCCTATGAAAATTATGATGATTTTCAACATGTCAACTTGATATTTTCATAAATTTTCATTTTACTATTTTGAGGATTATTTAATGACGAAACTGACAAAAACAAAGATATTGAGTCCCATTGTCTTCTTTTTCCCCTGGTTTTCAAATGTAGCATTATTGGCAATCATTTCAAAAAAAGATTTACCATTTATTGGTGGCACATCCAAATTGTTAAATAATGTTTTAATTTTGCCATAAACTGTCCAAAAACTGTCCAAACTATAGAAAACTGTCCAGACTATGAAATAATGTCTGAATTTTTCCATAAAAATAAAAAAGTGTCAAAATGGGGGAATGTTTTCTCCAAAAAAGTTTTTTAAAAAATAGCATTTGAAGAAAAGGGAATTTGTAACAGAACATTCTTTAAAAATATATTCATTGGTGTTACTTTCAACTGTGAGTTCTTTTGTTGCTGGGACTTAATCAAACAGTTACTGGTTTGAACCAATGTTGGGTGGTTACCTTGTTTGGCTGGTTTTGTAAATTATTTTTTTGGGGGAAATAATGTCTTGAACCAAGGGTTAACTGAGGTTTTCAGACCGGGTTACCCATAATCAAAATTGGAACTAGAATTGAGTTTGATTTTCAAAATTCAAACCAGAACCTGAATTATTATTTTTTCAAAACTGAACCTGAACTGGACTTGGACAGGGACAAAGTCCCCACTTTTTTGTCACGTTATTCAAAGTATGTATATTTTGTTCTCTCCTTCTCTGTTCAGACAAACTAGTGGTACCCTAAAAGTCATTGCAAAAACCTGTGCACTGTAAACTCGAAAAATTCCATCCTGGGGCCTTGTCAAAACAAAGTCATCAATTTCCAAATACCATCATTTTTACTACTATTATTCTTGACTGGAAATTTCACCTGCACACACCATAACAGGTACATGTTGATAAGGTTGAAGATCTCACATTACCCATACTCCCATATCTGCACCCACCCTCCAAAAATCCTCTCTTGCAATATCTTGAATAGATAATTTTGTTTATTTGGCTCTACCTTGTTGCAGACTTTGGGTATTGGCAGGATGATGTAGTTTTCATTTGTTCCTCATGAGGAATGTTCATCAGGTGTGTTACCCTCAAACTTGTGAGTTGAGTTTTTGGTATAGGGGAAGGGTCTATCTTTTGACCCTTCTTGTCTGTACAGAACTGCTCTACATACTTTTTTAATCTATAATTTAAGTTTTTGATTTTTTGGGGTTGTAAAGTGATTGTTGGATGGAACTCCCATTGCTGAAAGGAAACATCTGCACCTGTCAAATCGTCCCACAGCTGAAAGGAAACCTTGGCACCTGTCAAATCATCGCATTTTTCATAAAGTAAAAGAAAGGAAGGAAATAAAGGAGGGAAAAAATCACTACTAAGACAAATTTCAGAAAGGTACTTTACAAATTTTGTAACTACCAGTCCAGGCTGGCCAGGATCTTAAACAGGTCCTAACGTCCTATGCCATCTTCCAGCTGAAAACTGTCCTTAATTTACGATACAAAAATTACAGCAGGTCTTTCCGGAAAGCAAAAGAATTCTGAGAGTTCTTGAGTGTAAACCCGAGGGCACATCAAAATGCAATTTTTTTCTTGGCCCTATAAGTGGGCATTCAGTTTTCACAACAGGCCTTACTGAAAAAGCAAATCACCCACTCTCTCAAGGTTGCAAATATGGAGAAAATCAAACTTTTGTAAACAAAAATTGTTAATATTGTGACATTTCAACTTGAACAGCCTGGAATATTTACTGAAATGTTTAGCTGGATACCTGGTGTATATGTAGTCTTTCATCAAACTCTCACAATTGACCATCCTCACAAAGGATCTACCCACAAATTCTTTCAAAATTGCAAGAGTGGTATGTAAGGCCATTGGTCAGGGGTGTTACCAGAATAAGGTGCCTGCCTAAGGCAGCGGCTGAGGGCAGCACTGAATTCTGGTGATGAACCCATCCGAGGGCCTTACTCTGTGTAATGATGTAATGACCACTCAGCGGATACCTGTCGTGCAAAGAAAAAACGATGGGCCCTTATGAAAATGTAAGAGCCTGCCCAGAAACATAAGATGACCTCCAATGTCGGAGGGAATCTTGCAGTATGGAGGCGCCCTCCTAGTACACTGCAAAATCCCAGCAACGTCATTAAGTAGATTTTAAGTTTGAGTAATGGCCAAAATGTGATTTGTTTGACAAACAAAAGTTGGCTTGAATTCATCACAAGCTTGACGTGACATGGATGTGGCTAATTGGAGTTTGAGAGTTTTATTCAGAACAAAACAGAATCTTGAAAACAACTAGAATAAAAAGAGGAACCACACAAAAGGATTTCGAAAATCTCTTTAAACTAAAATCCTTGCTAAAAGTATGCTACCTCATATGATGACCAGCAGTGCTTTTGTGATGAATTTTTCACATTGTGGTGACAAAGATTTTTTTTTTAAATCTTTTGTCACAGATGCTTGGTTCTTTTTTAATCGCAAAAAAAATGACAGAAAACTTGATTTTAGAAGAAATGTCATCATCTTTTGACTCACCAAAAGTCTATCACCACTTTACTAGTGTTTCAAGAAAACTTTGGATAGTTTTCTAAAACTATCGCCAACAAATGCTAAATAAAATTTGGATGGTTGCCACCTAATCCTAGTTTTAAAACTAAATTTATAATAATAATAATAATAATAATAATAATAATAAAAAAACCACACTAATCCTTTCCTCCAAGATAGAAACGAGTTTTATTACTGTGTTTAGATTATGAGATTTGGTCTTCTGCTAATTTCAATTTTAGTTTTGAACATGGTACACCCGCCACGAGCTAATTTGCCTTGGGTAGTACAGAAAGACTCCAACCATCTACATAAAATCATTCTGCAAAGCAATCTTAAGTCTACAAACACACATCCACCAAGAGCAATATAATGGCATGTAAAGAGTCATTTGGATGAAGTTTTGCTTTTAAGAAGTGTGAAATTGAGTTTGAACTTGGAAAATACACATAAGATACAATGGTCTCTTAAAAAGTCACTCGCAAAATATGATTGACTTTGATTGGTCGGTCAAAACTATTGGCCCAAACTACATTTGTTTTTGGGTCATCTTAGTCAGAAGAGCTTCACCTAATCTTAGAGCATCCCCACCTGAGCCCTACACAAGATGTTTTGGGTGAAGAACACTCAAGTTTATACCAATTCAGGCCAGTTTTTGTGTACAAGTTGTTGCCTGCAAAAGGCATTGCACAGCATACCAATTGTTTACGGATGGGGCTTGGGATGTGAGAAATACAGTTGGAGGCCCAAGTACCAAGTATGGGTGGAGCTGCTCTAAAGTTGTACTTGTCTCCAACTAAATTTCACAACCACCTGGCCATAGAAATATTCATTTGCTCTGAACAACCTGGATTTATCTCCTTGATGATTCTCCATAGAGTCAACAATAGCATTGTCATCTCCAAATCTCTGCCAACTAAAAATGTTGATTGCAAACTCTTCTTGTGTCATAGTTGTCAGAAGGCTGGTTTTTGCCCCTTGGGTATGCTGGTGTAAAAATTGATGAGAGTTATGGCTCCCTCCCTCATCACTATCACTGTCCAAGTCAGTCTCACTATCACCTTGATATGCAACACTCTGTAGTCTTGAGTTTTGTCCCCAAAATCTGATGATCATATGTTTCCCCAACAGTCCTTGGCAAGCTCAGCTACACATGTACTGTGGCCACTGCTCAATTACCAGAATCAGCAGCAGCCTGGACAGTGGTTGCTACACCTGTGTACTCAATCTTCCCATCTTGTGTTGTTTGCAAGTATGTCTCTTCACCTAGTGACTCGCCTTCATCAGCTTTGAATTCACTTCCCTTCATGGAGCATGTATAGAAAGTTTCTTTGTGATATGCAAAAAATTTCCATCCCTGAACTCATAAGCAGAGTCACCACATTCTTCAAATCACAAAACACAGAGCCTGGTGCACACCAAAATACACCATTTCTAACAATGCCAAAGAATCACTTGCATTTATCCAGTCAGGCCTAGGTAGCAAACATCACATTGAGTGGTTTTCCTCACTCCACAATCAGGGCAGAGCTCACATGCTGCTGCTGCTGCTGCAAATTCCTCCCTATACTTTGTAGCAAAAAGTGAATGGATTTGCAACAGTCCTGGTAAATCTGCACACGTTGAGAAGGGAAATATTGAGCTTGAAATTGTCCCCTAAAATGCATCAGAGATAAGCTGGCAACAATGAAAAGCACAGGACAAAATTAAAAGAAAAGCAAAGTAGTCAATCCAAACATGTGAAGGTGTCAATGAACCTGAAATTTCTGCTTTAATTTGTACTTTGCTTTGAAACTGAATATCACAGGTAGGAGGCATGCCTTTCAGTATAGGAGAAGGGTAGCGTCAGAGCCCCTTCCTTGTCTTGAGGTGCCTAGGCACAAGGGCGGTAGCCTGAGTGATGGGCACTGAAAAACAAGGAAGGACCAAGGGCCCTACCCTTCTCCAGCATAATAGAACCTGCCCTAATTTTCAGAGGCTGTGCGCTTCCACCACGGAAGATATTCTTGCATTTCATAAGATCCTGGAAGTTGTAGCTGAGTTCTTGCACCTGACAACAGTTGTCTAAATACACTCTCAAAATCAGGGCAAGTTTTTACAAGTTGATGATGCAAGAGGCGGACACCAATTACCCAGTTTACAGAAAAAATCAAGCATGTCATATGCTGCCATGATCTGTTCTCTTCCCTGATAACATGCTCCATCTGATAAAAGATTAGGGTTCCAAGACTTATTCAAAGAATTGACTCAGCTCACTCTTGTGTTACCAGATTGCTGAGGCTACTTTTCAAACAAACATATTCTTCCGATTTCATCTCCGAACTCTCTTTGCAATTGATCACCTCCACGAATTGATAAGTCCAGTCATTGATATTGACAACCTCCAGTTATCAATATGTGGAGGTTATCAAAAAAAAAATGGTTGCCCGGTAGTGATTGGGTGTGCAATTCAATCATAACTGAAAATGCATGTGTCCTTTCAGGCTACATCTCCTGTCCGAACAGGGAGTCAGGTGCAGTGATTTTTTGGGATGAATTTTGGCGCCGTGGAGAAACAAAACAAAGAAGGGAATATTTTGTCACTTATTGCATTTTTGGGAGAAAATTCGCAGTTTTTGAAAAAAAAAAAAGGAAAGAATTCGCCAGAATTTTTTGTTTCTTGGAAGCAGAACAGGAGACCCAATTTTCTCTGCCGACCTGTGCAGGCCCTGCATCCAAGAATGACCAAGTGCTTCCATGCTGTGGAGGCTAAAAAAATACTTCACTGATCAAACAAACAAATAAAATTAAGTCTAGCAAGGCGCATGTGCCGTGACTTTATCGGGAACTGAAATTATGAACGATGTTTCCCAGCAGGTAATCAGGGGAGAAAATTGTTGAAAAAGTTGGACAAGCAAAGAGTTGATATAAATTATATCAGAGGAAACTTCTGACAAAGGACTGTGGCACTCTCTAAGTGGCAGCACTTTTCTTTGCTGACTCATGGTGGGCACCATCCATCATGGGCCGCTTGCGTCCATTTTCTTAACGCCAAAAACTTCAGTGATCACAGGAAGTTGCAGGTCCAGGACTCACGCAGCAATCGAATAACTTTATTAAGGACTTCCAACCTTGAACACTGTGAAAGCACAAGCCGACAAGAGAAACATCAGCAAAGCATCCAGCTGCAACAATATGCAAAGTTCTCAGCTGGTAGCACAGAAAACTTTAACCAGCCTCAACTATTTTTGCTGGCACGCTGTATGAACCATCCTAAAAGGACCACTTCGATCCTTTCTCTCAACCTCTCATCCTACCCACCTTCGAAGTCATTCACCGTTGTGGCATCGATGCAGGGAGTTGAATGCACTAGTTCTCCCTTGGCTGATATTTGCATCCAAGAGTTTGCTAGAAATTTTTATCAAGGTTGGTTCCCTTGTCGCACTATTGCTGTCAATCTCCTTGCACATGTTTAGAAGGCATCATGGCTCAATGCTACAACAAGATTATTCATCATCTAAGTGCATGTCACATATCATAACATCTTTTATGTCAAACCTAGTATGTCTAAAACACCAAATCTTTGGTTCCATGTCCTTGAAAGCATTAGTAATATCATGAATATTTGACCTAGATGATCATATAACAAGTCAAATTTGCACAAAGGCTCATCTACCATGATTTTTTATTAAGGTGGGTTAACTTGGTGCTTTTCTTTCTCGCAGGGCTCACATGCATTTCATTGGGCTAACAACTGGCACAAAAAGACAACAAATTTTATGATGGTCATTCAAGCATTACCTCTTTCACAATTTCTCAAAACTTGTAGGTATGTGCTTCACACACAAACATTTGTCATTTTGAACTCAATATGTTTTGCAATGTCAAGACTAAGTTTGTGTTCTTATTCAAGGGTATCAAGGTTATGACTATAGTTTGTTTCAAAGTTTAAATAGTGAGTAATTATAATATGAACACAATATTCCTTGCTTTCAAAAAGGTTGTATTAGAGAGTTTAATTTGAACAAAATTGAGATTCACATCATCTAGCTACTCCAAGTAGTTTTGCAACAATAAAAAATCATGAATTTCACATAGATAGTGTACTACAATAACAATAGTTTTCAAAGAAAGCACTCTATTCAATCAATGGAATATGGCAACTATGATGTTGGATAAGGTTTGTGCATATGCATGTAATTATAGACATGATGGAGTTGTGCAACAATATTGTTTGACAATGATCAAGTTTGTCAATCAAATCACATTGAAATGGAATAAGAACACATGAACTAACTAGATTAGTACATGTTCTGAACGATTCAACAATTTATTCTTTATGATTTATCATTTGCCCATCTATGTTTGGACCAAATCAATATTATAAACATTTAATATGCATAATAAGGGAATGAGAAAAGAGATTTCAATAATAAGACCATGGTACAAAATTATGATTAGTCAATTTTTTTGACAAAAAATCATTAAAGGTGACACAATTTTTTACATGTAGATTATTTTGTTGCAAATTCCTTTTTTGGGATTTTTTTTCATAAGAGTGATAGATTTTTGTGGGGGAAGGTGTGGCCAAATTTATGCTTATTGGCTACAATTTTAATTTTTCCTTGAAATAATGCCACCAATTAAGTTGAAATTTGGCTAGGGATGTTCACCACCTTAACTCCAAGAAATTGAAAAAACAACCAGTGATTATCATGCACATCATTTACATACACTTACCAAATTGAACAAATTGCATAATGTAATGAAATGTTTATTAGCAAACCACATTTTTTAAATCAAATGAAATGATCATCAATGATAAGAATTATGTTGCCAATCATTGTATAAATGGCAGTTACATTTCAAATCTATATGAAAGTCAAGTGACATAGACTTGGAGGAAAATTCCAATTTTGTTGTCCCTATCACAAATGTTGTGTTTCATAAGGAATCTATTAGTAATTATATATTTTTGTATTTCATGTACGAAAGCAAGGTGACATAACCTTAGTGGGAAAATTCCAAATTTTTTGGTTCCTTATCACAAATGTCATGTTTCTTGTTGAATCTATTAATAATCATATAATATTTTAATATTTCCATCATTTCTTGTTGTTGACAATTGGAAGGATTATAAAAATCCTTGGAAGACTTTCAAAACATTAATGTTCGTGAACTAAACAATGCATTCATTTAAATAGGACCCATGAAAATGTGAAAGCATTGTTCAAGGATTATCAAGGAACCTAAGAAGACCTTGACAAGATCAATGTTTAATGATCAAAAATTGCATTAAGTTTTAAATCATCATGTGCACATGATAAAAACATCTTCAAAGAAAGTGAAAGAACCTTTGAAGACCTTAACAAAGTTGATGTTATTACACCAAACGTTGTACACATTTTGAGGATTTAAATATGTCAAAATGGTCTTGAAGGATTATGAAGGAGCTTTGAAGGACCTTATCAATGTTATATTCTTGAACCAAACAATACATTCACTATGAGGAGTCGTGAAGACGTCAAAAATATGTTGAAGGATTATCAAGGAGCCTTGGAGGATTTTAACGAAGCTAATGTTCTTGAACCAAACAATGCATTCATTTTCAGAATTCGAGGGAATGTCAAAAACATGTTAAAATATTATCAAGGAGCATTGGAGGACCTTAACAAAGCTGATGTTCTTGAACCAAATAATGTTTTCACTTTGAGTAGTCGCGGAGATGTCAAAAGGATGTTGAAGGACTATGAAGGAGCCTTGGAGGACCTTGACAAGGCTAATGTTCTTGAACCAAACAATGCATTCACTTTGAAGAATCGTGGAGATGTCAAAAAGATGTTGAAAGACTATGAAGGAGCTTTGAAGGACCTTGACAAGGCTAATGTTCTTGAACCAAACAATGCTTTCACTTTGAAGAGTTGTGGAGATGTCAAAAATATGTTGAAGGACTATGAAGGAGCTTTGAAGGACCTTGACAAGGCTAATGTTCTTGAACCAAACAATGCATTCACTTTGAGGAATCGTGGAGATGTCAAAAGGATGTTGAAGGATTATGAAGGAGCTTTGAAAGACCTTGACAAGGCTAATGTGCTTGAACCAAACAACGCTTCCACTTTCAAATTCTATGGGAATGTCAAAAAGATGTTGAAAGATTATCAAGGAGCCTGGGAGGACCTTGACAAGGCTAATATTATTGAACCAAATAATGCTTTCACTTTAAAGAATCGTGCAGATGTCAAAAAGGTGTTTAAGGATTATCAAGGAGCCTTGAAGGACCTAAACATGGTTCATCTTCTTGAACCAAACAATGCATTCGTTTTGAGTAATCGCGGAGATGTCAAAAATACATTGGAAGATTATCATGGAGCCTTGGAAGACCTTGACAAAGCTGATGTTCTTCAACCAAACAATGCATTCATTTTTAAAATCCGTGGGAATGTCAAAAATATGTTAAAATATTATCAACAAGCCTTGGAGGACCTTGACAAGGCTAATGTTCTTGAACCAAAAAATGCATTCACTTTGAGCATTTGTGGAAATGTCAAAAATATGTTGGGGGATTATGAAGGAGCTTTGGAAGACCTTGACAAGGCTAATGTCCTTGAACCAAACAATGCATTCACTTTGAAGAGACGTGGAGATGTCAAACTTATGTTGAACGAGTATCAAGGAGCTTTGGAAGACCTTAACAAGGTTGATGTTTTTGACCCGAACAATGTTTACATTTTGAGGAGTCGTGCAAATGTAAAAATTAGGTTGAAGGATTATGTAGGAACCTTGGAGGACCTTGACAAGGCTAATGTCCTTGAACCAAACAATGCATTCACTTTGAGGAGTCGTGGAAATGTTAAACATATGCTAAAGGACTATAAAGGAGCCTTGGAGGACCTTGACAAATTTGATGTTCTTCAACCGAACAATTCATTCACTTTGAACAATCGTGGAAATGTCAAAAAAATGTTAAAAGACTACTTAGGAGCCTTGGAGGACCTTGACAAGGTTAACGTTCTTGAGCCAAATAATGCATTCACTTTGAGTAGTCGTGGAGATGTCAAAGGGATGTTGAAAGACTATCAAGGAGCTTTGAAGGACCTTGATAAGGTTGATGTCCTTGAACCACACAATGCATTCATTTTGAGGAGTCGTGGAGATGTCAAAGGGATGTTGAAAGACTATCAAGGAGCCTTGAAAGACCTTGACAAAGCTAATGGTCTTGAACCAAACAATGCATTCACTTTTACGATACATGGAAATGTCAAAAACATGTTAAAGGACTATCAAGGAGCTTTGAAAGACCTTGATAAGGCTAATGTTCTTGAACCAAATAATGCATTCACTTTGAGGAGTTGTGGAAATGTCAAACCTATGTTGAAGGACTATCAAGGAGCCTTGGAGGACCTTGATAAGGCTAATGTTCTTGAACCAAACAATGCGTTCACTTTTACAATCCGTGGAAATGTCAAAAACATGTTAAAGGACTATCAAGGAGCCTTTGAGGACCTTGCCAATGCTAATGTTCTCGAACCAAATAATGCATTCACTTTGAGTAGTCGTGGAAATGTCAAAATGATGTTAAAGGATTATCAAGGAGCCTTGGAAAGCCTTGACAAGGCGTATGTTCTTGAACCAAACAATGCATTCACTTTGAGGAGTTGTGGAGATGTCAAAAGGATGTTGAAGGATTATCAAGGAGCCTTACAAGACCTTCAAAAGGCTAATGTTCTTGACCCAAATAATGCATTTATTTTGAGTAGTCGTGGACATGTCAAAAATATGTTAAAAGACTACCAAGGAGCCTTGGAGGACCTTGACAAAGCTTATGTTCTTGAACCAAATAATGCATTCACTTTGAGAAGTCGTGGAGATGTCAAAAGGATGTTGAAGGATTATCAAAGAGCCTTAGAAGACCTTGACAAGGCCAATGTCCTTGAACTTAACAATGCATTCACTTTGAGTAGTCGTGGGAATGTCAAAAAGATGTTGAAAGATTATCAAGGAGCTTTAGAGGACCTTGACAATGCTAATGTTTTCGAACTAGAGAATGCATTCACTTTGAAAAGTCGTGGAAATGTGAAAATGACGTTAAAGGACTTTCAAGAAGCCTTGGAGGACCTTGACAAAGCTTATGTTATTGAACCAAACAATGCATTCATTTTGAGGAGTCGTGGAAATGTCAAAAAGATGTTGAAGGATTATGAAGGAGCCTTGGAGGACCTTGACGACGCTAACATTTTTGCACCAAATAATGCATTCATTTTGACGAGTCGTGGAAATGTTAAAAGGATGTTAAAGGACTATCAAGGAGCCTTGGAAGACTTTGACAAAGTTGATGTTCTTAAACCAAACAATGCATTTACTTTGAGGAGTCGTGGAACTATCAAAGGGATATTGAAGGACTATCGAGGAGCTTCAGAGGACCTTGACAAGGCCTATGTTCTTGAATCAAACAATGCATTCATTTTGAACAATTGTGAAAATGTCAAATTTAAATGTTGAAAGACTATTAAAGAACCTTGGAAAATTATTTTGACAAGACTGATGTTGTTTAACTTATGAATGCATTCATTATTAATATTGTAAATCTTGTAATATGTAACCATTCAATATGCAACTACATGTGATTATATGTCATATGCAACTTTGTTTCATCATTTTTATAACTATTCACCATTTTTTATAAAAACATGCTTATTTTTACAATTATTGCACATCATTATGTATTGATTAACTTCTTAAATTTTTAATCCAAAAATAAGCTACTATGTTCATTTAATCACAAAATTGATTGCAACTTGGTTACTTATTATGGCATGTTTATACATTTAATGTACATTAACGGTTTGTAAACAATTTAAAAAACATTTCAATAATTTCATTTAACTAGTTAATCAAGAATTATGGTTAATATCTATTGGTAAATGTTTATTTAGCCCGTGAATAAAAGATGAAAAATTCTTCCCATATTAAATTTTCTAGTTACTATCAATGATTAATTTAAAATGATTGAATATTTATCAAATAAACTAATAAATTTTGGAATATATTATTTCTATCTAAATTTTTATTGTTAATATTTCAATATAAAATATTAATTTATTTTTTATTGATATTTAATAAACTGTATTTATTATCAAAAATTATGGTTAATAGCTAATAAATGTATTTAGTTAATAATTAGTTCATTATATAACAAACAAATTAATGATTCATGAATTAAACTATTTAATTAATATCTAGGAACTATCTATTAATCAAAAAAAATTTGTTGTTAAATAGTCAATTAATATGTAACTTTTTTTGTTTAAATAGTCGATCACTAGCATTTTACAAAGTTATTTTCAGAGGTAAATAATAGTAGTTTTATTTAAGCAATTGAATGAATAGAAAATTATGTTATTTTACAATTAATTTCCAAATAAGTAGATACATTAAAATTCTAATGATTAATTAATTAATTAAGAAATGTTTTCCTTGAAATGATTAATTATTATTTTTGTATTATTAATGTGAACTAGAATATTAATTATTGGAATCTATGAAATAACAATGATCAATGTTAATTTTCAAATTATTAAAATAATTTAAAAATATGTAATAGGTGGTTTTATAAATGGGTGGGTGGATAGGTAATTGATTATCAGTTAGTTGATTAATTAATTAACTAGTTACTCTTTTTTTACCTATTTAATTGTATAATTTAAATTATGGGAGAATCTTTTGTCGTTGCAATTGAATTTGTGAGTAAGGTGCAAGTAAAAGATTTGACCCATATGTTTTGTCTTCTAATATCATCTTACAAAGTATATAAATATGGTGCCTTCTCTTTGGATTTCACATTTAAAATCACATGCCATTTTAGGATGACTTTTAACAATGGTCCAAGGTCTAAGGACCAATGAATTCAAGCAATCTTATTGGTCAAAAGCTTTAAATTAGTCCCAAGGCCTTTAGATGAAGGTCTAAGACCAAAAAATGGCAAATTGAGGATAAACCTAGATGGCACCTATTTTAGAGGGAAAATCAATTGGTTTGGACCAAAAATCAGTGCTAAGAGGAAAGCTCTTGAATTAAAGAACCAATGATCATGTTAGGGACCAAGGTATAGTCCAATGCAAGGATTCAATTTGCTTCAAATTAGTCCAAATTGGTTCCTAGGAAATTGGACCTTAAACCTCCATCTAAAGTGGGCTTTAGATGAGCTCAAAAAAACTTAACCTTAAAAGCAAAACATAAAATAAAATAAAAATATTTACATGATTACATCACTTACCTTTTCACCTTCCTACCTCCTTACCTACCTTCCTACCTAAGTAAGTAGGTGGGTAAATAAATAAATATCCTAAGTAGGTACATATCATAGGTAAGTAGGTATTTCTTATGCACCTAGTTTACCTACCTACTTGTGTAAATAAATACTTACTTTAATTTATTTTTCCAAAAATCAATCAATATGCCATGTGGCAACTTTTGATTGTGCCACATGTCACATTTAAATACATCTAAATTGAAAATCATAATGGATGGTTCAAATTGATACTTCAATAAAAAAAATTATATTCATCCAAAAAATTTATAATGTCATGTCTCAAAATTTCATTTCTCCAAGTTTCATATTGTCAAATGTTGAAATTGAACCATATTGATTTTCCTTCATTGTGTATTTTATAAAATCATTTAACTAAAAATTCCAAGATTTGCCACATTGGAAAATCTAATGAAAAAATGCGTTGAAATTTATGGTCGTCCATAATGGATGACCTAGATTAATATTTCAATAATAAAGAAAATTTGCCCAAAACATTATTATGTTGACAAATGGCAATTAGTGATAGGGTTATTTATTAGTTGTAAAAAAATGGTTAATAGTTATAAATGTTATACATTAGTCAAAGGATGGAAGTGTATGTGTTGACTATATATTTCATTCATGAAAAATGTGTTGACATCACATTAAGTCATCATTTGTGACTAAAGTTCCAATGCAACTTCACTTACATAACTAAAGGATTTTTTAGTTGCAAAGTTGATTGCAATTTTTTTTAATTGCAAATTGTAGTAGCAAATTGGCATTTTTTTAATTAATATTTAAACAACAATGTTATATTGTGAGCATGTGAGCATGTGAGCACGAGCCTATGAATAGGATGGAAGATTTGTAAACATCTTTTGATGATGTGGACATAATATGCTAAAATTATATTATGCCACGTTGGACAAAATCTTTGATGATGTGGCAAAATATTCTACCAAGTGCAAATGGATAAACTTTTTGGATGAAAACATCTTGAAAGATGTTATTTGTTGGACAAGTTTAGATAGATGAAGGTTTTTGTTGCTAATGTTACATTTGTATCCTACCATACTATATAAATTTGTAGTTGAAGTTTACCATTGGAACAACTAGCATGCAATTGTCGATGAATTCTCTCTTAATCCACATTTATCACAAGAAATTGAAGATGAATAGTCAACAAAAGGCCTTAAAAAATATTTGAAAACATTGAATATATATATTAATATGTACATCATCCTGAACACTATTGGTAAAAACTAAAATTGTTTTAATTAAACCCAAAAAAAATGAATTCAACCTCTTGAGAAACAAAAATATGAAATTGGCTAAATTATCTAAAAATTCATCTCATTATTCAACCTCTGTAGCTTTAGTCCAACTTGTTAATTTATGAACTTTGTCCCAACTCCAAGTCATATGATGAATGAACGTTTCCATTAACCCACAGAACATCATAATTTGCAAAATGTAATATAAGTGTTTACAATGCACCAACTTCCACAACCACCCAATGAACCTATCAACATTGACACAAAATTTATGCAAGTGCATCCAAGGAAATTGTCGATTGTAACTTCATATTGCTTACGATTTTCAATTGGATCTGAAACAATACGATATATTTGTCCATAATTGAGAACATGAACAGTGGCGGGTGGCAAGATTTGTGCAATAAGAATTCGTTTGGCCTTCCATTTTTTTGTTGTTGAATTGAAATCTTGAAAGTCGAACGACGACAAATATTCTTCCTATTTTGAATCTTCAACTAGTTTTGCCTACCTGAAAGGGACTATTGACAAGAATGGATGCATTGTCACCAAAAATGTTTTTTCAGTGACACTTCGACTTTTTAAAAAGGAGGAAACCAACTTTTTCCAATGCCATCACCTCATCTTGAATGAGATTTGTCCCTTCTTACACATGCCATATAGAAGGCACAATTGGCCTACCAATTGTGTACTTCCTCTTTGTGCCACCAACACAATGATTGTGATCATCATGGCAAAACTATAACTTATGTGGCTCAATTGCCACACCTATGGTAACACTTTTATAATTACCAACATAACAAGGAGTAGGACTGCCACGATTTATTTATTTTTGAAATGATTTTCACCTTGCAATAATGTTAAATGTCCTTTTGCAATGCTAAACATTGAACATTTGACTTTTGGGGACATCATTTAATGTGCCAAACACCATCACCACAAAGGTGTTCCAACACCTCCTTGCCATTGTGAATGAGACTAGGAAGGCCTCTTACGAATAGTTCCCCTAACTTGGAATTACATTAGGTGCAAGGCTCTATGAAGTGAACTCCATTCGAGGATAAGAAAAATTTACACAATTGTGTAGGTATGAAAAAAAAAATTTGGTCCTAGGGGTAGAACTTACTTTCGTTTGGTGGATCCAAATACCTCCTCACCTTCCAAGTGGGGCATCTTCAATGTATATGAGGAAACCAAAGCGTATTTGGCAACTATTGTTGTCATTTATAAGGGATCACCAAACTGGTTGGCCCTATGCAATCACAACTCATTCCTATCTGGTTTAATCTTAGAGTGACCACCATGTGTAGGAAAGCATAGTACAATGCAAATTGCTTGAAAGCTCACACGTAATCATCTAAAGTGGCGACATATAGGTAGGCACTTCTTTTCCCATATTACTATAAACAAACATTGTGAACTATTTCTCATAGATTATAAGTCAACATGTCGGCCTCCTCCTCCAAAGAGAATTTTTGCAATCGAATTAAGGAAAGGGAATAAGAGAAAACACAAATATTTTCATCAATGGAAAGCGTGGTATAGAGAAAACTTATATCTAGCATGAATTCTCCCCATTGGCTCACATGAAAATGCCAAAAGTTCAATTAGTTGTTGAACTCCGGAATTGCACCCTTGCTAGTAGTTATGGAGGAGTACTACCAAGAGAGGATTGCAACATAACGAAAGTCAGCTTCTTCCAAAGATCTTGCATTCTTGTATTTGTAATAAAATACTTTGTGTCGATCTTAGAACTCATGAGTGATGAGTTATTTAATGTGCCTATCAAGTGACTAAATCCATTGGAAAAAACATGTTCGCTACTTGTCAATCATCTTCATAGTGGGATCTCCACTCCCATAAACAATACAAACAACATTCTAATTTGCTTAGGCATTGTCTACCATGAACCCCTTGAAATTGAGATTTGTTACATCTTTCTTCAAAATAATTGCATTCAACTTTTGCCAAAGTATACATTGGGCTTCCCTATCCTCTAACTACATATTATAGATAGCAATAGACATTATTTTGTAGTAGATTGAGTCATAGACATGGCAAGCCATAATCATCCAGCCTTGAACACGTTTGACATGATCGAACATCATCCAAATATTCTCCAAGTCACCCCCAAGTTGCATTTGTCTCACTAAATGAATTCCACAATTGTCCCCTGCAACTGACAATTTGAAAAGATAAACCTTTTGCCCAATTTGTTGTCCAGGAACACAATTGTCCTAAATGTAGTCATAAGGATTAAAGGCTTTACGTGTTAGGATGGAATCAATAGAACCCATCTTCCCCGAATGATGCTTGACTAATGAAATGAAGTTGCAAATGTCAGGGGAACACAAGGGAATGAACTTAAACATGGTTTCGTTAAGTTTATCACCTTTAAAAAAATCGACAATACCTTACCCATCCTCATTGAAAAGGTGATGAAACATGAATTTTTTTTCGTAATCAAGGCTATTGTGAAGGACATAACATTGGGCATCTATAAAACCTCCTCTACAACCATATTCTTCATCAAATGAACATGTTTTCCCAATCCCCAAGTTGAAACCACCCACATTGAAACACATTGGAATACGACTATATTACACATCGTCATGCTTACACCATGTATATAAGTTTCCATATATGTCCACCTTGAATTGCAACCCTTCATGGAACACACTTAATCCTTGGGGACGTTAGACATCACTGATGCATCACTTAACCTTCATGCACTATTGAAGTTCAACACAATGGACTAGTGCATTTGACCAAAAGTTCCATTGGACAAGTCCCGTTCCACCAAACTCCATTCATTTCCACCACACATAATTTTATAAGATTAATTTTGGTATAAATAATGAATATTTAATGTCCCAAGTGGACAAGAATGGAGTTCAATGGAACAAGTTGGTGCATGGTGGAATTTTAGTGGGGTCTTTCCCAAGAATTCTAGTTTGCTAGAACTTCCACCAAAAATCTCCAATAATCCACTTTGATGGAGTTGGCCCAATTTGAGTGGAATGTTTGGTGGATTGGGGACATGTTTTATAATAGTGTGGCCTTTTGTAACAAGCATTTTCTAATGCTACAATTTTATTTTTTTCTCATGAGCAAGATTTATTCGCTTTTAATTCTTCTCAACTTTTCTACAAAACTCTCTTCACTCACTTTGATAAATTGGGAACAATGGAAACAAAAAGGTGATGGAAAATGACCATTCATAAGCATCATCATGACAAGTCACTACTATTAACTCTCATGCCCCTTGATTTTTCGCTTTACTTTTTAAGTTTTTTGTGATTTGAAACATTGCCCTTATTGTCACCATCTGGCACAAACTTCAAATGAATGTCATCCACATCCATTGTCATAGAAAATGTGTCATCTTTCATCGTGGATTTTTCATCAATCTATTCAATCTATTCTATCATGTAAATTGTTTTTCATTGTTGTCCTTTTCTTTGTTATCAACATCAACATCTTTCGATCCTTCCCAATAGATTGCATCTAGACAATATGTGGCCTATGTTTTGTCATCCAAAAACTAGTAAGGATTTAATTTATTAACATTGGTAAGCACATGATTTGGATCAAACTTATCCACATTGATTTAAAAGCACAATGTTATTTGGTTATCAAAATTGTACTTTGTACGGACCAAACCACTTTTTAGTAAATTTTTGTTAACGGGTTTTTCTCTTCCATCATTTTGTCAACTTGTTTTTTTCTAGCAACATGTTCCTAAAACAACAAACAGGTACAATTGAACTAACAAAATAAAAATTATTTACCATTATCAACTAACATGTACTTAATTCACATAGCTTCAAAAAACATTGTTGAAAAGAAAATATTTCATGTTTCAAACTGAAAGTGAACCACAAAGTATCAAAAAATATAAAATCAAAAATTTCTTCTCCTTCTTCAAGTTTGTCCTTTTAGTTTTATATTAATTAATTCAAAAATAAAAATTCATAATTGACTATTTAAATGGTCATTAGCCAGTACTTAAACTAATAGTCCAAAATTTCAAAAATTAAACCATGTTTCACTACCTGTTTTGCCACATGTTCTACAAACCACTAGTTGACTAACCTATTAACCTATCTACTAACCTAGTTTAATGTTGCCTATCAAGTTCAATAATTGCTTAGGTTAATGTAACAAGTTAGGTTAAATAACATGTTAAATCACCTTTTGGGTTTAACAACTTGCCTAAATCTATAACTTGTTAAATCATTGTTAAGGGGGTAGGATGAGTACATGGTTTGGATGAATAAAGCATTTGGATAGGGACTAATCATGGAACATTGGTAGTTTGAATTTTGAATTTTTGTTGTTTTTGGATCATGGTGATGTGACTTGGGATTGCTTAAAGGGGAGAGTTTTGGGAAAAAAAGATGATTATTATTAAACATAGTTTTGGGAAGAGTAAGAAGAGTTATAGGTATTTTGTAGTAGAAAACCACAAATATTGTTTTGATATACCACATATTTGTTTTGTTGTTTTGGATTTTATTTCAATAAAACATAAAATTTTGCTATAATTATGATGGAATTTTCAATAAAATAGAAAAATACAAACTTCTATAATGATTTCTATGTTCATATTATTGTGTGAATTTTCTATAATATTAGAATATGATGAAATGAATTGTAATATTATTTCCAATGTATTTTATAGTGTAAATTTTGGTTATATGAAATAACCATGAATCTAATGTTTTAAGGAATTGCAAAGTTAAGTGTGTTAAGAATCAAGGCAAAAATGGTGAATGTATGCATATGAAGTGCAAATTTATTGTTATAGTAAAGTGGAATAATTTTGCAAGAATTAAATTCATTTCTACTAGTCACATGTTACCAAATATGGGTAACATTATCTCCCTTTGAAAACTACATTCCATCTTTGAAATGTTAGCTCAAAGTCCTAGGTTAGCTTAGTCTTTTACAATCGGTTGATTGATGGCTTTTTCAACATGTTTGACACATGCTTCTTCCACAAGTTCAACTTGGTTCAAAATTTGAAGACTTGTTAGCACTACAATCCTTTATTGATTAGGTGTTTCTTCAAAGGTTGTTATGGGTGTCGTGAATACCTTTGAAGCATGCGGGGTATTGGAACTCAAAATAATTTCCTAACCTATACCTATCTGGTGTGGGGTTAAAAGTCAATTGGTGAATAAAAACTCCAAGAATTCTACTCCATTATTTAGTACAATAAATGAAAGATCTACAAGTTTGGCCTATTCCTTGACAAACTTCTCACTACCTCTCACAAGTTTAGTAACAATAATGGTAGCCTAAACAAGTAGGGTAAAAGTTTGAACATGCAAGGGTATGATTTCTAAACTTGTTCCACTTCTTAATGGACTGACTGGTTTAGTAACAACAATAGATTGCATACTAGTTGGTGTTGTTGGTGTTTTGCTACTAATTCTAATTTCCACAAATATGAAACTAAAGGGTTCGTATTTAAAATCAAGGAAAGTGATTCGATATGCTTGTAGTTCTAGTTGGTAATTATGTTCATTAAATCAAGTTAATTCCATGCTTTCTTAAATTTGTTCCTTTGTGAACTCTTGAACGATTTGCCACCACTCCTTCCACTTAAGGTTTTTCATCTCCAAGGCGTGATTCTGCACCTTGAACATGGTGTTGTCCAGTGATAACTCCTCAAACTCCTTCAACCTATTGTTTATTCTAATAGGTAGAATGAAGTTGGGTTTGTTCAAATGTACCTTAGTTATTTCATATTACATTTCTAGTCCTAGATTTGGGCAATTAGAGTTTATTTTTTCCTTTTTAAACTTTATGTGAGCAACTACTTGTTGCTCCTTGGGCTCTTGACACGTTTGCTCCAAACTGGTTATGGTAATTTGTTGTTGCATATTGAACTCCTCCATTTTGTTGTAGTCCCATGTCATTCGTTCAATTTTAGTTTGGAGACACTTCAAATCATTGTGAGTTTTCCAATTGAATTGATTGAGCTCGGTATATTCTTGTTGTAGGTTTTTAGTTTTCTTAATAGCTTGTTCTGTCTCTTTCAACTTATTGGACAAGTTTTAGTTCTCATGTTGGACCTTAATTGACTACCCTTAAATGTGACCAATTTTTTGTCATGGCTCTTAAGAGTCTATTACACTATGTCTAGCTCTAGGCTGCAAGTTTATAGGGGTTGTTGGTGTCATATAGATTTTCCGTAATTTATTGATACTCAACTTTAAGGTTGGCAAGTTCTTGCAATGTCCCTAACATTATGGGCAAATTGTTCTAAAAATATACTAATATGTCTCAAGGTATTTATGGAATGGCTAGAAATTGGGACAAGTTGGGTTATAAAAAATTGTTGGTTTTCAACATGAACAAGTTCAACTATAAGTTGAACTAGTTGTGATGATTTGCAACTACAATTACATAAAGTGAAACCAAATAGGTTGATGATGTTAGCTTCCATTGTTTCACCATTAGTTTTAATGGCCTTCTTGAACACTTTGATGCGAGCATCTAGATTAGTGTCTTTAACATAGGTTGGATATTGTAACTTCTTGTAAAGCAACTTGGTTATTGATTCTAGTATAGGTTGTTGATACCGCGGTAGTATAAACATGCATGGGTCAGGTGTTGGCCATTTGTGAGATGCAATAGGTGGATTCAATGGTGGTCCTCCATGCGAATCTCCTCTAGGTGAACCTCCAGGTTGTCCTCCATTCGGTGGTTGATGAGCAAAACCTCAAGGTACATGTGAGGATTTATTGCACACCTTCGCCACTAAAATATGCACTCACAAATAAAGACCGGTTGGAAGTGGAACTACTATGTAGTGTAGTCTAACAAGTAAGTGGTTCGAAGTAAGTAATGAAATTCAAAATAAATAAATAAATAAATCTAATGCGTTGTGTCCAAATCTCATGAGTTTTTATTTTATTTTATTTTATGTCTTTGTCCAAAGTTAAGCCCGAAAGTAAAAACTACTTACTTTGATTGAGGAAAACAAAACAACATCTCAACCTCTTCTACTTCCAACACCTGCAACTCCCTCACACCAAAACCGATCAAGCTGAAATTTGAAGAAAAGCTTCTACAGCTCTTAAACTAAAACTGATTTAATTTTGAAGCAAATCCAACGGTGGATTTGAGAGAAACAATTAATCAACCCAAAAGTCCAGAGGCTTCACCATGGAAATCCTTCCATGGAACCCTCTTCAACACCCTCTACTTCCAACACCTGCAACTTTCCCTCTGCATAACCGATCAAGCTGAAATTTGAAGAGAGGATTCTACATCTTTTATACTAAGGCTGATTTAATTTTGAAGCAAATCCAACGGTGGATTTGAGAGAAACAATTAATCAACCCAAAAGTCCAGAGACTTCACCATGGAAATCCTTCCATGGAACCCTCTTCAACACCCTCTACTTCCAACACCTGCAACTTTCCCTCAGCAAAACCGATCAAGCTGAAATTTGGGGAGGGCCTCTTACACCTTACAAACTAAAACTGATTTAATTTTGACACAAATCCAACGGTGGATTTGTGAGGAATAACTAATTAAAACAAAAGTCCAGAGGCTTGCAACAAATACTTGCTACACAAGTTCTTTTCATGCCTAATTCTTACACACTCTTTCTATGCTTGATTCTTGCACACATAAGGACTAACAACCTTTCTCACATTTCATTCTCCTCTTCCTTTTCCTTTTTTTCTCTCCCATACACCCAATGCCCACTTCCTTGGTGAGCCTCCATGACCCCTTGAGCTTGTTTCCCTTGTCCAATGAGATCTTCGAAATCCTTTTGCACCAATCCATGGCTTCTTCATCCTTCAAGGGCCAATGAGCTTTTGAGAATGAATTGCCATCCAATTGAAATTAGGATGAGAATCCTTGGGTCCAATGAACCACAAGAGAGATTCCATCCTCTAATAAAAAAGGATGACAATCTTCATGACTAATGGGATTTGAGGATCCATCCTCCCCCTTATCTTGGATATCTTGATGAGGTCTCTTGAGCTTGATCCTTATTTTTTCCGTCCGTTGACCCTCTCATCTTACTTCTTCATCCTAATTACTTCAAGTAACTAACTACTAGGATAACTTATCGGTAGTAACAAGGAAAAGTCCTTGAGTTCTTACTTGACTACTTCAATGGTTGAAGTAACATTTCCATGTAATATTTACTCCTTGATATTCCCTACCTATTTACTTTACTATGCACTAATTAACTATGTAGTACATAGTAAATTGGACTTACAATTTGCATCACAAAAAACTCTCACATACTTCTAGATCCATCGTCGAAATTAGGGTTTGACGAAACCTTTAGATCTAGGATGTTCGAATTTTCATGAGGTTCCGCCGTCATTTCCACACCTTCGCCTACCCTAATTTGTTAAATAAAAAGCCTTGACCCTTCCGAATGCAAGTATCGCATTGTTTCTCGTACCTCTTGGTTTTGTTGATGCAGGTGAACACGAGTCATGGCGGATGATGTCGCTACGCCTTCAAATCCTCCGGTCGCACCCATACAACAAGAAGAGCTTGAAGAAGTACCGCTCGACTTGGATGTTTCTCAACGGCCGCGCGAAGAAGAACCGCCCAGGAGAGTGGTGCGCACTCAAGTTGTTCGTTCGGTATGGGATCATCGACTGTCTCCTAACCCACATGCTTTAGCCATTTATCTAGAGTTTGTTCCTGCTCGTGGAGCCGCACCAGAAAGGTTTGAAGAGTGCCAGTGCGAAGATGATGATGTCCGTTTCCATTATCGAACGTGGGTTTCCGGTGATGGCCATTATCGTTGGCTACGAGGCCCGATCAACCCACTTCCCCTGGAGCATCGAGCCGAGTACCTTGCTCGCACCATTCGTTGCATCCTAGAATTCTTACAACTGTGATCTTTCCTTTAGTCCGTTAGTCAGTTGTAATTCACCTGAAGCTACTCAGGCAGAACTGTTACTACTTAAGTTTGATTCTATTCCAAAGTCTGATAGAAGTGAAACTAAATAAAGATGTATTAGTACTACATCCTAAAAATCCTACAAGTACATCATTAGTGCTTGAAGATCATTCTACAGACTAACTCAACCTTGTCATGCGAAATATTGTTAATTATGGCTTGTATTCCCTATATATCAATAAATCACATCTAATTCTACATCCCCTTCCCCTTCTCTACAAACTAAAAAGGATAATGTACTTTAAAAGGTTTACTAGGTCCTAAACTAATTAAGCATTACATCCATTAAAATAAAGAATTACTCTATGCCTAGAAATATCACAAAAACTAATTCAACTTTTAATAATCACTACTTGAAGGTTTATGAGCATTCAAATCATTAGTATTAAGGAAATTTAAGGAACTAAAGCTTAACTAATTGTTGAGCTATAATCCATGGCTCACAGTACATAAGTTGGTAAATTAATGTTAACTTGTACAATGGTTGGAATTGGTGTAGTAACATATTATTGGATAGGTGGTCTATCCTTGCTTGTCATTGGTTGAACCATTGTAGGAAATTGATTTCTAACATAATGTGGTGTATATGTTGGTGGTACAACAAGTTGTTCAAATATTAGGTACACATACCCATGTACATGTCGCAACCCTACCCTTAGGCTCGCAACCAAGGCAAGGGGTTGCAAGGTTGCGGGCCAAGAGGGAGACCCGGGAATCACATCACATGTTCCCGGGAGTGCAAAGAATGTGAAGGAATGAACCCTCACACTCCCAAGTGGACTCCCATTGTGAGAGTTGGAGTCCCAAATGGATTCCCGAATCTTCAGAACGCGATTGTAGGGGTCAAAACCCATCGGTTGGAAGAATTATTTATATCATTGGAAATTTATTGAAATGTAGATGTCTAAAATGGTTTCATATCGCCCATTTAGACATCTGAAAAGTTATGATCAAAAGAAAGGTCGGGAGTCAAACTGGCAATTTGACTCCCGACCACTAAAAGTCAGGAATCAACCCAATTTCCTCGCGTGCAGGTAGTGTGCAAGATACCGTTGGAAAGTTCTCAACGAGAGCTATAACTTTGCTTAAAACCTCATCGTAATCGGAGGTCTGCACAAGAAGTTATAGGCCTTTAAAGTCGCAAGAATCCTCGTGGAATTTCCCATATTGGTAATTGGTGGTTGGTTTTGAAAACTAGCAAATGTTGCAATTGGCGTAGGTGCACCGGTTCTAGGTAAATAATAACCTAGGGTTGTAGATTACCATGGGTGTCTTATAGAGACAACTTCATCAAACTATTGAACATGTTCATGATTGTCATTATGATGAACATTCATTGCTCATGATTGGGTTAATGTTCATGGTGTTTTTTTATGAGTGGATGATAACATTGTTAGGTCTCTCTACATAACCAATTCTACTACATTTTGATGTAGTTCATTAGTTTCTCCCTTTCGTGCTGCATCCATGGTTAGTGCATTCATAGGTTCATTCCCCATAAGTTGCACTTGTTATTCATCTTATTATTGTGCAAGTTGTGGTCAACATGTTCTAGGAAAGCCTTTGCATTATTTTTTAACATAAAACTAAAACGACCTTTCTTAGTAATAATTTTTTTTGTAAACAAAATCTTTTACAATTTGGGCGCTAATTTCTTTCAAAAACTTGACATTAACCTCATCCTATCTACTGATGTTTTCAAACTAAATCAAGAAACAGTAACTTGAATCCTAAAAATTACACAAAATCAAGCAAACATTCTATAAATCAAAATTTCCAGCATAATTGTTTTTCAACCTGATTTACTAAAACTATTGAATTTAATTAGGAATTTTGAATGTGATAACTTTTGAATTTTGATCCAATCTATGGTTGCCAAATGTTAATATGTTTTTCTATTCCCATTATTTTGTTGACTTTTGATTTTTTTTCCAGCAACAAGTTTCTAAAACAACAAACATGTATAATTGAACTAGCAAAAAGTAAAATTATTTACAATTCCTAGTTGGGGTTATACTAGCTAATTCAAAAACTAAATAGTCATAATTAACTATTTAAATAGTCATTAACCAATACTTAAACTAACAATCCAAAATTTCAAAAATTATACCTTGTTTCACTACTTATTCAACTATCTATTCTATGACTTATTCTACAAACCATCAGTTGATTAACCTATCAACCAGTCTATTAACCTAGTCTAATACTACCCATCAGGTTTAATAATTGGTTAGGTTAAATGACAAGTTAGATCACCTATTAGGTTTTTAAATGTGTTTAAATTGTCATGACCCTAACCTTGGGCTTCCAACCAAAGCAAGGGCATGGAAAGGTGCAAGCAAAAAGTGCAACACGAGAGTCACATTTACACTCTCAAAATGCGAGAGAATGTGAAGGAATAGCCCACACACTCCTGAATGGACTCTCATTTTGGGAACTGAAGTTTTTATGGAGTCCCAACGATTTAGAGAATAATTTTAAGGGTCAAAACTTATTGGATTGAAGAGTTCCTTATACCATCAAAAAACACTTCAGACTTAGATATTTAAAATGGACTTGCATGACCCATTTGAATACTTAAAACACAAGTTATGGTCGAAAGAAAGGTCGGAAGTCAAAATGCCAATTTGACTATCGACCATTAAAAGTCAATAATTGCCCTAATTTATTTGCATTCAGGTGGAACACCACATATATTTGGAAAGCTCTTGAAAAGGGCTACAACTTTTATGTAAACCTCACCTTAATTAGAGGTCTACAAAGTGGCAAGAGTCCGAATTTTGGGAATTTTGAAACTCCCAACTTGGGAGTCTTGGGAGAAAATGACATTTGGGTGCAACCCCTGTGGCCAAACACAAAGAATACTATAAGGGGGAAGGTGGTGATTTCCCCCAAATCTAGGATGTGGCGAGTCTTGTGAGTTTGTGTACACCCGCGGCTTGTCCATGCACAAAAATGTTCCAACTACACATTAACCAACTTGTTATCTAGTTTGTGTAGGTCAATTTTAATAGTTGACCCACTTGTCACTCGTCCCAATCCCCATCATGGAGCTCCAATACACCCCTTTTACCCCCAAAATGCTACAAGCTAAGGAGCAATTTCAACTCCTTCCCACATACATTTTCAAATCTTTTATCAATCCTATTAGTTTTCTTGTTGTTTAATCTACCATCCACAAATTGTAAGGTGCAGGTTTAAGCTTAGGTAGTCCTAACCTAGCTTTCAATTGTCTTATGATGATATTTACCCTTAACCCCCCATCCAAAAGCACATCATCAATAGCACAACCATGTTGGTAGGCATAGATTTTATTTATAATTATTTTCCCTACTAACAAAACAATATAATCATAATTCCAAAATTACTTTTAAAAATCACAATATGTGGTTTTATTCATTTTTATTTTCGTTATAGACTATTTTCACACAATTTTTTCATTACAGTTATTGTTTTTTTTCCCTAGATTTTATATTCTTTTCAATAATAAAAATTTGTGGTCAAGTTTCATAATTTAGTTAGAAAAACACAACAATTCAAAATGGTCTTACTATTTTTCATCAAGATCCTACTACTGTATTTATTTAGAATTCAATATTTCAAAACCATCTATAGGATTGAATGTAGAAACCAAAATGGAGAACATGAAACATTTATGATTTGAAACCCAATAAATCTTTAAACTACTCATAATTTTTATTCTAATATTTAGCAATTATCTCAAATTTTCTATGTAAAAAAAATCCTCCTAAAATTCCTTAATCTCCAAAACTACATCCTAAGTTCTTCCCTCCAAAAGTAATTTGAATTTTCAACTAATAATGAAATGTCTTTGTCCTACTAATTCAATAATCATTTGCATTATACTTTGTTTAATCTCTGTCCTACATTTGATTATATTCTACCTTGTTGAATCATTGCCCTACACCTATGAACATTACCCTCCCTCCACTTTGGATTCCATCTTCAAAAACCTTGCTATAAAAATTATGTTGTGTAACTGACTATGTCAACCATATGTGGTTTTGCCCCTCTTCATCCTGAAATATTAATATTAATATATGCACTTCAATTGATGCTCATGTGACCTCCATAGTTACTACACTCACTTGAAGCATTAAATATGCATGCAATATTTCTATTGCCTTGTATTAACTACTCCATGACCTATTCTATGCTTCCAACTAGTTCCACCAATGTCATTAATTGTGCTTTGTGCTTTTGGTACAAGAATTGTCTGTGCATGTTCCTTTTTCTCCTCATTCTGAAGATCATGTCCTCCTCCTCTAAGGTTCTATTGTACCTCGTGTTGTTCTTATGTTGCTCCATTGCCCCTAGTTGCATTTGTTTCATTTATCAGACTCGACAACTCTGAGCTATCTAAACTCATGTATAAAAAGTTTGGAAATGCCTTTTTAAAAGTAGACATATGTTGTATGTACTTGTCCCCATCCTTCTTATGCACAACCAAAATTATTCTCATTTCTTCCTTAAGTTGAGTTTTTGCCAACTCCCACCATTCATATAATTTAGTTTTTGAATCTTCCATTTGATGTTTGGTATGCAATATAGTGTAATATTGTGCCAACTCATCATATTCCTTTAATCTATTACTAACATACCGAGGATCCATATCCTTGTATTTTTCCAACCAATCATTTAACTTGGTTTTGGTTTTCAACATCTCCTTTTATATTGCTTACACCTCCAAGATTACCTTATCCTTGTCCTCTTCCACCTCCTGTCGACCATTCTTTTACTATAATCATAGATTTCATTTGGACAATTTGTAAAAACATTTTTTCAATCATGTTAACCCTGGTTTTCTGTTCTTACAACTAGAGTTCCTTCTCCATGTCCAAGCCTTCCTTCTTATGTTTACATTCTATGTTTGTCTTATGATACTACTATTTTGTCGCAACCTTATCTTGAAAGAGCGTGAGGATGAAATTCACACTCCCGAAATGGGGACTTGGGAGTCCTCCGAGACTCCCGAAACTTTAAAGTTCAATTACAAGGGCCAAAACACCTCACATTGGGGTGTTCTTTATATCATTGAAAAGTTATCCAAGTGTAGATGTCGAAAATGGGCTTGTATGGGCCATTTGGACATCTACAGCACAAGTTATGGCAAAAAGAAAGGCCGAGAGTCAATCTGGCACTAAAAGTTGGGAATCGACCCGACCCCGGTGTGTGCAGGTGGAGTGCGATACACCATTGGAAAGCTCTCAAGGAGAGCTACAAGTTTGCTTTAGACCTCATCCCAATCGAAGGTTTGAGCAAAGAGTTATGATCTTGCAAAGTCCCGAGAGTCCAAATCGGGACAATTTTGGGACTCCTCCTTGGGAGTCTCGGGACAAAAAGCCATTCAGATATAAGTGCCGCGGAGAGACGTAGATAATACTATATGGGGGAAGGTGGTGGCTTCCCTTGAGTCCGGGCCATGGTGAGTCTTGTGAGTCCAGGGTCGCCCGTGGCTTGTCCCAACACTAAAGGTGCTCTAGAAAGTGAATTAACCAACGTGTTGGTTGGTTTAATGCGGGTTCGAGTGAGTAACTAAATTAATTCCCTCTTCTTAGTCCCATCCTAGAGCTTTAGCACGCCCCTCTACCCCTTTTAATGCTGAGAGCTGGGAGTGTGCCCCGAGTTCCAAACAATTCCGCTGTTTGACTAACTTGGACCCAACTTGGGTCCAACAAAGAACTTGGGAGCGCGTCACTTTCTGTCTCCTGCCATTCCTCTTCTTTCTTCTTAAGCTCTTGGCATTCCTTCTATAAAACTCTATACTTAGCCATCTTCTTTTTTAGCTCCTTATTTTTTATGGTTAATGCTAATAGTTTGACATTCATTCATTTTTCAATTTTTGTTTTTTGCTTCTTCCTACTCCCATTGGCTTGTATCCCTCATAGCCTTATTGTTCCTTCTGCATCTATTTAAGTAATCCCTATTTTTCTCCTTCCATTTTGGTCAACTAGGTTTTTAAGGAATGTATTTCTAAACCCAAATTGCCCATTTTCATGCTAACTATGGCCATTGCCTAAAACATTTATGCAATGTTATTATCCTCCATAATTTTAATTGCCATATTTTCTATAGATTGAGGTTTCAAGTTATGTGGGATCTCCTCCTTAGAAGCTTTTTTTGATGACATCCCCTTGTCCCTCATCTGTAGTTCCTAAATTTCCCTAAAGTTGTCCCTTGGTATACTTTGTGGTACAAGTATTACAACTAGTCTAAACCAAGTAAATGATGATTATGGTAAGACCATTTGTGGTACCTAAGACTGTTGTGGTTGTCGTTGGATTATCTATTGTTGTTTTGGTTGGACATCCATTAAAACATCTTCATGCACCTCCATGTGTGCATGATAATCATACATCTCATCCATTGTGCATCATGTTTTGACAACTACATTTGTTTGTAAAATACTATTGCTAATTAGGGTGATAAATTATGTTTTTGTTTCATCTGTCGTAATTGTTCCTTCCTTTGTTATTCCTACATTGAATTGTATTCCTTTTATGGAATGCGATGGGTGACTATTCTTGAAATCGTGAATGCAAGTTGTTTGGTACTTCTTTTGATGATTTTTTTGTGGTTTGGCATCCTCCCTTGACTTCCTTTTTTGTTCTAACCCTTGGGTGAAGCCACATTCAAAAGAGCCAAGGACACCAAGGTAAAAATCCTTTTCCAAGGATTGCACATGACACATGTCATTTTTGCATTGATTTATAGCTTTAAATTTTATATTTTGGATACTCCATTTAACACTACATTTTAGATATAAATATATTTTGACTACAAATTGATTTTATATCATGTATATTATGTGTTCATGCCCTCTATCACATATATATGACAACTTTTGTTAAAACCACATTTTCAAAATTCATAATTTTCAATGTCAAAAACACTTTTGAGCTAAATGTGCTCAAATTGTTTATAAAAATAATTATCATCAATTCAAATCCTTTTACCTTTCTAATCGTCAATGTTAAAATCCTCTCCAGTTTTCAAAAGGAATGGTGCACAATTGATAAAAGAAAAAAACATTTGAGAAAAAAAACATCTCCATTCTCAAGGTTTAAATGCTTTGAAAATGCAAAAAATAATTTGATTGTGTGTCAAGTTTTGAGCATGTAAATTTTCTAATTGATGGAAAATATTCTTAAAAAAATTATGACAATCCAAACTATTATGCCTCCCTTGTGATTTTTCAAACATACAAAAATGCAATTTTAAGGAGTGTCCACTCACTTGGGTGGCTCTTTTGACTTTGATTTTACCCCCTTATGCACTTTCAAGTTTATTTTTCCTTTTGTCCATGTTTCTTGGAGATCCTTTTGATATTTGTTTTATGTTATCTATAACCTATTACATCTCCTCCTTGGTTCTTTTTGTTTTATTTTGAGTTTCTTTTGAATTATTTGTTGTAACCTCAAAATCTTCTTGAAACGTATATTTGAACAACCTCTCCAACACTAATGTTGAATAACATGTTTCTTTTCTATCCTCTTGCTTCCCATCTACTTGCATCTTGGATTGCATCTTAGTCCACTTATTTGACTCCCTGCACAAATTATTGAACATATAATCTATGCCTAATCCACCTCAATACCTTCTTCCACCTTCATCAATGTTAATGCATTTTTGTTGTTCATATAATTCACCTTTTCTCTTTGGTATACTATAGATATGAGAGTTGGGTATCTAATGTTAATTAACATTTTACATTTCTTAATGTTCCACTTATTTGCATTTATGTATGGAAATTTGATATCATGACTAAACAACTTTTCTACCGACAATTTGGTCACCTAGCCTTTGGGATCCTCCACATACCCACTTTGACATACTCCAAATACATCAACTATTATATGTTAGCTAATGACATACATTATACCTTTTCCTCCCAAAATAAATCCCATTCCCTTTAATCACAAAAGTATTCAAAATTCTACGAGATTATCATGGTTTGGTTCCTTCCATTCAATGTTTAACAATGTGATTAATCATGTTTTACTGGCCCAAACTTCTTCTCCCTCTTCCATCTTCTATCACATTTCTATTCTCTCCACATGGTTAGAATAAAAAACAATCTTGTGACATCTAGAATTATAATCCCTCTCTCCTCCAAAGTCTTCTGATCCATCCTCAACAAATGTTTCTTTCTCTTCTTAGTTCCAAGGCTTGGTAAGTTACCCAAACCTGGTTGAGATGGTGAGTTATACATGTTTGCTTGTTCTACCATATGTGGTTGTCTCTTCTCCAATGCAATTTATGTGGTTTTGCAAACTTTTAACATTATTTCAATGAATCATTGTTTTGCACCAACATCCTTGTTACACAATGCATGGAACAAATTCAACAAGGCAATGATTAGTTATGAATGGTAGGGATATAACAAATCATTTGATTAATTGGATAGGATTACGATTGTTGATCATTTGACTTTGAATTACTTTTGGAAGGAAAAAAACTTAGGATATAGTTTTAAATTTTGATGGAGTTTGGGAGATTTGTTTTTTAGACACATAGACTTAGTTCTATTGGAGTAAGAATAAAAACACAATATGAGTTTAGAGTTATATTGGTATTGGAAACCATATTTTTTTCATGTTTTTAGTTCTAATTTCTATTTTTAAGACTATAAATTTTTTATATGTCCAAATTTGAATAAATAGAATAATGTGAATTTGATTTTTAAAAAAATCGATTTGATTATGTAATTGTTGTGTTTTGGCATTCTAATATCTAACTATTTTAACCACAAATTTTGTTTTTAAGAATGAAATATTTTAGGAAAATGAACAATTTATATAAGAATTTTTTTGTGTAAAAACAGTTTGTTAATTGTTTTTTGAACAATTGGCCCATAGACTTTAAATGTTGACATGAATGATTGAAGTGAAAATTTTATTATGTTAAGTAGGCATAAAGCAATTTTGGGATAGAATCTATGCCTACCAACCCTCTTCGTGGTTTTTGTCATTGGAATCCTGGATTTCCACAAGTTCTTACGATGTGCACTCACTACTACCAAAGTGGAGTGCAATTTACTAGTTTAAATCATTATGGGACCTTAAAAGTGAAATAATTTCATTGCATTTCACTGATTTCAGCCTATTGAAAGTTATTTCATTATAATATCATTATGTAGACATCATGTTTCACTACTAGTTAACATAATTCATTATTATAATTTACTATAACAAATAGGTTTATTTCTATGATTTTAAAAATATTTTATCTATGCTACTTTATGATATACCCTATATTATTTTAAACTACTTTAGTTATTCTAACTTATATTTTATGTTATTATAAGCTATTATAAATTATTGTACCCTAAATTATAATATGTTATTTTACCTTAAAATATCTTAACTAAATTATTATAAGCTTTTAAGTTATTTTAAATTAAATTATTCAACTAACTTTAGGTTGTACATTCAAACATCATGAAAAAATCCTCACACATTTGGGTTATTTGCTCAAGTTTCATTTTTTAAAAGTTTTACTTAGCAATTTTCAATCCAAGTCAAACTCATTCCTCCAACCTAGCTTTGATTGTATGTGAACCTAAACATGTACAATGTGATAGATTCTTTTATCATTTCATGGTCATGGTTTATTTCATGAAGTTGTTTTTGTCAAAATGCACATAAATAATAGTATGAGTTAAATTTATTTGCAAGCGTTCATGTGAACTAATGGAACAAAATTTTCATAGATAGCAACCATGCTCACTTGGGCTTTTGATAACAAAAGTTGTGGACCATCTTTGGATTATTCATTTAATATTTGATTCAAACGTCTTTGATTGCCCAACCTTTCCTATTCCATGTAACTGGCCATGTCCTCACAAATTTATGATAGTAAAACACCAATTAGAAAGTTCCATAATCCTATCCAATACAAAAATGTTCCTCCGTTTATACTTCCAGTGTCCACCCAAAAGCCAAGAAGTATGTAGTTTTAGAGTTTGAAGGTTTTTCATTGATGGGGACCCCTTTTTGTGTTTCTCTTTAAACATTTTATGGAATAACAAGGATATACCCATCCATAGTCTACAACTCATGTAGATAGTGGGGAAAATAAAATAATACAATGCAATAAGTTAATGATGGAAAAAAAGAACTAATATGGAACATGGAAAGAAAATATAATAATGTAAACAAGGAACAAGTTAAAGAATAAAAATAAATAAATAACCACAATAGAAAGAAAAACGATTTTAAAATATAAAAAAATGAATATGAATCAAAATACTATAACTAATAAAAATGACAAATGAATATAACATTGGTGGAAATTGTTAAAGAAAAGTTTCAAACATGGTCAATGGAACTTTTGGGAAATTTTATGAACAAATTACCACATTTTGAATTTAAAAAGTATGAAATTGCATATTTCTAACTTTCCTTTTTGGATTTGTTGTTTTTAGTTAATACATAGTTCTAGTGTTTTGCTAGCAAGTAATAAAATTCCTAAACTTTCTATTTTTTATTTGTCTTCTAGCCAACTTTAGCTAAATCCTCTTTTGGTGTAACATGAAAATTTTGAAAAAAAAAAATTATAATATTTTTTAATCTCTTCATTTTATATATTAATTATTAATTTATTTTTTATATTATGTATGAACGGAATTGATGCATACAAGTAAAAAAACACAACATAAAAATAAATATTGATAATAATTTATAAATATTACATAAACACAAATAGAAAGTGAAGGCTTATAGAAAAAACAAGTTTGTTTTATGGCCACATTGCCATATTCCATAATTGACAAAAGGGGAAATTAGCACTACATATCATTGTCATTTGAAAATTGGTGGGTAAATGAATATACACCTAGGATGATAATAGAAATCGATTAATTAGTTCCCCATCCTATAGGCATGGGAACATACTTTCCCCATTTTAGAAATATGATGCACTTATCCCCCATTCTTTGATTGCAACATACAAAAAAAAATGCAAGTAATGGATTTAATATGGGCATTTTGTTTTACATTTGATTTATGCTTTATGGTTTTTCATTCTTTCAATCACAAAGTTTTCCCTTTATTTATTTTGTGGTGGTTGATTATTTGCCATAAGAAAATGTATCTTCCATCTTTTAATTTCAATGGCCTCCTTTTAGTTATATTGAATTATTTTGTGTTGCTTAATGTTTACCTGAAAATGAATTTTCCTTTTTTTAATCTCAAATCTCTCCTTTAAATTTTCTTTTTGTGTTGCTAAATGATCCATCCTAGAAACGCTTCTTCCTTCTTCCACTTTCAAAGCTCTATTTCTAAAACTTTCCTTTTGCTTTTGTTTGTGTTGCTTGATTGTTCTTCCTAAAAATGATTAAAAATAGAAGAAGATGATAATATTCAATAGCTTACTTCTATTATTCTCCCACCCAATCCAATTATTGTTTTTATTTTTCAATTTTCTCCCATCAATCATATTCTTCTCCTTTGTATTTTCTTCCTTCATCATCTTACTCTTGTTTTATTCTGTCCTTAATTTTATGTTTGTTACTTGTATTTTCCTATCATTGCAACAATCAATCTAGTTGTGCAAATGTTGTAAAGATAGTAAGTGAGAGAAAATAGTGGTGGGGGGAAGGCTTCAAAAGACCTAGAGGTTTTAAAAGGAATGAGTAGAATGTCAATTTGATTGGTGATAGTTATTGTGACTAGAGAGAGGTGCAAAGTGCAATGGAAAACTTGGATTTGTGGAACTCTAGAATCTCAATGCAGTGCGGGTCACTAGTACCTTGTATTCAATATTTTTTGGGTTCTCACATGTGTGAATTTTTTTCCTCCAACAACTCTAGAATGTGAATTTTGAACAATATTCAATATTTTTTCAATGTGCAAACATGTGCAAAATCACTGATCCTATTCATATCAATGCATATATATAATCACAAACAAATTAATTTGTGTAGTCTATGTAATTTATAGTTTTAAATTTGTACACGGATCTTTTCATCTATAATGTGTACAAAAATGTTTAATTTTCAATTTGTACACAAATCTAAAACATGTAATTTTTTAAAAACAAGATTGTAATTGATGGATAGATTAGTCTATTATTTATGCAAGGAAATTATTGGATAATCAATTAATTGTACATAATTTTATTGTAAATTATACACAAAAAATATTATGCAATTTGTACTTAAATTAGTTAGTTTAAATTACATATTAGCTTGCTGATATGCACTACTAATGACAATCAACTATCTCAAAAAATTCTTACATTTTCATATGTTATGTCAATATCAAATTTGAGTTAAATTAATATACATTTCATGGACATGAAAATACACATTTTAATTTGTTTTTTAATACCCATGTTGGTGGATAGGGGAAAAAATGAGATAGTTATAAAATGGAGGTAGTTATTAGGAAAGGTGGGAGATATTTATTAAGTAAGATAATAGGAAAATGAAGTAGTTAAGCTTGAACATTAATAAAAATTGGCCAAAATGTAATCATTATATTTGCAATTAGAAATGATTATTAGTGACTACCTTTGAACATTTTTGTAATTATTTTTTATGTTTTTCATATTTATGATTACACTACAACTAATTTGCAACTATTTTGGTTTCATCTTTACATGTGAACAAGATTAGTTTGGTATTCATCTAAAAATAAAAATTTATGTCCCATTAATTGTAAATGTGACTAATTAGTCATAGCCTTATCAATATACAAAGGTGTATTTTGTGTATTGTAAGAAACATAATTGGATATATTAAAATTTACAAATGTATACTTTGAACATATATGAATGACCATATTATATAAATGGAAAATTTCCTTTAAAATTATTTTATTAAGAATTTATTTTAAAATTAAAAATTAAGAATTTATTATACTATTTCATAAATAATTATAACAAGTGATATAATAATATGAATCATACAAATAAAAATTAGCTTTGGTTGCCAACTAGCCACAATAATAATTCAATTAACGTTATTATTATTGTTAAATATCTATATTTATATTTATTATCACCTATAAATGATAAAATAATGAGAATAATTATAATAAAATAACTAGTTTAGGTTAACTATTAATTATATTATTAGATTTTTAAGTTTTAAATTTATTAATTATTATTTTTGCTCACTACCTACCTCAAATTTGTAATTAATAATTATGAATTACTCATATTTTAGTTATGAATTCCGTTTTATGAAATATTAATCAATAAATTAGTAATAATTAGTTAATTATTTCAATATTAACCAATTACTAGTTAATTAAACTAGATCATTATAAATAATAGATAATTAAATGTTATTAATTTTCCAATTTAATTATAGAAAAATTTAATGATATAATTAGTTCATTAATTATACAATTATAAATAATTAATGATTATTATTATAAATTATTGGTTAGTCAACTAATTAATTAGTTAAATTTTAATTAATTTGTAATTAATTAATTAAAATGTTTATTGCTAATTATTTTTTAAATTTTATTTTGAAAAAATAAACAGTAATTCCAGTTAATTTATTAGTTAATTAGTTGATAAGTCATTTATCTACCTAATTACATAATTTACAAAAATTAAAATGAGGCTAAAAATATGGGATAAACTTTTTTGTTGCAGGTAGTTTGCGATTAAAAGTTTTTAGTCATAAACTACTTGCAATTAAAAAAATTGTCCCATATGTTTTAGCTTTAATTTTTACCTTGAAAAATATATAAACAAGGTGTTTGTTTTACATTTTAATATTAAAATTATGGGCACATGGGATGAACTAATAAAAACACCTTAACCCACAATAAAATAAAAATATTTGTATACTTACACCTAACTTACCTACCTCTTTAACATACAATACCTACCTACCTAAGCAAATATTTAGGTAAGTAGGTAGGTAAGTACTTACCTACCTACCAAAGTAGTTTGACATACAGACCTAAATATTGATTTAAATTTATTTTGAAAATTTCAATTAATATATCATGTGGCAAATTTGTATTGCACGACATGTCACAATCTAAAACCATTCAAACATAAAAATTAAATGTCTTAGATTATTTTGAAATTATAGTAAAAATACTTGAAATGTAAAAGTTGGAACATGTTGCAATACATTAATTATTCCCATTATTTAATAAAAAATTTGCATATGTGACGGATGCGAACATTAGACACCATCTTCTAATGGATGGAATTCATCTATAACCTTCATCGATAATTCGTAGTGAAATCCCATTTAATTTTCAGTTGAATCCTAGTTAAATTTTAGTTAAATCTTAACTAAATCTTAGTTAACTCATAGTTAAGTCCAAGTTAACTCATAGTTAATTCCTAGTTAACTTGTAATTAAATCCTAATTAAGTCCTAATTAAGTCCCAATTAAGTCTTAGTTAATTTGTAATTAAGTATAAGTTAACTCCCAATTAACTCCTTGTTAATTTTTTGTTATGTCATGCTTAGCTCCTAGTTAAATTTGAGTTAGATTTTAGTTAATTCCTAATTGACTATAATTAATTCTAATTAAATTTTAGTTGATTTTTAGTTAACTTCGAGTTAACTTTCAATTAAGTTTAAGTTAATTCATAATCAACTGTCAATTAAGAAGGATTTTAAGAAGTTTCTGTACTTGATGTGCACACATATAAACCTCCTTGGAAGCTTTTTTGAACTAGGTCCCCGAAGGGATATAAATAGGAATAGGACCCTTCATTTCTTTTAATTTGTTCAACTGTTTACAAACATTAACATAATAAAGATCTATTTTCATGTTGGTTTTGCACAATTCATGTTCTTGCTATTAATTCTTGTGTTTTTGTTTTTGAATCACATAATCTTGTCTTGTTCTTTATTTGAACATTAGAAATAGACCATTTCCTTTGACTTTTATTTTTGTGATTTTTCGTGTCCTTAACAACATCCTAATTGTAAATGATTATATATATGGCCATTCAAAAGATGAAAATGTATTATGTAAAATTTTGTTTTGCACCCAAAATTCTTTGTCATTTGCAAATGGTGCTACATGCGACTTGTCCAACACAATTATTAACATTTTAATCACAAATGTTGCTTGCAACTAAAAATTAGTCACATGGACTAGTAGCAAAATGGTCATTTCTTACCAACGAAAAATGAGGTAATTATTTTTGAATTAAAAAAAAAATGGTTGATAGACAACCATACAAAGGATTCCAAAAATTCCCCCCTACTCGTCACTGGAATTACACATTGGAGGAATTGTGGGTATTATTACATTTTATATTATTGTCCACTACATATCCTAATTGTTGTTCAAAAGCTTCCTTACCATGCCCATGCATGGCAAATCCTCCAAGCATGGCATTCCGAGATGCCACATCATGTAAGGGCATCTTATTGAACACTTTCCAAACCTCCTCCATGCTCCCACATTTTGCATACATGTCAACAAGGCTATTCCCCACGATGGCATTTGATTCACAACCACTTTGAATGATTTGCTCATGAGCACACTTGCTCTCTTGAAGTGCAACTAAACCAACACATGCATTCAGTATGCCCACAAAAATCATAAGGCGTTAGTCCATACTTCCCATTGCATTTGTTGAAATAGTTCCAATGCCTCTTGCCCTTGCCCACATTTCACATAGCTATCATAACTATCATAACCCTAGCCTTGGGCTCGCGACCAAGGCAAGGGGTTGCAAGGTTGCGGGCCAAGAGGGAGGCCTGGGAGTGCAAAAAGTGTGAGGGAATGAACCTTCACACTCCCAAGTGAACTCCCATTATGGGAGTTAGAGTCTCAAATAGACTCCTGAATCTTTAGAACACGATTGCAAGGGTCAAAACCCATCGGCTTGAAGAGTTTTTTATATCATTGGAAAGCTATTGTAGATGTCTAAAATGGGCTCGCATTGCTCATTTGGGCATCTGAAAATAGAAGTTATGGCCAAAAGAAAGGCCGGGAGTCAAATTGGTAATTTGACTCCCAATCACTAAATGTCGGGAATCAACCCTATTTACTTGCGTGCAGGTGGCGTGCGACATACCTTTGGAAAGCTCTTGACAAGGGTTATAACTTTGCTTTAGACTGCATCGTAATCGGAGGTCTGCACGAAACGTTATGGGCTCCCAAAGTTGCGAGAGTCCCAATGGTGGGAATTTCGTGACTCCCACTTGGGAGTCCCGGGACAAAAAATCATTTGGATGTGGCCTCCGTGGAGAGGTGCAGAGTATACTATAAGGGGGGAAGGTGGTGGCTTCCCCGAAATCCAGGCCATGGTGAGTCTTGTGAGTCCGAGTTGCCTGTGGTTCGTCCTAACACCAAAAGTGCTCCAACTATGCAAAAACACCTTGTGTTGGTTTTGTGCAAGTTTGTGTGAGTAGTTGAAGCTTGTCAATTCTTCCTAGTCCCATCCCGGAGTTCCAACACACCCCTCTACCCCTCCAAAGTGTTGCGAACCAGGGAGTGTGCCCCGACTCCTTACTTTTCTACTGTTTTCAGTTTGGATTCATGTTTGAATCCCTCAGGGAGTTGGGAGTGCGTCAATAACATTCTAAGAAATTACATCACATGGGGTCATCTTATTGAAGACGTTTAAAGCATCCCCCATGTTCTCACATTTGGCATACATGTCAATGAGACCATTTCCCACAAAGACATTAGACTCAACCACTTTGAATGATCTATTTATGAGCATTCATTCCATTTTCAAGTCTTCATACATTGGCACATGCAGTAAACACTTGAACAAAAGCAAATTTGTCAAGAATTGTGTTTTTAGTTGCATCAATTGTTTTAATATTGCCTAGCCTCGACACATTTTGTAAGCCTTCTGCTCCATGTAAAACTATCTAATTATATAGTCAGTGGTGCCATTGCAGTGATTTGTGCTACCACCCACAAGGGGTTTCATGTATCCTTAAGCTATAATCCTTTTTCTATCTTCTTATGCTTGAAATTTGGGTTCCTCGCATTGACCTCAAGCAAGAATTGAAAACTAAGTTGATTAGCGATGCATTATTCATAGCTTAGGACAATTGTAAGAATTTTAAAAGTTGTACAATCCTCTTTCTCCAACAAGAGAGTGATGATAGCCATCAAATGTTTTCATTATTTTTGGCCTATGATCCCACCATTGCAAAGGATCTAAAACATCAAAGCTTCTTTCTTTGAACGAGAGGAATTGGTGAAAAACATCGTAATAAGAGGTAACCAATAAAAGAACGATGGTTAGAACCATCCTAGGGGAGACAAAAAGGGGGAGGTCAAAGAAAGGCAAAAAGACACATAGCCCAAAAAGCCCCCAAAAAAGGAGAAAACTAGTCTCTTTCGTGGTAGGAAACTATTTAACCCACGACCCTTTTAATGTCACCAACATGCAAATCATGAGATTTAATAATAGTGGGAGGTCTAGAACAAACATCACCTGCCAATTTAATTTTCCTCTCTATAGTAGAAGTTAAAGCACGTTGGAAAATAATATCAACACATTGCCTAAAAAATTGAATGCAAAAAGACAAGGATAAATGACCTCCTAATCGTCTATCATGGAAAAGATGAACACACTCCCTAATGAAATGATCCATATCACGCTCGAATGCACCGTGCACCTCATGGCCATTGGAATAAAATGGTGCCCTTCCTACAGTTTTCTATATTTGCGGATTTTAGCAATGGCTCTAAGTTTTGTAACTGCACCTATTGGTCGACTAATGACACTTGAAGCCACCCTCTCCTGCATCAAGTCAATAACCACCAAATCAGCAACAAAAACTTGGTCCTCTCAAGTCATGCAAAGATTGGTTCGTAATGAAATTTCTGATGTAAGGGTGTACCACTGCTCTCTTCATACAACACACCCATTCTTTCGAGCAATGACATACATGATATTTCAAACGGCATCATGTGTAGCTATCCGCTAACCTCCAAATGGGCAACGAGCTAAATGTATGCCAAGTGCGTCCAACCCATGTCCACATTCACTTGTGAAAAGACTAAATGTTGAAGGTTGAATCAAACCAAGGCAAAAATGCAATAGTGAGGTGAAAATAAAATGTGCGATGCAAAACAAACAAATAGATGGCCTAACAATTAACCATAGCCCTATCCTCTTTCTTGAACAAAAACAAATGCGAGCTCTAGATGCTAAGGAAATGGAGTTATCCCTCCAAAATAGATTGCAACAACAACAACATTGTGAAGTGAGGAGAACCATTCATTCAATGTGTGTTTGCTACCTAGACCTGACCTGATAGATGTCAGTGATTCTTTAAGATTGGTAGACAGTGGGGTATTTTGGTGTGCACCAGGCTCTGTGTTTTGTGATTTGGAGAATGTGGTGATGCTGCTTATGAGTCCAGGGATGGAATTTTTTTGCAGATCACAAAGAAACTTTCTGTATGTGCTCCATTAAGGGAAATGAATTTGAAGCTGGTGAAGGTGATATAACAGTGAGTATTCTATAGCCTAGGACCTTACTGATGCTGAAGTGAAACTCCTGCAAACCCCCCAAGATTTGCTGGTAAGTTCCTGGAAGAATGTGGATCTGAAGATAAGAAGCCAGACATTATTGTGGAAGACATTTCCTCTGTGAAGAGAAATTTCTGAATGTGGCCATAATGTATTTTCAATTTTGCAACAAAATCACTACATGAAGAGACATACTTGTGAAAACCCAAGATGGGAAGATTGAGCACACAGGTGTAGCATCCACAATCAAGGCTGCTGCTAATTCTGGTAATTGAGCAGTGGCCACAATACATGCTGTAGGTGAGCTTGCCGAGGACTCTTGGGGAAACATATGATCATCAGATTTTGGGGACAAAACTCAAGACTACAGAGTGTTGCGTATCAAGGTGAAGCTAGAGCGACTGACTTGGATATGACAGTGATGAGGGAGGGGACCATAGCTCTCATGAGTTTTTACACCAACATACCAGGCAAAAACCAGCTTCAGACAACTATGACACTGACAAGAAGAGTTTGCAATCAACATTTTCAATTGACAAAGATCTGGAGAGACAATGCTATCGTTGACTCTATGGAGAATTATCAAGGTGATAAATCCAGGTTGTTCCAAGCAAATGAATATTTCTATGGCAGGGTGGTTGTGAAATTTAGTTGGAAATGGGTACAACTTAAGAGCAGCTCCACCCATACTTGGTATTTGGGCCTCCAACTGTATTTCTCACATCCAAATTGGCTGACTTACTATTTCCCAAGCCCCACCCGTAAACAATTGTTATGTTGTGCAATGACTTTTGCATCTTGTGCACAAATACTGGCCCAAACCAATACAAACTTGATTGTTCTTCATCCAAAACATCTTGTGTAGGGCACAAGTGGGGATGCTTTAAGATTAGGTAAGGCTCTTCTGACTAAGATGACCCAAAAACAAATGTAGTTTGGGCCCATTGTAAGGGTTAATTGTTTTGACCAACCAATCAAAGCCAATCATATTTTGTCAGTGACTCTTTAAGAGAGACCATTGTATCTTATGTGTATTTTACAAGTTCAAACTTCTTAAAAGCAAAACTTCATCCAAATGACTGTTTACGTGCCATTATATTGCTCTTGGTGGATGTGTGTTCATAACTTGAAGATTGCTTTGCAGATTGGTTTAATGTGGATTGGAGTCTTTCTTTACTACCCAAGGCAAGTTAGCTAGTGATAGGTGTACCATATATTTCACTAAAATTGAAATCAGCAGCAGACCAAATCTCATAATATAAACACAGAAAAACTCGTTTCTATCTTGGTGGCAAGGATTAGCCTGGTTTTTCAAAAAAACTGAATTTTATAAATAGGATTAGGAGGCAAGCATCCAAGGTATATTTAGCATTTGTTGGTGACAGTTTTTAGAAAACTATCCAAGGTTTTCTCCAAACACTAGTAAAGTGACGTAGACTCTTTGTGCAATCAAAAAATGATGACATTTCTTCTAAAATCATTTTTTGTGATTAAAAAAACCCTAGGCATCTGTGACAAAACATTCAGAAAAAAATTCTTTGTCACAACAATGTGAAAATTCATCACAAAAGAAACACTGCTCATCATATGAGGTAGCATAATTTTAGAAGGATTTTAGTTTAGAGAGAGAGTTTGGAAATCTTTTTGTGGGTTCTTCTTTTTCTTATAGTTGTTTTCAAGATTCTGTTTTGTTCTGAAGAAAACTCTCCAACTCTAATTAGCCCCATTCATGTCAATCTTGTGATGAATTCAGCCCAACTTTTGTTTGTCAAACAAATCCCATTTTGGCATCACACAAATGTAAAATCTAGATGATGACCTTGGTGGGATTTAGTAGTGTACTAGGAGGGCACCTTAAACCCATGGGACTCGCTCCTGACATAGGAGGTCATCTTATGTTTCTGGGCAGGCTCTTACATTTTCATAAGGGCCCATCATTTTTTCTTTGCACACTCCACATATCCACTGAAGAGATAACCTAATGGATGGATGATGGTGCAGATTTTAGACTGGCAGAAAGTGCGAAGACTAAAGATGGTTTGTACCCATGAGGCAAGGAGCAAAGCCACAATGCTCCCGCTTCTGCTTTCTTTCTGTTTTTTATGTTGTTTTTTGTTTGCACATTATGGATTTTGGCTTGCATTCTTCATAGTTTGGATGGTGGTCTGCGTTGATCAACTTGTTCTTCGCATGGCTTCTTGGACGTATGCGATGGGAAGAAATGCAGACTGTCAAGATAACAAGAAGGGAGCTTCTTGAGATGGGAAGCTAAGTTCTGAGATCAGAACCTGAGTATTGCTGAATATGTGTCATGGATGTTTGCTCAATTTGCTGGTGTGGTGTGGTGTGGTTTTTGAATAAGAGGTCTGTTAGTGGTTCTTGTGAGGGAAGAATGCCCTAGCATTGTGAAAATTGGTCAAGTAGAGAACTTTGTATCTCCGCTGTGCCTTAGTTCTCTTATAGAAATAGACAAACTATAATGCTTAGTGTAGGGACTGATTGAAGAAGATGATGAAAACTTCAGGGGTTATGTGAGCGGCTACTCATGGCAATTGGAACTATGATGGGGATGAATTTCACAATGTTGGGGGTGATGTGGGAACTGTTTTGAAGGGAAGTGATTGTGTACCAAAACGATTTTGGGATTTTGAAGATGCATCTATAGTGGGTGGTTTGAGTGTTCATTCCTTTTCTTTGTTCAACCTCCTAGGTTGGCAGCTGTGGGGAATTATGGTGATATTCATACTCTGGAGCTGGGGGTTGGGTTTATAAATTGCCATGTTTAGACCAGTTGAGCCCAAGAGAGAGAAGCTGGAGAGTACTGATTTTTCATGGGCCATAGACTATATAGTTTAAGTGTTGTACCTAGTAATTAGGTTCAGTGTTGAGTTGCTGTTACACCTCTCTGTGAATTTCAACAGAAACTCCTTTGATTGCTGTCTCAACAAATGTTGTTTTATTGTAGCTCTCTCTTTTGGGTGAAAGGTCATTATGTTGTTATTCACAGTAATGCCCTTGGATGGGTTAGTTACCAGAATCCAGTGCTGCCCTCAGCTGCGGCCTCAGGCAGGCACCTTATTCTGGTAACGCCCCATTCACTGGCCTTACGAACCACTTTTGCAACTTGATAAAAGAATTTGTGGGTAGCTCTTTTGTGAGGATGGTCAAATACATGAGTTTGATGAAAGACTACATACACTTCATTTGTCCAGCTAACATTTCAGTCAATGGGTTAAAAACTCCATGCTGTTCAAGCTCACATGTCACAATATTAACAATTTTTGTTTACAAGATTTTTGATTTTCTCCATATTTGCAACCTTTCACATTGCCCTTGATGGTTCAAAGAATTCTTCCATTTCTTATTGAATAGGTAAAACTCCCAAAATAATAATAATAATAATAAAATCATCGATAGTCATCCATGGCAAGTTCCAAGTTCCAACTCACTCATGTGTGCACACTTTGATGGGACAAAGAAACAATGTGCTTGAACTTCTATGAAATTTATTCTTGGTTGGGTTTCTTGGGGAATGAAAGGAAGAACATTTGCTCCCACTTTGATGAGGGAAAAGAAGAAAATTTCAACTTACACAATTTGGTCTACCTTCAGCTGCTAGAGAGTAATATAACTCAAACTTGGGGTACTGGGCCCGTTGTTGTATGGGTGATCTCAGCGAGGGCCATTTTGCCTCTGAAATGTGGCACTGCCGAGGCTATTTCACCTGCAAATATACCCACCAGAATGGAGGCTGAGGGCCACTTTAGATTCGAGTCTCAGGTCCAGAGTCCAATGAAATAGAACAATCATATTGTCTGAGAGCCAAAAATTGGATGCATGGCCTTTAGACGAGGGTGGTCCAAGACCAAAAAGTGAGAAATTGAGGCTAAACTTACACAGCACCATTTTGGAGGGAAAATCAATTGGTTTGAACCCAAAAAAAAGAGCTCAAAAGAGAGAGCTCATGATTTGGAGAACCAAGATGCAAGCTAAGGTCCAACTCAAGGGTTCAATTTGCTTCAAATGAGTCCAAATTGGTTCCTAGGAATTTGAACCCGGGACTCCTGGGCTTGGAATCAGCTGCCCTTGCTTTCAAGCTCTATAGTGCCATCATGGGTCAGATCTGCTAGGTAAAGCCTGCCAGACAAATCCCCCTTCTGACTCCAAGTGCTGAAGATGCCTCCCCATAGGCCCACTGCTTTTCTTTGTCACAAATGATGCAAAATTTGTGAAACATTTTTGAGAAACAACTCTGAAAATATTTGTAAAATGTGTTTTCTTCAGCAAATATCTGCCACTTTCACAAAATTGAAAAACATTGAGCCACCACACGGGTGGTGTCATGAGGACCAGGTCAGTGCTGCTAGGCAAGCATGTGAAAGACAGCCCATTCTGATTCCAAGTGCTAATTATGCCTTGGAATATGGACACACCTGAGGCTGAATTTGCCGCCCTTCCTTTCGACAAGTTACAGTGTCATCATCATGATTCGCACCTTCATGTACACCATCCACTTTTGCTTTCCCCAAGCACCAGCAACAAAATTCGAGTGTATCTCAAGGGCACCTTGTCCAAAGAAATTCGGACTTTTGCGGCGAAGGGCAGGGCCATTTCTGGCAATGCCCTCGGAGTTGGGTGTTACCAAAACAAGTGCTCCTCAGCTTTGCCTTGGGCCAGCACTTATTTTAGGAATGCCCCGCTCCTTGCGCATTACCTTACATGTAAAGCACTTGAAGAAAATTTCTAGGTGTTTGGAGGGCACCTTATATCCATGAACTTCCCTAGTTGAAAAGAAGAGGGATCTCCTCCTCCTTAAGAGTGAGAGGGAAATCCCACATAAGAAAGTTACATGTTTATGCATTACACATAAAATGCCATGTCATGGCATTCCATGGCTTTTATGTCACATCATAAAAATACATGCATGTGTATTTTTTTGATGCCATGTCATGATATCATGCATGAATCATTTTATAACATGTCATGACATCCATGTGATACCCCCTTGCCATTTCAAAAAGTTTTCACCAACCTATAACACCTAGAACTTGTAGCCTTACAATTTGACCCTTTGCCATCATTTCAAATTCTCCTACAACCTAAAAAAGTAATCTACAAATGGAGTGTTGATTTAACAAGATTTTGCCAAAACGTTAATAACCTACTAATGTATGGAACTGGTTGGTTTAGATTTTCAAACCCATTTACTTTTGTTACTTTTTTGTGATTTGTATATGGTATTCTTGTTTTTTCCTAAGCAATGGTGTTGTTTGGTTACATGTTGCAAAAGGTATGGAAGCATGAAAATAAACATTATGGAGGTGGTGGTCACCAATTTTTAGATCAATTCAAATTTGATGCCTCTTTGCAATTGTACAAGGTATGCCTAATCAACATTTCATGTTTTCTTTTCTCAATCATTTTGCTATTAGTTGCATGGTTGTGAAGGTTATGGAAGAGTAAAACTGAACATTTTGGATATGGTGATGACCAAATACACATGTTTGTTTTACTTCTTTGTGATTGTATAACGTAGGTAATGTCAAGCAACAATAATCATTCTTTCTATGACAAGGTGCTGTCATTGCATAAAAGAGTAAACAATGAATCAATGGCATGAAAGTTGCACCAAATGGATTAGATATATTGAACAAGGTGCATAAATGAGTATCTTATTGACTATTCACAAACATCAAAAGTTTGAATAAAATCATTTTTTTTTGCTAAAAGAGGCATATGTTGTAATATGACAATTTTATGTGAAACTATTAAAATGACATGCTACTATACTTTAGTCCAATTATATTGGTCTATTTTAACATGTCTAGTTTATGTAACAAATATAATATACCATATTCATAACTTGAACATGGAGAATTTTGTTGTAATGTAATTGTTCCTTGCAATACGGTCCAAATGACAACAACATTATGCATTAATATTGTGAAGGCCTCTTTTAAAACATGTATTGAGCATGTTACAACTATAAAACTCATTGTGTTCCTAACTTGCTTCTTGTGAGGCTAAATGTTAAATGTTAAATTTTGAATAGTCATTTTATTTTATTCTAATATTATGAATGTAACTTTTGTTGTTTCAAATATGAAACAACTATTTATTGATGATTACTAATTATTTTTATAACTTGATAATTACAAGACCATCTTTAAATGTGACCATTATATGCTATTATTATGGTAACTTTTGTATTGTATGTGCATAGAATTTGAAATATATAGATTTATTATGTTCTTAATTTGATCATTATTACTTATGTGATGACATGATCATTATATGTTGAATCGTTAAAAAAGATAACATGTAAATGTGTTGATATTCAAGGGAGGCCAATAAAGGATTTGAAATATTAGATTTGGTTCTCTTTCAACATTTTAGGATTCATTTTGACATTTTGAAACATTATGGTTTGTAAAATGTTTATTTAAAAAAAAACCTGGTTTGGAATTGACCTCTAACAATTTTGCAGTTTGGAATTACCTTTTTGTATGACCTACAACTATAGCCCATCCCATTTAAACCAACTCCAATGAAATCATCGTCATTGGAATTAATTTGGATTATTCATGTATACATACACTAGTTTGTAGCTTATGCCTTGAACCATTTGAATGATTTGATTACACATATATTGAAATTTGAACAAACGTAAAGAATTCCATGTAAAGAAAATTAATTCGTGTGTTAACATGTTAGAAGAAAAATGGGACAACAAAAAAACATGCCTGAATGATAATGAGTAATCAAACATATTTTGTTGTTGATAAAATAACTTTAAATAGACATATAAGCTTACACCATACACACATTCTTTATATTATATTATAATGTGCAATTTAAAATTTTAAAAAGGTGATAAGGAAATCCAATCCTGTTTCGTTAAATTTAAAGATGTAACATATGAGATATTGTAGTTAAAGTTACATAACATGTTTTCAAATTTTCAAAATTCAAATAGAATATTACATATTATATTGTATGTTGTGAAGTAACTTGCTTTTTAGATTAATAGAAAGTTCAATTTATTTATGTATTTTGTACATTTTATATATTTCAAAAATATTATTTCAATTGTCAAACTAGTGCAACATGTTGTAGTGTGTCTTGTAACACATTTCATATTATAAAAGTTAAGTTACAATTATTAACCTAATATAACATGTAATGTACATTTTGTAATATGTTAGATATAATCTCAATTGTTAACTTCATATACCATGTACAACATGTATAAGATTCATGTGTAATATATCACATGGTACAACTAAAATGGATATAAGGTGAGTTGATAATGCATATAATAAAATAGTTTCATTTTCTTTTATACTTTGGGGTTATTACATTAAATGACTAATGTGTCAGAATTCAAAAGTAAAAACAATGAATGCATTATAAGATTGTAATGTAAAACTTGGGTATTTTAAATTTTTGAATCAACTATGTATGAATTACAATTAATTAACCTACTTGTAAATTCTAAAATTATCACTAGGTGAACATAAATCCTTGGAAATCCTTAAATCTTTTTGGAGAAAAAATCACCTTTTGTTCAAGCTTTTTATTCAACCCTCCTTGTCTAGTAACTATTCAAAGAGTTAATATCCAAAATTATTCATTCACCAACATAAATAAATGAACTTTCCCACAAATCCAAATATATCACAAAACTTTTTTAAAAAGATCAACAAAAAAAAAAGCGCAATTTTCATTAAAAAATGATTTTTATTCCTTGGGTTCACGACATTATGAGGTAGACTATGTGGTTTCATCCACTTCAATGTAGAAATTAAAATTAAAGTAATATACACATTTTATAACATGGTTTGATGTTAATGTAAAATGTGACATTGCCTTGCACTATATGACACATATTCTACATTGAAATGGATGCGACCATGTACTTTATTTCACACATTGGTCATGAACAAGAACCTATTGTTGTAGGAAAATTCATATTATTTTGTAGTGTTTTGTTTTAATTTTGTTTTGATCCTCCCTCCCCCCTGCATTAATTTTGGAATTTGAAGATACGTTCAACACATTGATGACCACATCAACAAATTGACTTGTCAAGTCCCTTGTTTTATATGCAATCTACAAGAAGATGAAGTACTATTGTCAATTTGCATTATACTCACGTCCTTAATAACCTTGTATTGTTTTATTGCACATCTAATCAACTTTCTGAATTGTTTTTTGTATTTTTGAGTAAATGGCTTTTATAAATACAATTTTAATGCGTACTTGACAATGTTGAAAATATTAAATTATGGAATATATAATTAAATAGAACTTGAATAAATAAAATATTGGTTAAATGAATTTTTTTTTTTGTTTTACAAGTTGCCAAAATATTCAAATTTACACTTGCAAAATTTGGTGATATTTAGAAAGGATAATATAAAATTTGGTTAGGAAGCATATATACTACATAACTTTATGGCAATGTACTATAGGGCAATTTATATGTTAAAATCTTTCAAACATGCATGAAAAAAGGCCTTACTAATTGTTGGCAATTGTTTCATAGCTGTAGTGAAGAGTGAAAACACATTGCACAAATGCACACACATACTCAAATACACATAGAATGCACATAAGTATTAGATATAGACATATTTAAACAAACACACATAAACAATGGAATATGGACACACATATGAAACACAAGCTTAAATTTAAATTCAACATTAAATAATGTAACAAACATTCAAACATAATGGACATTGGATAGATAGTCAAACACAATAAAAATTGGCATTCAAACATTCAAATTTCAAACTTAGACACAAAGTGAAAAATGGGCAAACATTCAAACTCAAACTTAAACACAATGGTAGACTTTCAAACAAGGTCCGCAAAGGCACCAACATCTTCAAACTAACAAGGCAAATCTAATGCCATAACTTCCTTAATGAGAAGCCACCCAACTTTGGCCAAATGTTGTCATTGTCAAAGTGTGACACTAAACCATTGTCATGAGAATCTAATTCAAAGCTTGTTTAAGTATTTTGTCCCTTTAATCATCAAAATTTGCATCATATGGAAAGACATTCAAAGTATAGAAATTTTGGGAATAATAGTGTGTAGGCATGCCCATTGAGGTAGTTCTTCAACTTTGATATCCTACAAAAAGAGGGTGGAAAAGGTTTGTTCATCTTCTACTAATCCCAACACTTGCACCCTTGTAATATTTGTTAGTTTGAAAATTTCAATGAATGGATGCCTTGAGATGTGGGCCAAACAAATTTCAAATAATTTAATATGAAATGGAGTTTCCATTGCAACAAAAACATTGAAATTCATGGTAATCTTGAATATGGCAAAAATGACACCTATATTGACTTCTTTCATTTTCTCAAACACTTGCTTATGTAAACATTCAACATTGTCCAACCTACAAAATCACTCCAATGATTTTTTGGGTTTATTTGTACATGGAGAAAAGAAAATAGGAGTTTTGCAGCTTTGAAATCCAACATAGGCAAAGCTTGTTGTAGCAAGTGGAGAACTGTGTCAAATTGCTACCTTTTTCTTCTTCTTCGCCCTTCAAATTTCCTTAAATCACTTGTTTAGGAATCATGAGGTGACTTTATTGACAATAAGTTACTTCATTTTTTGTGTGACCACATTTTCTATTCATGTAAAATTCCCTTTCTTTCTTGTCCAAATGTGGCATGTCACAGATTGCTTGCATCTTTCTTTTCAAGCATGTCATACCTTTGCCCAAAAATCACATCTTTGCCTTCACAACTAAATAGACAATTCACTTCACACGACAAACTTCTCCATAATCATTATTTAACATTTTTGCCCATGAGAACTATGTAGCCCAACTCCCTTTGCGCTTAGGATAGATGTTGTAAATGTTTTGGCTTCTTAGATAGGGGATCATTTCCCTCTTATAGTATAACAAAAATTTCAAACACTTTGGGTGTAGGAGGAACAAAAATGGGCAATCCACATGAGCACACAAACTAAATTCCAAGATTATCACACCTTGAATCTAAATTCAATTTGACATTATTTCCATTCAAGTTTGACTTAGAAAAGGGCATCAATCAAAGTCTAGGCATTGGAGGAGACAAATCCTTAGGATTTTGCTAGACTTGAATTTTTTTTGATAAAATGTTATGTATTTTTGTGTTTCCTAGTTGGTGCCATGGCGTTCACACAACAAAATCCAAACTTCAAAGTCTAAACTTTTTGACACATAACAAAAAATATTGATTATGCGAAAGCACAAGCATCTACTCCTTATGGAATCTTAGGTGTCAAAGTGTGGGTTTCATATTTTTAACACGAAAAAAGGGACAAGTTGTGCTATATCCAAAACGTACAAGATTTCGTAAATATCAAAAAGGCAGATTTAAAGGTTGCAAAGCAGACGGTACACAACTTTGTTTTGGAAAATATGGCATGAAAAGTTGTAAAGCTGGTCGTATTTCGTATCAAGCAATTGAAGCAGCGCGTCGTATTATAAGCAGAGAATTTCGAAGAAATGGTCAAATATGGGTAAGAGTTTTCGCAGATATTCCTATTACCAGTAAACCCACTGAAGTTAGAATGGGAAAAGGAAAAGGAAATTCTACAGGTTGGATTGCTCGTGTGGTAGAGGGTCAAATCTTATTTGAAATGGATGGTGTGAGTTTGTCAAATGCTCAAAAAGCTGCCGCATTAGCAGCGCATAAACTATGTTTGTCAACTAAGTTTGTCCAGTGGTTTTAAAGTAAGTAAAAACCAAGGCAAAAGCGGGCCGAAAAGTGCGGAGCGAAGCAGAGAAAGTGGGCAAAGACCAGGAATCTTTGTAAACTTATGGTCTTTATCAGCCTGAAAATGCACAAGCAGTCAGGGCAGTGCTGAAATTGCACAGTAGATAAAAAATTTATTATTATAGATAATTTATGGTCTTTGACCTCAATAGATATAGCCTTTTGGGCTATTTTGATTTTATTTATGGGAGGACCTCTATTTTAGGAAGGGACAAAGTAAGCAATAAAAAGAGTATGTATTTTGATGCAATGACAAGTATAATAAACCTTCAAAAAAGAGACTTGAAAAACATAACAAACATTTGAAAGTTGAAAACACAACAATAAAAATAAAGGTTCAAAATCCATACATGCACTTCACAAATAGATTGCATGATGCATTCACAAGCAAATCAATTTAAATACAAAAAACATGAGCACATTAATTTTCCTAATGCTACTGTTGTTATGTCTTCGACTATTTGCATTCATTGTTGGAAGTGGCAATGGTTTCCTTGCAATGATTGCAAGTAGTGATGAATGCTGATTGCAAAGAATTATGGTGTGTTGGCAAAGCCTTTGGTGTATTGGAGTTATTGGATGAATTGACCCAAACCTAAAGGTGCAAAGTGATGATAATTTGTAAATTTCAATTGGTTATAGCCATCAATTGGTTATAGTTTGGAGATTATAACATAGTGTGGCAATCTTGTTTAGCATCACTTATGGGATATGTTGATTTTTTTAATATATTCATTCAATAGATTTCACATGCTACTTTCTTCCTTTGCTTTCTAATGAATTTTTACCAATTAAAAAAACCTACAACCAATGTAATTTGTATTCATTTAATACTCCCTAATTGATTTAATTTGCCACGCAACTTATATTTTTCAACTTTTGAACCATCACAAGAAATGCATTTAACCCCAAGCTTCCTCTTGACAATGCACCAAATTTCAACAAAATGACAACAAAACAAAAGAAGAATATAAGAAGATGGAAAGTACCCAAACCTAATTCATAGTGGTCAATACATTTTTTACTTGACATCACATGCATGATGACCATGTCCATGGCGTGTTATCACATGCATGAGTAGGTTGGTGCCATATTGTTGCATGCACACTATTAAATGGATGCCGTATTGTCATATGTATGACAAGATTCATGGCATGTCATCACATGCATTACAATGGAGTACATGACAATCATAGGTTTTGAATAATTGTGAAGCATGATGACATGGAATTATTGACAACATGCATTGGTTTCAAATGCATGAAAAGGTAAAAATTCAAATCGATGGAAGATGACGAAGGTTCATCATTTTTTTGACATAAGACTAGCGACAAACATCCCAAGGACCCAAGGCGGATTTAACATTTGTTAATGAAATATTTTTAAATTGTCTAAAGTTTTCTCCAAACACCAACAAAGTGACAACAAACTTTTAGGAGAATAAAAAAAGTGGTGATATTTTCTCAAAAACCAAAATTTCCCTTGTTTTTTGGTCAACTTTTCTGTAAAATAATCAGGCTATGGCAAAATATTCCAATTTTGATATTTTAAGTCACCACAATGCAAATTTCCCCCCCCAAAAAAAACACTAAGGTTCGTTGGAAGTTGACTAGGCAACTAGATTGATGCCTTGTAATCACATTCGTGCATGACAAGATCCATAGCGTGTCATCACATGCATTATGATGGAAATGTGTGACGATCATAGGTTTCGTAATTGCAAAACATGATGACATGGCATTATTAAGAAACATGCATCGATTGCAAATGTTGGAAAAAAATTAGAAAATGAAAAATGATGAGGGCTCATCAATGTTTTTTTTAAAAAAAAAAATTTCCCCCAATTTTTATAAGAATATATGGAATAGGCGACAAGAATCCAAGGTAGATTCAGGATTTATTCACAACAATTTTCTACCCTATTTCCTACAGAATTAGTTACCAAGGTGAAACCAAATATTAACTCAGTTGAGGTTCATCCATAACTCAGGAATATTGGGCATCCAGTGGATGATGGTGTGCTGGTGGGTGCTGGTTCACTGTGGCCGCCCCCATAACAAGGCAAAAAATGAAGAACCTACATGTGCCGGTAACTTAATCACGTGCCAAATGAGGTCTTGAAACAAGGGACGCTACTGAAAGCCACATTGCAACACGGCAGCGGTGCTTACTTTTTAGTCACGTGCTAGCCGAGGTCCTGAAACGACGGCATTGGTACTTACTTAGGTCGCGCGCCAAGTGAGGTCCTGAAACAACGGCATAGACACTAACATAGTCACGTGCCAAACGAGGTCCTGAAACCAACATTGGCTTACTTAACCGCCATCACTTCTTCAAGTTTCCCTAGGTCCGCGGAGACCGGCAACCCGAGTGGTCTGTAACCTTGGTAGCGTTACTTAGTCCCGTGCCAAACGAGATCCTGAAACACACCATTGGTACTTACTTAGTCACGTGCCAAGCGATGTCCTAAAACACGGCATCGCTACTTTCTTACATAGCCCGTGCCAAACGAGGTCCTGATACCAACAGCGGGGTACTTAACCAGTACCACCTTCAGGTTCCCCAAGTCCGCGGAGACCGGCAACCGAAGTGGTCGGTAACATGGGAAGTGTTAGGAGCGGTTTACATAAGCACTCCTGTCTTTGCCATCTTTTGTCTCGCTGGTGGCCTAGATCACCGTCGGTTCGGCTCGAGATTCTAAATCTCAGCCGGCAACAGGAAAAGAACGAGGGAGATGAGCAAAAGAAATATGAGCGTGCTTTTTTCTTTTCCCTCCTTTTGTCTGTGGCGATCGCAGGGAGATCTCTTGGCTCGATTCCGGCTGCGCGGGGGTTTGTCGAGTCGCGTTCTTCCTCGTCTCCGATCGATCAGATTTTGCATCATGAGAGCTGCATACAAGGCAGCAACGTCTGCCTTTCGTCCGCCGGATCCAGCAGGAGCTTTTCCCGGTAAGAAACGGCCTCGTTTTGCTCAAGTTTTGGTTCACTTTCTCATGTTTTTGTTTCATAGTCGATCTGCAGCAGCAGATGAATCCCGCGATCTCCTCTTGGATTAATGTGCGGGAAAGAAATCCCCTCAGAACGGAAACAACTAGAATTAGATCCGAGTTCTATGGTGAGTTTCTTCGATCTGGTTTTAGTGTGATGATCACAAGCCATGCATGATCGACAGCTTAGGTTGGCTTTATTTTGTTGTGCTGGCTTTTCTCGGCAGAGCTTCTTATTTGAGGTGAGGATCGAAGTAAGATGAGAAGAGACGGGACCGGAGACGAGTCGAGTTTGTCTACGACAAGGATTGCGTCGTGCAAAAAGCACCAGAAGAAGCTATCGTCTCTATGAGCTCCAGAAGAAATTAGTGCCTATATGTGCACTGGAAGCAGCATTGCTATTGTTGCTGCCAGTGAAATGGAGAACCGCGAGGTCGAAGTTGCCACAACCCGCGAGCTAGAGGTTTATGACTGCGGCTATAATAAGCCGATGGAGTTAGCGACTCCTTCAGCAGTGGACCTCACGCCCGGTCGTAGAGACCTGATGCGCAAGTATCTATCGTTGAAGGAAAATGAACCATGGCCTCTATTGGCCGAGTACTTCGGCGTGGCATTGGCGTTTGCAGCGTTAGGTGCGCTTATACGTGGATTGAACGGATCCAAGGGGACAGCAGCACAGGTGAAGTTTAGCCTCAAGCTTCAGAGAATAGCGTTGCAGGCGATGCTGAAAGGAGCGATGGAGCGACTGCAATGCCTGGCGCAGAATGCCGAAGACCTGAAACTGAGCTTGAAAGAAAGCGTAGATGCGAGAAACGAAGACAGGAAAGCTTGGGAGATAGAGAGAACGAATCTCCTGAAGAAGATCGCAGACGCAGAGACGGAAGTTGCAGAAATGAAAAGGAGAAGAGGAGAAGACGCAAAGGCGAACGAAAAAGTTGTACAGATTTACGCCAGTCAAGAGCAATCCTGGAGGACTGAGAGAAAGAAGCTTCGACACGAGATTGATTTGTTGAGAAAGGACTTGCTAAGGAAAGAGATAGGTGGGCTTTTCAATCCTAGAGCAACTCCCGGTAGGACTAGATGCTGTGAAGAGTGCAAAGTGAAGGCCAAGCACCTGAAAGAACTAGAAGAAACTCTTAGCGAAAAAGAATTCCTCATGATGACGGCCATGGAAGATGCGCAATCCGAGGAACACGAGCGGAACGAACTTGCAGAAAAGCTTGTGAAGGCGGAAGCAATTGCTACCGAGTTGCGGGGAAAGATTGCTATCGAGGACAGTAATAGAATCCAGCAACAGGCTTTCATCGCCGAGATCGCAGCAAAGCAACACGAGACTGAACGCCAGCTGGAAACAGTGCTGGAAAGTCTGGAGAAGGCCAAGGCAGATATGGCGGTTGTGACAGAGAACCACGCCGCAACTATTGAGGAGCTTTCGCACGATCTGGCAACGCTTCAGGAAGACCTAGACGATAAAGAAGAAGTGATCAGAGTCATGCTGCGGAGAGCTAGTGGGGAGAGAGAAGAGAGGGAGGCACTTGCCAGAGAGCTCTCACAGTCGACAACCCTAAGAAAACAGCGGGAGAGTGAGAAAGAAAGATGGAAGAGACTAGCTGAGGAAAGGGCCCGCATGAACTCCATAAGCTCCAGTGGGAAGGATGCAGCACATATAACAACAACCCGATGCAGTGTAGGAAGCAGAACTGAGCTAGATAAGCTTGTACAACTACAGAAGGTGCATGCCCAAGAGCTGCAGAACATGAGATCCATGTGTTCTAGGCAAATAGAGGGTTTAGAGTCACAAGTAGAACTGTATAAAGCAAAGGTACTGGACCTGGAGCAGGTTATTGATGTACAACATGCTACTGATGTGGAGCACCAAGAGAGGAAGCAAGAGAAGCAGTGTCCCAGGGGGCTTGCAGGGCTTCCAGAGCCTGTCGAAAGCTCTACACCAGCATGCAGCAGCTGGAAAGTGTTGGACTTTCAAGGTACAAGAAATAACTCCTGTTCACTCTTTTCCATGATTTGAGTATCTCATCTGTTTCTGAGTGTGTGATTCTAGTGTGTGAATCTGCTTTCACATTGGTGTTGGGTTGCGGTAAGGGATCTTGACAAACAAGAAGTGTAGTAGTCTGTTCTGTTCTTACTGTTTTTTCTCTCAATGTTATCTTTGCTTGCATCAGAGTCTACAAAGGACCCTGCTGCTTTCAAAGAGAGGCTGGAGGTTGTAAAGGGATGGCATGCTGCACAACTCAGGGAGCAACATAGGCATGAGGTTGAGGCTTTTGAGAGACAGATGCGAGTCAAAGATGAGAAAATTGGTGCATTCCGATCCCAGTTGATGGCTATGGAGACTGAAACCATGAAGTTGAAATCTGAACTGGAAGAGCTGAAAGACAGCCGATTAACGATTACCACAGAGGATAATTTGAGAAGTGAGGTTGACACTGTTGAAAAGAAGGATGACACATATTTGTCTACAAATCAATGTGCAAGGAGTCTTGATGTAGATTTTGGCTGCAATGTGGTGGTCACTACTGACATATCAGCTGATGTCAAACCAGAACAAGATATGGTGCAACTGCTGCACCTTGATATTGACACACCCATGTAAGAAGCTCTAGATAACCCATGTTGAAATATTAACTACTTGCATCTAGTTTGCATCCCTTCGCTGGTAGCATATCAGAATTTTCTGCCATTGTATATTTAGTTCTGTTGTCTTCTAAAGTACTCAGAAAGAAAGATATGTACTGGTAGCATCTTGGTTTTGTTTATTTGCTGTGCAGTTTGTCATAAACTGAACTCATAAGAACAATCAGTAGTTTTGATGTTTTTTGCTATGCAAATTTGTTTCCAGGGAGAAATTGGAAGATACAGAAGTGGAACATCAGGTCAATCTCTTGAAAGTGGGAGAGAATGCAGAAGCAGAGCTGCGGCAGAAAGATATTCAACTGGCTGTTGTGGAAACAGAGTTATGGCAGGTGCAGAAATGTTCCGAGGACAGGATTTCTGGTTCAGAGGCTGCAGCAGGCATCTGCCATGAGAAAGTAACCCCAACTTCCAATTACTGAATCTGTCTCAGTGATGGATGTGATCTTCAGGAATACTCTTGTGCATAGGCTTGTCATATGACCCACTTTTGTTCATATTGTTTTGTTTATATTGTATGTGTACAGGTCATCGTGAAGGAAAACAATGATAATCAGGATGATCAAGAGCCACCATTCAAGACGGTGACAAACCCTGGCTGCAGTGGAGGTTTAAACCAAATTCAACCAGAAGATAACTGTGAGAACAAAGCAGAGGAGATTGTCCACCAGGCAGCTGTGGCATTTAACAACAAGCCACTCTCAAAGATTCAGGAGTCAGTTGCAGAGGAAGAAAAGGGCACGGTTCTGTCTCAACCAGATGTTGCTTTGCAGGCTACCAATGACTCTCTGCACTCACAGGAGCACACCATCTTGTCAGGGGAACAGGAAACTACTGGCAATGTTTTGCAGGCTAACGACTGTCTTGAGAAAGTTGGAAAGAAGAATGCAAGTCTTTCAGAGATCTTTCACGCTGAGCCCATTGAAAAACAACCAAAGACTCTTTCAAGTTTGGATGAGCAGACAATTACCACCATTGATTTGCACAACAAAGGGGAGAAGAGCTTGACCAATCAAACTTCCAGTCCAGGTCAAGCCTCAGATCATGTTCCAGATTTCAGGAAAAAATGGTACAGCAGATTGGGACAGGTATGAGCCAGCATCAATATGTGATAAAGCATATAATGGTTGTTGGTTTACACATGAACTGCATCAGTAGGTTAGTTTCATAGACTATCCTGGTCCTCAGTTTTCTTCTCTGATGTCTATCAGCCTGTCAATTTCTGAACTGTCCAGATGCAGTTATGTACCTCAAGTTGTGGATTCTGATTCTAATAATATTGACATGTGCACATATGTGAGAGATTGAATCATTATGACATCTTTAAATGGTGGAGTGCTGTCTTAAATGGTGATGCAGGCTTCTTATATTCAAAGCTTGAAGCCAACCAGAAATCTGTTTCAGGCTGTGGAGAAGAAGAAATCGCTTGACAAACATCGACCTCAACTCAATCTTTCGAAGGATGGGCAGACCCCCTTATCTCCAAGGAGCAAGGGTGCCCTTATCATAAGGTCAGTGTGCCCTGAACCACATTGTGTGCATGCAAGCTCAAAGCATTCAAAGAATGTCTGAAGTGCTTTGTAGAATGGCCATTGGGATGTTTTCACTCACTACTCTGGATATGCACCTACAGAAAGGATTCTCGAACAAGGGAGGAAATCCAACTTTTGGGTCTTGCTTTGGAGGTGCGAAGGATTGAGCAGCAGCTTGCCGTAATAAATAAAGTTCCATTAACTTGCAAGACAGAGGTGGATGCTATACCATTTGAAGCACAAGATACATTGCAGACGAAAGCTATGGCTCCAAGAAAGCAAAGCAAGAGATATGCAGCTCTTACTGGGAAAGTCAGTCAGCTGGCCAAACAAATTGTGAGTTATTGAATTTTCCCTATCACATGTACTGTAGGCTGCTGTTCGAGATGGCGTTGAGGCTGGATCTTATCCTGGACAAGGCATGAGCTCTTGTTCTCAGAATTGAGCCCAGGTTGCATCAGCTTTGCTTTGAAAGTTTTGAGATGACAAATCCTGTGGGTGTATAGTGATTTACCATTACTGGACAGTTCTGATCATATCAGAAATGCACCTTGCATCTAATATCTTACCGACACAAATTGGATTTTCTTGTGGGGGCATGCATTAACAAAGTTAGTACTCTGTTATCTTGTTGGATGGTCTGTAGGGTTTGATGAGTGCAGACCAGACCCTGGAGGCAACAGCCAGCAGTGCAGAACAAGAAAGCCTATCAACAACAGGACTATGCTTACACAAGAATCCCCTATTCACACAAGAACCTTCATCTTTGGAGTTTATCCTTTTGCAACAGAGGGCTGAAGCTGTGAGTGAGAATCTTGCTGCAATCCAGGCAAAAATTGCCAAGGAAAATGATACAAACATTCTTGCAAAAGATACATCTGTCCCTTTGATTTCCAAAGAACAGTTGGTGGACAGTGTAAGGGCCCATCTCTCGCAAGTTCAGCAAGCACTCAGCCTGAAACTGGCTTTCACTGTCCCTGGACCAGAAGAAATCCCTTCTCCAGATGAGGACCTTCAGGTACTGATTCAGGCAGACCAAATGCCTTTTGGTGCTTTATCCGAACAGATTGGGTTCCTAAAAGGTGTCAGATACCTTTTATAACTGTCCTCTGACATTGGCACTTCTACTTGCACAGAAGTTTCCACAAGACCGTTTAGAGCTTCTTGGAAATGCACAGGTGACCAAGTGTCTTCATTGGTCTACCAGAACATGCATTTGAGCCCTTGCTAGGGAGTCTGATAGAGAAACCATATTAGCATTAGCCTATCCTAACGGTAGCAATAGATGCTTTGAAACACACGTGGTCTGAAGACAAAATGAAAGAGTATGGCTTATGTTTGCACTGCTGGATCAGGTGCATGCAGGCTGGTTCCAGGAAGACCTCAAGGGGGTGGCTGGTTTTGACAGGAGGGAAACCAGAGCTTCAAAGTATTGTCTTCTCTTGAACTAATTAATGGAATATCCTTACTAAAATGTGCTTACAATGGACAGGATGTACATACAGTGACTAGCATCATGGCAGTCAAACATTCTGGGACTTTGCCTTGATCTCTCCTTAGCTTTCAGCCTTCTTGTACATGTCAGAGCATGATCTTACAACCAAATTGTGTGGTCTTGTCACATGCAGGTATGAAGATTACAGCAAATCAGAAAAGGGAAAGCAGGCTCGGGCAATCCTTTTGCGACAGGAGTCTACAACGGAGCTACAATGATAAGAACAGGCAGTTGACCACAGGAGATGATCAACCTCAGACAAAAGATCTCACCGATCAGACTTCCCAGGCACACTGACTGGGTCAGCTGAAAGACCAGCCACATTGAGGGGCCCCTGCATGAAGAATATCTGGATCCTTTGTGAAGCCTACTTATGGAATCAGGGGCTGTTTGATGAAGTCCTTCCAGTAAAAACACAATTGCATCAACATGGCTATGCAACCTGCCTCAGCCTGAAATGCAGGATCAGGTTAAAACCCTGTCGTCAAGCAGGTGACAACATCTAGTTTCCACCTGTGGTCTCCTGTGTTGTGCAGCATCCCAAGACCTATGGTTAGCATCAAAATTATACCAAGTTATGCTGAATCTACATTCAAAAGTTTCATCAAACAATTCTTTACTATTCACATCTGTGATGCTCAACAGGGGCTTAGGTATTTGATGTGAAACTCTTTCCATCAAACTGCCCAGAACCTCAGTGCAGCGATGAAACACCTGGGGATCGAAGACTGTTTGTAGCATGTTGTTCCATATTTGGAGACTGGAAAGTAATATAATGTACTATAGAAATGTTTATTTTGCAGTGTCCCAACTGACACTCTTATCATGCACACAACAATCTGAGTTGTGTGGGTGGTTGCTGCGAACTTGTCACATGAAATTTATAGTGCAGTAACAGTACTGCTGCAAAATATGCAAAAGACAGCTTGTAGTAGACCATGTTGTGTCGTCAAGCTTGCAACAAAACAAAGTGAAGACATCATTGCAAAAATAAAGTTTTATGTTATATTATCTTTCCCTGTTCGTGTCCAGCTGATTTGATTTTATGGGCTTATTTGTGGGGGGTTTGCTGGGGTGGATCATGCGAAGTCACAAGAACTCTGGCAAGAAGATTTCAGGGCCTGAGGTGTTCAACCTGCTAAACATCCAGGACACAAACAGAAGAAAGCAAAGAGGGGTGGGGTAGCTGTTTTTATACAATGTTGTTCTGTACATTTGTGTGCCTGTTGTATAGATGCTCAGTGCTGCAAGGTTTACAGCAACCAACACTCTCACAAAACTGACTGCTGTATCCTCAGGCTTGCACAGCCCATGGAGATTTGCAGAGAGAGAAAAAAATTTAAGTACCTCAACTCCCAGTTCAAATCTCCAAGGAAATCTAACTGAACTATTTACTTTGGCAAAGAACAATAAGGCAAGTGGTGTGGGGAAACAACAAACTAACCCCCTGGCGCACTGCAATGGTTTGTGAAGAAGCTCTGGCTATCATCAGCTGGAGCTGGAGTCTTGCTTTTGTTCTAGTCTGCTCTCATTTGAGTTGCTGCTATCATTCTTGTTGGCTGTGGTGGTGCTACTATGACCAAGATCTTGATCAACTCCCAATTGTTGCACATTCAGAAGCAATGAATCATTGGGCAGGAACACGCGGTTCTGAGAAGATGAAACTGTGTTGGCAATGTCTCGACTTGCCTCAATCTTGCGCAGTGTTATGAAGGCCGGGTTGTTTTTGATGGCATCACCCAGTAGCTCTGCGCTCTTTGCCTCTCCCTGTATTCAATTGTTATTATGGGAAACGGAGAATCAGGAGATGTCCAGTGACATTTTTGGCTGAAGTGGGCTTTGCAGTTTCTGTCTATAAAAGAGTAGCAAAGCCAGCTGCTCAACTAGGAAGCATAGATGCAAGCATTCTTCAAGGTTTCTTTCTGATGCTTGTGCGTCCAATGCTCACATGTTCTTTGAATCTAATTGCTGGAGAGAAGTGCTTAACAGCAAAGAGAACTATGCTTTGTGTTGAAGGAGAAAAGGGGGAGGAGCAGGCAAGGGGGTGGACCTGTGCTCGGATGATTGCACTGCGCTTGTCCTGCTCTGCCCTCTCCACCACAAACTTAGCACGCTCGGCCTCCTGAGCAGCAACTTGTTTTGCTTCAATTGCAGCTGTGAACTCACGACCAAATGTAAGGTTGGTAATAGATACATCATCCAATGCAATGTGGAAGTTGGCAGCTCGCTCAAGCAGGATTCTCCGAATTTCTCTACTAACAACCTGTTTCAATTCCCAAATAAAAATAAAAATGGATGACTACAATGATTGGTGGTTGTCATGCTTCACGATCTCTGCTTGGGCAATGATCAATTGCATTGTTTTTGCAGAGACTAACATGGATACTGACTGTTCTTGCATTGGGTTGGTGGTCACCAACTGATTGTGTTTCTCTGGAAACAGATGCTATCGAAACTCTCAAGCAAGAAACACTAGATTCTCTTGTTCATCTGTGCAGGAACCCTACAGATGGACATCAGGCGAATATTGCTACTGGAATTGCAAACTGAATTGCTTGTGAATTGCATACAGGATTGCTAGCAGATATTCTAACAGAATTTTGGCGGACAGTCCTGCATGAGAAGTTGTGAAGTACTTCAACAACAACAGATATGTACAATCAAACATGGAGTGGGCATTTTTTCAAGTTGCTTTTAGAGAGCCAGATTTTGTGTACCTACCTCACGCTGGGTAATAAGCTGGCTAGCATTATACTGCGCAACAACGGCTTTCAAGGTCTCCTGAACAATGGATGGCAACACACGCTCCGCATAGTCCAAACCCAGGTGCCGATAGATTGCTGGAAGCCTGTCCGCCATGGGACGTGTCAACACTCGAAGGGAGATTCTAACCTACAGAAAGCAAAAGATGCTCAGTGTTAGATCTAGCAGCAAGATTCTCGCAGTGTTGTTTAGCTCTTGCAGTTTATTGCCAGAAACTTCACCTCAAAGTGAAATTCTTGAAACAGAATTGGCGCATGCTTGGAGTGTTAGATCTAGCAGCAAGTTGCTCAGAGTGTTTAGCTCTTGCATTTTTACTGCTAGAACTTCACCTCAAAGTGAAATCCTTGAAGCAGAATTGGAGCATGCAAGGATGCTCAGAGCGTTAGATCTAGTAGCGAGACGCTCACAATGTTTAGCTCTTGCGTTCTATTGCCAGAAACTTCGCCTCAAAAATGAAATTCTTGAAGCAGAAATGGAGCATGCAGCACACAGAAGAATTGAGCACCCGATCCTCATTCTCTCTCTCTCTCGTCCATTGCTGTTTCAAGATTCAAACACACAGGGTTCACGGTGATTTCATGCAAGCAAAGAATCTGACTACATCCACAGAAAGGAGAACAGCGGTGGGCCCCATATAACTTACCATCTGTAGATCCCTGCTGCCTGATGTGCTCTCCACAGTGTTAGGCCGAGCGCGAACATCGTAGATGATGGGTCTCTCAAACCAAGGGATCATCACATGTGTGCCTTCTGGAAACACCTGCAAACAAGGAAAAAACTCCGGGATTACTTACTTAGCAGCAGCAGCAGCAATGGAATCGAGAAATGAATGGTATTACAACAGCAGCAGCAGCCGTGCACCTACTTTGTCCTTGATGCCAACAATGCGGTTGAAAACAATGGCACGGTGACCTCCTTCCACAGTGTACAAGCTGTGCGCAAGTCCATACAGTGCGATTCCTCCTACCAGCGCCAAGCGACCCAGTGCTCCCGATGAACCTATTGGCAGCTTCACTTTGCGCATATCATCGCGCATATCCTTGAAATTCATTTTCTACAAGAAGTTGGTTAATCCCTCCTCCCCCGCCAGATTGCGTCCCGACATGCATGCAGTTCCTCAAGAATGGGACGTAAAGTACCCACCCACAGCAATCTTCTCAATGCCAGAATTTCACACGCACCAGCCCCCGCATCTCTTGTTGTATTAGGTTTCCGAAAATCGATATGGAAAGCATGCGCCAGGAGAAAATTCGGCTTTGGAAATCGAGATTTTCTTCTGTGCATAATCATCATCTTTTTCCAGTTTCAGGATCACATCCGTCTCCATTGCTAGGGTTTATAACAAGAAGACCCTCTTTTTTCAAATTACGCAGCTGGACGTCGTGGTCTCTTGCCCCGTTTTCCCGGACGTGATGGATTGTTGCTGATTTATGGGGTTTTGAGATTTCCTCGGTTCTTTGTCGTCATGGCAGTGCGCCGGTTCCGAAGCTCGCTTGTAACCCTAACTCTCATCAGTCAGGCGTGGTTGTAAGCTTCATTATTCATGCCTTTCTTCTTTCTTGCCTTTGGTGTGGGAACATTTCTACACAATTTGAGCTTTTGGTGGTAACGAAAGAGCCAAAATCCAAGGAATTTCTCTCATGATGCAAACTGCTGTATTGTGACACAGGTTCTGGCCTCCACCATAGGGCGGCTCTAGCCTCTTTGGGTGGAGATGATGTTGCAGCACCAACAACAGGTCAGTTTCTCAGGAAGCAAAGTGTTTGATTGGGGGGTTTGCATATATTGATGTGAATAACAAGCTGGGGGTCTAGAAGTACTGGGATGTCTTAACACAAACTGGATTTGTCACAATCTATTCTTCAGCAAATCAACAAGATGCAACATGATTTATACTGTCTCAATGTGAAATTCATCTGTCACAATCTGTACTTCAGCAAATCCACAAGAGGCAACACTACTTATCTGAGATGCATTTTGAGATCACACCATTTCATTGATTCAATTGAATGCATTTGCACTCTTGTGTGGATGGGAGAGGACCATCTCCATACCTGCTGAAGATTTTGAAATCAAGTGTTTGATTCAATTGTAAACTAACAGCGTGGACAACAACAGGGTGCACGGTTCATAGGGTGTAATCCACTCTGGCTGACTTTTCTTGCCCACAACCATTGCAAATGCTAACTCTCTCATTTTGAGTTGTATGTTCAGAGTTTGTAATATAGTGTTAGTCCTGGAAGAAGTTTGTATGTTCTTCACCAGTTCCTCTCGTTCAGAGAGAGAAGCTTTGGTGGAAGTCCTTTTCAGATCCTTTGCAATGGTGAGATTGTAGGCCAGAAACAGTGAAAACATATGATGGCTGTCACCACTCTCTTGCTGGAGAAAGAGGACTGTACAGCTTTAAAAATTCTTACGATTGTCCTAAGCTATGAGGAATGCATCACTAATCAGCTTTTCAATTCTTGCTTGAGGTCAATGTGAGGAACCGAGATTTCAAGCATAAGAAGACAGAAGAGAGACTCTGGCTTGAGGATAGATGAAACCCCCTGTGGGTGGCAGCACAGATGGCTGCAATGGCACCACTGACTATGCAATTGGATAGTTTTACATGGAGCAGAAGGTTTGCAAGATGTGTCGAGGCTAGGCAATATTAGAAAACACTAGAGCTTTCCCAACAGATGCAACTAGAAACATAATTCCTGACAAATTTGCTTTTGTTCAGGTGCCAGTGTACGAGCACTTGAAGATGGAATGAATGCTCATAAATAGATCATTCAAAGTAATTGAGTCTGATGTCTTTGTGGGAAGTGGTCTCATTGACATGTATGCCAAATGTGGGAGCATGGGGGATGCTTTAAGAGTCTTCAATAAGATGACCCCATGCGATGTAGTTTCTTGGAATGCTATGATAGCCAGGTGAAATGTGGGCAAGGGCAGGAGGCATTGGAACTATTTCAACAAATGCAATGGGAAGGTATGGACTGATGCCCTGTGACTTTTGTGGGCGTACTAAATGCCTGTGCTGGTTTAGCTACACTTGAAGAGGGCAGGTGTGCTCATGAGCAGGTCATGCAAAGTGGTTGTGAGTCAAATGCCATTGTGGGGAGTAACCTTGTTGACATGTATGCAAAATGTGGGAGCATGGAGGAGGCTTGGAAAGTGTTCAACAAGATGCCCTTACATGATGTGGTCTCTTGGAATGCCATGCTTGGAGGATTTGCCATGCATGGGCATGGTAAGGAGGCCCTTGAACATTCCAAACAAATGTGTGAAGAAGGTGTGAAGCCAAATGATGTCACTTTTGTTTGTCTTCTGTCAGCTTGTAGCCATTCAGGCCTGGTGGATGAAGGTCTGCAATGCTTTGGTTCAATGAGTACCATTCACATGCTTTCTGCAAAATTGGAAGATTTCACCTGTGTGGTTGACCTTCTTGGCTGTGATCAGGACCATGCCCTGTATACCAAATCTGGCTGTTTGGAGGGCTTTGCTTGGTGCTTGTAGAATTCATGGTAATGTGGAGATGAAAGAATGCATTGCTAAATGTTTTCTTGAAGTGGACACTGGAAATGCTGCAGCCTGAGTGATGCCATCTAACATCTATGCTGCTTCTAGCAACTGGGATCTCCAAGAAAATGTTCACAACAGCAGAGGAAGGAAAGAAGTGTGAACAAACAGCTCGGATTGAAGTGAATAAGGAGGTGTATATATACATGTGTAGTAGATGACAATCCTCAGATTGAAGCCTGTGCAGAACTGAATAAATTGTCAAGGCAAATGCATAGTGGGGGGCAGGTGTGAGACAAAAATTGTGGTGCATGATGTGGAGGAAGAAGAAATGGAGTTTCATTTATGTCACCACTGTGAAGTTCTTCATGTGTGGCAGGGCTCTGTTTGTACCATAGCAAAAAGTTTGCCTTTTATTGGGCAGCAGCAGGTATTTGGGGCAATACTAAAGGCTGGAAGTGGCCTTGATTTGCAATCTTCCTCTGTACACCCCTATAACACTGTGAGCAATTGGTTCAAGCATCTCTGGATTGATAATCATGACATATGTACAAGCCAGATTTTGTGGGTGTTTTACTTGAGGGTGAAGACCTACAACAGTTTGGGGATGTGCAGGCTGACCATGGGTAGGGTTCTTGTTTTGCATATACTTGAATGTATGTTGTGAGTGCAATTGTGTTACTGAAAGTGTATGCACTGAAATCTCTGGACTAGAGCTTCTATTCTGAAGGTTGACTGTTGCTGTCATGTACAGTATAATGCTTCTGAGGTGTCCTCTAGATTGCAGAGAGAGCCATCTAAAGTTCAGCCAGCTACCTCACTCTTCCCATCTGCTGTGTAAGAACCCAGTGGTCCAAGCAGCTGCAAAGCATTGCGGCCTTGCCTCTGAGGAGGACAAGCCTGAGCGTGAGGTTCTGTCAAAACTGGAGTCGAAGGCTGAAAGCTTACAAATACCTCATAACATGGCAGCTCACGCTGAAGAACTGGATCTTTGCTCCCAGTTGTGGTGCTTGAAGAAGCAAAAAGGGTAGCATTGGTGATAGTCCCTCTTGATTAGCTTGTCAATGATGCTTATGTTTTTTCCTGTATTAACAAGCAATTCAATACATATGTTGATTCATGTCTTTGATGTGCAATGTATGATATTGTCCTGATTTATGCTCTTTGGTTGTGTCCTAATTCAAGGAAGGAAAATGATTGGTTGGAAGGTGTCATGAAAGTGCTTGGTTTGAAGCTTTTGTCCACTCCATGACAATATCGTGGAGTAGTGTGTGTATAAATATTGCACTAACTTGGAGTTTTTCTAGTTCATGATGCAAATTGGGTGTGAGATTTCATAAAGTAGCTTTGGTCATAAAGAGCCCAATGTTTATGAGATTTCATCTATGTATAATGATGCTTTTACTTGATATCAAGCTCAAAAAGTTTTGATTTGGGAGTGATTCTTGTTGAAATGCCAGTGTCACCAAGGATGCCATTGTCAAGGAAACATTCATGTGAAACCAATGAGATTTGTTGCACATTTGTAGATTGGCATCCAACTTTGTTGATGCTAATAAATTCATGTAGACAAGACAAATCCAAAACTTCAAAATGAAACTCACTTGTAGAAACAAAGATGTACACCATAAATAAGAAAGGAGAATTATGTTCTAACCAGTGTTCCATGATGTGCCCTGAAATCTCACAACATGAAAGATGAGACTCATAGTACTTGAATCAAACTTAAAAATACACACATAAATGAGGAAATGAAAACTAATGAAAACTCATGTCACACTATGCATAGAGTTTTCCACAATGTGCCTAGGAAGCTCATAACATGAAAGGTAAGACTCTAGAGTCATTCCCAAGGGATTAACTTTCAAATAATGACCTTGATGGAGGCTCTTTTGAGTTGTGAAATGTCTTTGCACAGGGGGGTTTGCTTTTACAGGTGAGAGGCCCCATTGTATGAGCAGACCTTGGTCATTACACTGGGTTAATGCCCTGCTGCCAGGGCATTACCCTGCACAAAAATGTTGATCTCTTGTTCACTTTAAATTAGATTCCATCGTAAACATAAGTCTTATGAAAGTATAGAATATTTTGTGGTAGGGACATGAGATTTTTTGTACAAAATGTCTCCTTAGTACAATCGGACTTGGATTGAATCATGTGGAAGGAATCTTGTGGTGATCATCATGACTACAGAAGTCATCTCATTGGTGCAAATGTTGATATATTGTTAGTAAGCATTTTTTATATGTATCTATTACTTTGAGCAAGCAAAGCTTTTGATGAAGAGCTAATTTTCAGAAGGTGGGAATCCCAAGTGGATGGGGTTAAAGTTAGCCAAACCAAAGTAACTAAACCCATGATCAAAAGGTAGTGAGTTTGTGGCTTTGAAAAATGGACCACTTCATGCAATATGTACTAATTCACATTATGAATTGAGGCCATGTGATGGAAGAATCACCCTGCACCTAATTGAAAGGTTCTGCCCAAATTTTGTGAAAACAGATGTGTCATGAAGTTAAGATGCATAGTGGAGTTCGAGGCTTGAATTGACAATGGATTCATCCTGATTCACTTCTGGTAACATGTCTGGTCACATTTCGTGCAAGGTTTTACAATAACTGATGCCAATACATTGAAGGTGGCATTCTACTAAAAAATTGACAAAGATCACAAGGATGAATGAGTTGTTCATGAGAATTTTGAACCTAAGATTTGGTTGTTTAAGGAGGTTTTGAAAGAAAACCAAATGTAGCACAAGCAGGTTATATGCATCAGTTCAGTTTGCTTAAAAAGCTAGTAAGGAAAGTCTGACCGACAATATGGATTTTGCACAGTTTGTTCAATAATGGGAACTGGAAAAGGATAGGTTTTTACAGTTTTCTCTACTACATACAACAAATGCTATCACTGTTTCCTGGAAGCCAAAAAACAAGAGGCATTGAACAGTATGTACATCTGTGTAACAAATTTGCTTGCAAATTGTCTCTTCACATACGGGAGGAATCCCGACCAAATATGAATTTTTTAGCCCAATCAAACACTACCAACACTCTGGTGCGCCAGCTTACCTGCATGCTTGCATAGACTGAATACCACAGCCACTGTGTACTGTGGCCAATTGAAACCCAATCTCCTGGGATCTCGGCAGCCACAATTTCTCCTCCGAGTGGCGCAAACTGGCCTAAATGACGGTAAAAGAAGGGATCTAACTGGTGATGATGATCTTCAGGTTTGATGTTTGTGGTGTATTCTTGAGCCAGTTTGTTGAAACAGCGAGCCAAATAAGCACCTTGTTGAGCTGCTACCTGAGCAGTAGCTGGCATAGATTTCAATTGGCTGTCCACCTGCATGCCATAGCCAGTCAGAGAATCTCCTTCTGTGACAAGTTCAACTCTCTAGAACTGTATCATCAGTAACTGCTCTAACTCAAATGTACTGAGAAATGATCAAAACTATGAGATGGGGACAAGATCCAAGCATTTGAAAATCAGCATGCTGGGCAAAGATCAACCTCAAGCGCTCAATCATTGAGAAGAGAGAGAGAGATCCAATCTTGTTAGGGACAAGATGCAAACAATTGAAAATCAGGCTTGCAAATTTGCATGTCTAAATCAAACCCACAAGCACCCAATCATTAAGAAGAGAGAGAAAGATCGAAGCATTTGAAAATCAGGCTCACAAATTTGCCTATCTAAGATCAAACCCACAAGCACCCAATCATTGAGTAAAGAGAGAAAGATCCAAGCATGTTAGCAACAAGATCCAAGAATTTGGAAATCAGCTTGCAAATTTGTCTGTCTAAGATCAAACCCACAGCACCCAATCACTGAGAAGAGAGAGAAAGATCCAAGCATTTGAAAACCAGGCTCACAAATTTGCCTGTCTAAGATCAAACCCCCAAGCACCCAGCCATTGGGAAGAGAGAGAAAAGTCCAAGCTTGTTAGAGACAAGATCCAAACAATTGAAAATCAGGTGTGCCATTTTTGACTGCTGAAGGAAGAGAAGATCAACCACAGGCACCCAATCAATGAGAAGAGAGATCCAAGCTTGTTGGTCCTCAAGGAAGCTTGCTAGTACTGCAACAAAAACTACAAAGTGCTGCATGTTGAAACTAACCTTACACATTGCCTTTCTGAAGTGCTCAAGGTCAAGTTGCACAGTTGATTCCTTGCCATCTTTCACGGCATTGTCAAGAAGTCCAATGACACTTTCCATGTGCTGATGTTCGAGGTAGATATCGATTTGAGGATACTCTGGCCTGATTTGTTCTGCAGTCTCAAGAAACTCTTCTGCAGTCAAAAGGCCTGATTTCTCTTTGTCAGCTAGCTCAAAAAGATTTGTAATGTCTTCTGCAATCTTCCTTTGCTCAACTGATGCACAGTCTCCTAGTGCGTACACTCCCTCACAGTTATGGACATGAAGCCATGCATCTGTTGCCAGCACCTTACGATCTGCTTGCCCGATTTGTGCCATCAAATCAGCCACCACTGGACGAGTGGCAATACCTGACAACCCCAAAATGTGGCAACAAACCCCAAATCAAAATTTCAGGAAAGACTTTACAACCAAGAATTTCAGCAAAGAAGATTTCAATTGGAGAAATCCTTGGAGTCAATTGTAGCAACAGATAACAAAAGATTCAACATTTGTAGCAATTCTTTGATCAGAGAGAGATGGTGTTGCCCGAAGCATGAGGGAGTTCATGCTTTCTTCAAGCACCTTCTCCTTCTTGGAGAAATACTTGGATTTGAGATTGTAGGACAAGATACAAAGAAGATTCAAGATTCAAGAGATTGTAGCAATTCTTTGATGAGAGAGGGATGGTGTTCTCTGAAGCATGAGGGAGCTCATGCTTTCTTCAAGCATCTTTGAGAGATGGTGTTTTAAGAAGGAAAGGGATTTCTTGCTCTCTTCAAACAACACTTTCTTGGAGAAATCCTTGGATGAGGGAGTTCATGCTTTCTTCAAGCACCTTCAAGAGATTGGTGTTTAATAAGCACAAGGGAGAGTTCATGCTTTTATTGAAGCACCTTCAAGAGATGGTGTTTTAAGAAGCAAATGGATTCCATGCTTTCTTCAAGCACCTTCGAGAGATGGTGTTTCTAGAAGTCTGAGGGATTCCGTGCTTTCTTCAAGCACCTCCTCCTCCTCCTTCTCCTTAGTCTTTCTTCCATCCAGAAAACAAAGATGACTACATACCTGTGGACCAGACAACCATGCCGTATGGTAGCTGCACAAGCTCTCCTGTCTTCTTTGACTTCAAGCACACATTCTCGTCTGTGACTTCGGAAACTCGCCATCCTATCTTCACATCCACTCCGTCTCGAGAGAATTTCTTCTCAGCATATTCACTGATGCGCCGATCGAAGCTGTTGAGAATGTGGTCTCCGGATTGCACAACAGTTATGGTTACATCTTGCTCAAGATGTGGGTAGAGACGACAAAGATCATCGTGGATGAGATCATGAAGCTCCGCTCCGTACTCCACTCCTGTAGGTCCTCCTCCCACCACGACAAAGTGTAGCAATTTGCTCCTAGATTATTGCATTAAGATCAGCTTCGAGAGTGGAAGATGCGAGAAAGAAACCGCGACACTATAAGTCTTTGCTGAAATGATTCTAGAACTGGTCTCAAGAATGATCAGAGGTTTGCGAAAGGGTAGCTTGCGTGCATATTGCAGCAGCGATCGATCCTCGACTGCAACCTCCCTGATCATCAGCTTGCAACGATCATGACTAGCAGGATTTCTTCTTCCCAATTTTGTCAAGTAGGTGAAGTGTGGCGATCGTCCAGAAGAGGAATGAGCCAAATTTGGCTAGAGGTCAGACATGAGGAAAGTAGAATTGTTTTAGATCCTGCTTTGTTCTGTCGACCTCCATTTTTAATCTTAAAATGGCGACTTTTGCGCAATTTTTTTCCCCAAAAACTCCATTTGTAGTTCAGGGATTTGTTTTCTCACCGCAGTGCGAATTTCGAGAAAAGACAAAAACAAAAACACTGAGATTCCTGAGACGTATTTTGATTGCGTACCTATCTTCTGAAGAGAAGTTAGGAAGGCTTGCAGTCTCGAAGCGTTCAACCACGCTTTCGCGAATCTTTTCGGCGTCTTCAATCTCTTTGAGGAAATGGCAGTACTCCTGAACGCCTTTGGTGCCGAAAGTGTTGTTTGTGGCCCCCACCGCCACCACCAGGAGGTCGTAATCGAGCGTGAATTCCACATCCTTGCCTTGCCATTTTCTCTCGGAGACGTCGTGGCAAAGTATTTGCTTGGATTTGGCATCGATTCTTACGCATTCCGATTGGTAAAACTCGATGTTTCTCTTGCGGATGATCCTTCGAATCGGTTCCGTGACGCTTCTCGCTTCTACTACACCTGATGCCACGCTTGGGAGCAAGGGAGTGAAGACAAAACAATTGCGAGGAGCTACCACACTTACATCATACAGCGAGGAGTCCAGGTTCTTCAGAAAACTAGTCCCCGCCCATCCCGTGCCCAGAACCACAACCTTCTTCTTGCGGCCCGGGGCTGTACCAACACTAGATCTCACCACTTCCTCGACTTCACCAGAAGCTGCTGCTGCTGGCCTTGACGTCCCTTGTTCCTCCCGCTGCCCTGCATCAGCGAGCACGACAAACAAACCCGCGCCTCCAAGAAATCCCGTAGCGGCAACGGCTGCAAGCAAGTAGGAAGCTCTCTCGTTTCCGCACCACAACATTCCGTGCATCATGAATCTCGGGAGCTGAGTCCAGTCAGCCTGTCCTCGTGACGCGGCGTCAGTACTTCTCGAGGCAGCAAGTTCCGCCAACCCCCGAATCTCGTTCCGGCCTGCACGCGCTGGCACGTTGGGGGCGCGATGCAGATGTTCATATAACCTTCGCACACTAAAGTTCCGTTGCTGCCGCCATGAACTTCCAGCGGCTCCAAACCAGTTCTTTAGACACGTCCTAGAGCTCTCAAGATCACGACTTGAAGCCACGAAGTTCAAGCCCCGAAACCCCTCGTGCTGCTGCTGTTGCTGCAAGCAGAACCTTAACGCATTCCGGAAAACCGACCTCATCATCGCCAGTGATCAAGATCCTACTTCGTTTTGGCGCTTTCTTCACGAAATTCGCCGCATAACTGCAACAACAAAAAGCCCTCATCCATCCCCAAGTACTACGACTTCTCGTAAACTCCTCACGCCCTCACCAAAACAGCAACTAAATCCGCCCTTCCCATTTCTCATAGCACCCATGACTTTCTTCAATGCTCCAGCACCTTGATCTCTCAGCTGCAACAACAACAACAACAACCCTTACCACAAAACCATCATCAAGCTTATTCTCAGCTTAATCTCTCTCCCCTGCTGCAACAAAGGTACTCATAATAGAACAGGTGATCAGATCATCAAGATTAATAATCTCTCCTCCACTACAACAAGCGTATCCCACATAGGGTCCAAGAATGGTAAAGTATGCTAATCTCCAATAGTTTCAGTCTAAGCAAAAGTACAGAAAGAAAGTAGCGTTTTCATCAATGTCATCATGAGGAAGCTTAATCTCCTGTCCACTCACTGCAACAAACTCAATAAACAATATTCACGAATCAAGCTCGATCTCTCGGAGTCTCCACTTCAACAAACAAACCCATACAACAAAACAAAATGACCGTCAAAAAGATTGTGAAAAAGATTGATCTCCGCTGTCGCTGCTGCGACAACAACCCATTACGAAAATCATCCGAATCTTTAGAAAATTCATGTCGATTTTTCGCGCGCGGAATAGTCCTTGCGCAGATTTTTGCTCTCCAATTTGCAAAATTTCCCTGCAGCTGGCAGGGAGGAATAGTCGCTTGCGCCTCAATGATTTTGGTTCTCTGCAGTCGACCAATTCGAGTGTGCCACATTGCATTCAGCAATTCCCCCTCTTTCTGCAAAAGTCACCAGCTCATCCTATCAATGGATGATCTTTTTTGTCCTGTACTCGGTTTATTATGGATGAACTCTATTTAATTCAGGTAGGACATAAAAAGGTTTCATTTTCCTCTATGGTTTGGATGAGAGAGCTGCTGTTTGAGGTACTTCTTCTTCTTCTTTTTTAAAAAGTAAAAGAAACTTTACTCTTTATATTTTTAAAAAAGACCCCTTTTTGTCTATATTTTAGTGGCATACTTACTTACCTCCCTTTCACATTTACCTTCTCCTTTCCCTCCAGAATACACAATGGAATGGGAGGATAATTCTCCTTTCTCCACACTTGTTGTCTCAATTCATTTTCCAAACAATCTATTTTGTACTATGGCATGGTCACATCCTTGTCCATTCTATGACATTAAGGTTTGGGGTGACAGATTCAGAGATCTAAAAGAAAATTATGCTCAACAGAGACATTTTGTTAACCATTAGGGGTGAATGATGATCATAACGAAGATCATGTCACATAATTTGGTTGAGAAAATTGACACAACCTGTTACCCCAGACATTCATGTAGTAGAAAATGCCGAGGTTGGTGTTACAAAGACTCACTGGGAGGCAAAATGCACCACAAGAAGCACCTTCGCTGATGAATAAGCATTTTAAAGCAGATTCTGTCACACCTAATGGGAAATCCTACCCACTGCCCTTGGATAATTCTTTTATGAAAACTGTAGAGGTTTCATAAAAGAATTAGCAAACACTTTTGATTCGAAGATTATAAAAAATTGAAAACTAGATCAAATGCAAAATCAGCATGAGAGCTGATGGAAACAATGTAACATGGCTAAGGTTTAAGATCTAGGGTTTCATGAAAATTGAATTTGATAAGAAAAAACAGACTAGAGAGTAAAGTAGGCTTCTAGCTATATTACCCCCACAAATTGGTTCCAAATTGAAGTCAAAATTGGACCCCAAACGTTATACAGATGCAAAGTCTCTTTCCCCTCAAAGAAGGGCCCACAAAACCCACTTTGCGAATGTCAACCACTTTGACAAAGATCTTCAATTCAAGATCTACTCCAAAGTTGTTGTACTCCTACAAAACTCAAAAGCTGAGCAAATAACATGAAGTGAAACCCTAAGCCCTAAACCCACTACACCAGTGCTGATGGTGTTGTTTGTCATGTCTAAAGTGGCCAAAAAGGATTTGGATTCATAGCATTCCTTAATTACAGATAACAAGTTTCACTAATTACAAACAATTCCATGTTGCCAATGCCAACAAGGCAATCAAGATCTTCAATTCAAGATCTCTATGACAAGTTGTAGTCCAACAACTTGTACACTCCGCAATAAACATTATCACCCATTACATCATTTGAATGGTGTCATTGCCTCAAAGTGGTCAAAGGATTCGCACCACTCTTCTCCATCTCCTTCATCCCCCTTGAACTGTTGTAGGCGTGTTTTCATTTGGATTCAACCCCGCAATTCAGGCCCCATGTATGGGATGCAAGAATCACAAATCCTCATGGAATTTGTTGCTGGCTCTCCACAGGTTTCACAGAGAAACTCATCATTGTCATCAAATTGCTCAATATCTAGGTTTTGAAGAAACTGAAATCCAATTGAGTGGTGAAAGAAAGCTGGAGCTGTGGTGAAGGACATCGTATCTTCATCACCATCATCTTCATCTTCTTCAGCTATTTGCTCACCACAGCTCCAGCTTTCAACTACTGTATCTGTCTTCCTTTTCTGTTTCTCTGCCACTATCTCTTGTTGTGTTTCTTTTGTTGAAGGAAGAATTGCTGCAACCTGAGCAGCAGAGGGTACATCATCACCCGTCTCATTAGTACACTCAAGGTTGATGTGTCCGGACATGCCTGCACATTTAGGGCAGAGTGATGACAGTGGTTTGCTTGAGAGAGCATCAGATAATTGTTGTTGGAGAACTGCAACCTCTGTTCCATGCTGCTTCTCTAGCTTCTTAATTTCGTGCCTCATGCCTTCAGCATCTTCCTCAGCCACAGCTGCCGCATTCTGCATACACCCATAAACACATCTATTTTTTTCAGAAGAACACATGCACCAAAATTTAATAATGCAATGGCATCCATGCTTTTGTGCTTTTGATCAGTTCTGCAGATGAGCACCATGGAAGCAACATCCTGGTTTTGTCTGATCAAACAGGGATTGAGTAGAGGTTGTTTTACTTTAGCAATGCTAGTTGCCTCCTCTGCCTCTTTCAAGCGAACAAGAAGCTCTCCAGCAGCTTGGACAGCATCTGCTGTGTCTTGTAGCTGTGTGTGGAGTGCCTGAATTTCCTCCCTTGCAATTTTCTTCTCACGATCAAGCTCAATCTTCATAGCCACTATTTGTGAGGATTGGATATCAAACCATTGGGCCTCGGTCGCATTCATACCAGACCTCCTTGCCACCGTCTTCATGTCTGAGACACCATCACGAATCTCTCGAACCTTTGCCAGCAACAGAGTATACTTTTCTTGCAATTCAGCATACTGGTTGAGAAGACGAGCATGTCCCTCCATAGCCAACTGGAGAGCATCATGAATCTCTCGTGTACACCTCTTTTCACGTTCAAGCTCCTTCTTCCATTTCTCTGCCAGCTGCTTGTGATTACGAGATTCTTCCCTGAGCTCCTGCACAATAACAATCCATTCACTTTCTCGCTCATCCCACTCTTTCCGTTCCTCTTCCAAGCGCTTGTCAGCAGTTGCTTCTGGCTGACCTTGAGGGCTGCCAGAAGAGGAAGCTGAATCCTGCAAGGGAGAACCCTCAGGCAACCCAGACACAGACGCGAGCAGCTTACTATTTACAGGGCTTGGAGGCAACATGTTCTTCTTCTCAGGGGTGACTGACAGACAGCACTGCTGTTTAGTAGGCACCCGTGGTGCTGTTCCTGTCTCAAGGTAGAGCTGCAGCTGGCTCCTCAATTCAGTAATCTCCTGTTGAAGAGCTTCTCTCTCCCCAAGGTCACAGAAGGTTTTGTACTTTTGAAGCTCCTCTTCCAATGACTGCTGTTTCATCTTTGCTGCTGTGTTGACATCCAGGCACTCGTTGAATTTCTCCTGCTTCAGCCAAGAGCAGTAAAGGTGAATTCTAAGCTCAGATCTGCATTGGATTACATCTGAACACAAAACCCCACTTCTGAGGCACATTTTGAGGCATTTTGTGATGTAGAGATCTCTTCTGTACCTCAAATTCAAGCGGTAGGGCAGACAATTCATCAGCATGAAACTCATGTGCTCCACCAGGGAGGACACCATCCAGTTGTTTCTCCATCTGTGCAATTTTCTCCTCCTGCCTTTGGTGTATGACAGCATTACTCTCCTGCTCACTTTTGTATTGCCGCACCTGCTTCTCATACTCACATCCATCAGAAAAATTGGTTTCACCAATCACACCTTTCTCACAGAACACTGGTGTGTGCTTTGTTTATCATTGCCAGGTACCAGCCATCCATGATTTGAAACAAATTAAAAGTCTCAGCATCAGAGAGAGGGTTTAAACAGGATTGAGAACTATTGGAAGACTCCTACCAGGCAGTGCAGTTCTTCAATTTCTGCTGCTTGCAGGCTTATGACTTCCTTTGCAGCTTGCTCTCTCCTCAAAGCATCTGCCAAGGCAGCTGCCTCAGCCACCTACACAAAGAAAAAAATTCATTTTTTGACACCAACATCTAGCCATCTTTAACAAAACCAGTGTCACCTTGCTGACAATCTTGAGAGTTGCAATGCAAAATTGATTATGTATCTTCAAAAGAGGGAAAAACTACAATGTCCAGTAGTGTACCTCGGAGCTCTGTGCAGGGGTTTTTGGGGTGACTGATGAGTTTTTGTTGAGCTCCTCTTCTAGAATCAGTTGCCATTGTGATGACCCATCTCTTCCATCCGGTGAATTAAGATCTGGAGGTGACAATCCCTCCACACCTGTTTCTGAAATTTCAAAATCCTTCTCTTCATTTGCATCATGACTAGAAGGACCATGCAATGTTTCACACTTCATTGAGCCTTGTGTTTTGCCAGCATTTTGAAAAGAGGATTGAACTCCACCAGACCTGCAATGTATATGAGACAAAAATTCAGCAACTTCAAGCCAGTTGTAAGATAAGGTTTCCATCAGAGAAGACAGAAGATTCGCTACAATATATTGTTCGTAAACCAAGATCACAAAAATGATACCTCTGCACTGATCTTCTTTGCTGTGTGGCCAGGATCTCAAGACCGTGTGCAAGGCTTGCAGCAAGCTCATCTCTTGAAGATGAAAAAGCTTTGCTGCTACGGATTGAGTAGCTGAGAGGCAACTTTCCACTGATTGAAAACACACCCGAAGCCATATTTGCCTTTGATGAGCACTTGCTGTCATTCACAACAGGTGAAAGGATTGATCTGCACAACTCTGGTGGTGTGATCATATGCAGTTCTGAATGGCTAGTAACTAAATCTGCTGATGGTAAACCAGATTTCGGATTTTCTTCCTGAGCTTTGTGTTGTCCAATGGAGTTGGAATCTAGTCCTGTTTCAGTCATCTTAGTCACAACAGTTTGAAGAAGTTCCCCTATTTCCTCATTCCTCATGGCTTGGTGATGATGATGATGATCACTGTGAGAAGATGGAGAGAAGGACAACTTCATCTCAATTGTTGATGGCTGGTACTCATCATCATCATTTTTGGGAGTAGACTGAGTTGAAGGCTCATACCCTTCATCATCATCATCATCATCATCACCCTGATCAATCTCCATCTTCTCATCAAAGGGCTCTGCATCAACCAATGATCGTGTCATCGGTTGGCCCAGGCTTAGCCTGAGAATATTATAACTGCGGCGTGCAGACCATCCATTGGAGAACCCTGTAGTACCAGTAGTCCCATTTTCCTGAAGATTGTTGCTGTTCATTTTCATCTTCATCAATTCCTCCTGCATATGTATATTTCCTCAATCATTAGCAAGTAACTATGATGCAAACAAGGAAAACCAGAAAGGTACCACATGTGTTGCTCATCATAATGCTAGCAACAGAGACAAGGGTTGCTAGATATCTAACAAATAAAGCAGACATCATTGCACCTTGAGCTGGCGAATCTGTTCACGAAGAAGCTTCACATCATTGGCAGTTTCTTCATTCACAACTGCCTTGTTTTGCATGGCCTTTGCCCTTTGAGCAAATCGAAGAGTACTGAGTGTCTCATTTCTGCAACTGCAATTTTTCCATTTCTCAAATAGTCAAGGAATAGTCAACCCTAATATGCTCCTATTCCTCATCTGTGATTCAGAGAAGGTTAGAGTGAAATCAGTTAGTTTAGTGAAATCTTGATGAGTGAAACTTAATTAGCACAGCTGTGTGGCAGAAAACTAACCTGTTGGCAGGAGAGATGGCACAAATCATGGCAAGCTTTGCATTACCACCTAAGGACTCTTGAAGCAGGAAAGTAAGGCGGGAATCTCGATAGGGGATATGCCGTTGTTTCCCTGTCTGTGCAACTTCTGCTAGTATGTTAATCACATTCCTGCACAAGAAAAATAAGAGAAACTGTCTCAGGTTTTTCTGTCTTGCTGACTCTTAAAATGATCAGTGAGGTTTAATCATGAGCATATTTTTCATATTCAGGGGTTCTTGGGTAAAGAAACAAACTGCTGACCCGAGTTGGGAAAGGGATTTGTTGATGTTTCCAGCTTCCTTGAGTCTCTCACCAGCAGCACCTGTCCGTTTCTGTCGCTCTGATCCTGCTAGATCCACCAAGTTCATACGGCTGCTCCTCACGCTGCTCACACCCTCTGCAACACTCTATGGAAGCAGAAAAACACACACACACACACACAATGAATAATTCCATGTCTTCAAGAAACCAATCAGGTAAAGAAAGATCTAGAAGGCCCTTTCATATAAAACCTGCAACATGGACTGGCTAGTGCACCGCACCTTAGAGTGGGACTCAATAACAAAAGTGAGTACGCTGTGAGAACGAGAGCTCTCATTGTTCATTGATGTTGAGCCAACAGTTCTGTTTGCAAGTCCCTGCCAAAAACAAATCATGAAACAGATGTGAACAATGCCACAAAAGCTAGTAGCAATCATTAAAAATAAGAACAAGTTGTGCTCTTGAGCAACTGATTTGAAGTCCATCCATCAACAAAGCAGTTCTTGCAAAGGTGTAAGTAATTGTGGTGGTCTCAGTATAAGAAAGTTTTTGGGGGTTTTAGAAATGCCTCTCTCACCCGCACAAGAAGGTGAGCAACATCTCCCATGCTGGAAACGTATTCTTCAGTCAAGCTTTCAACATAAACACCTGTCTTTGTGTCCTCTCGAATCTGCAAATTGACACAAGAACACAATTTGTATTTTATCTGTACTGTTGTTGATCTCCATTATGACAGTAGTAGACTCATGAAGGATTCATGAAGGACTGTGAAATAAGAGCCACTATTTTGATGATTTCAACAACAGGATTGTGACGCAGGGGATGTATGGGAGCCATGGGGACTGTACCATGAGGTTCTTCAAAGATGGCTCAAGCAAGTCTGTGATCTGTTCATTGTAGATCTGCAAAGTACATAAAACAATGTGCAATTAAGACCAAAAAACTTCAGAAACATATAGTGAGTGGGGTGGCAGTCTAAATATTGGGGTTTCTCACTTCTGCATTTCACTTGTTTCCTAGACAGGCCTGGGGAAGAAGCAGTAGAGAATGTGCACCTCAAGAAAGGAGCAACGACACTGGTACCGTAGATGCTTGTCTACATTGTCCCTCTCTTCCTGTTAGAGTTTCCACTGTAAACTTACATCAGAAGTCAGCAGTGTGTGTCAAATTCCATTATGCCATTTTGCAAAAGGGATTCTCAAAAAGAAGGGGATTTTCTCCCTTGCCTGTTGGATACGAGAAAATAGCTGCTCAAAGATGCGGGGGGTGATGCCACGATCCTCAGTTGGCAAATAGTCAGAAGTTGAACCCGGCATAGGACCCCACATTGTGTGTGTTTTTCCACTTCCTGTCTGCCCTTCACACAAGTCCATCAATTCTGATGTCAAAGATTTGTCACAGAAACCACATAGAAACACATTGCAATCACTCTCACCATCCCCAGCTGCCAATGCTGCTTGAACCCCAATATATACATTGAAGAGTGGATGATTGCTGTACTGTAATACCTGACCATAAGCAAAGATAGAACTGTTGAAACCTGCCAGACAATTCTCCACCATTGGCAATCCCACCATCTCAAAGACAGCTTGCTACATACCAAAAACAAACACACATACAATGAATCTGCACTTTCAGCTTTATCTTCAGAATGGGTGAACTAGTAATTCTGTCTCCTCACTTCCAATTCCAATTGTCTCACTGCTGCTCGCCCAGAACAAAACTGCAAGCTCTCTATTTACAACAAGAATTGCAAGCTCTGTTTGTATAAGAATTGCAAGCTTTGTGTGTGTAAGAATTGCAAGGTCTGGGTGTACAAGGATTGCAAGAAAAGGAGATGAGAGTGAGTGAAAGAGAGAGAATGTGAAATGCTTTAGTACCTGAGAAGCATCTTCACCAATGACTGCATCAAAGGTGAATTGCTGTTCAGATATCAACACTGAATTGGAGGAGAGTTTTTGCACTACATTTGTGGCTTCCTCTGCCTCTTCCTTGTTGTTCAGCGGACGCATCCTTACTACCACCTGCCATGAAGAATTTGCTGCTTTTGTGAAATCCAGACATGACAACATCAGCAACAGACACTGAGCTATGTCCCTACACTTCCATACACAAAGAGAAGGAGAAGGAGAAGAAGAAGAAGAAAAAGAAGAAGAAGATCTAAAGACTCTGCACAGGATCTCCAAGAATCTGCACAGGATCACAATGTCACGTTCTCCACCTTTACTCCTGTATCAGTAGCTTCTGAAGATTCCATAGCTGTGGAGCTCATCAAAGCTTCGATCCCTCCTCCTCCTGCTGCTTCAATACTGCCCAAATTCAGTTTCCTTTTGGTAGCGGTAGAAGGCAGCAGGTCAAGTCCCATACCAAAAGGTTGGATTTGAGGAGGAGGAGCACCGACAACCAAGTCCTGCTGCTCTTGCCTGGCAGGAGAAGGCTTGGGCAGCTGCAGCTTTGGCAGCAATGCTGCAACGGGGCTTGTAAGAGGAGCTCCTCCTGGGCTTTCTTTGTAACTAGTAGTACTAGTAGTCTTTGTTCCTTTCCCCACTGATTTGCAAGCGGCCAGTCCATCCAGCACCTGCGATTTCTTCCAAGCAGCACATGAGATCTGTTCCCTTTCTCAAGCCTTCTTTTGTTTTCAACATGAATCTTCTTCGTCCAGAAAATGAAAAAGTCTGAACAAATTGCAGGTGTGGATGAAGACGAAGAAGAAGAGTAGTTCGATGTCTCAAGCTATTTTCATTTTCAACATGTATCTTCTTCGTTGAGAAAATGAAAAACTCTGAACAAATTGCAGGCGTGGATGAAGAAGAAGAAGAAGGAGAGGGAGAAGGAGAGTTCTATTTCTCGAGCTTTTTGTTGAGTTCAAGATGGATCTCCTTCGTTCAGAAAAGAAAAACTCTGAACAAATTGCAGGTGTGGATGAAGACGAAGAAGAAGAAGAAGAATGCAAAGTTGTTTTGTCGACAAGCGGCACTGATATTGTCCCTTCTTCGCCACCTTAGAAGATGGAGCATGTATCAGAGATATCAAGTCTACTTGAACTTTCCTCCGCAAAAAGCTTGACAATCTCAGAGGTTTCAGAGAGAAAGGATTTTTGATAAGCGAGGAGATCCTTACATTGTTGGGAGCATCGGGAGGAACATTCTCATTCAGTTGCCGAAGTTTGCGAGTAGTAGGAGTTTTGCCCACATGAAGAATAGGTGACGACTTGTGTCGCCATGGACGCAACCCAAAAGGATCTCTCTCCCACTGCAGCTGCTGCTGAGAAGAGAAATCTACCCCACGGTTGTTCACCCGAGTCCGACCCACTCCGCCCTTCACCATGATCTGCAACGTAGTCCCTACCTCGAGATTGCAACCTTTCAGGTTCTTCCACGAGAAAAACAGAAGAAGAAGCGTCTTCAAACCCCAGCTTCTTCAAGCCCCAAGTGTAGCGAGATCTAATCCAGCATAACAACTCCGGCAAACCCCAATACAACTGCCGTATCTGATTGTTCAAAATCCATTACGAGACTTTCTTCTGGACCCAGAACTCTTCTTCCAGCTCCAAATCCCGTAGATTTTCTTTCAGCAACGGTTTCTCAGCAGCTCCAGCTAGTATTCAGACTGAAGTCGGAGAGTTTGGTACTGATTCTATAATCAAGCACTTTCGTGATCTCTTCAGATCAGAAAGGAATCTCCCATCTCTGCTTTGCTATCCCCCAACTTGTTCTGCTTGCTCGAAGTCAATCAAGCAACTCGTGCAAACTAAACAAAAAAGCTCACAACTTTATAACGATCTGACAAAACAAGACTCAGAACTTCGGGGATCCGACCAAACAAAACTCACAGCTTTGACGATCCCTCAAACAAACAAACGCAAAAAGCTGTCATTTGTTAGAGGAATCAATCCTCTGTTGCTGCTGCTGCTGTCGGAGCGTGTCCCCGCGATCGTAAGGAGGCCGTTGCGCGACGGATTCAAACAGTTTGAAATCGCGGAAATCGAGAAAGTGCGCGGCGGCGGGGGCACAGGGTCTGGGCCCTGCTCCTCGTCGCCCACCCTTTCCTCTCACAGTGCCCACTTGTCCTTACTAAGGACTTCCAGTCCCATGTGGGGTTGAACTGTCCTTAATAAGGACCCCGAGAGAGAGCACCGTGTGGCTGACCGGTGTTATAAGGCCGGATATCATGTTCAGAACACTACCCTTTTGTAAGCCTTTGAAGAGAGTGTGCACTGTGTGTGTTGTGTACATATATAACTACTATTTTCAGGTATTTATCATTTTATTTTTTTGTTCTCTTCAATATCCTACCCCACCTAACACAGAACTAAATAAGGATGAGCACTAGTTTATGGGCATGAGCATTCGAGGTTTCAGGTTTGACTTCTCATCCTTGAGGGGTCCTTATTAAGGACCGAATAGTCTGTGATGAGCCAGAGTATGAGAGTGGGTATCATGTTCTGAAATTGACCCAGGTAATTTGTCCAGCATTTTTGACCTTGTATTCTTTGTATTCTTTAATCTTAATTTAGAAAGGATTTTTGGGTATTCTTTCAATTTTTTTTAAATTTTGTTCTTTTCATCGAGTAACTTGGAATGGTTTTGGAACATGTGCAATGCTTTTGAAGATTATTAAAGCAACAACAGAATAATGAAGAGGAATTCTGAGGTTGTATGGTTCTCCTAGCTCATTGATAGTGTTTCCATTGCACATCATTTTTTGGTGTGTGTCAAACCGATCTTTTCGTCATTTCTCAATGGAATAATCATCACCTGAAAACAATGATGAGAAAAAAAAAAGATCTTGTAGTTGTGCAACTTCGCAACAAGGTGATCTAACAAGCATTATGCCACTATTCAAGTGGGACATGACATTGCTGCAATAGATTGCTACATTCAACTACAACTAACCAACTTTTTGACAACTTTGGTTATCTAAGGGCAATTTACAAGTCTATGATGAAAATGCTCTTATTTGAAAGAAGAATAAAAAGAGATTTCAATATTTTGAATGAAACCACAAAAACATTGAATTGAACATTGAACCCAATCGAAGAAAATGCATCATTGTAAATCAAAGAGTACAAATTTGACAAAATTAATTGAAATATATGAAATGAACCTACAAAAGGATTTTCACTTAATTGATACATGTTGCACAATGTAGTTTCCCTTTAGTAGCGTTTTGTTGATCAAATATCATCTAACAACAAAACAATCGGGGGAATACATTTGGAAGAACAATAGAAATATCATTTAGGATTTCATTGAGTGTTAAGTGGATATCATTATTTTTTCAGATCAATTCAAGTCAATTCCTTAAGAGAATTAAAATTAAAAAACCAAATTTTTTTTATAAAAGTTTCTTACCTTTCGATTTTTCTTATTAAAGGTTCTCATCAATACCATAAATAGTGTGATGTGTGAACCCAGTTCTTTGATAAGGGTTACATTTTTGCATTAGTAGAAATAATGTAAAATATTTTTTGTGTTAATTAATAAATTCTTGCAAAACTTAATTTAAGCTTAAACTTTAGACAATGATCACCTTAAAACTTAACTTGAAATTTGTGGATTATTAGACAAGGTTGATACTTGAAGTTGTCAAAAAAATTTAAACAACTATTGTAATGCCTTTACCATTATGGAAATACTTAAATCAAATTTTACACCTGTCATTATGAAAACTTTAATTTTTTTCATCAAAATTTTGGCAATATTATCCACTTATATAGATCAATGAATTTCAAACATATGAAATTGAATATCAATAGAAAAAAATCTTCTTTACATATAACAAATGAATACATTTCCAAAAAAATTACACATCCCAAAATTATGTGTTAAATTGAACTTTACCTTATTTGACAAAAAATTATCGTGTGAAATCACTTTTTTTAAGTACATGAACTATGGGAATTGAACCTCATTTACTATTTTTTAGGATAACATTTGGTAACATTTTGCTATTTTTAGAACATTTTTATTTACATTTTTCTTTCATTAATTAATATGTTTCTTTAACAATCACTTTTCTCAACTCACCCATAATACATATATTGGAGGTTTTTTCTCATGTATCCATTGGTGATGATTGTCACCAATATCCATTAGTTGGAAAAATTGATGAAATAATGCAATATACATTTACCATTCCTTCATCTTCTTGACCAATAATTATACTTTTCATTTTCTCACTGCATTTGTAGTAAATATATATATTAAATAATTTGGCACTTTTAAAGACCTATCCACATAGACTTGGAGTAAACAAAAACCATGTACAATAAACAACAATAGAATTTCTAAAACTTCTAACACTATGGACAACTAAATTTGAAAAAATCTACATTTACTGAAAATATTAAGCCTATTCCTAGGAAAACACTTTGTCCTTAGTGCCTTTAACTCCTTTTATTGTGACTAGAGCCTACAACCTACAAATGGTAAACCAAACTATTACTAAATTGGTGGGGTTCATTTTTAACATGAAAATCTTAGTACATGTGATAGATTATGTAATAACTTTTATAGTACTATAAAATAGTGTAGTAGACTCTAGTTATTTTATGTTATTGGGCAAACCTTGGTTAAAAGATGCAATTTTTTTTCATGATTAGGGAAACAACTTGGGATAATCTAGGAAACAATTGTAGTAAAGGTGAAACCACACTGGGTTGTCAGAATTTCAGCAAATTAGAATCCATTTTCAAATTCCTTTACAGTGTAGTTGAAAAATAGCTTAAAATATAAATATTTAGATGATATTGAAAATAACATTTTTTTTCCATTTCTAATTTCAAATCATGATGCTATAAGACAAATAAAAAATATCTCAAAAGAAATTATTTTTAAGTGTTTAATTTTTTTAAATAATAATTATAATTTTTGTAATTTTAAAAACTTCATAACATAATAAATTAAAATCACATTCCATTCATTCAATGGATCTTTAAGTTTCTTAAACATAATTCCTCCACTATTGCAAAGTTTCAAACACGTAAAATTAACACATTGTAAAATAAAAGTCCATATCCATGAGTTTTGCAAGTGTGATAAAAAAATGTGGGCAAAATTCAAAAGTCCATTACTATTGGCTATCCATGATTTTGATTTGATTTTTTCATTTTGGAAGGTTGATTATGATAGCTTTACATAAGTGAATCCTTTTTTCTGTATTATTTCAATGGATCTTATTTTATTTCTTTTCTTGTACCTAAGGAAAACATGAAAAAATGCCATTGTGACATCCATATAAGGTTTTTGTAGTGAGTAAACATTCATAACCAAACATTTGGGTAATGATACTAAGTAATTGGAAATATTAACTATGTGTTATGATTTTTAGTAAGGAATTATAAATGATGAACACATTTAATGTTTATGGTTGAGCGAAAATTGTTTTTCTGTTAGCATAATTGTACTACTTGAAAAAATAGTAATGTTGTTTATTATAGATATTATAATAAATAATACAATAAATCTTGAAAAGCCACATGTATTGAATTAAAGAACATGTACTTGACACAAAAGGAGGTTGTACCAATGGTGTCATTGGAAAACACAATCTATCCAAAAATGTATTATCATGCCATATGCCAACTAACATACAAGTCAACAAAATGCCTATCAACAATAAAGTTTAAAGTTATAAATAGAATTTTGGATTTAAAACGAGGACCAACAACTAATTAAATTGAGTTTGGGAGGAATAAATCAACCTTAATGTGTGAAAATGAACATTCATTTGAATTTCTAACAAACATATGTTTTCAAAGTGTTGTTGATAAAATTCAAAGACATATTCACCTAGATGTATTATTTGCACATAGGACAATTTTCAAAGAACTTTATGGTAACACAAAAATAAAAAAATGTTAAAAAAGCAAAACCTTTCACCATTTGAAATGAAATATTTTCAATGGATAAGACAATAATTATGAAAATGTTTTGTAATAGAAGAGATATTGGTAATATTTAGGAGTTACATGAGGGGGTAGTATGTGGTCATTTTATTAGAAAAAATTAAACAAAAAAGACCTTAGATGTAGGATAATGGTGGACTACATTATTTTAAAAAGTAATGGAGTACTATAATAATTATGAGCTAATATGTCAAAATGTAGGTGGATTGAAGATCATGAATTGAAAAACATTAGTGACAACACTATTAAAAGAGTTGTTTATGAAGTGGGAGTGGGATTTTATGAGACCCATCAAACTAGTTGGTATTTTTTAACAATAGATATGAATTGTTGACAATTGACAATGCCACTAAGTGGGGTGGAAGCACAAGTGCTTTGCATCAGCATTGTAGTTCAATAATAATGAGATTCATTTAATTACAAATGTATTTTGGTTATGTTTGGTTATCCATTAACATTGGTTACAAATTAGGGATGTCATCAATAAATTAATTAAACACTTATTGTTAAAACATGTTAGTTCGATAATTTACTACCCATAAGGGAATGGACAAATAGAGTTCATTAGAAAAATTATCAAAACACTACTTAACAAAACTTGTGAATGAAAATCATACTAACTATGATATTGAACACCTCTCAACAAGATTGTTTTCAAACATGATTATGTACAAGGTTGCACCATATCAATTAATATATGGTTTGCACCTACTAATGTTGATAAAATATGTTTTACCATCTTTCAATGGAGGACCATTCATAATGCAAACCCAATACAGGCACTAACAAGTTGATTACATGAATTTAAAAAGTTGTAAGAATACTTGTTGGATACATAAGAACATGTTGTTGGAGCTTAATGGGACATGTACTTATGTTGCAACAACATCATCCAAAGAAGAATTTTAGCTTTGCAATTAAATGTGTTTTGGTTTCTAACAAAAGACAAATATAAACTTAATAAGTTCAAGGAAAGGTGGTATTGGCTACACAATTACCATATTTTTTCGTAGATAATATTGTATTATTGATCATTTTGGGTAAGTTTGAACCCAACCTTGTGTTAATTAATGTTAATAAGCTTAAACCATAAAGGTATCCGATTAAATATTCTTAGAACTAGTTGTCAGATAGGTTAGTTAGGAGTGTGTGGAAATAGGCAATAATCTAAACATAGAGCTTGTAATTACACCAATATACTGAGATTGGAAAACAAAAGTAAAGTCATTTGCAAAGGACAAATAGATGTGTGTCACAAGCTGGAAAAATTGCATGTATGAGAAAATGAAGTAATAAATGAAGAAAAAGGTAGTTGACCTCATATGTTAACAAATAGTGAAAGGACAATGAAATTGAGTTATTAAAGCACATGGACAGTAATGTAACTATTAGTTAATCATTATTAGTTCATGTGTATATAATTAAAATGTCACCATTAAAATATGCAACCAAGAAAAGTAATTGCCACTTTGACCAACCCTTAAAAACTACCCAACTTTTATGACACAAGGGTGTTTGCACACTATGGTGACCTTATATGGATGTCACAATGGTAATTTGTTTTGTATTCTTCAAGTACAAGAAAATAAATAAAATAAGATCCATTGAAATAATATTTTTTAAAAATTCACTTATTGAAAGCTATCATAATCAACCTTCCAAAAATCAAAAAATCAAATCAAAATCGTGGATAGCCAATAAGTAATGGACTTTTGAAATTTGCCCACATTTTTTGTCACACCTGCAAAATTCATGGATATGAACTTTTATATTATAATGTGTTTATTTTATGTGTTTGAAACTTTGTGATATTAGATGAATTATGTTTTAAAAACTAAAGATCTATTGAATGAATGGAATGTGATTTTTATTTATTATGTTATGAACTTTTGAAAATTCCAAATTTTGTAATTATTTTTCAAAAATAATAAATCATTTAAAAACAATTTTGAGGTTTTTTATATGTCTTATAACATCATGATTTGAAATTGGAAATGGAAAAAAATGTTATTTTCAATATCATCTAAATATTTATATTTTAAGCTAGTTTTCAACTACACTAGAAAAGGAATTTGAAAAGGAACTCTAATCCGCCGAAATTTCTAACACCCTAGTGTGCTTTCACCCACAAGTGGACAATAATAACAACTATTTTGAAAATAAATTAACATCCATTCTGATTGTCATTTTCTTGGCACTTTACATACAAAACAAGACATCATGAGTGTAAAAAAACTTTTTCGATTGAATGCATCAAATTGTGCACAAAATGATGGAAGAGAAAAATAAAATGAGAGAGGAGAAGGAAAAGGAAGAAGGAAAACATGTTTTAAAATACTTGTATGTAGAACCATTGCAAGTTTGTTCTCCAAGATGTTCACCTCCAACACTAACAAAATTTTATTCATTAGAAGAAGAGGAAATTGATTTAGATGATGTGTTTAAAAGGCAACAAGATATTGCAAATAAGAATTTGTGAGACAGAGAAAAACTTTTGTAGGAGTTGCGTTATTGACTAGGAGGAGCTTGAAAATAATAGCCATAAGTATGTATTTTTCAAATTCTAAAAAAAAAAACATACGACACAAGAAGAGTTTGAAAAACTAGTGGAGGAATAACATCCTTTTGAACAAAGTTAAGAGCATCAAGCAAGAGCTACATCAGTTTTGCAAAAGGCCAAGACAATAATTATTCCCATAAAACTTGCAACTTCTAGTGTTGGACCTTAAAAAAACCATGTACAAAAATTGTGAGAAATGTGCTATTAGAAAAAAATAAATTGTTATAATTAGTTTGGGGAAAAAAAGGAAAAGATGGGCAAATTATGTTGAATGGAAAACACATAGACATGAGTTGTTGGTATAGTTTTGGAACACCTAGAAGATCAATACAAATGATTAAATTTTTGCATAAGTGGAACAACAAGGTTGTATGCATTATAGAGACATGATTATAATTAAGTTCAAAATTTCAAACAAAGGAGATTAGAAAAGCTATGCATTTGTTTTAAAGAGAAAGTTGAACATGCATTATGTCAAATTATAAAGGCAAGAACAAATATAGGCAAGGAGTAATGGAGTGATTTAAAAATGATTTATCCATAAATGTTAAGTTTGTTATTTTTTTCTGAATTATTTACCAAAAGGAGAAGGTTAGTTACTTTAGTAACATGAATGCAAGTTCTTTCATAACAACAAATTAAGGAAAGGTAGTATCATGTTCAATCACATGAAGAAAAAACTCCAAAGGTGGGAAATTGCATAAACAAAGATGTTGATTGTGATAACAAAGATAATACTAACAAAGGATGTGTGCACTTAAGCCTCCAACATAAAAATGTTCATGGAAGAATGGATTTTAGAAGTGGAACCAAAACATGTGTAAGCAATTGAAACATTTAAAACACAAACAAAAAATTAGAAAGTGGATTACATAATTGAATATTATTGATGATAACAAAAAAACAAGTCTACATTGAAAATCTATTTCCTTGACAAGAAAACATGAAGAGAAATGACAAACAAGAACAACACCTATGAGTGCAAGACAATTAAATGAAAAATGGGGAGATTGTAGAGTTGATTTTATCGAATGATGAAAGGTGTAGTAATGTATTTCAATAGGATTAAGTACAACAACATGTACTAATAAAATAAAAGGAGAAATCCCTTACACCTTAGTATATAGAACAACACATGGGGAATGAATAATGAAGGAATGATCACCAACACTTTATTAGGATGATTAATGTTTGTTCTTACTAGAAAGGGAACATGGGCTACCAATAAATATGCATGGTTAGCCTTCACTATGAATGGCACAAATCACTTTTAAAGACGAACGTAATGTAAAACATAACCAACATGCACAAGGAATGGCACAAGTGGCCCCTGAGGACAAACTTGAAAGCAAACAAGACCAACCAACACCCATAAAGGTACCAGTGACCATTGGGCAAAAATTTGTAGGCTTGATTAACGAACTAATACCAAGAATGGAACAAGTGGTTATTGAGGACAAAACACCATTAGCAACAAGGTCCTATATGTTTGACATGTGTTGCATATGAAACTTTTTACTAGTCATTAAAAATTGATTCCATGGAGCCACATTGAATTTTCACACACTAAACAAAAGATAAATTGGAGGAGAGGCAAATCCACATGGGAGGGCTTTACGTATGTTTCAATATATAGTTGAATAAAACTAGGAAATGAATATAGTTATGTTAAAATTGTTTGGGTTGAAGCTGGTTAACAAAGATGTAAAGGATGAAAAATAAAAAGTGAAAAAATCATTGTAGCAAACACAAATGGAGTTGTAGAAATTACAACGATTGATGTGTTGTTGAATTTTCAAAAAGAAACATTGGAATTGAAGGTAAAAAACTTAATTGATTAGTGGGACATGGTTAAATACGTGTTCCATGGTATTCTAAAAATTCAAGTTGGATGAAAACATGTACATGCATTAGTTGAAGGCATATTAGGTGGAATTTTTAAAATTTCCATTATGTACCTTTAACATTTAATTTAGAGAAACTACTTCCAACAATTTGGTGAATGATGAAAAATGTACAAGTGGAAAAGATGAAGAGGAAAATAAAAACAAGCTAAAAAACCAAGGAAATTGAATAGGAATTTGCAAGATTCGTGAAGATGAAAGGGGGAGCTAAAAGATGATGTATGCAAAAGGAAGACAATGTAGCAAAAAGTAGTAGGCACATGTTATTGTTCAAGAGGAGTCTTAATCAAATGAATTCGACACAAAATTTCAAACATTACACAACAAGGACCTATCAACATAAAAGCAACCACAAAAGAAGTTGTCAACACAATGGTAGGTGATGGTGGAAAAGCAATAGGAAGTGGATTCAACAAACCAAGTGACAAAACAATTTGTAGAGTTGTCATTATTAAACTAAGAAACAACAAAGGCGATATCTCAACAAATAGTCAAGGAGGAGTAGCACTTGCATTTGATCTTAGAATTATAATCAATTATACATCACAAGAATTTCAAGGATGGAATCCAAGAAATAAGTGGGGTAATGTTAAGGAAACATATTGATTAATGAAAGAAACATGTAGTGTATGTAGTTAGTAAGTAATTAGTTATTGGATTTGAATCATAGTTTTGAAGGGAAAATTTAAATATTTCTTTTCTTACCTTTTTGTTTATTGGACATTATTTTTTTATGCAATTTGGGAGCGTTTCTTACACCACCTTATTTTGGCAATGGAACTTGGAAATGTTTTGTGAATAATTTTATTTTATGTTATTAAAAATTCGTAAAATTAATATTTGTAGGAACAACTGACTGCAAAGTGTGTAAATCAATTTGCACGTAAATACGTAATCTTTAAAATGTTTATAATTCTATTTAGAAAACCTAACCATGAAGTAAAAAATTAATATTTACCAATGATATTCAGCCCACATTGGTTTCATCCTTGGTTAGACCTTAGATATCCTTCTTTTGAAATTGTGAAAGAAAACACTCAAATTGAATGAAAAGAAACCTCACATGATATTTTTAGTGTAGTTGGAGGGCACATTATAGCTTGTAATTTTTCCTTTGGAAGGGTGGGTGTTCCAAAAATAATAATGTCCATAGGGAAGCATTCTAAAAAACGTAATGTCAAGGAATATGCATTATGTTTTTTCAAATGCTTGTTTTCATATCATTTCTTGCAATGCCCATCTAGTATTAGGGGAATAAAAAAATAAAAAAATCCTATAGGTCTTTACACACAATAAAGCCCTTGTCCATGGGCTTTGCCAGAATAAAGGGCCTACACTTGACATTGCCTCATGTAAGCTTGATTTTGGTATAGCCCATGGCCCCAAGCTTTACTATCACCAAAATAAATGTTGTTTGAAAAAGCAATTGAATGAATGTTTGAATGAAAGCCAAAACTATAATGGTTTGTAAAAAGCAGTTCAATGAAGGGATTGAATGAGAGCCAGAAGATGGTTTGAAGATGTAAGTCGCTGTACAAGTACAGTTGTAAATGGACCAAGTTACAAATGGAGTGAAGATTGAGGAGGAAAATGAATCCAGCAAGAACACCAAAGTTTAAACACTAATCATGCATAGAAAGTCCTGAATCACCTTTATGTTTTGTAGACATGATCAATGTACTTTAGGGTCTAATCACATGCCCATTCATATGTGATGTGATCTTAATGCACTTGATAATGCTGAATGATCATAACATATCTATGAGATTATGATGGAGAAATCTCCCCTCCCCCCCCCCCCCAACAACCCCTTGAAGATAACACAACAATAAGTGCTTGTTATTCAATAGTAGACCTCTTGGATCCAGGATGCTGAATCCAGGAGTTAGGCTTCTTTATGTGGGCCTAATGCCCTTGGAATGGGTTACTCCCCAAATTTAGGATCGCCTTCATGAACTCTTGTCTCAAGCACTAAAGCCTTTATTTTGGGAATGTCCCATCCCTTGGGCCTTACCTACCATAGAAACCACTTTGAGACATTCAATTAGTGTATTTGGAGAACTCATCATATACATTAATGGGTATCTATGGGAAGGAAGGATATTATGTCTACTACTTAAATGTGAGAGGCGGGGTCTTACACATATCAAGTAGGAGTAAATGATAGGGACGCAAGAGTGGGAGGGATCTTACACCTACAAGTATGCATAAGATCCTTCTCACTCTTTAAGAGTAGGGGGCAAAAACTCTGTACCTCCTATGCCTCTCATGACCTACTTATGTTTAGTATCCTATATCCTTTGCCTTGTGGGTGAAGCCCCTAAAGTGGGGGACATTCCCAAAATGTAGGGCCAGACTTGGCTACAGACTCTTTTTTAAGCTCCTTATTTTGGGAATGTCCCTAGCCTAAGGCTTTCACCCTAGGCATTGCTCTTCTCAGCTCCTTTCTTTTGCCATGTTCTTCAGCTTCCTCTCTTCCTTTTGCAAAGGAGCATCACAAATCCATGAGAGCACGATGTTGTGACCAAGTGTAGGTTGCAAGGAGGGAAGCAGAAGGGAAGGGCCTGGTGGGCACTCCACACTTCATCATATTCTTCTTTTTATTTAGAAAAAATAATTTATCAATATTTAAAGTTCAAACCCTAAACCCAATAAACAAAAGCTGTTTCTCAAGAGGTTCACAACTTACAACTCATTGATTATTTTAAATGGCTATTTTTCAGTCACTCTTAATGATTTCATTGGCCAAGAGCCCTTTCACTTTAACAAGGGTTATTTTTTTTTCAATTTTGTGAAGTAGGTGGTAGAGCCATCATACACAAGAAGACTTAACCAAATTTGGCTACATGGAAACTAAAAAAGATTGAAGATGCATGTGTTAGTTTAGCAGGGTCTTGGAACCTCTAGTCTAAATATGGCAAATTCAGATTTTTTTTGGTCGAAATATGGCGACACGGGGCCATATTTTTTCCAAAAAAAAAAACCTTTGCATGAGTCACATGGCACTTTATTTATTTATTTATTTTTTGGTGTGGCCACGGTTCAAAAATTCGCCACAAAGGGAAACACAGATTCCTTACACACCCAGTAAGTAAGAATTCTTTTTGTTTGGGAATTCTCAAAGACTGTGGGTGATGTAGTAATTTTTATTTAAGTTTTACTAACATCATTATTTTGGGTTGTGTGGGGTTCTTCTCTGAGAGCTCTGTCATCATGGTCTGCTAAAGAGGAAGTGTGCTTGGTGAGGGGTTTGATTAAATTATTAGATGCATCTAACCTCTAATTGGTGAAGAATTGCATCAATTATTAGGTGAGGGGTTTATGGGTTGTTGAAGATACCTTCAGAAACTTGTTTAGTAGTAGTAGTAGTTCCAAGTTCCAAGAGCTATGATTGTCCTGGAATCATCCCCCCCTTTGAGCTTTGCTGCTTTGTTGTTGCAAATAAATTCACATTCACACACCCATAACCCCAAAATTGCAAGGGTTTCTTGTAACTTGAGGAATCACATTTTGACTTGAAGTTTGCTTTTATGAGTGTTGGACTTGGTCATTATGAGTGAAGGTTAGGGTTCAAGGTGCATATATGGGTGTTATGGATGAGTCATTCTGAACTAGCTATTATGATCCATGACACTTGTTGGGATCCACCTAACCCAACTAGCTTTACCATTTCATCATTGTAAAGTCCTCAAAGAAGTTTGCTAGTGTGTTTTGGAGGGTCCACTATAGGGTGGAGAAATTCTTGCAATCCTACAGTGGGGCCCTTCTGCTCCCACCTAGGGCTTTACATTGGGGCTCTCTTCCACTCATTCGGAGGGTACATTTAGGCAAAGCCCTGCACACAAGGAGAAGAGACCACCACTACATGGAGTAGCAAATCTTGGCTCTGTTGACATCTCTTGATCCAAGGGTCAAGCTTTATGTCAGGTAAATAAAGTCCTTGGAGAAGGGCCTTTCTGAAAAGGGCCGATGCTTTGGACAACAAGCCCTGCTGGTTTCTGGAACACCCCTCCTCTGTGGGTAGGTACCCACCCTACATTCTTGTGTTTGATTTTTTGGTTGGATTTTTTCCCAATAACTTGTGAATGTGGACAACTTTGAAGTCCAACAATTGATCATGTAATCCATTTGCAAAATGAATAAAAATTTGGCCAGATTTCGAACTATCATAATACGTTCACAACTTTGAAAATCAACACATGTTTCTCAAATATTTAGTTAATTTTGAAAATTTTCATTTCCACACATTTCTTTGGAGAAAGAGACGATCTTGGAGAAAAGGATGAATTTCAAAATTCCAACAATTCAGAATTTGATACAGTTAGTGTCCAAGCTGCCAAGGTACTATGGTGGTACCAGTAGAGGTAAAATGAGTTAAAAAAAGGGTTGGGCATTGAAATATCAAAAAAGAATATCAAAAGACCGAGGGCCACCAACCCCCCCACTTGACCCCCTCATTGAAAAAAAATGCTACCTAACACATGGCCACACACGAGTGCACCATGAAGGATGAATGGTGAGTGGACAGGAAACAATTTTCTGTTGGGTTCCAGTTCATTAGCTAACCATGGTGGTTAGCTCAGTTGATTTTTTAATTACCTGCTTACTAACAACCCACAAGCAGGTTGTTAGTAAAGTACATAGTAAAAACAGCCCTTACCTAAGTGTAAACCATCTATATTTACCTACTAGTTACCTCATTTCCTACTTATCTACGTATACATGAGACCTATTTCTTACAGAGTTGGTTTACCAACATTAAACCAAATCTTAACTCCAGTTGAGATTCATCCACAACAAAAGTAATAAGGGGCATCCAGTGGATGGTGTGCTAGTGGGTGCTGGTTCATTGTGATGGCACCGCACACGTAATAAGAAAGAAGAACAAATTCCATAAAAGGAATTCCTGGAAAGATGTAATCCAAGAAAAAAAACCTTAAATGGCGCAACGAAATAACTTCGAAACGAGGCGAACTCACAAAACCCCGAAAAGAAAAAGAAAGGTGGCCTGGGATTCTAATTGTCGGTGTTAACACCAATCACCGACCAAAAGATATTGTTCCATCATCTTTTACATTGTAAGGTATCTTTTACGTAGGTAGGGGGTGTCTGGGACCCTGGGTGTGTGTATTGGTGTGAGTGTGTTATCACAGAAACTTTTTGCATCCACGTGCCGGCTATGCGAAATAGATTCTTGGGTTTCTAACTACGTGGCAACTTCGACCTTCGTACGCGTTTTGGGGAAGTGTGTGAACGGTGATCCCGGTCCCGCAAAAGTGGTGTTTTAACAAACGATATCATTAACACACCAAAAGTGTTCCTCTAAGAATAAAATGCATCTAAAGTGGCGTTTTAGGCCTCGGCCGGGAGAATGATGATGATGCAAATCAGTGTTGGCCGGTTATTTAATTTTTTTTAGTAACTGCCAGGCAGGTAATTTAAAAAAAAAATGTTTGGGTGCCGGTTACAATATATTAATATATAAAAAATTGAATGCTGGTTAAATTATCAATATTTTGAGGTAATAATTGTTGATTATGTATAATGGTAGTTTATCAAATAATCAGTTGATACCCGGTGATTAATTTTTGGATTATTAGCCAGTTATAGATGTTTTTACAACGTTAAAGTTTTATTATTATCATTCTGGTTTTTTATCATAAAATTGTTTAGTATTTTAGGATTGATAACCTACCTGGATGATAACCAAGTCATCTGGATGGATTTTGGGGTAGGTTATTAAAATTTGAAATTTGAAATATCAGTTCATACGGTTATTAAACAATTACAAACAAATCATTAACCGGCTGATAGGTTATCAATAGTTGGACTGATAACCGAGTCAATTCAACAACTGGCCAACACTGGTCCCAATCTCCCAAAAGTGATGGTTCTAAACTTTGAACAAGGCGAGTGACGTAGTTAACACACTAAAAGTGTGCTCTATAATTATAATGCCTGAAGAGTGGCGTTTTAGGTACAGTACAAGTGCGTCCAACAATTGAATTGTCTCTAAAAGTGGCGATTTAGGTAAGAAATCGAGATAGCTTCTAAAAATGCGCTCTAAAAGTACCTCTTTAGTGGCGTCTTAGACAATGCGAGATTCTTCACAGTAAAAAGTGTGCTCCAAAAACTAAATGTCTCTTGAGTGGCGTTTTAGGCGCCAAGGCGAAATAGTCAATCACAGCAACAGTGTGGTCCAGAAAATAAATTGTCTCTAAAGTGGCGTTTTGGGTAAGAAAGCGAGATAGTTAACGCACTACCGGTGTGCTCCAAAATTAAAATGTCCCTCAAGTGGCGTTTAAGTTCTGGGCTGGAACACACAAAACGAGAGAGAACCAGCGCGCATTGTCGCTGCCCGCTAGCGGCAGCGATTTGTGGAACGCGGCGGGTGCGGCGGAGAACAGCAGTGCGGGACACGTTGCGCTGCGTCTTGTTTTGTTTATTGTTCAAGGAAGTATCCGTTTCTTTGTAAGTAACTTCGAAGATTATAATGTCTTGAATCGCAAAAATAAAAATTGCCGCTTCTGTTCATTGTGCGTTTTTTGGTAGGCTCATTTCTCGTCCAGGTCCTTGTTTTGTGAGAAACGTTTCTGACGAGGAAGTAGTTATGGAAGGCGTGACAGATGCTTTGGTGCAATCTGGCTTAAATTTTTTTTTTGTCCTTGGCGTCTTAGACAGACAAACGTCATTCTAAGGAGAGATTGTGTCCTCTTGAAGCTTTTCTTTTGCGTGCATGTGGTTTCTTCATCCCCCCCGGGTTCTCGTAAGAATTTCGAAGAGGCATCGAGCATATTGTTAGGGTAATCTGCGTCTTTGTTATCTGGAATCCGCATCTTCTTCGTAATAGGACTTTTCAATTCAAACAGAAGTCATATCTTGATGTCTTTCTCCGCATGCTTCTACTTTTGAAACGCAGATTCTGAAAAGGATTACAAAGAGAGATTTTTTTTTTGGATCGGTTTCGTGATATTCTTTTTCTTGCCCTTTTTTTGCATTCCAGACAGAGGTGACTGCAATCTGCAAAGGTTCCTTTCCGCATTGATGATATCAAATTGCGCTTGTCTGAAGACGCGCAAATAAGTTCATTGTCTGTAGATTGTTGTAAAGCATTATTCTGCTTCCTGCCAGCATTTTGGCATACCTCTAATCCAAGTCAAAGCTGGTCCTGATTCGAGCACCCCTCCAGCTTCACCTGCCGAGGACGCCTGAAGAGCGAGCTTCCTCGGGGATACACGAACTTGTAAATAGGAGTCTGGTACGATGCAGAGGCTTGCTGATACGGTTCTCGGAAACGCTAAAGAGTAAGAATGCCACTGCTTCCTTCTTCTTACAGGACTAAGGGTTGAAGAGCTTCTGGAGAGTCTATATCACTGTGTGCCAGGCTGCAGTGTTATCTCAAATAGAGGTTTTTCTCAGCAATTTGCTCCAAATTTTTGCTTCACATTTCTTAACCGATGTTTCTATGTTGACCTAATCTGCTCATGGGGAATGAGTGATGGCCGATGATTTTCCTGAAGTAATCCTGTTGCTTGATGTAGTCATGTACAGAATCTAACCCTAGTCACTGTGCTTTACTATGGCCATTGAGAAAGAATATATTTTGTTTCATAGCAGAATTGATGTATTCTTGGAACAAATGTGTGCTCATATGATGCAGGTCACTGAAGACTTTCAGCCAAGAAGCTTTTAACAATACTGTGAGGGTTATCAATGGCTTTTCTGCACTTTTGCTCTTTATACTCCCAGGAAGGTCTAAGATTTTGGAAGGCATGCAAGGCTTTGAGCTTTACCCAACTTTGCAGGCACCCCGAATGCCACGCTGGATGGAGAAGTAAGTTCCTCCTCAACTACCACTTGTGGTTTTAGATTTGTACTCTACCTACCGAACCACCTTGTGAACTAGATAACTGGTCTGCAGAATGTTTTTTCAAGCACTGATGACCAGCAAATTTACCACATCCTGGCAGCAGAATGTACTTGACGAACCCCAGAAATTATTCTGTCTTTCCCAACTTGCAAAATTGATAGTAGGGTTGGTTGTCGAAGAATTTTTCACCTCTCCCAGAGTTGCTATATATTTTATGGAGTACATCCTACACTTGCATTTTTTGAAAATGGACAGTTGAACTTGGCTCAATTTGGAAAGGAAGATTCTGCAGGTATTAGTCAGAGTAGCTATATACATGGTTTCTTGAAACAATGTTCACACTCTTGAAATATCTGTGATAGAATTATTGTGAAGTTTTCTCTTCTGATAGATATTTCAGGATTATGTCATATGATGAAGAGGTCAGCAAATGTGCTTTTGGGAGTATTTCCTTTCATAACTCAACATATTCTGGTGTGGATTGCAGTGGAGTATCCTCATTCAATGCATTTATTTCAGAGTATGACTCAGAGGATGAATGGAGTAGTGAATCAGAATATGGATCAGGCCTGGAGGAGGTTGATGACACAGGTCCTCCCTCTCCTGCCTCACAAACTTCACATATGTCAAGACATAGCAGTACGAGTCGGGTGGAGCGGCGACATAGGTCCCTATGGCAACGATGTCTTCGATGCCTAACATGGCCTTTGCGTCATTGGTACGTTGTTTACCATTGTACTTGATGTACAGCAAGCTCTTTGCTCACAATGTGAGTACTTTTGGTTGGACATGTCTGTTAACATGATTTGAGCATGCTCTTTTGATGGCAGGTACTTACCAGGGCATAGACCATTGATGACACAAGGATCAGGAACATCACAGGAGAATTCACTCCCTCGCAGATCTAGCTCCAGCAGTTTTAGGGGCTTTGTCCGGTGCTTAAGTGGGGTCAAGGACAATGTTATGCCAAGGCAAGTAGCAGACCGCAGGCGTGGCATTATTGAGGTAGGGTGCTATACCTGAATCACCTATGTTGATCAGCAGTGTAACATCCATTCCATCATCTAGTTTGTTCTTGCTGCAGAGGGGACTTCCAAGGTGTGCCTGAAGCATCCTTCAAGCTGATGATCTTGGAACATGAGTGCTACTGTTTTCAAAAGCTAATAATGATGATTTTTTTTTGTTTGATCCCATTCCATTGAAATGTTTACTTAGACAAGTGTGATGTAACAGGACTTGCAGATTTCGATTGAACTTTTTATTGAGAGAGTGTTTGAAGTAGTGCGGAACGGAGTTCATCATCTTTTGTCGCCCTTCCAGACATTGAAGGAAGTTACTTCGTGGGTGAGATTTCGGGATTTGGCACAAGACAACATTGGTGCTGAGGAGGTGGAAACAACCATCTTGGGCAATGATGAACCTGTTCCTCAGGTAAAAGTCCAGGGACGTCAACAGACACTTAACACTGACAGCCGCACATGTGGGGACATCATCACAAGCTTGGGGTTAGTATACAACTTCTCCTCTCCAGTGTATGAGTTTGAAGACAAATTGAGACCTCTACTGAGTGTTGCCAAAAAGGTCCAAGCCTGGCTTGATTTCCTGATTATAACTATAGCTCATGGGTTGGTCTTTCATTGACAGGACATTGCTATCCTTTATTAATAAAATATGGAGTCATTTCTCTTTGAGGTCAAACTTAGAATGTTAGGGCCATCTCAAAGTTGCTCTTAAAATTTGTTGCTGGTTAATGCCACTGAAAATATTTAGAATTTTCACTCTTCTTCAAGCTTTCAGTTTCATATCCTACTTGCTCTTTGGATGTGGAACAGAATTATGATTGCCTCAGCACCAGAAGAGGTGAAAGTTCATAGTTTGAAGCCTGACTCTCAGTTCTCAGCAGAGGGTGCTTCCAGTATTTCAGACTGCTTTCTTCTCATACCAAAGAGATTTTGTTGCTACTTATTTTGCCATGAAGCTGGTGAAATCTGCCTCTGGGCAATAATAGTTCCATACATGCAAGTATCCTATTGGCTTGACCTAAAGCAATATCCTTTTTGTGTGGCAGGTATCCATATGAAGTACTCCGTGTTACCACTGCTGATGGTCACATCCTATTGCTTGAGAGGATTCCCAGGTATGACGGGAAGGAAAGTACTGACAATCCAATAGCAGTGAGGGGTCACATTTTGTGATAATCCTAAACAAGGGCCAAAACATCTAATCACAACGATACTCAAGGAGCATGTTTGTGTTGGCTTTCATAGACATTAAACATTAAGGAAAGAGCTGCTCATTGTCATGTGGCCAAGCATGATGAGAGAGCCCTCCAATCAGTATATGAACCAAGGAAATATTAACATGTTCATTGTATCGAAGTTGAATAAAATGACAATCAACATCAGAGCTGCACCCTGCTTAGTAAGTCTGATAGCAAAAATGCCTTCATTGTTGCCTTTGCTTAGAAATATTGACCTGATAACTGAGCTATAGAGTAGCTTTTGGATAAGCTTTATTTTGATAGTTGGATTTATGCTGATTGCAGAAAGGACTCTCGGAAGGTGTTGTTCTTGCAGCATGGAGTTTTTGATTCATCATTAGGGTAGGCCAAAATATACCCGGAGATTTGAAGTTCTTTGGAAAAATAAGTGCTAGACTTTGATCTCATGAGACATGCTTCTGTTTGTATGTCTTCGTCAATAACTGCCATTTTTGAAAAGGGAATTATGTGGTGATTTCTCAGAATATAGTTATTTTTCTTTTAGTCTGGAGTCTTGGGAGTGCTAGGGAGTTGACAATGGACCAGGATCTTTGTTACCGCAATGCATAAAGTTAAAACCTCCTCAGAGCAAAGAGTCATTGCTCCATTGTGGGTTTACTGCCAGAGTTCCCAGAGCTCCTTAAGTACAATGCTCAAGAATATTCAACTGCTTTTCTACCACCAGAACCTTACTATGTAAATGGTTCTTACAGGTGACCACAACTATGCTACAGTCTAGCTGAACCAAAATAATTAGGTTTGCATATGGTGTTCAACTCAGCGTGTTTTTCTTGTTATGTACAGTTGGGTTTCAAATGGAGTTGTGGGATCTCAGGCCTTTGCAGCTTTTGATCAAGGTACACACTTTTGCTCTTATCTCTCAGTTTCTTTGGTTTTGACTTGTAGTCATAAAAGTCTGTCTAGTTTAATCTTGTAGGTTCTAGAATCTCCATTATGTGGTAGCTTCAAGATGTAAAATTCAGTAGTTAATCTTTGAGGCATGAGCAATTATGTCTAAGTGGAATTATTGAAACAATGATATGGAAGGCTCAGGTGCTGATTACTCCAGGAGCAAGGATACTTTGCTTTTTGAATGACTTCAACCAAGTTATTATTTTGCATGTGTGTTGAAGACAATATGGGAATGTTGCAGGCTATGATGTATTTTTGGGCAATCTTCGGGGTTTAGCATCTCGAGAGCATGTGAACAAACACATTTCATCCCAAAGGTGCAGTCTGACTGCTATATGACTCTCCCCTGAGAACTTACAACCTGTCTGAAATGCTTTTTTGGGTATAGATTCAGTGTGAAGGGCTTTCATTCAGATGACATGATCACTGAACAAACATTTGCATCCTTTGTATCATCACTTTGTGATGTTATGGCAAGCAAGTCTAATCAGTATACCTTCAAATCAGTAGGTCATTTTTTTCACTTTTGTCTAACTTAATGCCAAAATTATGTTAGTGGATGTTCCAAGTTAATTTAAAAACTCAGTATCTTGGATTTAGCAACCCAATTCCTTTCTTGGAAATGATGGCAGCTAAAGGTGGTGGTGATTGGAGTTGGCAATTTGAATCCTTCATGTCTGGTCTAGAACTCCTGGATACCAGATCATACTTGCTCTATCCTATGTTGATTTTGCTGTGAAATTGAGACTAATATACAAGATTGAGATTTTCTTCATATCTTGCAACTTGCAGTCACATGTATAGCTAAGCTCATTCTGGAGATGTATGTTGTGAGGTCAACTGATGATGTATTCATTTTTTGTTACATTCATGCAGTTATTGGCAGTTCTCAGTGAATGAGCATGGCACTCAAGATATTCCAGCCATGCTCACCAAGGTCCATGAACTCAAGACAATGGAGCTAGCAAAATTGAGGGATGATGAAAATGAATCCTCAGATTCTCTGAAGCTGAAGGAACACGGTCTACCCTACACAATGTGTGGAGTAGCCCACAGTCTGGGGGGAGCAGCACTGTTGATCTACATAGTGACAAGGCGGTTAGACAATAAACCACATTATCTTTCAAGACTGATCCTTCTTTCCCCTGCTGGGTTCCATGAAGATGCCCCAATAGCACTTAAGTTAGTGCGGTTCATGCTCCCTGTTCTAGCTCCAGTCCTCAGCCCCTTTGTTCCTGGTATTTACATACCCACAAGGCTTTTCCGAGGTCTCTTCAACAAGCTCTCAAGAGACTTCCAGAATTATCCAGCTTTGGGAGGGCTTGTTCAAGCCCTACTAAGCTATGTTGTTGGTGGTGATAACTCCAACTGGGTTGGAGCAATTGGTGTTTCACATTATAACATGGATGATATGCCAGGGGTGTCGTTCCGTGTTGCAATTCATTTGGCTCAAATGATGCGCACAAGGCGGTTCATCATGTTTGATTTTGGTTCAGTTTCTGCAAACATGCAAGCGTATGGGACACCTTACCCATTGGATATAGGGCGGCATTATGACCTCATTGACATCCCAGTTTTCATTGTGGCAGGGTTGAAGGATAGGGTGATCCCACGATCCATGGTGAGAAAACATTATGAAATGATGAGAAATGCTGGTTGCCAAGTATCGTATGCAGAGTTTGAGTATGCTCACCTTGATTTCACATTTGCGAATAGAGAGGAGTTAATGGCTTATGTGCTATCACGAATGTCAGTCAGCCTACCTAGAAAGCCTGGGAACAGCATAGCTCCTCTGGTGGAGGACCAGCATCCCACAAACAGGTCAGCCAGTATGAAGAAATTAAATTTCACTCATTCTCGACAACCAATCAACAAGTCTGACTGAAGATAGGCACTCTGACAATCATAACAGAAACTTCAGACAGGAGCAACTGGGGAGGTTGACCCAGTGGCTGCCTTTGAGCACAGTGTTCAAGCTAAGGTCACAACCAAGAGCTTGTTGAGTTTTCAGAGTCTATTATATAGCTCCTTAGTGTGCCTTGGCAAGTCTTCTGTCATGGCAGATCTAAACTCATGAGGCTAGTTTTTCTGGTGAAGAAGTCTGAGTGGAAGCTTGAACATGCATTTACATGTAAATTAGACAATTTTTTTGGCTTCTCAAGGAGTTGTATTATAGGAGTATGTGCTAGAAAATTATAGGGCACTATTTGTGCCAGCAAGCCACACTTCGTGTGTTCTGTTATTCTAGGGCTATTGCTTCTTTCTTGGAAGCAGATGTTAATCCCCATGTTATCCAGTTCTACTGAAACATGCAGACATTGAGCATGCTCCTCCTGGAATTTGGTGTCATGCTCTTTGCAAGGTTGCTAGGCACCTTAACCGTCATTTGCTTGATGCTGGTTCTATATGTAAGTGCAGTAGAGAGGGTGAACGTTTTCTAGGCTACAAGAAAATGGAAGTAGGATGTGTACATTCAAAATGCCCTTGAAGAGGACTTGGTCCTGGGTTATATGAGCTGTGTTTTATACAGCATAATCTGAAAGCCACATAAACTGGTGATTGGTTTGCTGCTTCATGACTGTTCTGTAGCCTTGATTTTATTGTTGAAATGCAAACATGTGAGCTACGGACACTCAGAAACAGGCCATGCACACACTCCTGTTCCCACTGGCAGGGAATGTCTTTTGCACACAGGTGCTGAAGAAGGGTTATGCTTTTCTCTGGAGGGGAATTTGGTCAATGTGTCACAGCTGCTGTTTGCTTACATTCTTGACTACAAAGGTCGGGGCAGCATGTGGAATCTGACTTCAAGTCTGAGGTTTGCATTCTACCTCATGTCATCCCCATAGTTTCAGATGTGGGTGTGGAAGTACTGATATGATTAGAAAGCTGTGCACAGAAGTGGTTGCTGTGGTTGTCACCTCAGTCCTCTCCTCGAGCCTTTCTAAAGGTATTGTGTTTTTGCTCCTGCTACTTTCAAGGCAGTTGACCAATCTGATTCTGAAGGTTTATACAACCAGATAGCCAAGGCATAGTATAGTACCTGTTTTCAGACTGTCTGACATGATTCATTCAGTCTGCAGAGTAGAAGTCCAGATGATAGATCTGGCATCCTTCTCTGTCCACCTGAATATTTCCTTTTGTCCTTTGTAGAGTATTCCTAAGTGAAGGGGACTGTTCCTCCCTTTTTTGAAACCCAAGTAGCAAACAAGTGTACTTGTGAATTGTGCGTCCAATAGGAAAAGTCTTACCTCCCACTAGATAATAGAAAATTGCACTATAGTTTCCAGCATATTTTTATACTGCATTAAGCTTTCCCTGACCTTCATCAACCATGAAAGCTGGTTGCAACTAGTGAACTGTGAGGATTATTATGAAGAGAAAAAAGCTGTATTTACCTAGTTCTCTCTATCTTCTACCTCCTATCTTCTTTTGATTCTGCAGACAAATTCGGAATGAAAAAAAGGGCTCAGGCTGGCTGGCAATCAGTAGACTTTTACAAAAGAATCCTTTGATACCTAGTGCTTGATTTACTTTGTCTGACTTTGCCTCAGATTTAACAGGAGGGTTCATGTCATACAATTGCAAAAGCCCAGCTTCAAGCTTTTGCTTCTATTTCTGCATCACATCATTTCAATATTCCTTTATTGCAGGTAAATCAGCAAATCTCTGGAACCATCTGCAAGTAGGTAGTAGCATTTTTCTACAATAAATTACTATATTTCAATAGTATTCCTATATGTGAGACTGAAATGTCATTGCCTGCACACTCTGCACTAATATGCAATCTCCAGGACTCTCCTAATCACTCACTGTTTGAACAGAATGCATGTGAAGCTTCTGAAACTCTCTCTCTCTCTGTCACACCCACTTATTGCAGCAGCTTCACTATCAGTGCAGAGAGTGTACATGCAACTTCAAAGTTCTGCTTTTATCACTACATATTCTTGCACTGACACTCCCATAAAGGGACAAATGCTTATTGTGCACAGTGTACCATTATTTCAGGTAGTGATAATGATGTATATATAATGATCATCACATGTCAGGGTAAAAGTGGTGGTGGCTTCTGTACTTGCTACTTAGAGCATTGGCAAAAAATTAGCACAATAGTTTATCAGAAAGATGGTATTTAGTTGACAACTGCAGATGACAACTGAAAAATGGCTGTAAGAATAATAATAATAATAAAAATATAGAGATTTGTGGCTTCCAACTTGTCCTTCAAACGCGACTGTTGTTTTCATTCCATCCCATATGTGAAAAATTTGTTCATCTTGTATGAAATTGTGAAGTGTGCAGTTTCTTTTAGAAAATATTGGTCCATTATTTCCTATTTTACCTGTTGCTGGTTTGTTGCTGGTTTGAACTTTGCACAAGGGGAGGTCAGAGCCATGGCTAGAGGAGCTACAATTTTTCACAAGGAGGTCAATTTTTCACAAAGGAAGGAATTTGAAGGAAGGAAAAAAACTACTCTTGGATAGACTTCTGTTTTTTTTTACTAATAGAAAAATTCAAGGAGCTTGTACATTTCTTGAGGAATGGAGCAATGTATTTATTTTGTTTTTTCTGGGGCTTGCTTGATTGATTGCTGCATCATTATCATGTGAAGCTCATGACAGTTTCAAGGTTTTCCTCAATGTTGCTCAACAATTATAGTATACGATCTATCCAGTGCAATTTCTGGACTTGCAATTGCTCACATTCGTGTTAGGTTTTTTTCCTTGCAAAAAGTGTAGCTGATGATGATGATGGTTATCACAGGCTTGCTTGCTTCCTGCAATCTAGCTAGCAGTAATTTGCTCAAGTACAAAGGAACTGGAAATGTAGAAATTTATTTTGTAGTAGACATCATCATCATCATCCTTCTTGCTTGCTTGAGGCAATCTAGCTAGCTGCATTTTGCTCAACTGCAAAGGAATTGCTGATCTAGAATGTCTTTTTGTAGTAGAGTATCATCATTATCATCATCTCTCTACATTTGCTGGAATGTCAATCTTTTTCAATCAAGGAATTTGCTTATTCAACTTGCTTCAGTCCACTGCAACACCAGCTTTGCTGAACAGATATAATGTGTAAGAAGAAGAAGAAGAAGACTCGAAAGAAACGGCAAATTTGTAATTAAGAGACGTGTCCATGAATCATGCTACAGCTGCTCCGGAGCCTTGATGCTCTCGTCAAGTTCTTTCCTGACGCCGACGCTGTCATAGAGTTTCTGACGTCCAAGCTGTTCAATCAACCGCGATAAATTGCAACCGTTTAGACTTGAGAAAGTCCCATGCAAGCGAGACAAAAAAAAAAGAAAGAAGTAAAACTTAGTATCATTGCACAAATTTTACTCGTAGAGTTTGCGATGTCGAAACTGTTCAATCTACCGTAATGAAATTGCAACGATTTGGACTCCAGGATCGTGCATGAAAGACAGAAAGGAATGGAAGAATTTGTTGCAATTCTCACTCGTGTTTTTGTGCTTTGTTACCTGCAAACTTGCTCGACGATGCAACAAGGGTCGGACCGTCGGGTTCACTTCCCGCCGCCACCGCCTCCGCCTCCCCCACCCCCTCCTCCTCCTCCTCCTCCACCGCCACCACCTCCTCCCCCTCCACCCCCACCTCCTCCGCCTCCTCCACCTCCGCCGCCACCGCCACCGGGTGCATAGCCGCCTCCGCGGCGCCAACCATTGCCGTAACCATTATTGCCCCAGCCATTGCCATACCCATTATTGCCCCAGCCATTCCCGTAACCGTTACCATACCATTTCTTCGCGTTGGCGTCGGCGCCGGTCACCTTAGTAGGCTTGTCAGCCTCGGATACCTGCGGGAAGGCAACCGCGAAGAGCAGCAAACAGACACATACACAAAACGGTCAGAACGTCTTTATCGATATACTTGCGCTTGATCCTTTCGTAGAGCGATCAGTTAGATTGCACGAAGACTGGAGAAATGGTAACAAGCCAGATGAAGAAAGGATTGAAAATGGGAAGAAGTTTCAGGAAGAACAGAGCTGCCGACCTTAGTCTCGGTTGTAGACTTGGTTGATTCGGCAGTTTCCGACTCCTGCTTTTCTTCCGAGAGCTGTCTGGAAAGCGCTGGTATTACCAACGCCTGTGAGAGAAGGAGAACAACGAGTAAGAGGGTCAAAGGCCTCATGGCGCTTGAAGACGAAGAAGAAGTCATGCTATTAGAAGTTTGATCAGAACTCTCTTGAAACCTGAAGGATGAAGTGATGCCGAATGGGGTTCAGATCGAGTCTTATATAAGGGACGGTAAAGAACTGTCAAGTAATGCCTTCACAGCTGAAAGACAATCAAGCTCGTGCATTGCCATCAGTACTTGGTTGACTTCTGTGACGCAAACCTTTTATGGCGACTGACATGATGGATGCAAGAATATACAACGTGACAGTGAATTAGGTGAGCTTCATCAATACAACATTGCTGAGGAGCTGCTGTCGATCTTTTATAAGTCTGACAAAATGTTGACGAAGGTCTGCGAGCAGTTACAGAAAAAAAGGGTGTGTCACGAAGACGGGACTCTTCTGCATTATATAATCTAGATCATGATATCAGCTTAGAAGTTCTAACTACATGGACTATGTAAGCTAGAAAAGTTCAATCTAGATGCAGCTGCTGCAAACTCTGTCACATCTCACGAATTAAATTATCACTTCTGCTACTAGCAGCTGCTCACTATAATATTCTGCAAGGCGTTTAGTCAAGTGGCCCAACAGCTGCGGATCAATCAAGTTTGGTACACAAAAGTCCACAATCATCCAGCAAAACGTATCTGCATGCTGCACTAGCACATGGGTGATCAACCAAGTTAATCATAGTATGTGCAGGAACCTAAGTATTATTATATGTAGACAAATTCGACATTCGAGAATCAGCAATATTGAAATGAATGAGCATCTCCAGAGAGGTTCCTAGTATGTGACCCTGCAAAAAAATTTCTTAACATGCCAATTTAGTTATTTACTGTTTTCCAACCCCACTCATAAAACTAAAACTGAGACTCCAAATAGGTTAGGTGGGAGACTACTGATAGCAACCCACCTGGACCAATCAAATTATCTAGCCAATCAATAACACGTGTTACGCTTTGGTGTGCCTCAGCAAATGGTGCAAAAATGCTGGGATACATCCATTTTGGTGATCCAAACTGTCATGTTTTGATTTTTTTTCACCAATTTTAATTTGCAGAGTCACATTCTAAGCACCGGTAGAGTTGCACTTAGGTGTAGTACCTGGATGCAGTTTCTTTCCGCGTCTTGATTGACTCGGTTGACAAAAAGTAATGTCCTTAGTACGACAGGTGCTGCGCATTGATCACTAGATCAGCTGACATCGGGGTTAATATTATTATATAGAACTCCAGCTGCATAGACTGCGCCATCTCGATGTAGCTGCTTCGGCCGTTTCCAGCTCCCAGCTCGAGCCCTCTTTTTCAAGATCCATAATGCAGGGACGGATTGTAGCTGCCCCCAACATTATCGATGGAATCATCATGAGCCTGTCTGCAAGCGGCAGATGCAGCCATTCGGAAAAGGAAAAAAAACTAGAGAGAAAAATTATGATGATACACTGTAGCGCAACAGCAGCCAGTGCGTGTTGGCATCATTTACATAAATTCCGTTTACTTTCGTTTTCTTTGTGATCTCCTCTATCTGACAACACGAAGCTCAGCGATCCCTTTCGCCACAACCAACGCGGAAGTGCGCGCGGACACGCGAGGCCAGCACCGGCGAAGATCGCGACGCCGAAGCTCCCTGACCTGACCCAGAGGGCAACCAGACCTGACTCTCGTTACTTGTGGTTGGCACTTGGATTTAAAGTTCTTTTGATCCTTTTGGGGGGGGGGAAGGGAGGTGGGGGGCTATGGGCAGGATTTTGATTTGATTTTTCAAAAAATTTGTATAGGAAAATTGGCGAATGTTTCCCATCAAATATCTAGATCATTTGAAACACTAGAAAAAAAACATTTGTCAAGAAATTTCCCCTTTTTTTTGTTGGAAAAAAATCACTAGTTATGGCTCAAGGGGGTAATGGGGGGGGGGGAGAGGAGGTTTTGACAGTTGGGTTGTGATTTGAACTTTTAACCTCACTACATGTCTGCACTTATGTAGTTTATTACTTTCTATTTATTACAATTTATCATGTACATGACAAGTGTTGTGATGAGATTGTCAATTTATTGTAATGTGCAAAGTGTTGTGACGAGATTGTTCAATTTATTGTAATGTGCAAAGTGTTGTGACAACATTGCACAAGGAAATTTTATTTGCAATTGTACTTCCTTAAGGGATGGTGTATGTGTATGGGCAAATGTTGTGATAGGAGTGTATAATTGATGTAAGTGCAATGTTTTTATGGGATCGTGCGACAAGTATGAACATAACATTAACATTTCATAGTAAATTCGCAAGCTTGCCTAATGATCACACAACATGTGCACATTATTTACCATTGAAATAAATAATGGCAAATTGTATTTCAAGACGTTAGAGGACATTCAGCTGCCCTAGTGGGGTAAAGGGTTAGGGTGTAAATCTCTCCAGCTTTCAAGAGTTCCTAAACAACCTGGACCCCTTTCTCCTCATGCTCTAAGAGAACATGAAGCTACCCTGGTGGTTAAGGGTTTGAGGGTGTCACCAGAGTTACCCAAAAACAAAAACCAAAACTAAAAAGAAACACTATACCACAAATATTATTGCATAGTTTAGAGGGGAAAGAGAGGTGTTGCATTAAATTTTTTTCCATTAGATAAAATTTTAAAACTATATTTAACCTTATACAAAGAAACCGCACCTCAAAGAAGTTTGTAGTGAGGGACAAAAAAAAGGGGAAGAAAATCTTGAAGAGAAAACACATTAAAAAACACATATTTATATGATATAATCATTTTTTCAAATGCATCGCAAAACATGCACATTTGAAATTCAATGTTGGCAATCACTCAATTAATGGGATATTGGAGTGATGCCCAATATAAGTAAAATCAAATTATATATAATTTCATACAAAGAAAGCAAACAAAAACTGATTTTAAAGCCCAATTATTTTCAATTCCTTTAATTTAAAAAATCCATTTAACTTGTTTCATTGCATTTTGGCCTTGAAACATTGAGTTACGACATTGACTTTCAAGGTGGGTTGTTAAATGGAGAAGTTTTTGCAAGAGTGAAGGTAGTATACGTCAAAAATAAATATGTTGAGCAAGGATATTTAGTGGTATTCTGGAATAGTCAAGGACCTAGACATAATGAGTTAATTAGCCTAATTCTAGGCTAATTACACATTCTAGGTATGACAAATAAGTTTTGGACAGATTCTAAGTCAAATGAACAATTAGTAAATTTAAATTAATTGGACATTTTAAGTAGGAAAAAAAAAAAAAACACAATTTTGAACCATCAATGGATTTGAACTTTGACATTGTAAAAGTTGTAGGAAATTATATAGAAGACAATTGGCGGTGAACACAAAGGACATTTGAACCTTGGTGAACACAACAAAACAAAAAAAGGCATTTGGGGAGGGAGGTTGTCATTGCATATTGTCATTGTTCATCACGTTGTATTTTAATTTTGGGTCCAAGTATGGTTGGGGTATCCCATTTGAAACATAAGGATTCATTTTTATAACTTCTAAATTCACCTTTTCCTTCATAAAACCTATGACTTGTTTTAGAATCTTTTTTTCTTTTCTCATGTTAAATGAAATAAATTTGGTCCAAATTTTATATGGGCATTTAAAGTATTTAGTTTTTTCACTTATGAATGTAAGCATAATAACATTTATTCAAGTGAGCCATGTTCTATCAATGGTCCAAAATGTTCAGAAATTTCATTTTTTGAAAATTTGTACATTACATGGGGCATTTGGAATTTTTTTTCACTTGAACATTTTAGTAGTTAAGGTATTCGTGGTATAAATTTTGAAGTAAAATAATTTATTTAGACATTCCTTATGAATTTTTGAACTTTTTTTTTCTTATTAGACAAAGTTTGGAAAAGTTTTTCAAGCTTCATTATTACAAAATGTGAGCATAGTTCACTAGTCCCTATTCACTACACCAGTGAATTCATTATTTCTTCATTGGTCCATGTTCATTACAACCGGTGAATTCACTCGAACTCTAGTGAAATCACTTGGCGTATAGGTACACCTTTTGTTGTAGTGCTTGTTAAGAATCTTTAAACTTGTTCAAATTTGAAGTTCTATGCATAAAATTGTATTTTAATAATGTATGTATTTATAAATTATTTTTTTTGAAGTTCATTTGATATTTAATGAGATAATCCTTTTGGGTACATCAATCATACTTGGACCTTTTTAATTAACTTTACTAGGAGCCCGAATTTAAACAAAAACAAAATAAAATTAAGATCCACATATAAGAACAAGAAAAGAAGGTTAGGTTGTAAGGAAAACATGGTGTGTAAATAGTAATGACAATTAATTGGCCCATAAATTGAACTCACATGTGTTGTTGAAAAACTTACATAATAGACCCCTTGGCAGAATTGCTAAGGGTAGGATAAACAAACCTAATAGAAGTTTAAGTAAATAAGTATACCTCAAAATTTCAAGTGTAATATTTTATTTAACTAAACACATGGTTATTTTCTTGAGTTGTTTTATTTCGTATCAATTTATGTAAAAAGTTTTGGAATTACAACCTATTAAAGTGAAAAGGAAATAGAAGAAGTCCCACGTTAAAACCATAATTTCTAAATTTAATGGATAGCACAATTGTCATATCACCTAGTCAAGATTACTTAGAAATTGTCCACAGGTTGCTAATGACTCATTGGATCGCATTTGGATGCAATTGATTTCTTTTGATGAAATCTTCCGATTTCAGTTCAAATTCGTTTAGTGGAAATTTTGAATAACATGTAATATTTTCTCTTCATATGACAAATTAAAAATTCCTTTTCATGTAACAAAATTATTTAAAAAATTTAAGACTTGAAGTTTCCAATTTTGTTTTTGGCAAAGTCATCACATGCATAAACTATGCTTCTGTTTACTAAAGGCTACCTATTGATTGGTATTTTCCTTTAAATCCCTTCATGTATGCCTTGAAGCACTGTGCGAGTGACATGTGAGCATTCATCTGCTCATATACGATGGATGGGCAGCCTCCATCATGCATCTAGATGAAAAAATTGACACCCCGGATGTGAAATTTCAATGGATTTAAGGACATCTAGTGTGGCCTTTGCTATTAACTCGAGTGTGAAATTGTTACCCAATTAATTTCTCATTTCAAAAATTTATTTTTGTAATGTAGTTGAATTCTTCAATAACAAAAATTACTCAAATTTCAATAACCCCCCCCCCCCCCCCCCCCCCACATGACCTTAGGTCTAAAAATTACAAAAAATCATCTGCATAAAATCACCATCATTGAAGGCTTTCAAGCAATACCAAGAGTGCAATCCACTTTTCCCAATTTTTTTGATTTTAGTGAATTTTCAGCAACAAAATTGTTCAATATGCAATAACTCTTATGTTGTAGGTCTCAACACTACAAAACAACCTAAATCCATCCCCACTCATGAAGGACTTTCAATGGTACTAGGAGTGCAACAAAAGGCATTGAAATTTGAGAAATCCTGAAAAACAAGCAACCTTCTTCCTTCTAAAAATCACACACATGATTGATTGTGTGACTTATGTTGGTAGCTTATATTTTCGTTGTTCTAATATTATGAATGTAAATGTTGAAAGTGTGATCAAGAATTTACCAATAGAACCCAATTGTCCAAAAAAAAGTATTGAAAATTCATAGTGACAAAAATTACTCAAAATTCAATATCTCCCCCAACTTAAGTCCAAAAAATTATAAAATCACTCTCAAAAAATCTCACTCAGCTTTTTAATAGTACAAATAGTTTGCCACAAATTTCTTAAATTATTTATTTATTTATTTACTATACTAAATTTTCTTTGACAAAATTGTTCACTATTCAATAAGTCTTATTTGCATCGTAGGTCCAAATGTGAAAACCAAAACTCACGCTAGCTTTGGTAGTACGAATGATTTCAATACAAATTCCTAGGCAAACGACGAGCTTGACACAAAGTATTTCAACAAGTTAAAACTCATATACAAAGAGGTAGATTTAGCTGAAACAATTCCATGAACCATAACTACTTAAAAGGCTGCCTCACCAAACATGAAGAACAAAGTGATCTAGATAAATCTGAATCTAGTGAATACACATTCAAATTCTGAATTATTCGTAACCCTAAAGAGACCACGGTATGTTTTCTTCCAATTTTGCGAACTTGAAAATTTGGCCAAATTTTCCCTTGTGAAAGAAAAATTGGTCAAATTAACAATACAAAAAAAATTCCAAAACTTTCCCAAATCTTTTTAAGAGATTCAAGAACTTGATGACTTCAGTAACTGCCTGACTGCCCAATCTAGAAACCCTAGAAACCCTAGAAACCCTAAACCTTAAACTGTGAGCTGAAATCTCTAAACCCTAAAGAGCTCACATCACACTTCAGGTGCAATAATAAACCTATCAATCCCAAAGATGATTTCACCACAAAAACAAATTTCATTGAAGAAGAAGCTTATTTTAAAAAGCCCAGTAAAAACAGATGTCTCTTAAGAAAGAAAATTAGTAGAGAAGTAGAACTGGCTTCATTGATAGAATCCTTGGCTCTCTTTAGGGGGTTTACTTGCAACATGAAATACATGCTCTTTGGGACAATTTCAGACAAGGAGTCTACCTGCACAACACCAGTTTGAATTTAGGGTTTAAGGTTTAGGGTTTGGGCCGAGCAACAACAGTTTGGATTTCGTGTTTAGGGTTTTTTTTAGGGTTGCACATCGAGGGAGGGAGAAAGAGAGAGAGTGTGTGTGTTTTTTCAGCCTATCCAAAGAGATCTTCAGAGTTTGCGTAGCTTTGTCAGTGTGCGCAGATATTCAGCTTTGTCAGTGGCCAAGTGCTATAGGAATCGACACCTAAGTTTTTGAAAGCAGCAGATTCTCTCTAGAGCTTTCCATCCATGGTTTCGCAGCTTCTTCTCCTTGTTTGCAGAAAGACGATTCTTAGACGGCAGGCTGAGAATCAAGAGCGAGCAAGAAAAGTACCCTGAGAGAGAGAGAGACAGATATTGCAGCTCCCGACGAGCTCGGCAAAAATGTTCACTAGTGTAGAATTGATAGAGAATAGAAAACTTTGCCCCGTGATTATTAGCAGAAACTTGCGCAGCCTGTGTCATGAACGCTATTGTAACTAGTTGCTGAGCCTGCGTCAGCTAAAACGCGTTGTCAGATCTGACAGTGTCCTAGTCCTGCAAATTTCGCATGCCGTCGTACTCATCATCACTGCCATTGTCGTATTGATGTTAATTAACATTTTGCGCTGGATCAAGCGGAGGTTGAGTCAATCAAAGCAGGTTTCAAAGCGTCCGTGCCCTCACCTACTTTCACCTACCCACTACTGCATTACCTACCACAGGAAACTTGAAACCAGCTTTCGTTTGTCTAGACTAAAGCTTTGGATTTCAGAACGATAGTCACAATGTATGTGCCCACGGCAATGAGCCACGATATATTGTCGACCCCACAAGCTTTATGATCAGCTCTCGAATATGATCTCAGTATTCATTGACCGTGTTCAGATTGTGCTACTCGATGTAAGTAATAAAAGAGCGCATGGGGAGTACTGCATTGGAAACCGTGTAAGATCATAAAAGCTGTATACAAGTGCACGAGCTGCTGCGGCAGTGCTAAGAATGATCAGCTGCCGCGGATTGAACCGTAGTAAATTTGCCAATGAAAATAATCGAAGTTTTATACTAATGCATACCGATTCTCGCATCCGGTTGCAACTAGGGTGCCCACTCGTAGACTAATCTGCGTTGATCGCTGTGTCGCTGAGGTGGACGGAATGCGCTTATGATGCCGGAGATGGCCATACGAACCAAATGCAAATAATCTGCTTATGAAGGCGAGTCATATTACAGCTTGCAAGTCGCAATTTCAGCGCAAGACTAGGACAGGATCAGACGTTGATTTCCAGTTTCACACAAGTCAATCACATGATCAAACATACTAAATCATGCTCGTTGTCGCGCCCGAGTTGGTGGCTGCATGTTGGGGTTGTAGTTTCATACATTAGTTATGATCTGCTAGTGACGATAGTGGTAGTAGTTATAACGGCTTTTACTTACCGCATCTATAACTTCGTGGTGACGTTCAAATTCTTCAACAGTGATTGCATAGTTATTCATAATAAGAACTGTTTCTGATTTCTACTTTCTGGTTTTGCAAATTTCATGACAGTTGAAGAGGGACTCGAGAATCTGAATATGACAATATTTTCTGCATAGACATTAATGCAAATCATGATTTGAGAACTACCCATTCCATTCTTCAAGAAATAAGCAACTGTGAATGGCGAAATGGGTTAGCTCCCCCTAATTCTTATGGCTTCAAGTTCAAACTTCAAACCAGCAACAGTTACAATAGGAAATGTTCCATGAAGTTCCCAAAACATGAACTCACAGTAACAACTAGTGAACATTCCTCAAAATGTGCCTAGACCAAATGAAAACCACATTGTCTTCTGATGGCAGCTTCACACCAATGTTGGACTGTTATTAGAAACAGGAACAGACGCATGGAGGTTAGCAGGGCGGCTGTTGGGATTCATGATCAAAGCTTGATTGTTTGTGTGAGAGAAAACGGTTATCCAATGTTGATCAAATCAGAGTTTTGTTGTATGTTGAAAGGCTTTAAGTGCAAACAAGATTTTTGTGTTTCAAAAAAAAAAATTGAACTTTTTTTTGTTGCCTACTTGGTGACTAGATCATGGAAAATTTTGTTTTCGATGTTTGGATTTGTGAAAATTGATGAGACCCACACATGGTTGATCAGGATGGACAATCAATGTTCAACATTGCAAATATTACAAAATGTACATGGGGCAAATGTCTGTGACAATGTTTTTAAGTAATTGAACTATGTTGTTAATGTTGCATTTCTGCGGATAACATCCTTCATCTATGGAGTGAAATCACAAGCAAAATCTCTCTCAATGGCATGTACATAAAAAACTTCTGCATTTGACCATGCCACAAACAGTCCCAGAGTTGCAGCTTATGTTCTTTTTACACACAAATTCACCTTCCATAGATGCATTGTGTTTCCACGTTGAAGATCAAATTCACTTGAAATTTTTTCAAGCATACGAAATTGTGCAATTGAGCCTCTAAAACAGTTTTGATTATCATGTCATTTCCAGACATGTGCAATGGAGCTTGTCATCTTTTGAGGTGTGCAAATTTTAAGGCTTGCGCTAATTTAATTTAGTGGGTGTAAATTCCCAATTTATGTTTTCTTGCTTTCCTTTCATCATTTCCTTCTCTTTTTATGTTTTGTTGGGTTATTCAGCATCAATGTAGTCCATATTCTTGTTGCAGAAACTCAATTCTGTTCATATCTATGCATGACTGGCATGATGAAGATCTCTTTGCATCTAATCACCTCATCACCTAACATGAACTGAGCTGTTTCTATAAGAGAATCTGGTTTTTCTCACACTAAAAGCCATGGCTCAGGACACATATGTGATGTAAACTTTGTGGTTTCATCCATTGAAATCTGATGTTTATTGTGCCATCTATCTTCACAATAAAATGACAATTTCCATTAGGCAATGACACAGATCAAATTTATTTAATTATTTAATTATTTTGAAACCATGGTTAATTTTTGTCTGGTTCCCAATGTGTTCCCATTACTCCCTTTAATTCCCCTATGGGTTCCCAGTAAGTTCCCTATGTTCCCAACATGTTCTCCATAGCACCTCTCTTTTATCCCATGGGCTTTGGCAAATGTTGTCCTCCTTTCACCTATAAACCTGCACCAAATGGCAGGAACTCTACATTACGTTGTAGAACCTCATATTGTGGGACGTCTCTGAAGTTTCGATTTTGTTGAGTGATGGGTCAATCAAATTGGCTGGTTGGGGAAATAAAATTGAACTTGGGAGACATCTCGTCTAATTAATTGGGGAGGTGAACTGTTGAGAGTCCCATTGTTTGAGGGAAAATTGAATTGGAATGAAAGAATTAGTGGCTCCAGTACTTTGAAACCTCTCAAAGAATTTTCATAAAATACACCCATGGTTATAAAAGTGGATGCTTGAACCTCAAATTTTTTGAAAAACCCTAAGTGCCGGGTAGGTAACTTGACCTCCGCTGGTCTGTTCCTGTTTCAGATAACCGCCCTACCCTGGAAGGAAATATGAAACCCTAAATGTAAACCCTAACTCTTTCAAACCCTAATGTGCACCCGCGCGCAAGAGGAGAGAAGATCGGAGTGCAACGAGAGAGAGACAGCGAGGTCGTGCTCGGGAGACACAGAGAGAGAGAGAGAGAGAGAGAGAGAGAGAGAAAAGGGATGGCGGATCAAGACAGTGTGGTGGAAGAGATCGCGAAGCTGAATGTGGACCAGTTGCGGCAGGTGAAGGAGCAAGTGGAATCGGAACTATCGGTTTTACAAGATAGCCTTGTCAACATCCGCACTGCTGCCACTCGCTTTGAAATGGCCTCCAAAGCTCTCAATACACTTTCTTTGCAGCCTGCAGGTATGTCCATCCATCCTCTTTCTCACTCCCGACTGCTCCTCCTTGCGATCTCTGGATTTGAACTTTCTTTATTGCGGTTTCTCTAAATTTTTCTGCCTCTTTCTGTTCTTGTTCTTCTATGTGGATTATGCTTCTTTTTGGATCCCTTATGATGACACCATGATTGAGGATGTTGTATTAGTAACTTGATGCCTTTTTCCTGTATTGTTCACACAATTGCACATCGTCAATAGAAGCAAGCTGGATTTTGTTGCTCTAGGGTTTTACAGGACCTCAAGGTTATGGAGGGTTTTGTTCTGGTTCACAGCCTCCTCCTCATAAAAACCGTTTGTGTTTGGCAGGGAAGAAAATGCTGGTGCCACTAACTGCGTCACTGTATGCAGCAGGCACTCTTACCAACCCAGAGTCTATCCTGGTAGATGTGGGCACTGGCTACTATATAGAGGTAAAGGAACAATATACCAATGTGCCATAGACATACCTGGCAGTAGCAGTAATGTTGTTGGTCAGAAAAACCTCAAAATCTGGCAGGGTTTTTTGGGGTCTTGATTTGTGTAACTTGACCTAATGCTGAAATTTACAGCAGCAGCGTGGACACTTTGACATCAAAATCCTCTGGTGTGCAATGCTTCTATGGCCATGCGGTGACCATCTTATTTTCTTGGTTAGAGCAAATGCTGCAGTACCATGGTACAGCATGGCCTACAAGTACTATTCAAACAATATCTCAAATTCCTTAAATAGTTTCAATACAGGGGTGGGCATTACTAAGTAGTAGTGATTGGTGCCCACAGAAGTCATTGCCTGAAGGGACGGACTACTGTGAGCGCAAGATCAAGTTTCTGAAAGCTAATCATGACAAGCTAGTTGAGGTGTGTGTTTCGTTTGCCCTTTTTCCTGTTGTTGATTTGCTGATCAAGACCATTAGAAAGACAGTTTTCTTCTGGAGTAAGTCTTGGTAGGAAGATGATAAGAGACATATGTTGTTAAGTATGACTTCCGGTTTCTCCACAATGACTTAGTGAATTATGGAAGTGGACTGTAATCTTTCTATGCTATTGACAAGATTAAACTGTTTGTTTGTAAATATCACAGGTGGCTGGTAGCAAACAGAATACAGTAGAGCAAGTGGCAATGGTGCTGCAGGCTAAGATGAGGCAAAGTTCAACCACCACAGAGTCACAAGGCTCTTAGAGCTTGCTTCAAATCCACCTTTTGTACATCCTTTAGAGACCATTTCTGTGGTTATCTGGTGAGACTTTGCCAGCCTCCATCTAATTTTGCAGTTCGTGAAATCACCTTTTACATCCACATTTATCTCATAATATATGTGCACATAAACAACAGCATTTCTGAACAGATGACATGAAAATTACAGATGCTATAATAAGACATAAATCCAAAAGTAAGGTTGCTACATTTCATACTGCAGAAATGGCCCTGTGTGCAATGTAGATGATCTTCATTGTAGTTGTGAAAGTTGGTTCATAGCATTACATTGTTCTCCAGGTTATAGCTACTCTATTTCTCATGATTAATGCACCAGTTGCAGGTGTGTGTGAAACCTGTGTAAAACTAAATGAATTGTGGGTGGGAAACTTTGCAAGTGGCAAGGGATTTTGTTTGGTTTACGTTGTACATGCTACTAGTTAACAGTGACTATCCATCTCTGGTCAACAGTTAAGATTGATTGATCAACTGGTATGCTGTAATATCCCACATTGACCTCCATGAACATAGACAAACCTCATGAAAACCTCATGGCTGTAATGGATTTCCTGATCTAGCCTGACATTAACCCAACACTTCCTTTGATTTCTGCCATGGTCATCACAGAGAAAAACAAAAAGGATGAGAACATATTTTTGAGAACATTATTTAGTACAATGTTCTTCTTAAAAGTGTTTTGCCACAATAGTCATAGTACCAGTAGCAAGCACTTCCAACAACATTCTTGTTCATGACATGCTTGCCATGTTATGTATGAGCATGAAGAAACCCTAATAATATTATAGCTCATCATATACAGTGTCATGGCATGACATGCATGGTCATGGATTGCATTGTGATAGGTTATGAAGTGTGAACTAGGTTGCCAATGTGGAGTGTCCAGATGGAGGGATCATGTTGATGTCATGAGGGGGGAAAGTAATAAGATCACAGGGAAAAGGGGAAATTGGACAATTGTGGAGGTGGTACAATTCTACCCTAATGTTAGTGAACCTTGGCCCAAGTAATGTTGAGGCCTGAATGTGTGTACTTGTCTTCAGGTGTATTTCTTCCACATTTAGAAAAAGGAGGGATGTATTAGACATGCATTCCAATGAAAAACAGATATCTGGTATCACAATTAACATCCACGGAGGTTACTAGAGGCTAAGGTCTTGCACAACCTACTACAAACTCTTAAAGTTTAAATCTCCCATGCCATATTTTTCAAGTGCTGTGTGCTACTCTAAATGTTGCATACCATATTTACATGTGCTATATCATCTAATTGTTCCACATTATAATTTTTACATGCTAAACAGTCTAAATGTTAGAGACCATAAATCTAAAGTGCTACATGGTCTATATGTCCCACAACATAATTTTAATGTGCTAGGGTGTTCTTGATCATAATGTGAATTGCTGCTTTTGATTTTCCTTCCTCCGCACTCTCCCTCACCCCTTCCCACATGGAACCTGTTTCCTTGTCCTAGAGCTTATATACTGGATTCCAGGATCTGGAGTGAACCCCTATCCAGGAAGTGCACCATGCAGCATGGAGGGTATGTGGACACTGTTCCCATTGTATTCCTGTCCAGCAATAACCATCCACCATGTCTCCAGTATGAGCCTCACATTCATGTGACAAAATCTGGTGAATAACAAGTCAGAATTAGTTCTAACAACTGAACAAGCTAGAAGATTGAATTGCTGTACATGTGTCTCTCGCTCTTCTGCGACAGTTGCAGTAGCTTCTGATATCTTGAGTACAACTGTTGGGATTGATTGTACATGCCTTGATGGGAGTAACACGTGCATGTACACTATACTATTGATCCCAAATGCTTGAAAGCTGAATCAATCAATCAGCTCCATAACGCCAAATTCCAAGGGTGCTATGATATGATCCTGATGCACTTAATCTGTATAATTCCGGTTCAGAACTAGATCCTTCTACAATGTTCTAAATTTTTTATCACAGAGAGCATTCACTTGTAGAACCAAATTCCATTGCACTTCATTCTAGATTCTCCTCCAAAAACTTCAGAAATGTTCAATAAGATTTGTTTCCCTATTAAGGGTCATAGGAGATGATAGCAAAACAGGAACTCTATAGAATTTCATGATCATGGCATGTTGGTGCATTTTGATGATTCAACCAAAAATTATAGAAATTTTCATTTCTTAGTTTTGATCATTTTTAAAAATTTGGCATTTGGGCTTTGAGGCATGGGGATAATCATATGTGAATTCATTTTCTCAAGTTATTGTACACAAAATAAGACAAATTGACAATCTTGCCATTTGCCATCCTTGCAATGTTGTTTTCAACTGTTTGGAAATGTGGCACACACCAATGTTAGCTGGTTTTGGACCAGTTCTTGGTCTGGTTTCAAGTCTGGTTCCAAGGTTACCTTCAGCTTCTTGCTCCAGTCAGAACCAATGTTGGGTATCAACAACGGTATTGATAAGTCCATTAATAACCTACCTACCAGTTCTCACATTTTTAGAAAACCGGTTAGCGAACATACCTGCTTGGTAGATAGCATCAAAAGAATCAACAATACCCTTATGGGTCGGGTGTTAATTTGTATAAATGTAATCACCTACCTAGATTGGAATTTTCCTTCATGTAGGTTATCAATCTTTAAACCCTAAACATAATAGCCACAAGTCCCCTGGTGATTAGATGCAAACAATGCTGCTGCCCCAGTTGCCCAGGAAAACATTCTAGTCTCAAATTTTGAATAGGATTCACCTTATTAGAAAGAGCAAAAGGTGCAACAAAGATGGGCAGAATACATGAACTTTCAAGGCATATCTGATATGTAGGGATATGAAGGTCAAAGGCTTAAATGCACTACGAGCTTTCCATTTATACTAATTAAGTTTCACACCTCTTATTCTGACACTTTCAGCTTCAATGTACTTATACCTTAAAAACCTACTTGGGTAGTATGGAAGGTAGTTCTCAAGAAGAGTATTTGAGAAAAATAACCATTATGCATAATGGTTGAGTACTACCAAACAAAATGAATGGGTAAACAAATAATGGAAGGCATTACTTTGAAAATGAAATTCATAATAGGCAAATTTTTCTTTTTTGCGAAATTTTTAATATTGATACATCGTACAAAAATTAAAAAGTAAACTACCCAGCCAGTTATGAAAACAAAGTAATAACTTTCCAGATTGGTCAGAACCTCAACCTAAACTTGAACTAGACCATGGACTATCAACCTCCTGCTGGAAACAATTAGTGCAATGACCCTCTTGCTAATACTCTTGAATTGGAATATTAGTACTCTCCTTTTCTTTACAAAGTTCTAGTTTTTTATGCTGGCTGATAATATTTTTTCAGAAAAAGATTGCAATTAGACTTGTGTACTTTTTTTTAGCCACACACTAACTTTTCATTGGCATAAAACATTTGTTACAACTCCCAAATTGTGAGGCTTATGGAGCCCAATCTTTGAGCATTCCAAGATTCCTAAAGAGAACTACAACAGAGGTTCCATAAAATACAATTGATTAAAGTTGACACTAATAACATCAAAAGCAGAGCCAAAAAATGGTTGCATGTGAATTGCATAAGAAAACTGCTTGAATAGGATATAGAAACCCATATCTTCATTTCCTAAACCACAACCTATGCAACAATAAGGACACCCCCTTTAATTTACCTTGATGTTCAGCTTTGTAAATATGTTATACTTGAAAGGGTACTATATACTTGACAGGGTCTACACATTTTAAGGTCATTTTTCAATTAAATACTCATTAGCACATATGAAGGAAATTCCCACATAACAATCATACACCATACTAGACATCCATAATATATGTATTAAAGTTCCAATCACCCAGAGTCCTAAAGCTTGGTTTTAACATTCGTTGGAAGCTCAAAGCATGATCAAGGTATCCCATTTGAACACAAGGACACATTTATGTTGATCAATTTTTTTTGTTTGAGACTTTAAATTTTGCTCTTCTAGATGACCATAACATTCATGGCAAGTTGTCAAACGTACTTGTTTTGCTACAACTTGCACATTCTCACAAAGTGAACACATGAACTTGTATAAGCTATTCTCTTTCACTATTTTTGCAATGACTTAGTCATTTTTGACTTTGCATTCATCATTTTAAAACTCTATTCTCAAACCTTAAGTAGTAGCTTTCCTTACTAAAAAAATTCTTTGCTAGACATAGTACAAATAAGACTTCTTTCAAGACATCTTTGATCATATTTCCTAACACACTCATTTGCAATAAGACACTTTCATGCTTGATAGTTGCCTCTTGGGTGGAATTGTCATCAGTGTAAATGGTTTTCTTGGGTATGTTTTTGATGAAAAGCTCCATTTGGAAAGAGAGATGTTGAAAGATTTTAGAATCAATGTACAATGTTTCATTGTCTAAAACATTTGAAGTTATTATGAAGGCTTGTTCTTTGCAACATTGAGTTGTTTCTTATGCAACAACCTTTTTCTTGAGGTTGACAACTTTCTTTTTATAATCTCTAGCCCAATGTCAAGGCTCCTTGTAGTAGTTGCACAAGAACCTTTTCTTGCACTTTTTTTCATCCTTGATAGTTTGCTCCTTATGATATGGAATGTTGATCTTTTTTTGTGGAACAACAAAGGCTACCCCATTTCCCCAACACCTCCAACTTCTTTAACTCTTCATGAATAGGCCATGTTGTAAGAAACTCCGACTTCAACTCATCTACCATTAACTTGAAAGGATAAATCAAATTATAATGGATTCAAGAAAACTACACAATATGATGACAACTATGTCAATTTTTTCAACTTTGCTTAAATAGTTTCAAGTTGTTGATTCATGGACTTGACTTTGTTGATATGTTTCAACATTCTATCACTTGGACTCCCCTGCATGGTAAAGAATTGACATCTAGGTAAAAGCATGGGTAGGTGGTTTGCTTTGACATATTGAAAAGTCTACATCTTACATTAGCTAAATTTTTTACAATCATAATAATTATATACTAAAAGTCCTATAAATTATCTCCCATGTTTTTGGTCCAAAATATTGCTAGGCCACCTTAAAGATATCATTAAACAAGTGGTTGATAAAACTTCATGTGACAATCAAAGATCTTGCATTTTTATCTTTTTTTTTCCATTTAAATTCTCTCAAGGTGGGTTGATTTCCAATCTAGACAAAACACACCAAAATTAATTTTTTTTGAAAAAATTTGCAACTTGACTTCCATACATAAAGGTTGTCCCCACCAAATCTAGAGGTAACTAATTATGCAACCTTTTGTGTACCCATAACCTATTAAGAAGACTCCATGACAAGAACTAAAATAAGGCTAGAATAATTGAATATGCAAACCCAATGAGAGTTGACACTACAATATCCTATTACTAGAAATTGCAAAATGATTGCATAGTAGAAATAAGTTCATATATATATATATAAACGGTAAAAATCCCCATCTGATTTAGGTAATTGAATCCAAACATGGTTGGGGTCTCAAAAAAAAATGTTTCATGAGAAATCTAGTGGACCCCTTTAATTGAATGTGTCTTTAAAATTTAATGACACATTCATATTGGATTTTATTTTTTTCATAGATACATACACTATTAAGGTACTATTTTATGCAAACCATTTTTTAATTTGACCAAACTTAAGGTGTCTTGACAAATCAAGGGGAAAAAATTTGGACTTTGTCCCCCCTGATGAAAAATGTTTCAAAGATCCATAAAAAATGTATACACATTATTTTGACCCAAATTTATATTATGATGAGCTTAAGCATTAATGTATAAAACACTAAAATGTGACAAGAACAAAATGCCTTATTACAATGTACAAAGTTCCAAAAAGTGAAAATTTTGGGAAGTTTTGGGCATAGATAAAACATGGCCCATATTGGAAATTTGTTATTAATCTTAATTTTATAATTGGAATTTTTTAATACTCAACCTAATGCACCCCCAAGCTCCTTGATAGACTCAACTGCGAACCCAAAGGTAAAAACAACAAAAGGATAAAAAGTTGGGGTTCATTCCCTAACTTGCATCACTTTGGAAGTAGAGGGGTGTGCTAGAGTTTTGGGATGGGGACTAGGACGAATGACAAGCGACTCAATTATTCACACGGACCTGCACAAACCAAACAACAAGTTGACTAGTGTGTTGTTGGAGCATTTTTGGTTCACAAACGACCCATGGGCAACACAAACTCACAAGACTCACCATGGCCTGAACTTGGGGGAAGCCACTGCCTTCCCATTTATAGTATTTTCTATGCCTAGCCACAAGGCTCACACCCAAATGTCATTTTGTCCTAGGATTCTTAAGTTGGGAGTCCCGAAATTCTCGAAATTGGGATTCCTGTAACTTTGGAGGCCCATATTTTTTTGTGTAGACCTTCAATTGAGGTGAGGTCTAAAGCAAAGTTGTAGCCCTCATCAAGAGTTTTCCGCTAATATGTGGCACGCCACTTGCATGCAAGTAAATTAGAGCGATTATTGACTTTTAGTGGTTAGGAAGAGCTTTTCAATGGTATAAAAACTTTTCAACCCAATGAATTTTGACCCCTATAATTACCCTCTGAAGATTCAAGAGTCCATCGGGACTCCAACTCCCAAAGTGGGAACCCACTTGGAAATGTGTGAATTCATTCCCTCACATTCTCTTACTCTCCCAAGAGCATGAAATGTGACTCCCGCGCTTCATTCTTGGCCCACACCTTTGTAAGCCCTTGCCTTAGTCACGACCCCAAGGTTAGGGTTGTGGCACCAATTGCGTGCATAAAATTTGAATGGAATTTATATCATTTGACGTGGAAGAGAAAGGGGTAAACTAAAATAGGTTTTACATTTCATGAAAAAAAGGTAAGTTTGGGAAGCCCTTTTTCGTGTTTCAAATGGGATACCCAAATCATGTTTTCACCTAGTTGACAAACTTAGATGTTCAGAATGATCGTGTAATGCTATAACCTATTGCATAAGAACAAACATATGATAATGTTATTTATTCACCTCAATTGGATATGAAAAATGAGTTCAAATGCATTGTTTAAACATACATATTTTTGCACTAAATAAAAACTAATTTGGACTAATTAATTGGTGAAAGGTTGTAGTTTGATTAATTTTAATGTTGAATTTATGAATACATATTACATCTATGTTACCCCAATTGAGGAGGTAAATTTAGGTATAAAAAAAACCCATTAATCAAATAATTAGTTTTGTGTAAATTAACACTTACATCTTGTACAAACTACAACAACATAAGCAAGTTTAAAGTTGATCAAGGCCTTTGTTGAAAATGTTCATACGTAGTTCATTCAATTTGCACAATAGTGCTTTCAAAATTGAAGTTGAATTCAATTCCTTAAATGGGTCCAAATTTTTTAAGGTGTACCAAAATCTTGTCACAATAATACCCTTTTCTACCTTTTTTACCTAGTCAATATTTAGCATACAAAGACACATTTATGGATGATTATGATGGAATCTAGAATCGTAATGGTTTAAATATAATCCTTTTGAAAATTTTGACAACTTTTGACTTGTTATTTTTTATGGGGATCAAAATATAAAGTAGGAAAGGACTACAATAAGGACTAGGCCTTTTTCATCCTTTGTGGTACACTTTAAAAACATTTCACCCAAATTTCCTATTAATTAATGATACATAAATGGTAATTTGAACATCAAATTACATATGATTTCATCAAAGTGCAACTTTGAAAATCCTTTATTGTCAATGGCAATGATGAATGTGTTTCCAACCTAATGATTCCACCTTCTTGTTCGTGCTTCACAAAATTTACATTGAAATAGCAAGGTATATTACATTACTAAACTGAAATCGAACCCAATTGCAAAACTAAACTCCTTTATGTCACAAATAACATAAAACAATTGTGTATTTTTTGTTTCACAAAGGAAAAAATAAAAATCAATTTTTTTCACATTATTCTTTTTGAATTTTCTTATATTATGTAGGAATTTTTTTAAGTCACTCCTTTTTTGGTTAAATTCACACCCTTCGTGCGTCCAATTTTATGTAGATTAAACTTTAAAAGTATGTTCCTTTATCAGCTCAAATACTTCTGTGGGCCTTGATTGACCACAAACCCCACACTTGCGTCCTTCCACGTTTAGGGTGAAAGAAAGGGTGTGAATTTAACCAAAAAAGGTGTGAATTTAAAAATTGCCATTATGTAATTGCAAACAAATGCAAATAATGCATTTCTCTACCATTCCTTATAGATTCACATGTTTCAACGATATATAAAAAATACAACTATATAAACAACTCCTACATTTTCAACATCAAATTACTTTTAAACTTAAAAACCTAAAAAACTAAATAGGTGTTACATTTGTTGTAGCTACTATTTGTGTGATTACACCCAATAACAAATGTCTAAAACTCATTATTTCCTTTCGTGGACCAACAACATTGTCCAAAATATTATTGTAACACCAAAATTAGGTAATGGGTGAAAGCAAAATATGATGGTCAAAAAATATAGTCACAAATATTATTTTTAGAAATTGTGTTACCTTTAACTTCCATATTGTGTCACCCTAATATTAAAATATTTTTTCATAAATTATACTCAAAATAAGCTAGTCCAACTTCTAAATAATGCAATTGTCAAAAGAAATTACATTTTTTGATTGAAATTAAATGATTAAATAATACATTATGAAAAAATAATACGTGTAGCAATATGTTGCAAAGTGAAAATGTACTCTAAAAATGATTCAAATAATTACACTTTATGAAATACTTAGTCATATATTGAATTAAGGTTGTCAACAGGATGCACAATGTGACGGACGTAAATGCACCCTTGTGTCATGTTAGTATAAAGTCAACTTAAATCAAAATGATGTCAAGTTGCCCAAAAGCGAACGGAAATAATGTCATTTGGTCGCATAAAACCTATGGTAATTGAAACAAAAAATCACTACTTTTGGTCACCATTATTGACAACTAAAAATGTTTGACCCCCTAAATTAATCATCAAAAATTGGCAACTAAATTTTTTGGGAACTACTTGAAAACTTTTGGGCAACAATAAAAAAAATTCCACTATGGGATCAATGGACACTATCAATCAAATGACTAACAAATTTTGAACAGTTTTCAAAAAACATTTGAGCTACCCATAGCAATTGCGGTCGCCAAATTTTAGTTGCCACAATCAATGACCAAAACTTTTCAATTGCCTAGTCTAAAACTAAAGCCAATGGAAAATTGTTGTCCCCCAAGTTGGTGACTAAAACTTCTTGACCACATGTTTCGTCATTCCCCAAAAAACCTTTTGAAGATCAACTGAAAATTTTTGGGCATTGAAAAAAAATTAATCATTGGATTGGTGGCCACTATGGATTCTATGAATAACAGTTTTAGGCAACTCCCAATTTTTTGGGCCAAAAAAATTTGGTTGCTCATTGTGGCAAGTTAAAGTTGGAAACCAAAAAAATTCAATCACCTAGTTCAATCATAGGAAATTCAAAATTCAATCGCCAATCGTGTGGCAATCGAATCCAGTTTTGATTGCCATGCATACCAAGGGTAGCCCAAATGTAATGAAAAATGTTCATGCATCAATCCTAACGAATGTGATCAACGTGTCATGACAAACATCAACATGACATCCAATGCAAAAAGGGTACATCACATTGGTTTTGACAACCTTGTATTGAACATGAATTGATTGTATCATTTCAATTCCATATGAAAAGTTCCACTCGTGTGATTTCACAAAAAACTATATGCATGAGGTTTTTCATTCAAATAAACATAACTATATTCACCAAAAAACAAATTGTTGAAAAATTATTTTCATTTGAAAGAGAAAAAGAATTATGTTGGAGGACTTTGTATAAAAATCCATTTCACATGTTTATCAAAACATGAGATGAAATTTAATAATTGACCCCAAATGTATTAAAAAAAAGTTCAATTTATTGCATAAAATGGTTCTCCCATAGTGTGCTTTCACCCTAGTGAAAGTGGAACTTGTAAATAACATTAATCACAACCTATGGGTAGAATGATGGATGGATATGAAAGATAGATAATTGAACTTATGATTGTTTTAGTTAATTATTTGGGTTAGGCATGAATAAAATTTAATTATTTGGATTTGATTAAATCCTAAAATATATATATATTCATTAGATCAATGATAATCCTAGAAGGTTGATATGTGGCATAGTGTTATGAGCTTGAAGAAAATGAATGATGATGTTTAATGAATGTAATTAAACAATGTTGGTAATTCCTTGATTTTTCCCTTGAAGTATTTAAGGGGTTGTTGGTGGGACTTCAAGTTCATTTTCCCTTTCATGCTTTCATGTTGTCATTTTGTAATTAAGTTTTGTGGTAAACCTTAGTGTAATGATCCTATGTTGCAATAAACTTGTATCATTTTGAATATGGAAAAATTCACAAGATCAAACTTATGTGTATTTGATAAATGATCCCCATGAGGCGAAGTCTTTAATGTGATGAACTCCCCATTGGGTGTAGTGTCCAACTTCTAAGCATTGTTGGGGTGTCAAAAAAGATTGTCTCATAAAATATCCATTGACCCCTTTCAATTGGGCATGTTTTTAAAACTTAGAGGCACACTCATATCGAAAGTTTTTTTGTTTCGTAAATGGATACAATACTAAAGTATTATTTTCTATAAACCATTTTTAATTTGAACAAATTTAAAGATTCTTCATAAGTCTTGAGAAAAAAAATTCAAGACTTTGTTTCATAGAATGAAAAACGTTCAAAAACACATCACAAATGTGCACACAAATTATTTTGGCCCAATAGTTTTTCCACGAATACTTTAGTTGTTAATGTGTATAAAACATTCAAGTGTGACAAAAACCAACATGCCCTATTGCAATGTACAAGGTTTCAAAATTTGAAAAAAATGAAAATTGGGGGCCATTGATAGAACATGGCCCACAATGGATAAATTTTGTTATTCTTATTTGCATAAATGAAAAAATAAATATTCTAGACACATGTATACGATTTGGTGAAAATTGATTTCATTTGTGAGAATGGATCTAAACCTTGACAACCATCTTTAGTTTTGTGTCAAATGTGTTGAAAGGAAACAATAGCATAACCAATTTCAAAAAGTGACATTTAAAAGGAGCAAACTATGTTGGGGCTTGTTCACACATTAGTGTCCTCCCATGAAGATTACTTTTTGAAGGAAAAGTTTGAAACTTTGGTTAAATTCAAGGAGTTTCAAACACTAATGGAAAACAATTCAAAAAATCTAAAGATCCAAATCTTTCATAGCAACAATTAATGGAGGAAAATATGTTTTAAAGTCATTTACACAATATTACAAAATGGCAAGTATTATGAAATGATTTATAACACTATACAAAATATACTTAATATGTTCAAGTTTGTAAATGTTTGTTGGAGTTTCTTTTTAAATTAGCTAGTTTTAAGTCTAAAGTTAATGCAATATACTTGAAATGAGCAAAAAAATCCATGTTGTGATGTCCACATGTACAAAAAAAAAACCAAATGTAGAATTCCTATTTTTGTGACTACAATTTTTAAGGGGTGTAGTGTGCTTTCACCCTTTCGGACAAGCCACATACATTTTTTACATTATTACAAGATTTTCCATTGGCATGTAACCATATCTTTACATCTTGAAGTAAATCTCAAGTTGATAAAGAGCCAACATGCATAATTGGAAAATGAGAAGGTGGAAATTGTTCCATATAAGGAGTCAATTTGAAATCTCATGTACAACAATAAATTTAAGGCCAAGCATAGCTGATTAAGTGGGAGTTATTTCACAATTCTTCAATTTTGTCCTAAACAAGCTCACGAATCAATTACAAAGTGTGCAATCTAAGATACTTTAAAAGAATTCAAGATTTAATTTTGGAATACAAAGGTGATAGCAACATCTTTGACTATAATAGCTCCTTCATGCACGAAAGTTGAGCACATGGCTTGCACTCAAGCAACAAAGGAGGCATTGTGGTTGCAATTAAAGGTTTTTGGTATATTTTAATTACAAGCCTACAAAGCACATTGTAATCTTATGTGATAATTAAAGCACCCTAGAACTTGCTTCATTGTTTGAGGACAAAGCAAATTGATATTAGTGACATTTTGTGAAGCATCACATTTTTTATGAAGGTTTCCATTATTGTTCTATCAAAGAATTGGCTATTAATATTTTAACAAAGAAAGTGATCAACAAGGGTTCAATTTGAAGCTTGCAAACAAATATTGGGTTTATGTCATTTTTCCCAACTCAAGAAACATTGAATGAAAATGTTATAAGATAATGCATTTGAGTTGACTTGTCTTATTTAGTAGAGGTGGATAAATAATATTAACATAAGCTTGGTGTTATATGAGTAGCATTAAACAATCATTGTGCATTTCCAATTTTGTCAAGTACCTTCAAGGATCAAATTTATTACCCTTTGGGTATATAGTTGAACTTGTTCCTATTATGAAATCATTTTTCAAATTTTAGCAACAAAAATTACAATGTCAATTTTTATTGGGTTTGCATGTTTAATTGATTTTTATGTTTTGGTCATTTACATTTAATTCCAATTCCTATCATGAATCTTCTCAACATTGTACAACCCAAAATTGCCTTATTGTAAACCTAAAATGAAGGTCCTATATATGCATTATATTCCAATAAAAAATTTAGATTTTCAAAGGCTATGACCCAAGTGGTAAAATGTAGAATCTACTCTTTATTGGGAGCTGGTTGTTGACCAATAATGTACTATGGAATGGTCAAGCCCCTACCCGTTATGTTAGGTACTACGACAGTTGAACCTATTAAAACAAGCTAAGTAATGCAAGGGCAACGACATTTCATAATGTAATGGGGAAAGGTAGATCATTCCATGACATTACATCACAAATTTAAGATGTGACGAATTAATAATGAAATTGTGCAAAGTTCATCCATTCATAGGTTTATAATTTTATACATGAATATCATGCATTGAAAACACATTTGACACATGTATAAATGTATTGACAAATGGATTATGAACTTCTGAATGAACAAATGTCACACAAATTTCAATTTTTCTTATAAATTCATGTGTCAAATGTCCTTTCAATGCATGATATCAATGCATGAAACATATGAATTATGAATGAATAAATTTTGTATCATTTTCATTACTAACTTGTGAGATTTTAAGTTTGTGATGTAAGGTCTAAGGAGGAAAATTCTATAATTTTTCAAAAAAACATGTTCAACAAACACATTTGGGTCACGATTACAAATGTATTTTCATCAGTAAAAGATTATGTCATGTAATGTGATAAGAAAATGACACAAGTTGCCACCTTATACCTTAATGATTAGTGATCCAAATCAAGATTCAACATCCATTCAATTTTTTTGGGTTCCACTTGGCAAGAAGAAAATAAGGAACAAGGCAATTCTCATTTAATTCCCACATTTTTAAGATTGTTCACTAAATATTGTTTTAATGTGAATGAACTTTATGGAACATTTTTAATTTTAATTGTTGCTAGTGTGAACATGTTGTAAAGGTCAAAAGATAAAATGCATTTAATAATGGAAAGTTCATTAAGTCCACATTTTGATGAATGTTTGTCATAAGCTATTATTGTGAGTGAATTTAATGGAACATTTCTTATTTTAACTAGGTTGCTAGTTTGAACTTTTAACCAATGTTGGTTAATTATTTTTTAAAAATTGGTTATCAACCCAAATATTGATAACCTACCAATCGGTTATTATTTTTTTAAATTAATAGAGTGCCTACCCATTTGATACATATTCTTCCAAGAATCAATAAGACCCAAATGGGCCAAATATTGTATTTTCAAATTTTAAGAACCTACCTAGATGATTGGGCATAAACATCTTTGGGTAAACCCACTAAGAACCAACTCAAAAAATGATTAACTATTTTAAATTTCTTCATAATCATAAGTTTATTTTTCCTCATGTTTATCCATTGCAGCTCAAAGTATATAGCCTTAAGTGTTCATTGGAATTTAAACTAATGAAAATTATTACATTTGTGTTTTTTAATTACAATGGCCCTTTTTATAATCACCTTCTTGAAAGTTTTAAAATTTAAACCAATTTATACCTACTCAATTAAATTTTTCAAGTTCAAATAAATTGTCATCTAAAGTACTTTTGAAATTTTTATCCAAAAACTCAAAACACATTCCAAACTTGTGTACTTGAACAAAAATCCCAAAAAAAAACTTAGGGACATTTCAAAAACTTTTTCTAAATGCAATAATTAGGAACATAAAAATATAATGTTCTAAAAACTTCTCATTAAAATTTAAAGTGTTATAGAACCTAGTTAATGTATGCACCAAAAAGTTCTAATAAAAAGGGTAAATTAAGTGTTTCCTATATAATTTTTTCAAATTTTGATAAGTCCAATGAAATGAAAGTCTGACTATCCTAGTGGGTCCACTCAAGTATGCTTGTGCCCAATAGGAATTTGATCCAAATAGGTTGTCATTCCTAAAACCCTAAACAAGTTTATGATAGAAATAAAAACAGAAATAATAATAATAATAATAATGAAACCTTATATTCCACATAGGCAATATAATCAATGGTTCTCAAGGTGGGTATTTAACAATTGATTCTTATGCATAACCAACAATGATTACCCAACAAATAACCAAGTAAATCGATAACCAGGGTAATTGGTTGACAATGAAATTGATAATCAACAAGTTTGAAGTTTCCACAAAAGAAAAAAATATTGACACTCTCCATGGTCCAAAATGTATGTTTTTAAAGAAACCCTATCTGGCTGGTTTTGAAGAAATGCAATAACTAGCCAATGCTAGTTCTATCTTTTAAGGTTGGGAGAGACTACAATGAGTACCTAAAATTCATTAGGTCCACATTTTTAGGACTCATCACTAGGTGCTTTATAGTAACACCAATAAGCACAAAATCCAATGCTTGTGAAAAGAACCTAATGCAAAAATGATTGCTTTTGATCAATCCGCTTGAATGATTGGTCTAAACAATTGGATTTCAATCATCACTCACATTATCCTATTCTTTTTTTATGTTGATGGGTGGGGTTGTGAAACAATTAACACGATACTTTGTATGCGATACAGTTTTTTGAGGTGTGGGTGAAGTTGCTCATTCAAAGAAGTTGCTCATCGTTTGAACAAACCTCAGGGAATATTTCATATTTTACTTTGGTTGTTGGTTTGAACTTTGAACTTGCCATGAGCGTCAACGGAGAGATTACATAAGAAGGATCGTGCAAAGGATCATGCAGAGTTCATTTGGTTCATTTGAGGAATGTTCACCAGGTGGTAGTAGTAGGTGGTATTAGATACTCGGAATAATATTTTTTGAATTCTATTTTATAGTTTTTCTGGAGGAGAATTTCATAGAACCATTTCTTAGTTTACATATTGTTGGTTTGACCTTTGATCTGGTTATCAACCAAGGCCTGGGCAAGATATGAAGTAAGCCCACCTAAAATGTCCCAACATTAACTAAGATCCAGCTATAATCTTGCCTAGTCTAGTAGCTTGTAAAAATCTTCTATCAAGCAAAAAGAGCCATGACTTATAATAGACATTTAAACTTAATATGTACTTAAAACCAGCGTGGGTAGCGCCATAACTACGCTAACGGGGTATTTATTGTGCACAATTCCCAAGTACAAAGTGCGAGATAGACGCTTCATAGCAACATACGCCAGTGAGCTACTTGCCAAAAGCGCCCAGTTGGCAGTGACCCCACTCCATCCCAGCCAGCCTTTTATCTCGTGGAGAAATTTGGTCAAAAGAGTCAATTTTTTTAATTCAAAGATGAGGTGATTTTGTAGCTTTTCAATCGGCATATTTCTATATTTAGTCCTCACTGTGTACCCAAAGATTATAACAAAATGATTCAAGATTTTAAAATTCGTAAAATGAAGTGGTTTTCAATCGCCAGATTTCTATATTTGGTCTTCAGTGTGCACCCAAAGATTATAACAAAATGATTCAAGATTTTTAGTTTATATCTGGTTACTAGTCAGAATTGGCTAAATCTTCTTAGGGAAATCGATTTTTGCGACATCTTCCTATCAATGATCGCCACTTTGACTACAAACAATAGTTCCCAAAAAGGAAAAACAAACATTGATCCCAGCCCCAGCTTGATTGATCAAGGACCCCACGCCAACAACCCTTTCACGGTGGTTCTAGCTTTTCTTGCCGCGCTCTCGCTCAAGCTAACCCAATTCCCGAGAAGAATTCCGGCTTCATTGTCGCGCCGTCATATCGATTGCGGCCTCATGTTTCAGCGTGTCTGTTTTTTTTCGCTTTTGGAACCCAGGTATTTTTGGTCGGGACCCACCGGCACCGAAACGTCTGTCTGCCGCTGCAGGGTGCGGAACGAACCAGCTAGCTAAGCTGCAGAATCACCTACCTAGAATGGAAATGCACGAGCTTCATACATGCATCTGCCGAATCAGCATGAGGCCCACTGCTGCGATCCTGCTGCAGATTCAGCCCCAAATTTGGATCTGTCACGCTACTCCTGCCTGCACCTCCAGCTTGATCAGTCCTTCACCAACCACTGCATTATGCTACTGACGCTATAAGAGCAACTGGACTGGTGCACTGTACAGGAAAGATTGGATGAAGAAAAGTCAAAATACGCCGGTTTGGTTCAGGAAAATAGTTTTGGCGCAGCATTTTTGCACGGGATGCCACTCTGAGAATGTCAAAAGGCACAGCAAAGCCTAAAACCTGCAGTTGATTACCTAGATGGTTTGATTGGTCCAGCTGGGTTGCAATTTAGTACTCTAAACCAACCTTTTCGCAATCCCATTTCCAGTTTCAATTTTAGGAGTGACGTTGGGAAAAAGTAAATAACTACTCTTGGATGTGAGAAATACTCTTGCAGGGTCACATACTGAGCATGGGTGGAGCTGCTCTCAGAACCCTAGAATCGACAACCACACGCTACCCACCCACTTGATTCTAACCGCAATCTCTGGAGGTGAAACTAGTGATAATATATAGAACCAACTGATTATAAACCTAGTAATTCTTGTAGACAGTTCCATCTAGCTTATGTATCCATTATCATCTCACTCATCTTATATAACTACAAATTATTTGTATATTCTTGAGAATGGAGATGGTCAGCTTGAGATCATCCGATTTTTCTGCGTAGAAAGCGAGCTGTCGAGACGGACAAGCTGCTGGAGGAAAAAGGAACGGCGGCCCGTACCCGAAGCCCACGTGAGAATTGAGCTTTCTGCAGCCCTAATTTTATATATACTATTTTCTGGATGTGGCAGCTACTACTACTACTACTGTCGATTGCTCCACAGGCTACAGCGCAGGACTTTACAGCAATTAAGAACAACAGTAGCTGTTGCTTTTCAGTCCGCTGTGGAGAGAGCGTGATTGAGTTTCCCATCCGGATCGGGCAACTCAGGGAATAATGAAGGAGCTGCTTAGACTGTAAGTTGCAGCAAGATCATTCTCTCAGCTCCGCCTCGATACTTACAGCAGGTTCAGTCCAGCTCCACGCTCCGAAGCTTCAGACGTTGTTTTCTTTTTTGTCGTCGACCTAGCTGGTGCCAGATCCGTTCTCCGACGACGTGATTGGAAGCATCTGTCAGTTGCAAGACTAGTACGGGCCTAAGGATAGGAAATAATCTGAGAGGTGTACTGAAAACTACTACTTCCAGCCAGATCTCGAAATGTATCATTTTCAACACAGCTTGACCTCAGCAACGCTCTGATCTGCACAGAAGTTTCTCATTTAGTCTACGAAACGTCCACACCAATCATCCACCTATTCGAGCTGAGGTTTGATTTGTTTTTCCCGGGAATTTGGCTTGGGTTTCAGAGGTGCATAGCAGTCCCCGAAACCCAGCCCAAAACTGATTGTCGTTTCCCGTTCTTTTTTCTTTTCTTTCCTCTTTCATGAACAGAAGCAATACTTGAAACACACCCACTCGTTCAGCAGCCACCTAGAAAACGCAGCACGTTTTATAATAATTCTCTGCACTGATCTTCCCTACCTAGAGACTAGATCTTATTTGTGCGGGGATCAAGGACTAATTATATGCTGACAATTGAGAAGCAGAATCAAGTCCAATCCGGAGTCAAAGTCTTTGCCGACTAAGTATAGCTACCTAGATTGATTGCTGATACTGGAAGGTTTAGCTCGAGTGGCTGTTTTGTCTGTACTATGCAGCCACGCGGATACCTGCTTTTTTTCGGCATATGATCATCTGTGTATATTCAAGGAGGTAGTCAATTGTGCGACCGTGGAAAGTTGTTTGCGAAGCTTTCTGATCATTTGGACGACCACCTGTAGCTGGGTACATGCAGGGCAAGGTACATCCACGAGGGTAGACTTTCACCCCCGCCGGAATCAGAAGAGAGAGAGCACAGCCCTTAACTAGACTAGTCTGTGCTCTACTAGATTGTAAAATGAGCACTCAAACAACAAAAACAATATCATATACATCATCATCAAGGGCTGTGCTCCCTCTCTTCTTGTTCCGACCTGGGTGCAGCAGCAGTTCAATCAGCAGTTCCTCCGCGCAGCACAAAGTATATATGCAGCTAGCTCGCAGCTCTATATATTGAGCCAAGAGTTGCACGGGGATGATCTAAATCGTTAAAACTCGAGTATTAATCAAGTGTGAGTATTCATCAATCCCCTCAAGTTTGCTGCACCCTGCCACAAGTTGTTGCCACAGGATTCAATTCAAGAGGCTTTAATTTCTTCTAATAACTAAATTACATGCATTTCAAGTATCCTTGATTGAGGATTCAATTCAAGAGGCTTTTAATTTCTTTTAAGTACTAATTACATGCATTTCAAGTATCCTTGATTGATTGATTGATTGATTGAGTGATTCCCAAAATATGTATCCTTGTTGGGTGGTACCATTAAGGAAAGTCCCAGGTTTTAAAACCACCAGATATCACCCTATATAATTATATACAAATTTAAGTTATAAACAAATTTTTAGTTACCAAGCCGAAAGCATGGTTATGAATTTTTATTTTTCTTTTTATTGTTATGTTCTAAGTGTGAGAAAGATGGAAAATAAAATCTGACCTTTTTTTTTTTTTTGGGAGAATGTGAAATTTTTTTCAATATGGAAAATACTACACTTTTTTTAAGGGAAAAAAAATATGAGTGAATTTTTGGAAAGGAAGTTTTTGAGAAAAACGTTGGGAGTATGAAGTATGAAGTAGGCTAGATACCCTAGGTAGTTGACACGTGTTGTGTTTAGGAATTGACACATCACATTCTGCCATGCCAGACAGGGTACCTAATTACAGGTGGCTAATTTAGGGTTTATTTAGGGTTAAGGTTGCACAGCATATTTCTTGACACATTTGTAATGCTGGCCCTGAATAGAGCTACAAACTTGTTTGCTTTAGGAAGGAAAACATCATTTTGGGTACCACTGATTTTAGGGTTTAGGATTTAGGGTTTAGGAAGGAAAACATCTTTTTGGGTACCACTGATTTTAGGATTTAGGGTTTAGGAAGGAAAACATCTTTTTGGGTACCACTGATTTTAGGGTTTAGGGTTTAGGAAGGAAAACATCTTTTTGGGTACCACTGATTTTAGGTTTTAGGGTTTAGGAAGGAAAACATCTTTTTGGGTACCACTGATTTTAGGTTTTAGGGTTTAGGAAGGAAAACATCTTTTTGGGTACCACTGATTGAAGGGAAATTTTTCAGTGCTGTTCAATTAAAAACCCACTTTAAGTACACTAATACCTTTACCATTTCAGCTGAACTTTTCAAAAATTATTCATTATTCGTGTTGAAACTTTAATAAATTTAAAAGTTCAACTATCAGGTTTTGAACTGCAGATCTTCCACATCTAGACACAATAGACTCTTCTATAGCATTGAACAAGTCCCTATTTATTATTTTGTATAATCATTATCTTACAAAAATTCCAAAATTAAAAACCCAGGTGTGAAAGTTAAGATTTGAAATTTAATTAATTTATTTGTTGCCGAAATGGTAAAGGTACTATGCTATTTGGCATCAATTCATTCTAATGCTAAATAAAAACAAGATGCAAAACCAGACCATCAATTCAATAGAGTTCAAACCCATGTTGAGCAGGTATCCAGTTTGGCAGATTAGAATTGAATGTTCTGGTTTCAGTTAGTAGAACCTTAACTGGAACCAGGTCTCATTTTGGGAACTGGTTTTGGAACTGGAAGAAGCAGAAATTGGATTATTTTAACAACTGGACCGAGAACTAGTTGTGTGCGCAACTGGAATCAGAACTGGGACTCCGGAAAATAATGATTATTTTTATTTTTATTTTTAAAAAAGACTATAGGTGAGGGCTAACCAGGGTTTTAACTGGCAATTAATTGCCAGCCCAGTCTGGGGGCTATCCAGAACCAAACCACAACAAGATCTCACCAAAAAAAAAAAATTGTTCATTGGGTCCAATTGGATCCATGAACTTGATGAGAACATATAAGAGACCCAATGGACTCAATGGACCCAAATGTCACTCCAAGTTGTTCCTAATAGCATAATAGCACCACACTTTATGCCATATCCTTTGTTCAAAACTCTACCCTTTAAAATATCTAGCAAAAACTGAAGGTAATGCCCAGATAATCCTCTATATTGAGTGTCCATAGTGTGAGTTTGTTTTGGTGCTGGGGCAATTGAAGAGGCCCACCCATCACCCCAATGAAATAAAAACCAGAAACACACACACCACTTTTGACAAATCCCCACAACTAATCAATGGAACTAACAACCCCAGTAAATAGTACCTAAAGTTTTAGCACAAAAGCCCCAGTTTGTAATAGAAGACTACTAAACATAGCTGGCTATTGGCACTCCATAATAATACATTTGTGTAAAATATCTTATTAATTTGAAATTACAGGTTTACTCTAGAATTGAAAAGATGAGATTGCATTATCCTTATTCCAGTTGAACTTCCGGCTACAGGGGATTGATGACATACACATAAAAGAGAATGGCTTTTGATCAAAACTCCATAAAGCCTCAGGAACTTCCAAAATTCCTGACATTGGTCAAGTCAAAAAAACATTCAATCAGCATTCATACATTTGCACAAAAATTTAGTCCAATACCTGCAAACATTGCTCTCATGGGGCCAATTTTTTAAAAAAACAACTCAATGCTGTACAACTACGAGCTAATCTCACTTTACCAGTCTCTGCTGGACAGCTAACCCACACCTTCACAGACCCAACAAGTGCACATATTTGGGGCAGTTGCATGATACAAGCTAGTCCACTTTTGTGCATGTTAATTGATTCCCACAAGATACAATGAAGCCAGACAAGGTGCATAAGTTTTGAGTTCAAAGGCATCTCAGATTGGGGATATGCTTCTTTGCCTCAAAAAGACCTTAATCTGTAGTGTTTCCTGTCATCTCTTCCATGAATCAACAATTCCAGTTCGTGTGTCGAAGATGGGTAAGTGCTTGGAACCTTGAATGCTGAAATGACCAAGATGGTGGACAAATCAGAAGAAATTCATTGATGCTTGGCATTTCAAAATTCCATTTGCCTCTTGGAAAAAAAAGTTCCAAAACTCTTGAGGTGAGCCAGTGCTTCAGCAACTCGATTGGAAAAAATGGATTGCACTGCAGCTGTCACAAAAGCACCAAACAGACACTTCGTAAAATTCCATCACAAAATGACCTCTGCTTTTAACAAGCAACTTCTTAAGACAGTATTATGTTCAAGCACAGAACCTCATGAGCCAAAAGCTGAGAATACTTTAGGTCACTGATGAATTTATGAAGCACTTGACCATGATATCTATTGAGACAAACATCCACAATAACACTTTGAAAGGTAACCATTGTGTCACCTCCAACAAAACCAAACTGAACACAACACAAATAAGTTGGTCATAACCTTCACGAGTGTCACCAACAGAAGTACAGACAAGACCATAAACCTTCATCACAAATTGCAGTGACTAGCTGCCATTACTCTGCACCAGCTGGATCTGCTTGAAAATAGTGGGCGAACAATCATACCAAAATTTGCACATTTCCAGAAATATTTCTTGATCTTCTATCACATTTCCAGAAACAACAGGAAGACTCCAGCCTAGTGTTGGTGAGCACTCAGAAGACAGGCAAATCAAAAAAGTCAATAGTATACTCAAGCTGCTATACTCTTGTGAAAGTAGGCTTAATTCTAGCTTGCCCCTGTACAAGCAAGCAACCAAGGATAAGGTATAGAGAGGCCTACATAAAAAAAATGGCAGTGGTTGGGACCTCCCTCACCCTGAACATATCCACTAAACACACCATTGGTGATTACTTGGATGCAGTAATCCATCTTAATCACTGGAAAACATGTCTATGGAATTGAAGAGACTTCATGATGACACTTTGAAGGTAACAGTTGTGTCAGGTCCCAAACAAAAACAACCTTGTACTTGAACAACATTGAACAAAACATAACTTCATCATACTTGCTTGCCACAGTAGCTTAAAAAGAACTCATGTCCTGGTAGATGGCTGATACAGGAAAGTGACACATAAAAGCCATAAGCTTTGCACTTTTGTGCAGGACAAGGTCCACACCATCTAAAGTCAAAAATCCAGGTAATGGCAGTGGGCTATTGGAATCAATACCTAATAGAAGGGCACCTCCAAACATTTGCAGTCCATTCAGCACAATGAATTAGATCTCAACACCGCTCAAATATTTTGTAAAGATTCTCCAAGCAGGCTATCTGTTCATTACAATCATCACCACCCACATGATACTATTGAGGCCTGCTCTGGCATTTGCATGGATAATAATAATGGCCAGGTTCCAGAGTTCCCTACAAAGATCATCTTCATCATAGATTTCCATTCACATAAAAGGAAAAATTCAGGCTAAGATGCTCACATGATAAATGACAATGCTAATGTACCTGAATCACTGAACCATCATTGGCTAAATGATTTGGAGGCTTCAGAAACAATTTCATTGCTGGAAACAGGATGTGTTGAATGGTCCACTCTCGTTGAGCCCACACTGTCTGTGCCTCCGCTCGAAGCTCAATCACTTTTTCAGCCTCCTCAAGATCAGAGCCATTCATTGACAGCTCTTGCTCATCTAAGCACATAACATCCTCCATTGTAAGTCAGGTTACAAATGCAAATATATATAGCAGGAAGGCAAGATTCAAATCATCTATCTGTTGCCCTTCCTGGCATAAAATGCCTCCAAAGACAGGTTCTAAGATCCAACTGATGATGTCAAACATGACCCACAAACAATAAAAACAAGCATTTGTAGTGAAGTGAAAATATACAGATTCAAAAGAAAAATTTGGATCAAACAATCAACCAAAATGATCATGCAGCAACATCAAAGTGAATATTCTCTATTGGTGGGGTGGTATATACACTGCTGCAGAAATATCCTGCAAATCCTTCCTTAATGCCTGGGTTGGCACACATTGTTTTTTGAACTGGTTTTGCAATTTCAATTTGCAATCCTGGTTCCTAGCGCAATAGATTGTTCACTTACTCTGTACTTACTGTGAGAAAAGTTGTGAGAAAAGCTGTCAGGCATACCTGGGTTCAAATCTTTCTTCGATTTTCCCACATGGTAAATTTCAGAACCCTCCTCTCTATCTGGATTTGGCAAACATGGTGGATGCATTGCATAAAAGTCACCAACTGCCGCTGCAAATGTCTCAAAACACTCCCTCTCATTTTCCCAATCAACCTGAGAAATCAAAGGACACATCCCACTCCATGGGTTTTGGACACACAGATGGGCAGTTCAGTGCTATATTATCTGCCATTCTATGAGCATAAGATTTTCATGTTAGTATCAAACTGACTCTGTACTATTTAGTGTCAGTTAAGTGCAGTAAAGGAATCTAAGCACTATATTGCCCTAGCATACTACAGGACATATTACCTCAGAGTCAACCTCTTGACATGAGCAAAGAAGATATCAAGGCAACAGAAGCATATTTCTCATCACATTTGATAAAAGGAGCAGTTGCACATTAAACAAGTCACCAATTTGTGATTGCAAACACTTACATTATTACCAAGATTCAGAACAAATCGAGGAAGGTGATCCATATCAGGGGTATACTGGTCAATAACCAACGGTAGGGAGCAAAGATTGCCCTGCTCATCAATATCAATAGAAAAGTACTCTCGCAGCATCTCTGCTTTGCACAGCAGCAACTCCACATTCAACTGCACGTAGACAACCAGGAAAGTCATGACACCAATTTAACACAACTGTAGTCCTCCACAGTAAATACACAAGAAACATCATATTATTCACCTTTGTACCAACAATAAAATTTCTCATTTATTTGCAACTTTTTCAACTTTAAAGGCATCTCCGACAGCTATAGATTACATGGATCATTTCTCCATCTGAAACCAAAGATTGGTTGGCAAGAGTTTTGAGATGCAACAACCCTGTCACAGCCATACAGAGAGTTATTCCATACCCCATGGCTAGATAGCACATGAACTGGCTATAGAGGGAAAACACCTCAAAAGAGAACAGTAAAATAACCTGAGCAATCTGGTCTTTTGGTCCATCACTTTCATGCCATCGGCCAGTGCGCTCTTCTTCATCTAATGCCAGCAAGAGGAGGTCAAAGAGAGGGGCTGGGTTGCTGAGTGTCACAGAATTGAAGTGGGCAAACCGACGAAGAACTTGCTGATACACCAGCTCCTTGCTGCCATTATGTTGGACACTTCTATTACCCACTGAGCAGAGACTTTTGGCTCCACCAAAACTAGTGTCCTTTTACAGGCTATGAAGTCCAGTGCATAGATGCTGGAACATCTTTGTAAAGAACTTCAGCAGCTCAATTTTCAATATTCTAAATTGTCAGAAGACTATGAGTCAGTAGACATATATACATAACCAGAATTTCTCCATACTTACAATCTAATCCGACCTAAAAAGAATTGAGGAAATGGCCCATATTAAGTTTAAAGATATTTTGAGATCTGAAAACATAACAGCAATCAAACAGCAAACATGAAAGAGAAGAAACCCAACCCTAAGAGAAAGAGAAAAGACCCAAAAAAAATTTGGGTGGTTTGAACAACACCGATAGTCACAACCGTGTTCAGGGACCTCCAACATACACTATTGAGCACCTACCATAACATCCCCACTCTCCTGGTGATGGGTGGAACCTAAAGTCAAATTTAACCAACATACTAAGTTTCTCTCACAAGACCAGCAGTGAGAAGAAAACTCAGCCATGATGCTGGCTAGCTTGACAAAACCTTAAAGAGAAGGAGAAGATCAAGAACCCCAAGAAGAAAGAGGATCACAAAAAGAAAGAAAAAAAGGTAAAAGGAGAGGGCAAGAAAGGAAAAACCCAAAAAAGAGAAGGGAGGAAAACAAGATGGAGAACTTCACAAGATCTTTACAGGGAAAAAAAGTAGAAATAAACACATTAGTTTGTCACAAGTATGGGTTGGTAGCCCACTGGTAATGTTATAGTCTGGCACTGATAAGATCAAGGGTTCAAGCTTGTACTTCAGCATAGACATATAATAGATATCTGGCATCCAAAAATCACAATTATTTTCCACCAAACTTGATGCATGCCCACATAAAAATGACATTTCAAAAGTAAGTACCTCAGATTGACAACATTCAGAACATAGAGGCGTGTTTTGCATTGTGCCAATGCAAGCACGTCATCTGCCATGCCTATGTACATGCAGTGCTTCATAATTTCTGAAAGACCTGCCATTGACAAGTCTTTATATGAGCTTTCTGTACATTACAGACCATAATCCAGCTTCTCTAATTTGACATCAACTTATTCTATTGCAAAATAATTCATGTGACCTCAATCATAATAGCAGCTTGCAAAGGTTCAACAGTTACTGCATTTGTGAAGAAAGTACAATGAGAATGTTTCTCACCCGAGTGACACTGACGATCAATGGCAGAAAGAAGTTCTTGAACACTAGTCAGATCTGCACTCTCCTTTGGGTTCCGCCGTTGTCTCACTGCTCGTCTACATGGACACACATATAGACCAGTCCTTCAAGCAGCGGATGTTGCAAAGCATACTGATATAATTTTCACCATCTCAACAACAACAAAAGTACTAATGAGGTGGGAAGAAGGTAAGAGTCGAACTCTGGGATAACTAGCTTCAATCTAACATTTGCAGATATGCTGTGGCTGCTGAACTCCCGGACAGTACCTTGTTGCTGCAAGCTCATTTTCAGTCTCTGGAAGACCCATGGAATCCCTTTTCTTATGAAGAAAGGCATGCAGCCTGCCTGCAGGATTCGTTGAATCTGTTCGCACCAACATGTTGACTGGTGTTTTTTGACGCATTGTTACTGCCGTACGATCAAACATGGTTTTAGAAATCTCTATGCAAAAGAAGTGTCCAATAAGTTGTCTTCGACCCCAAAAACACAGCAATCAGTGTTCTTTCTTTCCAGCAATCTCTTACAAAATGTGGTTATCAGATTTTTTACAATCGTAACTGCTGTGCCCACACTTGTGCTCCACATTTTATGAAAGGAGCAGTTAAAGTCGGATCGTTACAAAACCTGGTGGTGATGGGGAAGGCCTGTCCTCTTCAAATTGGTCTGCAGCTGGTGAAGCTCCTGGAAGCAATGTCTGCACAACTCATTTTGTCAGCCAATTTTGTGGATCAGATCTGAATTAGGCTCAGGTTCTACCCAAGTAGCTGTATCAATGCTGGCTTTCACTAATGGATACTATAATCATGTGCAAACCATGTGAAAAACTTCCTTCTACTCACTAGATTTTTGTGAGATAACCAAAGTAACTATCGCAATCCATTATAAGACTCTAGACTAGAGCTTTCTCAGATTTCACAAACCTGGGTAGTAAAGGTCCTTGTATTGTTGGACTCCAGTAGTTTTGCTTCAACTGCTTGTTGTATACTATCCACAAGGCTTTCCTGGTTCAAAAAGCTCACCTACAAGGGAACAACAGGAGGCCAAGGAGTCAATGGCTCTGCAACATTGGCTTGATTGTGCACATAGTATGAATGAGGCTTGGGAGTTAGAAGTACCTCTCGCTTGGTGGGATGCACATTCACATCAACATGTTCAGGAGGTAGTGAAATTGACATATAGATGAACGGCTTCGAAGCCTTTGGCAAAATCGTTGCATACACAACCTCAATTGCTTTCTTCAGTGTCCCACACTCAACAAGACGGTCTGCAGAGAAGAACGCAATATTTCTTTAGCCAATGAGACACAAAAGACACTGCAATCAGAATCATTCTTAGTCTTGATCAAAAGACATAGACAATCCAGTCAAATGCTTCTGGGGAAAGTGAGATGTGTCCCAGAGATATCCAACTGCAACATCCTAAGGGACTAAGCATAATATGGGAAGGAGAATCCCAGTGAACTCAATGAACAAATCTACTGAGTTCTTTATCAAAGTTATATCTTTCATAAGAATAGAGAAATCTCCATTCTCACGATAAAGAAGGAAACAGCAAGGTTAACACTCCTTCAGGAAGCCACAGAAAGAACCAGACAAGGGGAGACACAAAACAAAACAAAACACGAAAAACACACAGCGGTATGAACGAAAGTGCCAGTCTCACACCTGTTCAGGGACCATCAACAGTAGCATGTATGATAGGGACTTAACTATCACATCTTCCCCACTGACTTCATCAGCTCCCTACAGTGGGTAAAGGACAGTGACAAGCACCAGCCTGCGAACTGAGTTTCTGCTGCAATTCCGGAAGCAACGGGAAGACTCAGCCATACTACTGGCTAGCAACAGACCCCACAACGAAGACCAGACAAAGAAACAAAGAAAGACAGAAAGGGAAAAGAACAGGGGAAGACTAAGAACAAGTGGGCTTACAAGAAGCTCCCCACTTACCTGACCCGAAGCAAAATCATTCTGAAAATGCCAAAAGCCGAAATTCCAAACAGGAATTTTTCGTTAAGAACCAACCCTCTAGTTCTCTTTAGAAGAACTTTAAAAGGGTAGCCTTTTGCCTTCAGAAAGGTAATAAGATTGACCATCTGGAAGACAAAAAACTTCTTACAACTACAAAGTCTCAAGAACCTGTAAAATTGACTATTGATAACCCCCAGCTTTGCAGTCATTGAGATATTGGAATGAACATGCGGCATTCTAATCATATCAATACCTGCATACTCTGGTTGAGAGCGTTTGTCAAAAATGTCACAGGATAAACCTTGAGGACTTTGGCTCACAGTTAGATCCAAGAAATTACAAGAGAAGCCTTTAGATGTACAATTCAACTCGCAAGAGGTTTTTGGGTATATGCCGCCGCCAAAAGAGTCTTGGTTAAGGTACATGAAGTTCTCAAAATCTGGAAAATCAGGAACAAATAGATCATCCACAAACCTACGAACCAAGGACAAACTATGAAGCACAACAGGACAAGTGTTACTCTTCAAGAGACGCTGAATGAAATCAAACTCATAAGTGAAGAGATAGAAATTGGCCAAATAGACTGCACAATTTGTACCCATAGGAATACCAATGCACTGTCTATAAACACCTTGACCAAAACAAAGAAACAAATTGTCTAATAAGAAATCCAACCAAGAGATCAAATCTGAAGCCTCTGCAACTTTGAAGCTATGAAGATTTTCAAACAAATTGATCTCTGCTTTATTTTTCAGCCACAAAAACCTAAAGTTCAAAGCTGTTTTTTGAACCAACAAAAACTTAAAACGATGAAATTCTTTATCAAAGTTATGTAGCATCATACATGAACAAACTGACATGTAAAGAAATCATGCAACAAAGGAAGCAAAGGATGGTATGCCCACATTGAGCTGCTCACAGTTGTTGTTACCAACACCTTTAGTCTGATTTTTATGTTTGTCATGTCAGCTTCAAATTCTTACAGTGACACAAATGAATAATGTGGAAGCGCTAATTGGCACCAAGTTACCCAGAGCCGATAGCATTACCATTGATGAAAAGAACCATGACTGTTCGTTTTGAGGTATAGTTGGCACTGGAGATGTAACCATGCATCTTGAATGTGGCACGCGATGGGTCATCATCAGACACTGAAAGAGAAATCAGCTCACGTGCAACCCCTGGGCCATAGACAGCTCTGATTGCATCTGTGTGTGAAGGTGAGGCGACCGTGTGAATATCAGCCCGATTGTCACCATGCTGGGAACAAAACAGAAAAAGTGGGCAAGTTCAGACTCAGCAGTTTTGACATAGGCATTCAGCCATCATTCCAAAAAGACCTGTTTGGAGACCCAAAGACAGAATGGGCAGACAAGCTGTTGGAAACATTCTTTGCAGGGGAGGGGGGGTCCATTTTTACCTTTTTGCAAGAAAAGCTGGCACAAATCTTGTGGACAGCATATCGGCTTACAACATCCAGAATGCGCCCATACTCTTCACTTGGATTTTTGAAGGCTTTTCTTCGAGCAGCCACATTGTAGAAGAGATTCTCTACCTGCAGACATGCGTCAAACCTAATCTGTTTATCATCAAAGCAGAAAGTGTATATTTTCCAGCTAATGTTTTCCACATTTTGTAAACCTCCGCCACAATTGAAATTCCTGCTCAGGGCTTCACATTCAAAGTATCAAAGTATCAAAGGGGCTGTGTGTGTATGTTTCTGTGTGTCTGTGTGTCTGTGGGTGTTTGTGTGACTGACTATTGCTCACCGTTATCTGGGTTCCTTTGACTGCTGCACATGGACGAGGCTCTCCCTCCATCTGCCCATCTTTGTATGTCACCCTGCGCACAAGAAGAGCCAAAAGAGAGAAGAAACATCCACATGCATGCATGCATCAGTTGTACAGGACCATGCTTGCTTGCTTGAAGAAGCTCTCAATCTGACCAAAGAAGGGTTTGAATCTTCTCTTCTTTCCAAACAAGAAGAATTCGAGAAGAAAACGGATGGCAAGTACTTACTTGTGACCATGGGTTTGGCCTTCAGTCATGGTTGTGACACTTAAATGCGCCACAAACGTAATGCTGGCCAAGGCCTCCCCTCTGAACCCTAGAGTGCTGATGTTCTGCAGATCTTCAAATTGCCGCAGCTTCGACGTCGTGTGCCTCTCACAGAGGATCGGCAAATCTTCACTCTGGCCACAAAAAGTTCTCGAAGCTATAGATCAGATTTTGATAGCTGCTGGGCGAAAAAAAAGCCTCTTGCGATGCGCAAAACAAAGAATGGACAACTACACTAGAGAAACAGAGAGAAAGCAACAGAATTATACCCGAATGCCGTGGCCATTGTCGGAGATTTGTATGAGCTTGAGGCCACCATCCTTCACGACGACGCTGATACTAGTGGCTCCGGCATCCAAGCTATTCTCCAGAAGTTCCTTCAGTGCCGACGCAGGCCGTTGAATCACCTCCCCAGCTGCTATTCGGTTCACTACAGCTTCTTCCAGTCGCCTGATCGGCGCTGGCGCTGGCGCCGCTGATTCTTGTCCTCCGTCATCCGCTTCTTCCAGCTCCATGTTTTCTTTTTCTTAACTCGGGGAAGATCTGATAGTGTTTGCCAGGTCTCTGGGAGAACTAGGGTTTGGCGCTCATGGTTCTTCACGGAGTCTCTGTTTTCCCGAATGACCTAGAGTACAAAATAGGGTGCAGATTTTCTTTTAAACCACTTCCGTGACCTCAAACACGAACCAGAATGGGATGGAGAGATGGAGCTGCAAGATTCCAACCTTTATAAGATTTTCTTTCAACAATTCATGATCTCAAATAACACATGAACCAAAAGAATGCATGGTGAGAGAAGGTGCAAGACTCGAATTCAATCCTTCACAATGAAATTCTTCTTCTTCTTCTTCTTCTTCTTCTTCTTCTTTTTCTTCTTCAGCCATTCATGATGATCGAAAACATAAAAACATGAAAAAAACAAGTTGGATGGAGGGAGAGAGAGAGAGAAAAGCTACAAGATTCAAACCTTCACCAATGATTTCTTCTTTTCGTATTCTTCTTCTTCGTCGTCGTCGTCAGCCATTCATGATGATGAGCTCAAACATAAACACATGAAAAAAAACAAAATGTGATGGAGCTTGTGAAATTGCATGATTTCCAAACCTTCAACAAGATTTCTTTCAAACAAATTCATGATCTCAAGTTCAACACAAATGCACAAATTCAAGATCAAAATGTATCCCATTGTAGATCAAATGTTCAAATTTATATATTTCAAATGGCAACTTGTGCAATTGGGTTAGCATTTCTTACATTAGAGTTTGCACATGGAAAAGGATTCAAATGCAAATTGAGTTCACAATTGAATAGCAAATTTCACTTTGATGGATTACACTTTTTCATAAGAGAAAAGATTCAACATGCAAATTGAGAATTAACAATTTCATGCATGATGAAAGAGAGGATTCTCCTGCAATTGAGTAAGCAATTGTGCATGTGAAAAAGGATTTGAATGCAAATTGAGTTCGCAATTTTGAATCACAAGATAAAAGATTCAAATGCAATTGACTTAATGATCTTGCATCATGAAAGAAAAGATTCAAATGCAAATTGAGTTAGTAATCTCACATTCAACTTTTCACAAAAGAATGTACTCATATTATATTATCATGTGTAATTTGAAGAAAACATGAGAGGAATTCTTAGTTTGTGATCATTCAAAATTTATGGAAACTAAATATTATAACTATTATGAATTATTAACTTCAACAATCTAACATTAAACTTTCCATGCAAGAAGTGATTCAAATATCAATTGAATTAATGATCTTGCATCATGGGAGAAAGGACTAAGTGCAAATTGAGTTAGTCATCTCGCATTCAAATGCTAAAGCTCTCAAATGCAAATTTGGATTCAATTGAAAATTGAATTAGTAATTTTACCTTTGACTTTTCAAAAAAGAAATTCATATTATGAATAATTTGAAGAAAACATGAGAAGAATTATGTTTGTAATCTAGAAAAAACTTAACATCAAACTATTATGTTACATTATGTTCAAGGAACTAAATGTATAATCCCACAAAATCTATGGAAATTAGCCAACATGAACTATATATGACACTTGAAGTTTAACAATTAATGCAAAAAAAAATCTCAATTTTGACAACCAAAACAAGCATTATGGTGAGGGCTTGAATCTATGCATACAATCTCTTTTTATTGGGATATAAAGTGCAAACCCTTCAAATTTGAGTCAATAATGTTATATTTTTCTTCACGCACCAGGAATATTTTCATGGATGATGTGGGTGACCTTTTATTTTTGGAATTTTGTTATATTAATTAACTAGTCAAATATTCAAAACAAATTTAAATCAACGTCTATTTTGTTCATGTCCAATTTTAACATGTTACAACCTTTTGACAACAAGCTTGTCATGTTGCAAAATTCATTTCAACTTTATTCATCAATGTTAAAATAAAAATGTAATAAACCAATGAATGTCATAGACATGATCACATAATTAATGAATGGAATTCATTCACATGGATTTCCATTCATGATTTTATAGTTCACTTCTAGTTCACTTGTAATTAACTTATAATTCACTTATAATTAACTCATAACTCCTTATTATTTAACTTCCAATTCATTTCTAATTAACTTTTAGTTAAATCCTAATTTATCCCTAAGTTTTTTAAATCCACTTTTAATTAATTTTTAATTGATTCACAATTAAATCTTAGTTTATTTTTAATTAAATATTTTATTAATTCATAGTTCGCTTCTAACTAGGAAGTCTTTTAAAAAGGTTCCCTATCCAATAGCCACATGCAAACCTTTACGAGAGTTTTTTCAAACTAGGTCCCCGAAGGGGTACAAATAACAATAGGACCTCCCCCATTATCTTCAATATGTTCAACATTAGTATGAGGTACAATCTTGTTCCATAATTTTATTATATTCCTTTTTTGTTTATGTTTTCATGTTTTATCACATTAAAGGTTTGTTTGCATTTTTATTTGCACACTCAATGTTCTTGTTGTTAACCTTTTGTGATTTTGTTTAAGTTTCTATGTTGTGTGTTTAGATTTAATTTTATGTCTATTTTTTCATCATTCATCTTCATAATTCTCATGCATGTGACAATGAATTGTCTCAAAATGTTATGAAATTCGTTCCATTGCAATCCATCAATGCCAAGCTTAAAATGTTGCAAGCTCACAACCTTATTATAACAATGTTGGAACATCCATTCCACTTCACAACACATAATTACCAAACTTAAAATGTTGCAACCTTATGAAGACTCTCACACCGTTGGAGATTCATTTCATCTTAATCCATCTACACTAAACTCAAGAAGTTGCAATCTCATAAGGACTTTCACAATGTTGAAAATTCATTTTTTTTAAATGCATCTCAATTGGAAACTTCACACCCTTGAATATTTACATAGAAAGGGAATCCACATACTTAGAAATCCATCCTTGGGTGCATGTTCACTTGCTACAACTTGCCATGAAATTTGCATTACAAAAAGGGAAAACTTCAACAAGTATTTTTGCATTACTTCAACAAGCAATTGATTACATAATGGCTCTATCATTTAAAGCAAGCTCAAATAAAATCATGAGAAAAAATGAAACCAAATATTATAGTTAAGTCATTTGAATGGAAGATTAATAAAAAACACTTAAAAACTTAACCCAAAAAAATATATATACTACAATTATATTTCTAGGTAATAACATGTGTTAGTTAAATCCCTACACGTTCAATAACACTTATAACAAGTGTTTACATGTATTTCAATTCCTTTTAACTTTAAATTTTTAATATCACAACATTTTTATTAACTAAGGTTGAAATCGATTTAATATGTGTATAATATATAACATTTTGTGGTGCACATGAATTCATTGTTAAATCATTTTTTTAATTGGTAATCTTTCATTAGTATCCCAATAATTTTTCCTTGATTTTTTTTGCATTGTTATTCATTATATGAACGTTAATCTTGTCATGGTGGAGGATTGTAAATTTTCATAGGTTATGTATTTATGTGTTCATGCTTCGATTATGTGGACAAGTTTAGAAAGAAAGGTTTCAACTTTAGGAAGTTTGATATGGAAATGATGTTAAAAGCTAGAGAAATGTAGAGCTTGGTGGAAGGCTTAGTGGATGGGAACAACAAAAAGTTGAAAGAGAAATGAGGCAACTACATTGTCCACCTACCAAAATAAGGAAAATCAAACTCATTGCAAAAAAAATATTTTAATAGTTAATTATTTGTAACATGAGAAGGGAGGCTATTACTGAAAGGTTATGAAAGGACCTTCAAAATTGATATGTGAAGTACAAAGGTTTAACCAATGAATTTTTTTGACGAGAAATTTTTTCATTTTTCAAAATAAATCTAAGTGATACAATCAAACTACACTTGAACAAGTTAGAAATTAGGCAAACAAGCTAGATTTTATTGGAACACCCATTCTTGTGGAGTTGAAGGTCAAGGTTTTGTTGATGACTTTGCTTGAAAGTTATGAGTTTTGTTCTCATTTCTTTACATTTGTTAAAATCCATGGATATTAAGATATTCATCCCAAAAGTCATATAAAAAACCATATTGTTAAATAAATAACTTATAACACAAAAAAAGGTCAGGTTTCTTCAATTGTCCACTACATTGAACTCATGAGCAATTTAAAAAGTTGAGTACAAAGAGGATAAAGATAAAACAAAAGCTCGTGTATCTATCCTGAAGAGTTTAGTCACTAGGCAAAAAATTGTGCAAAGAAATGTTATTTGGAAGAAAAAGGGTGAACTCAGAATAACAACATCAAAGCCCATGATGAGGGATGGACAAAACTTTTGTCTCACTTTTCTTTGCTTTTGGGTATACAATATGATACATTGATTTTGGGATGGTGACATGAACAAAAGTGGTGAATAGATTATGAAAAATCGCCACTTGTCAAGAGGTTCATAAAAGATCATTATAATCAAGAAGCCATTGGAAGAGGGAATATAAGAATATTAACATAGTAGTGACATACAAAATACGAGTATTTTTCGAAGGTGCTCAAAAAGAAGTATTTTCGAGTATTTTTTAAAAAACATTATAAAAATACAAAGGCTTGAAAATTGGCCTTTGTATTAAGTATTTTCAAGTATTTTTTAAAAAGCCCAAAAAAATGTAAAATACGCGTATGTTTGAAAAATTTGAGAGTATGTCACTACCATGAATATTAACAGTATTAAAAAGGAAAACATGTTGATTTTGTGTAATAAATGTCCTTGGATTGGCAAAAATCATTTTTAATAACAAGAACAACTCATGGTAACATTATATACCATGTTGTTAAGTTAAAAGATAAAAAATACATGATATTAAGAATAACCAAAAGCAAGTGGTTAAATTTATTTTGGAGAAAATTGTCTTTACAAATTACAATGTAACACCTACTTAAGGGAGTTGGAAAATGTTCAACTCTTTTTGGAAAATGTTTTGACATTTGGCCTAAATGATTAGATCATTTAGGTGCAAAAAATGTGAAACTTTTATCATTCAAACAACCTCATGTCTAAAAGGTAATAACATTAAAAGGAAGCAAAACTCATTTTTAATAAAAATTGTGTGCAAGGCAAGCAACATTAGAAAGCATTTCCAAAAATATGGATGTCCTTGGTACATTAAACTATTAGGACTAGTTTAGGTTGAAATTAAATGACAATATAGGTTATGAACCTTTAGCAAAGTTGCTATAAATTATTTATTTGCAAATCATACATTTGCATGTTTATAAAGAACTAAGGATAATGTTTTTCAAGGCCCAACAAGTGTAGAGCTTTTACTAGAAAAAAGGTCAAAAAATATCAAGATTGATCTTGTAGAATGCCAATGAAGGTAAATTTACATCTTAAAAACCTCGAGAGTTCTTGAAGCAAGTCATAGAATTCAACACCAAACTTCCATATTGTTTACATTCCAATACCACAAAATAGTAAAGCAATTCAATTGCACAATTGTCAAGGTAACCAAATTCATGTTTTCTCATTGCAACCTAGCTCCATTTAATATGAAACATTAAAAGTTATGACCATTGCAATTTTTATTTTTAAACATCCACTTGTAAACCAATCAAAAGAATGTTACATGAACCATAAAGTGGGAGAAAGTTAATAGTGAAATATTTGAGGGTGATTAGTTGTGATGCTTATGCCCACAAACCTAGTTAAACATCATGAACAAAATGATTTGAAAAGCATGAAATGTATATTTGTATTTAGTATGATTAAAAGTCAAGATTTTACAAAATGATCAACAAAATGACTCTAAATCTTACCACATAATTTTAGCATCTAATATTTAATAAAAAATGAACCCCAATCCCAATAGACTTTAGAAAAATTAAATTAATAAAAAAAGAAATCCAATCTAACAATGATGAAGATGTTTGTGACAATGTCCCAATTTTGGGAACAATTGATAAACAATTGAATTCACCCTCACAATTTTTTGAATGTTCATACCAATCTTTTACACACTGCATTAAAGGCAAATTTCATCCTACATGTACATAGGTTGGGAAGAATGCAAAACAAAATGTAAAATACTTATTAGAAAAACATGTATACCAACCTTAAATAAGGTGTGAAACTAATTTGTTAGTTGTAGCACCCTATTGTTAATTGTAAAATTAATTTCATTCAAATTCATGTAATTTCAATATTAAAATAGTTATAGGATTTTTTTTGAATAATCAAGTGCAATAAATGAAGATAAAGACACACTCCAAGTTTGTCAAATGGTATCAACGTAAAAAACACTAGTGATTTTGGTTTTACAATGAAATGTAAACCTAAGGTTTGGTTTTTATTTCCAATAAAGAAAAAGAGTTTAAGAGCTTTAGGATGGGATTAAGATGAGCTTGCATAGTTTAAATCAAAGCAAAATCAAGTTGTAAAAACCAAAAAACAGGGTGGATATTGAAAAATAACGATGACCAAATAAAATCATGAAAAACACATTCACATGGCTCACCATAATTTAGATTTGGGGGGAGTAACCATGTCTTACTTATATAAAATAATTGGTGTCCGCACATGCTTGATTCGATAATTCATGATTGGCCAGAGACCCCCCATCCCTTGAGAGCCCCCAACCAAAGTGAGCGGTAGTGAAGCCATGAGTGGAAGTATGTGGACCTTACATCCCAGTCACAAGCAGCTCACTATAAATTAATAGTGTCTTTGCCAACCTTTAGTGGGAGGGTTCATTTGCTAACTCATACATTGCACAATTATGTGCAAGAAGACAAGTGAAACAAACGTCGGACAGAGTTCGATTTGGAAGTGAGTGGGGTGGGGGTGAAAAATAGTGTGTCGCTAAAGACTTTTGGAAAGTTGAAAGCTCACCCCTGCCCCGCCCCCCAAAATAGACCAAAACTTTTGAGAGTGATGAATGTGAATGACTAAAAGCACTTTCACCGTTGCTCAATATGTGGTCCCACAAAATAAAAACATATGAAGAAGATTTGGAGCATTTTGTGATTCAGGAACACACAAACAAAAGTCTAGAGGAATTCGGTTGGAGAGAAAATTTTGGTAGTCATCCCCAAAACTAGAATTTGAAGAAGAAGAAGATAATGATGATGAGGATTTGGAGCATTTTGTGATTCAGGAACATAGAAACAAAAGTTTGGTGGAATTGGGTTGAAGAGAGATTTTATGTAATCTATCTCAAAACTAGAATTTGAAGAAGAAAGTTTGGAACATTTTGTGATTCATGAACATAACAAAAGAAAACTGGGGGAATTGGATTGGAGAGAAATGTTGCAATTGCAAATTTATTGCAGGGGAGTCACATCTATGTGGGAAAGCTTGGAGCTTTCACCCAACTTTTTGGAGATTACCCAATATGAAGATTCTTGATTTGGTAATTCGTGATTGGCTGGAGCCCCCCCCCCCCCCCCCCCCTTTACCTTGAGAGCCCCCGAGTGGAAAAGAACGAGATGGTGTTCCTGTTTTAGGTGATGCCACAGAGCTCTCCCACTCTATGTGCTGAAGGTGGTGCTAATAATACCACAAGGACTCCGCAAAATAACCATTTATTCGGCAAAAAAACAAACAAAAAACCCTATTTAATTATATAAAATTATAAGCACTCCCCTAAAATAATGCTTCAAGCTACATAATCATAAATACATAAAAACAATGATATTCAGCTGTTGATGGGTGACCTAATCAGGAAGACAAACTTTGGCAAGAGATGGATGAATGAAAATAAACACCCTTATTCTCTTGGACATAGAGGGATGAAAGGGAACCATAAGGATGAAAAAGGTTGTCATGCCATCCAAGATTCTATGGAAGGGAGGAATTTGGGGAAGGGGGGTTGTGGGGGAATGAGGAATGGAGGATGTGGAAACTCTAGAATTCTAAAAACCCCAATTAAAATTGGTCATTTACTAGATGTGTAAGGAAGCTCAAATATTTGAGAGATTGAGCATAAAGATAAATTACTAACTATTAAATGGGATTCATTCCAGAAACATGCTGACAAAAAAAGGCTAATAAACCTATGAAAGGGGTGAAAAAAGTTATTAGTGTATTAGTAAGGATTATAAGCATAGCAAGAATGAAGTTGCTTATGCTTCTAAAGGCAAAGAAACCTGATCAGTTTGCTTGCAAAATGGGTTTCAGAACTAGTTTCACCTTATAATATATTGTATAAATGGCAACGTGGACTACATTGGAATGGCATAAATTATCGAAACTTATTCAAAAGGCTTGAAGTTTTTCAAACTTGTTGAGTCATGAGTCTCGTTACTTTGTGGATTTATAACTCCCATATATGAACTTTGATTTGGGAATTTTCATGGGCAAAGTGTAGCCTTTCAAAAGACCTTTTCAACACCATATTACACATCTAATTAAAACAATTTGACCTTTTTGTCAAATGTTTTAATGGTTGGAAATGAAATTGGCAATTTGATTGCCAACTACTAGTTTGAATCTAACCATTCATTTGCCTATAACTTGTGTTTCAAATATTTAAATGAGGTGTGCAACCCCACTTGGATATCTATGCTTCAAAATCTTTTCAACAATTTAGAAAAAGGCCCAATTTAGATAAGGTTTGATCCCCAAACCTTGTTTTGAAATTTTGAAACCCTATGAGACTCTAATTTTCAAACTGAAAATCCACTTGAGAGTGTTATAACTCACCACACTTGTAACAAAATGTATCGTATATGGACAATCTAATTCTTTTCAATAAAAAAATGAAAACCGTTGAAAGAATGAATCTTTCTCGCACGAGTTGATGAACCATCTAAATTTGCATTTTTTGGGGGATGCAAGACATAGAATCAAAGAGAAAGATAATCAAACTTATGCACACAATGCTTGTTACCAAGCTAAACCTCCCCAATGTAATACACATTATAAATCAACTTATGCAATACTCTTCAAACATGGAAACATTGGATGGTGACTAGAAAAAAACCATTAAGCAAGTACTCGCCAAGAAATACGACTTCTGATTGCAATATTGAGGAGATGGAAATGAAGTGATTCTTGTAGGCCGTTCAAATGTCCATACCAGGGTTTGTTTTTTCACTAACAAATGCCCTAGGACTAGACTAGGACCATAAGAATCTTATAGACTCTATACTACTTCGGTTCTCACATTGGGTGTTTGTAAAAGCTTTCATCCCAACCTCATCCTAATATTGGGTCCTGTTTGAGAACTTTCATACCACCTTGGTATTTGGTATTTCTCAAAACTTTCGTGCCAAGCTTGTCTTGCTACAATGACCTATCAAAACCTTTCATGCCCATCTTGTCTTGGTACAAGGACCTATCAAAACCTTACGTGCCAATCTTGTCTTGGTACAAGGACCTATCAAAATCTTTCATACCAACATAATCAAAGACTGATATTTGCCTAGTACATGGGGCAGGTATAAACTTGGTATTGAAATTGGCATAAGGGCAAATTTATACTTGATAATTACCAAAGGTTGGTATCAAGCTGGTACTAGTATGTACAAGGTTGATATTGCCTTGAGTCATACCAGTTTGGTAGGGATGCTATGTACTGATGTTGGCACAAGCCTATCTATGGATCCAATTCGAGTTATGACTTCAGCAATTAAGAAAGTAACCAATGGAGTTTTTCTTCAAAGTTGGAATATATATTTTTCTTTTTGCTAACAAACCAATAACTATGAATTGGGCAATTAATAAACCAACAATGGCACATAGCTTCTCCTACTGCTACAAAAATGATATGGTTTTAAAAAGGTAGTTGCACCCAAATTGAGTTTTCCATGAAAGCTTCACATAACTTTCATCAGCAATCCCGTAAGCCTTATTATGCTAACCAAGAACCATGTTTGAGGACAAAAGACAGTGAAGTTTAGCACCATTACAGACAGCGGATGGAGAATGAATGCCAACAAAGTTTTTTGGTGGCTCCACTTGAGACACAAGGAGGGCTGAACAAAATCTGTCTCAAAGCATCAAAAGCAGCTGGCACCAATGCGTTCAAAGTGCATGCAAAATTTTGAGCCTCAAGAGCTTGAGCAAGTCAGGAGTGCAAATGCTGCAAGTGATTATCAAGCTGCTTTTTTTAGTGCAAATTTTCAAAACAAGTGACCAGCTGGTCCTTGGATACTGTTAGTTGCGCTCCAGATTCTTGTTGATGCCTTACAGCTGCAAATTCCTGTCAATCTTGGCAGCACTAGTGGCACGTGCTAGCCATAAATTCCTACACTTTCTATAGCACCAAGTGTAGAAGTCTCTAGATGTACTTCAGTTTTCTTCAGACTTAGAGCTCTCACTATAACTCTCACTATAACGATCCCAACAGCCTTACTTATGTGGAACAAAACCAGAAGGCTAAGAACTCTCAACTGTAGCTCTAAACCAACAGCCAAATTTCTTGCTGATACTGAACAAAACTAGAAAAACCAGAGAACACTCTTCAATATGCATGTTGCAATTTGAAGGAAGACAATGCAGGTGGCCAGCCATGAGGAAGAACCGTTAAAGTAGACCACTTCTACAGCTTCAAATCAATTGCATTTTGGCATTCTATTATGAATCTATCATTTGGCAAAAAGAAAAGTTGCCATGTTACTCCAATGCATGAATCAAATCCCAAAAATAAAAAAATTCTAACATTTTGAAGCCCCATCACTGCTTGAACTTCATCTTCTAAAAGCAGATCCTAAAAGCATAATCCATATAGTAAATCTAGAAGAATGGTTTTGGCCACCACTCTTAATTGTGTCAGAAGAGTTACCTAGAGCAGGTGTGCACAGTTCTTATTCAATACAAACAAAGAGCCCAACAAAAACACCCACAGAATCTGCACCATGGCCAGCTTCATGAAGTTAAATCACCAGCAACTGGAAGCATGAAGATTGACATGTGACTACAGAGGGAAGCAAAACTGAAAAAGTACTTGCTAGGTCAAGCATTTAGGAAGACAGAAAGTTTGGAATGTCAGTTCAAATGACTCACCTTGAACATCAAGTCATGTTCGAGTAACCTGCCGTCCCAAAAATGGTGATCACCTGATATTCTCCATAAACCAAGCTGATAAGCAACCTGACAGTTATCTTGCAACAGACAACATTTGACTGCAGCATGAACATCTTCTATGAGATCACAGACAACATTGCACAACAACACTTTGAAGGTTGCTGTTATGTCAGTTGCAGCCACACAAATAACCAAACAAGAAAAGGATGATAGAGTGGTGCATCTTGTGAGTGATGCTCACAAAGTAACAGACAATCACCTTTATCATGCATTGCAATGACTTGTTGCCATTGCTCCCCACTATGACTATTGAATGTATGACAAATGAGTCAGTAGAGAAGCCACAGTTCTCAGCTCTAGCCATCAGCATTTTACCTGTGTGAACAGGTGGGGTTGGCGGGTTTGACATGAGAAGGCTACAACTATCCTGCTTTGACCATCTCGGCCATATGATACAAGAATTATATCTCGAACTAGGATGTACAACAATGTAAAGTTGGAGGCACCAAGTTCCTGACCTAATGGGGAAAAGACCCATGAGTGACAAGATGCTCGTCTTGTCAGAAAGAATACATTTTGGGGTAGACTTCTCTCTCCTCTTTCTCTCTCACAGAAGTTGGTCCCATGGACCTTTGTCAGGAGTGAGGAGCTTCACAAAAATGAAAAAAAAAGTGCTTTGATTCATCTACACAGCTGCAGCAAAACAAGGCCATGATTATTCTTCATCTGAATCTGTCAAATAGATGACACTCATGGGCCTTTCTTGCACAGGAGCACTTGCACTGTTCACAAGGGGAAGATGCACAGGTGGTGGAGAATCCAATGGTGGAGTTTGACTCTCCCTTGTGACCCCATGAAAGAATGTTGTGGCTTCCCTTGGGCTTGCCACAGTGGGCACTGCTACTGGAGTCTGAGAGACATTAGGAACTGTACTGGGAGATGCGCCTCCAGCCATAATGGGCACTGATGTGGTTCTATTCATTCCTGAGGCTTGTCTTCGTATCTCAGAACTCGGTAAAAAATCTGTCTGTCTGGGTACCTCCATTTGGAATGTCCCATTCCTTGTGATTGTCCCATGTTGCATTGGATTCTGATGAGCAGCACGACTCAGTGGCACTGAAGACAGAGACATACCATTGCTGCCGGCTGTTTAACACCAGCACACAACAGTGTTACTCTTACTACAGGGATCAAGTCACAGATTGCATGATAGTTGCACCTTTTCTGTGAGTTCCATCACATCTCTAATTCTGTACCCTGTTGGGTCTCAAGACTGTAAGTAACGTAAAACAAAAAAAGACAGATCTGTTTGAGCAGCCTAAACCAACAATCCCCAAATGTGCTTTCAGTAGCTTCTATGGACCACCCCATGTTCAATCACCTTCACAATATATCATAAGGCTGCAACATACTACACTATTGACTAAGAACTCTTATAGATTCTTAGTTATGCTCACCTGGATGGCCAGTGTTCCAATGCATCGCCTCAAAAACAGAAGGATAGGATAAGTTCACTTGAGGATGAGGTGCCATGGCAGGCACGGTTGGGCTGCCAACAGCTGTATAGGAACCAGTAGCCATACGGTTGCTAACATTTACAACTGGACGGCCAATTACCATGCCTGTGGACCCTATCATCCCATGAAAACCAAACACAAATTATTAGCAAGAGAACCCTGAAGATGCCTCACGAAAATTAGCAAAACAATAAAGGGTGGGTAACACATCAAATCTACTCTGTTCAGGTAGCCATCAAGAAATCATGTGTGATCCCACAGTTTAGCCTCCCACAAGGACAGATGCTACTGTTTCTGCTGAAAGAATGGCCATGTAGGTTTGAAAAATCCTTCCTGAGACTCATTCATTGATTCCTACACTTTGGTTGGATGGTTAAATCTGTGACAATCAACACTGGGTTGACAAACCTTGGTTAAATTTAGCATTTCACCTGTTGGGTCTAACTGACAACTACTTGCAAGCTGGACAACTCTAAATGAACAATCAAAGAAAGGATCAGGATGCCCTATAGTTATTTATCCTTCAATACACAATGAGGCTGTGGCCATGTTGTGTAGGGAAGAGGTTCTAAGGCACACTAGCTTTGGCTAGAATCTTCAATCTATGAATCCTTCCACAAAAAAGTACCATCTCATGCAACTGACCTTGTAAAACACAAGTCAAGTTCAAAGTCACCTGCGAGTTCATACCTTGTGACAACACAGGATTGCTGAACATGCTCACACACTGAGTAGCATAATTTGATGGCCGGCTTACTGGTGTGTGGCCACCTTGCATCTGACCAACAGAAGAGGACTGCTGACACGGTTGCTGCGGACTGAAGAAAGATGGGCCTTGTTGTTGACCCATCATTGAACTTGGCACTGCTCCTACTCGAACTGCAACATCTGCAAGGGCATGTCCATGTTTTTTCACCTTGTCTAAGATACATGTGACTTGCAAGGGGGTCAAATACAATTCAAGCAGTAATTTATTAGGGCAATGGAAGTTCTACCTGGTTGCAAGACACAGTCTTCCCGAACCTTCAGTGCTTCCACCAATTGGCGATTGCAGTCCACCTTGGCAATATTCCGTTGCAGTTCTTGATGTCTTAGGCTAAATGAATGATGTTCCTTCAGCAGCAAAGACTCATACTTTTTGCGTATTACCTCTGCCTCCCTGGTGTATTCTGCTTTGATCTTCTTAGCCTGAAACCCAACAATATAATCAGCTCCTATCAAAACAATGTACAGCACTTCAGTTTCGGACAGAGGTAACAAATCAAAACAAGCAAAGAAATAGAGTCAGTTACTAGCATAGCTTTCATGTCTTCCCCTACTACACCAGAGTTGAATTGCACCTTATGTCATATGATTTATTCTTCATCCTCACATAAATCACCTTCTAAATAGCTGGCATTAGCAAACATCCTTCAGGATAAGCTGAACGATAACACCACCAACAAGTGCCTGATCTAGACAAACTGGCATGCAGTTTCCTCAACAAACTGCCTCTCACAAAACTAAAAACTTGTAAGAGCTAGAGTCCAAAGCCAGTTAGATTTTGTCTTGGATTCTGACAATCTAATGTATGAGCAAAATAGTGCAGAAACATCCCACATGATGCCAGACATGGAATTTTTTTTTAAATCACTAAAAGACATGTCTCTGTGTTCAATGTAGTGAGATCTGGATAGATAAAAACATTTTAGACTTCCATTTTCAACTGATCTACCAAGTAATCATTGTACCCAGTCTGAGACCAGGTTACAGAGACTTTTGTGACAGTTTCAGAACTTCACCTCTTCTTCATATCCATGCTTGAGTTTTTCCACTTCTCTTTTCAGCTTCTCTTGTTCTCTCAAGAGAGGGTCAGGCAATGAACGAGGGACACCTGCAGTCTGTAAACACCTCACCCAAAGCTATAAATATTAAATAACTGCTATACGTACAACCTGTTTGAAGAAACAATTCAAACTGGATTTTCTGAAAAATCAATGTGACTCCATAAGGTGTCTTTTCACATCCAAGGCTTTGCCTAGTGGCACAATCCATGCTGCCCTCCTATCTACAGTTTGAACTATAAGCGTGCAAGAGGACTGAACTTTTCACCCTGAAAGCCTCCTTCATCAGTAGCCTTGAATGTGCTCAGGACAAATCATCCACCTAAATTTAGCAGTAGCAGCATCAGGTGAATCTTATTCAAAGCCTGAGGCTGCTAGAAAGAGAAGCTATATGGAAAACTGAGCAGCAAGGATTCATCATCGCATAAAAGTCTGCCAAAGATTTGCACAGATCACAGAGAAGGCTAGGCTGTTGGCCACATACCAGTGCATGGCTAGGACCCCTTGGTGCAGCTCCAACAGAGACAGTAGAGGCAAAAGGGCCTCTGCTCATAGTTTGCCCCTGTTGCTGACCACTTTGGTAAAGACCCACTTGTGAAACTTGGCGGCCTCTCTGATGTTGAGCAGAGTGGGGTTGGGAACCATTCTGGCCAGCTATTTGGGGCACAACAGATAGGGGATTTTGACCACCTGTGGATGTGACAGTGATGGACATTGGTGCAGTCTGAATGATTTGAACACCACCTGCTTGTGTCTGGACCGACAATGGACAATAAACAGCTGCAGGAGTGACACTGACTGTCATTGGCCGGGTTTGCATGGATTGATTAAATTCTGTTACAGGCCCAGGGAGATTTTGGGAAGCTGTGGACATGACATTGGTCACTGCAGGCAGCATTTGAACTTGGGGAGTCCGTTGATTATTGGGCACAGAATCACGCCTTGCTATATGATTCTCATTCAACATATGCATAGCCTCAGCAGACAGTGAAGCTGCAGGTGAAGCTGAATTACCCATGCATGTTTGGATATCTGAATGGTGTCTTTGCGCTGATGATTGCGTCACACCTTGATTTCCATGGCCTCTGTGTCTACTCTGTGGCAGAACTTGTGGATACTGCTGTAAAGAAGCTTGAGAAGCCTGATTGCCCTGGGGCGATTGAACTCTATTACGAGAAGCCGCTGCCTGAGGCCTGGGGGTCAGAAGTCCCTTGTAATACTCCCTAAGAGTGTTCACTGCTGCTGAAAGGGTTGTAACATTTTCAGAAGGCACACCATTTGCCAATTTGTTTTGCATTCTATGAAGTTCGGTGAGTTTATCACGATCAGCACGTTGCCGGATCTCAAGGGCTTTTCTCTGCTCTGCCAATTGCCGTACTAGTGTCCTTGAATCAATGTCATAGAGGCTAAGCTGTGCCCTTATCATGGATTCAGGATTTGGATGCGTGGCACGTATACTGGCACATGCACTATCTAGCCGCCTCTTCAGCTCTGCAAGCTCACTATCTGATCGTTGCCCAAACTGCTCAATCTCCTTTGCTTGCCCTGTTATGAAAACTACCTTATCTGCTTGCAGTTTCTCTAGCAAAAGAGGAGTGTCTGGCATTGGCACTTGCTGTGGATTTTCAGTCTGCAGATCACATGGTGACACTTGTGATGACAGAGGAACCATTTGGGGTTCTGGTAACTGGTGAGATGTATGACATGAAGTAGTCAAAGCATGTGGCAGTCTTGGTTCTGCTTGGCCCCCATGAACTGAATGCAGATCAGTTGTTGGGGTCTCAACAGTTTCAGGAACTGATGCCTGTGAAGTAGGTGACAATGGATGTAGGTCTGCATCCAACCCTGTTATAGGCATTGGTACTTCTGGGGCATGCACAGGTGCTGAAAGTCCCTGGACTGCAGCTGGAGACTCTGCCGCACACACTAAAGAAATAGGTTTTGGTACTTTAGATGGAAGGGATCTCTGCCGGGATTGTAAGCCTTGCTGCCCAGAAGAGGACTTTGGAGAAGGCTGTTGATTTTGTGTTCCTTCCAAAGCCAACTGCACTCCAACCCCTTGTGCCTCTGCCAGTACATGCACAGTATCTGCAGGAGTTGATACTTGCAGATTATGTAGCTGGTCCTGAAGCAATGTTTCAGGCTCTTGCTGCAAAACAGAGCAAGATGCAGGCATCCCAGACACCTTCACAGATTCTGTAGGAGACTCTGACACCACTAATCGAACTTCAATTTCAGCATCCAGCAAGTGCTGAGGCAAAACAACCTGTGGTACATCGAGCTCCTTTGAGGCACCTGCTGGTTCCACTACTTCTGCTCGGGATAACTGTGCCTGAGATGAAGACTCTGGTTTTTGTATAGACTTTGGAGGGTCTTTCTCAGCTGTGGGAGCTGGCCCAAGCTTTTGCACAGAAGCTCTGGATCTCATTATCGAAGCTTGAGTTTGAGGCAAGGGTATTGAGATCAGATCAGCTGCTCCAGCAATTGCTAACTGCACTGCAAATGGTCTCCTAAAGCTCTCACACACACCTTTCACCATAGAATAAAACTGCCCAAGATGGGAATGATCATACATAACATTCATTGCAGCTTCTGTCTTCACAATGCTTTGTGACTTGTCAACAACCACAAGCAAGTCATCTGCTGCCAACCAACACTGCAGCCACAAAACCACCATTTAGTTTGGCTTCATGAGGATCCTCTACTAGGAAACCACTCAAGACCTCCCTTGTCAAAAAAAAGTAGTATCTGCCAATAAGCAGTACAGTGTCATGGACCCCTAACAACCACAACTGGACCAGCTTGGTTGCCAATTTCTTCCCCAAGGTTGCAAAGTCCCCTAGGTTTCACATTCAGACAGTGGTTTGGCCAGTGACACCCACTGAAATTATAAGTAGTAAAACACCAAACCACACATGACCCTAATGAGACCTTTCCCACAACCACTTGCAAACTGGTTACAAACCCAAGAACTAGGCAATTGCCATGAACGAAGCATCAAAACAAAATATCACAACGATCCCAAGCAACAAGTCAAAAGAAAGATAATAGCTCGTAAACAAATTGAAACTTTAGCTGATCACACATAAAAGTTTCCACTAGAAACTATGCAAAGATGAACACAGTTCAAAAGATGAAGTATATACCACAGCAAGTGCAAAAGCAATTTTGCCTTCACGAGGTGTCTCGGCAGCGAAACACTCAGGTTTAACTTGAATAATGTGCCCCAGCAGCAGATGTGCATGTGTTGTTACATTTTCCTGCCAGACACAAAACCAAATGCTATGATTACCAGAAAAATAGGAGCACATGAAAGCAGAATTGCATCTTCATTAAGAGGATACCTGGAGTGAGATGAGGATCCATCTTGCTCAGAGCTCGATGGTCAATGGAACAAAATGAAGAACAGAAAAAGATCATTAACGTTCATCAGTGGCCCAAGGAACCAGGACCAGAAGCAACAGATAGCAAGAATAAGAGGTCAGAGAGCCACCGGACCAAAAGAAAAAGCAAAATTTGTTGATATTCAAATTGGATAGCAAGCATAAATTCCAAGGCAACACAACGGTCTAACTTATATCTTCCAGGATGAAGAAAGACAGATGAGGACATAGACTGTGCCCAAATAGAGGAGTTTTTGTATCGTACAGCAAACTGCAGAGTCTGGCAAAGGGTAGTAAGCAAAGACTTTGTTGCGTGGATGTTTGATTTTCTCAGTCCAGCAATTTTCCTTTCTTGTTGGTCAACTCCTGCAACAGTTTTGTCTCTCAGGACAGTGATGGTTGGATTTGTGGGAGTCTCATGGCCACCATCTCTAGCTTCAGTTGTCACTGCAGGCTTAGGAACCCCTTTTTTAAGTGTGTCATGCTGCGTTGCCACCTGATTAGTCTCTGCATGTAGAGGCAGCATATCAGCAGACACAACATCCCCAGAGTCAATTTCATGACCACCATCATCACTGGTTGGTCTTCTACGCCTCCTTTGGCATCCTTCTTGATCCTCTGCCACTTGAGGTTTAGAATAGGCTGCAGATGCCAAAACACCTTCACTATATGTCACCTGCTTTCTCTCCCTATGCCCTTTTCCTAGTGCTTTCACCTGCCAACAAATGAAAGAAAGACAATCATTTATAAAATAAATAACTTCAGCCTCTCCTAGCCTACCCTTCTGTGTATTCAAAACACATGAAAGCATCAATTTCACCTAAAATCATGTGTACCTCCTTAGCCTGCCAATCCTCATATCTCCATTTCAGAATTGGTGCCCAAAATCTCTCTACAGATTCTCCATCATCCATCTTAAAGGGTTCACCCTCATAATCCCCAAAGAAAGGGGCCTTCTTGTCCCTGGGCATCAAAATGGCCAGCAAAAGCTCATCCTGGATATCCTTCAAGGAACTCTCCAAAGTGAATGCCGCATCCAAAAGTGTTTCCACCCTCTCTGCATCATATATGACTCTACCAATGGTTCCCTTGGGCAATGCATCCTGTGAAATATCCCCTTTACACTGATTTTCAGCCTGCCCACTGACACTTGACACCTCTTCATCATATCTCTGAAACAGCTCAAATGCACATCTCATCAGGACTTTGTGGCATGCCTTACTATTGATGGGTGCACTTGAAAACACCATGGGCATCTTCTTGTCATGTGCAAGAATCAACACACTCTCCTCTACACTCAAATGCGTGTATAAGCGGAACACAGTGAGGGGCCTGCTTCCTCCCTCCCCTTCATTATGAACCTTCTTTAATGCCCGTGTATCATTTGATGGGTTCCCATCACTGTCATAAACAATTGCCAGTTGCACATCCCTCAACACAATGTGAACACCCATTTTGAGGAGGAACACAAAATGTTTAGAAGCTTCAGAATTGAACCGTTGGATGGCAAGCTGCTTGCGGTTTACAGCAACATCTGAATCAACCCGCTCATATGAGTCTGCCCCAAACAACTGCAGCATGTACTTATCAAGAATATCCAATTGTCTTGTTTCCTGCACACAGGAATAGATGCAGGGCATTGCCCATATAGACGAAATGAATATGTAAAATGGAGGCAATTGAGAGACATGACAACGTATGTATCAATGGTGCTGCTGCAGTTTCCTAGGATTTCATGGAATGGGCATGCAAAATTTCACCTGAGAGACAATAAGAATGCGACGGCCTGCGGTCTTAAGAATTGGGAGCATGAGATGAAGCAACTGCATCTTGCCACTTATTTGAATGTGAGCATTAAGAATCTCCTTTGGAGAAAGGTTGTGTCCCATGCGTCCTTCCAGTGTAGGATCTGCCAAAAAGGGATGATTGCATGACTGTCACACACAAATCCACATTCCATTAGAATGCTATCTTTTACAACACAGTCCTCATCCATCTTAACAAGTTACACACTAGCCAGAGATTTGTCCTGTGAGCACTCTTTTTGGCAAATTACCCAAGCATGCAAAATCATTTGTGAAGGAAATTACCTGACGAAGCTTCACAACAACATCTGGAATCTGAGAAGAGAACTGGTCACGGCGGTTTCGAACAAGGTTGGGGTAGTTCTGAACAAGAATATCACAGTACTGGCGAAGATGCAATGGGGTCATTTCCACTGGTACCCAATATTCTCTAAGACAGTTGTTTTGCACATATTCAAGCAAACGTCCATTCAAGGTTGTTTGAAGTTCTGTCATATCAGCAGCTTCATTGTGTCCATGAATTAACAAGCTTTTGTCTGGCTCAAGAAATCCAACAACCTGAGACAGCTCCTCTACGTTGGCCTGCAGGAAATCCATTGATCAGAAAAACCAGGCACAACATTTGCTCCCAGCCATATGTAAAAATATTTTCCAAGGACTAACAAATGACAACTCCCTATAATCAGCATCAAGAGAGAACAATGAGACCCAAGCTCTGTCAGTGCACTTGACCAAATGGTTCAAGTAGACTGACCAGCACCCACCAAAAGGATAAGACTTATCTCACCCACATCACATAGTCGACTGCCCTGCAAATCCAACCTTTCAAGATATATATTAACTCCCTCCGTTGCATGCAAAGCTTGCCCAGCTTGCAAACAAAAGGGTAGCCTTAAGCAATCAACATTAATATTGGCTCAGGATGCACTGATCATAACAGCACAGCTTGAGTGCAAACCCACAATATTTGGAAATAGAGGAAGAGATTACACTAAAGTCCAGCAAGAAACAAAAAAAAACACAATTGAATGGCATAAAGGCAGGTCAAACTTAATAGCCCAAACAGTACAACAGCAGAAATACTTTAAAACCAAAAACTACGGCAACCAAAGAGAAACAAGCCAAAATGTGTCCTAATGTATGTAGCAAGGAACATGCAGTCACCACAGCACGCCAGTTCAGCAAAACATGGCCGACTCCAAAAGTGGTAAATAATTTAAAACACTTAAGATTGTGTGGTAGCAATACAGTCATAGACCCTGTGCTCAGCTTGGACCAAGCAAAAGAGTCTGTCAAAAACACCAAAAGATACTGAAATGCTGTATGGCAGACAGAGTCATTTGATTGGAATTGCATAAAAGATGGCATATACCTTGGGTGGTTCACTCAAAAGCAGGAGCCGAAATGCAGAATTCAGCCGGCTGAAGGGATGATATGTCTTTTGTGGATGCAGCCGCCAACCCTCATCAACTATCAAAGCCTCCCATTCCAGATTCTTCAGGATCTCCATATCCTGGATTGATCACATATCATTTCTCTAGTGTAATTCCTTACATGCATAAGCCATAGCATTATGGCAAACACATCCTATATCCATCTTCAAAAATGCAGACTAGTCAGCTGAACAACACAGTATTATGTCAGAACACTTACATTATTGAAGACTTCAAAAGTGGTAAGAACCACCTCTGGTTTGAATAGTCCAGAGTTAAGGTTAAACTCCACTCGCCGGATGATTTCTCTTGCCTCTTCATTCTTTGAGGCATAGTTGACAACATTGACATCAGAAGCCCACAGATGTAACTCTCGTTCCCAGCTTTGTACAAGTGCCACATTGACCACAATCAGGATGGGATGGACCACTTGAAAACCTTTGACCAAAGTCCTAACAAACAGAGCCGTTGTGACAATTTTCTCCTGCATTCCAACAAAATCAATCAGAACCAGACAGGAACCCTAAACAGGCAGACACTGGAAACTCCTTGTAACCAGGTAGCAAGGTTCATAGCCAGTATCTATCACATGCAAAGTGTATAAATCGTCAAAACCACCATGTTTCATATCATGCATGTGTGCTAACCAGCATTAAATTGACCTTTAAGCTTTTCCTTCAATCAAAATCTCAGCCCTCTGAAAACATGACCACAAATTCCCCCCCAGATAATTATGCTACATTCTGACAAACTTCACCATTACCTATGCTATAGTTTGTATAAACAAAAGCAGAACCATGATCAGAATAAGATACAGGATGAACAATCAGGTTTCAGATTCTGAACCTGACTGGCCTCATACACCAAGATGCCATTCTTGTAGGTCCGCCACCATCCACATACGTGATTCAATGCATCCAGCTGGTTAGGGGGCAATGGCTCAAAAGAGTTCCAACCTGGTTGAGACTCCACACTCACAAATGGATTCTTCCTGAGCCTCTCTGCCTAAACCCCATGCAGAACAACAACAGCTAAGGTTAATTGGCCTCAAGGCCTTCACTATTCTTCCAAGCTGGAATTGTTCCTTTCCCAACTCAAAGAAAGCAACCTTGGTTTAACTTCTGTAGTCTGAATTGCAAACCTTCCAAAAAACAGTAGTAATTTCATTCAGACACACAGCAATGGTTCTGAATTATGGTTAGTATGCAGAATACTTCAAGAATTCTTTTCTTGTAAGCATCTTAACCCATGTGGAGTTTTGTACCTCTTTTGCGCTTTCAGGTGTGGTACGTTGTCTTGCAACATCTTCCCAATTTTTGAAATCAGAGAAGAGCCTTGCTGCTATGGGTGTTGCAAGAACACCCCTATCCATAGGTTCCCAGGTGCAATGTTCATACCCCAGACCCTTCCACTTCACATACCACTCCACTCTACAATCTTCATCCTGTGGGCACAGACATCTTTCCTGCAACTGTTCAGATTGAACCATGAACCTTTTCTGGATGACACGTTGTGGCTGAGCCCAATCAGACTCCCATTCTTCCACCTGATGATCACACAAAAATATGACACATTGCAATTCAGCCTAGTAGCCCTTACAAATATATTAAGAACCCCTACCTGTCTGGATTTCAAGTGTGCATCTGCTCTTATGGAAACAATGCATAAGGTCAATGATGAAAGATTACACGTCCTTGTGTTGCCGATTTCTTAAACCGAGCAAGCTCTTTTGGTGCCAGCTGTTCTAGCTCCCTTTCTGGGACCCATTTGTTGTGAGCATGGGAATGTGATTTCCACTGCACAAAGTACTCTTTCCCTCCCACAGCCTCAGCCTCAAGCTGGGAGTGCAAATCCTCAAGTTGAAGCCTGGTTTTGTTCCCCACTTTTGACAAATCAGGATCAATATCCATCCTGTCCCTCTCACTCCCAAATCCTCTGGAGTCTCTACAGAAAATGGCACTCAAAGGAAGATTTTCATCCTCATCTTCCTCCGCATTTTCATCCATGGTTTCTGCATGACTCACACCATGGCAAGTGCCACTCTTCCAACCAATTGACTCTGTAGGCAGAGCTCCAGTGGCCACCTCCCGCATCCCCCAAATCTTTTCTACTACACTGCCTTTCCGCTTCATCTCACATGATGAACAAAACCACTCCCCAGCAGGAACTGCTGCTAGTGGAGGCACTAGACACTCCTTGTGGTACACATTTCTGCACCCTTGTCCATCACATAAACTGATGCAAAGATACCAACACCCAACAACAAGAGACCAACAACAACAATCAAAATGGAGGTCATAAAATGAGCAAGAAAGAAAATATCTGTAGCACAAACCATCTTAGCAAATCAGTCGCCAAAGGATTAGGTCTTACATTAGTTCTCCTCCAGTTTCACACTCCTCACAAACGCTGTTGTGTTCATCACTAGTGGGAAATTCTTCTGGCTGACTTTGATCCCCCTCATTCTCCTTTGTTGTATGTCTATCGACTGCTATTTCAGAAGAGCCTACCATGCGTTGATTTATAACTGGTGATGTTCCAGTGGAGTGCATCTTCAAAAGACCCTCTGGGGCCTTTTCTGGAGCCTCACAAGATCGAAACCTCCTAATTGGAGCAATTTCCCCTTCCTCTAGCTCTGCATCTGCAGATAGAGCTTCAGAGGAGACAAATGAAACATCCCTACAGCCTGCTTGCAAGAGGCTTGTTTCACAGCGGCAGCCACTTCGCTCATCCTTGTTTACCAATTGGATGGGGCTTGATCGCCTTATCTCTGAGGGTTGTAAACCAGATGTCGAATCAGGAGGTTTGCAAATTTTTTGCACTGTGCCAATATCATCATCGTTTCCAACATCAAACTCCACCACGAAGTCTTTCCTTGCAACCACCAGTTTAGCTGCTCCTGCTTTGTGTGTGACATCACCATTCTCCCCTTCACCAGAACTGCCTATTCTGTGGCAGCAGAGGCAAGCGAGCATCCACACACCAGCACTCAGGAAAAAGTTGGATCCACCACAAAACCTAGGATGCAAGATGACAGAAAATTGTGAAGCATGAGGGACATATGAGGGGACTTAGGTATGGAAGCTAAAGTACCTAGCCATGCCATTCTCTTGTTCTTTATGTTGATCACAGCCTTTCTCACCCTGGCTGACAGGCAGTTTCTCCACCAAACCATTCTTTGAACAGCTTGAACAGAGAAAATTGGCATGGTGTGTGTCATCAAGTGGAGGGTCAAGGCACTTGAGGTGGTATGTCTTCCTGCAACTTCTGCTACCACACCAACTGCAAACAATCCTTATATTTCTGCAAAATAGATCTAGACTACTCACTCATGTCCACAAAATCATTACAAAATTACTCAATGCACATGCATCCACAATATCTATGTTGCCTTCCTAAAGCTACATGCAGATTGCAATATAACTGCAGGAAAACAATGAGAGATAACCTACAGTAGCTTGCCACCAATCTTGCATTGTTGACACAAGGGATTAGACTCTGCCAAATCCATCTTCTCCTCTTGGCACTTCGCATCTACAAGATGAGATGATTGCACCTGATGGTCGCATTGAACATGCTTGCAGCTATCCCCTCGTCCTTCCTCTACCTTCTGTAAGAGCTCAACCAGAAACCTGTGATAAGCAAAGCTTAATCCTGGTTTCTCTCCCCGAGCTACATATTTCAACCCCTTGCTAAGAGTACGAGAATGTTCCATAGCCCAGTTCACTACATATCCCTGTTCCTCTGCCATACATGCTGCAACAAATTTCATCCTCAGAAACTCAGGAAACTCATCTCCATCATACTCCCGAACCCAAGTATCCTTCAACCGTTTTGCAAACTCACTGGATTGGTTCAGTGTTGCAAACTCCAAGCCTTTTGAACTTTTTCCAGATTTAGGAAACCTAGATCTGACATTGCTAACTCCCACTTTGCGTATGCAATCATGTGGAATATTGCCTGTATTATTTTTACTTAAAGCTTCTCCCAGAGACTGGGAATCAATTTTGAGCACAGTACCATTCTGAAGACACAGCTCTTCATTTGGAATGTCATATGCTAAAATCCTCTTCCCTGGCAGAATTTCTATGTCCAGCTGCACCTTTCTATTGTCTAGATGAACATTCTCAGCCGTGGGGTGGCCCTTCTCAGCATCAGTGACCTCCCTGTCGCCTGCAGACTTCCTCTTCTCAGACACATCCTTATTAGGAATCAAAATTCCAGTCCTCACTTTCACTCCAGACTCAATGTCATAGCCTACTTCATGGATTTCGCCAGTGCTTTCAGTTTCTTGAATATACCCCTCCCCACCAGATTTCTCCTCACATCTCTCACACTCATCCATTGCTTCTTCCATAATTCCAGTTGCAGAACGTTGCAGTGAGTTGTTGTCACCCTCACACTTTGAAGTGCTACTTGACTTGGCAAAACAAGCAAGTACAATTTGCTTTTTGGTATGGATACCCCCATCCCTGAACTTGCTTGACTGTGATCCCTCAAACCCTTGCACCTCTCCCTCAGCTGCATTGTCTTTCTCTACTGGAATGGGTTTGTCTCCTTCACATCTGGCTGAACCCAAGCTAACACCCAGTGCAGAGTGTGTACACAGCAGACTGTGGGCCTCATTGACTGCGGCTTTGAAATCAGGGCTAGCCTTCAGACTCTTACAGCTATCATAGAACGGCTCAAAAGGACGCATACAACTGCAATGAAAATTGCAGACGTTGTAGGTCAACCATGATTCAAAAAAATTCTCCTAATTGGGAAGCAAGAAATCAACACTACATCACAAGAAAGAAACCAAACATTCCAATTCTTAGCTATGGATATGGGAAAATGTTAACAAAACTAACCTTCGTCTCACAGTCTGGAATTGCTGCAATCCCTTCTCAGGTTGGAATAGGGACACAAATTTTCCCTTGCCCATGGAAATTTGCTTCAGAATTTTCAATGGAACTTCCTTCTCTGCAACAAGTTTTGCAGGCCACCAAAGTCCATCCTCATCCACCTGGGCAAAAATAGCCCATGATCATTCACTTATGCCAAAAAATATCAGTTGCTAACTGCATTTTTTTTGTAGAATGCTTTCTGACACCTTTACAAGGCCTGACCTTCATAACACATGAGAGAACTTTTGTTTCAACCAACAATACAATCTGCTACAAAATGAATGGCTGTTGAAATTTCCCTATGAAAGATAAACTACACTGAGATTCAAAAAAACTTGGTACATTCCACCCAAGCTCTGAATCCTGTCATGCTGTCCAGCCTTATATTCCACACAGCATTGGAACATAGTAGAAGATCCTAAACCAGGGAAGACCACTTTGCATCCAGCAACATGTCACAACACAAACAACATTGTTGGAGCACAAAGATGTTGAACAAACCTTAATCCATACCAGTCTTCGATGCACCAGAGTTTCATTGCTACCATCCTCTTCCACATTGGGCAAAGGTTCTATCTGCCTTTCACTATCCTGAACCACAATATACAAGTTTCAAAGTTTGTCCTACTTGGAGCAGTAGAACTAAACTACTGTAAATTTGGCAACCCGATACATAGTCAATCAAGAGTTCTGATGGACAGAAATGCAGATCTTCAACTGCAATACAGGTCTTCTTGAATTGCCTACAAAAATAGCGAAGCATCAAACAGATTCAAGAGACCACAAAACAGTGATGCATCTACTATGACCTGCGACAGTCAACTGGTGAAACCAAGAAAATATGGAACTGGAAATCAAACAACAATTATCTGTGCACACTAACAGAGAAAGATCAAAACCTTTGCTCCCTTGCAATTTTCCACATCTGGAACATCATGAACACAGCCTGCCACCTTCTCGTTGGTGTTTGTTTTCACAGAGACCCTGCAATCACAACTATGATGTCCCTGAGAACCCATGGACACGTTCTGAATCATCTCAGGTACTGGTGACAAGCTATGTATGTCAACATGTAGCAGCTGATGCACTAACTCATAAGTCTGCTCATCATCAATAACTGGTGAAAACTATGAAAAGAATTGGTGAACCTGCAACTGTAAAGAAATTGAACTCACTTTCTCATTACATTGCAGTCTGAAACATAGCCAGGTGTTGATCTTTCACCATCCACTTGTGGCAAATTGTCACCAATTGTATCTCCCATCCCACTGAAAATATCAACCACCAAGTGTTTCTTTGCGCTGTCACTGCTTTTACTGCTTGGTGCTGCACTTGCACCCTCCTCTGCATGACCATGTCCCACAGTAGTTTCAGCAACTCTCAGCAAAACAGACTTCCTTGTGGTGCCTCAAAAGGATAACGCTTTCATGACTCATGAGCAGAATAGAGAGCTCATGACCTACGAGCTAAGACCCTCAGACTTTTTGCACCACATGTTCATCCTGCCAAACATCATGGGAAGATTTGCCCATCCAAATTCATTACCGGGATAATGTAGATACTCCTGCGGATTATCATTCTGAAAATCTTGACCAGGTAACCTCCTGCATTTTGCTGAACCTGTAATGCTATATGCAGCAAATTTCTCCTTTCCTGAATCTGGTGGCAGTGCCTTGGCACCTGAGGCCTTCTTCCCCTTCCCATCTAATTTCTGACCAGCTCTCCATTGTAGCTCCTCCTGCTCTCTACTATCCTCAGCACCATCTTCATCAATGTCAGCTTTGTTCACCTGTCGACGACCTTTTTTGGGACTTCTTTCTTTACTATTCCAGGGGCTTACTACTCCCCTTCGCTTCCCATTTAAAGGATTCTCATGCAGTTCCTGCTCCTTTTGATCATGTGCACGTCCCTTCTTTTTCCTGACCTCTTCCTCAGCTGCAAAAGAGGATTGACTATCGCACTTTCTTTTCCCAAGCAACTTTCCATTCTTTCTTCTGTCTTGTAAGCTTCGGTCTTCAACAGACCTGACAACTGTTCCATTAAACCTCATCAATGAAACCTCTTTCTCCTTTCCCGCAAGTTTCTTTGTCTTTTCTTGGATTTCCATCTGTTTCTCCTTTAACCTTTCTTTTCTTTTTGCCAGGGAACCCCTTTTCTCATTATCAACACTAGCATCCTTTGATTTAATGTCCACTGGTCTTTTGCCAGGTAGAAGATTCATGACACTCCAAGGGATCATATCATTATTTCGTGTCCCTCTTTTGATCCTTGCAGAGGATGGATGCTCCATCTCTATTCCCTTCCACTTTTCAACAATCTGCCAAAACCCATACAACAAATTTAAACATCACATTCCAGTGAGACAACTAGTAGAAAGGGTTTAACATATATGGCATTACAACATACAAGGACTACATAGAGTTGACACACTATCAAAGGTCACAGTATCCCTAAAACTAGAGAAATGTTCACTGACCTGCACACTTTTCCTTCGCTTGGCATCTTCTTTTTCATCACTCTTTTCAACGACTGCCCCCTTGCTGTCAACCCAAGAAACACTAGGACTTTCAGACTGACTTGCTAAGCTTCTTGAGTGACTGGACTTGCCTGCCCTTTTGCTTGGAAATTCCCTTGCACTCACTCGCTTAAAAGATGAGTTCCCCTGCATGGTAATCATATGATTATGACCCTGAGATTCCTCTAGTGCCTCTGACACAAATCCTCTGTGTGCTTCATTGGCATTCCTGTCAGATGACTGTTTGAGTGACCCTAAACACCGATCAAACTGCCTAAGTGAGCAATGTGACTCCAACTCATGCTTTTCCTGACTGGAAGACCGTCTTTCCACCAAAGCATCAAGATTAACATCATCTACTCTACACCATTCCCTAGTTTGTGAAGGTCCAAACGTATGCTGCTCAGGGCCAAATGCAGTAAAGGAATCCAGCCCCGAAAAATTCACATTTCGACCTGCTACACCTGAAGATTCCAAAAAAACAGTTGACAGGTTAGAATTAACAGAATTCATCTATCCTTGTCGTGCTTCACAATAGTGGGATCATTACAAACCCATCTTCACACTGAGGCCCCCCCCCCATATAGAGAATGCAAAAACCTGTGAGAGATGGTGCTGCAGCAGCTGCAGCTGCCTGATTGCCAGCCTCATCTGCACCATCCACATCTTCTTGTGAAAACTCTATGTCCACATCTTCATCCTCCTCCGCTTGCCATCCCTCGATTATGCAATGTCTATCTGTTTGTCGCTCCCCCCTTACATCCATCTATGAAAAGAACCCCACACACTGCCAGATCAACAAGGGGATAGCTTTGCTTTTGGAAGAGGACATACAACATCACCCCGAAGGTAGAATGTACTACATTGTACAGGATCCAACCATGCCTGCTACTCCTGCATTTTGACAAAGTGTAGGGAACTCGAACCCCTTGTCGTATAGAATACAAATTCAAGCAGAACATGGCTGTAATTCTTGTGAGTAAACCTCAGACGAAGCTCACTCCCGGGAAAGTACACCTCACAAGAAAGAACTAGTCTCAAAGAAGGCGTACAAAAACGCAAAAGACAGGAAGAAGAAGACATTGACGGGAAATGCCGGCGTCGTGCAACCCTAGTTCTGGTGCTCCGAAGCTTTTTCCAAGGAATCCTGGTTACGGGAAAAAGAGGAAAGCAAAAGAAAAGCAAAAAAAGAAAACACAGAAATCGCCAGCGGAACAAGAATTTTGCGAAGAGGAAGCTTGTGCGTACCTGGCGTCAAGAGCCGGCGGTGGTTCCATTGACAGCTATCGGCTCCACAACACCTCACATCCTCGTGTACATAAGCTGCTCAAACACGTGCTCGCTCGCAACTGTTTTTGCCGCTGTCGTCGTCTCAGCAAGAACTTCTTCTTCTTCTTCTTCTTCTTCTTCTTCTTCTTCAACAAGAACAATGGATTCACTCCGCAACAGCAACCGCCAACATCTTTTCTAGCAACATTCACAAACACAAAGTGTTTTCCCGTTCACCGCAATTGCGTCCGGTTCTTCTTGGTAAAGAACAATTTTGTTATCCGCTCCCTTCCTTACCCCCGATTACAGTTTCTGCTTGTTTTATTTGCAGTTAGCAACAAACGTAACTGCAAAAGAAAACACAAAACACAAACTGAAAAGCCCGACGACTGCAACAGACAGACAGACAACAAATCCTCTCTTTCACCACAACACAAAAGCGCACACAACAATAACAAAAGAAAGACCAAGGAGACAACAAGAAGCAGAGACGTACAACAACCGTCGTTCACTCCGTACCCTGACAGCAACTCTCTCTCTCTCTCTCGCTCGGTTCTTTCTTTCTTGCTTTCTTGCTGTCTCGCTTTGTTCTCACAAGAAAGGGCATAGAAACCGCGACAGACCTCCAAATGCAAATCTTCCAAAAGCAATCAGGTAGAGCAGGAGACAACGGAGATGAGAAGCTCAAAACCAGACACCGCAAGGCTCGGAGACTAACCGTAAATGGGATCCGGAGATGCAGTGCTGCTGGCAGACCGCGACGATGACGAAGAAGAAACAGCGAACCGAACAAACGAGCAGGCGCGCGCCAGGAACCCAACATTCCAGCCAGCAACCTAACCCTGGTTAGATGGAACGTACCAGGTAACCTAACTACGGTGAGTTGGAACCTCCCAAATAACTGTCCATTATGCAACCGAACCCTGGTTAGCTGGAGCGTAACCGCAATCCATTAACTATGGTAAGAGTTAGAACTTCCGCGTAACTCTACATTACAACGAGTCTGCAAACTAACTCTGGTTAGCTGGCCTTTAACAATTATTTTAACTCACGGTGAGTTCCAAGTAGCTGTAATTAATCAGCCTAACCCTGGTTAGCTGGAATACACCAGTTATACTAACTATGGTGAGTGGGAAATTCCAAGTTAAAGTGTACATTATCACAAGATTTTACAAGGAATCTGCAACCTAACCTTTGGTTAGACGGAACATAAGCAGTTATCTTAACTATGGTTAGTTGGGCAGTTAACCGTACAAGAATCATACACCATTTGGAGTCAGAATAAGAAGGGAAGTTTTCTGTTTCTTTTTCTTTTTCTTTTATTTATTCTTAATTATCATTTTTAAATTAGTTTATTAATAATAATTCATTTTCTCCCTCTTTCTTCTTCTTCTTCTTCTTCTTGTAGGGTTCTTTTCTCCACTTCAACACTAGTAGCTTGTATACCCTCCCTATATTGCCTTTAACACTTACATTCTTAGCTCCAACATTATGCACTCTTATTTCAATACACCTTAAGCTTGAGTTAATAAACTTGAGCTTCAAAAGTAGTTCCTTATATTGCATTCAACACTTACATTCTTAACTCCAACATTACACACTCTTATTTCAATATACCTTAAGCTTGAGTTAATAAGCTTGAGCTTCAAAAGTAGTTCCTTATATTGCCTTCAACACTTACATTCTTCCTTCCAACATTATGCACTCTTATTTCAATACACCTTAAGCTTGAGTTAAGCTTGAGCTTCAAAAGTAGTTTCCTATTTTGCCTTCAACACTTACATTCTTAACTCCAACAGTATGCACTCTTATTTCAATACACCTTAAGCTTGAGTTAAGTTTGAGCTTCAAAAGTAGTTCCTATATTGCTTTCAACACTTACATTCTTTAACTCCAACATTATGCATACTTATTTCACTACACCTTAAGCTTGAGTTAAGCTTGAGCTTCAAAAGTAGTTCCCCTCCTATATAACCCATACATGATCGTTTTTCATCATTCAATTCCATTCTTTCCATGACATATGTATAAAGAGGCTAAAGGCTTAATAAAATTCCTCCTCTCTCTCTCTTCATGATCTAAGTATAAACAAGTTAAAAGCTCAATAGAGACCCATCTTGACAACCATCTTTCGGTTATTTCTTTATGAAGCACATTTTTCATCTATGGAATAAGAATTGTTATTTTCAAAGAATTGTAACAAATCGATATACACATTGAAAACAAACATTCCACTCTCAACTTCAACAAATGTTTTTAAGTCTTATTTTAAGATTACACTCTCTTTTTCAATGATTATGGTTTCTTATTTCAACATTGCAATTTTAACCTCAACAATTACACCTTATTCTAAATATACAATCTTAACTTCAACAATCCTATATATTAATTCAGTAAGTCTGTCTTTCGAGGTCCTAAAACCCAGATCCCAAATTGTAAAAGTAAAATAACCGCCCAAAAACCTGCATGGCTCCTCTTTTCCGGGTTTTCATGAAACCCGGCAGTTTTGTGAGGTTTTTTTTAAATAACCAGAACCGGCAGCAGTTCTTTGATTCTGAATTTTTTTCAAATACCCGGAACTTGTGATTATTTGACCCCGAGTTTTAATTTTTTTAATTCCCATTTTACAAATACCCAGACGTGGAGGTTATTCAACATATCAAATACCCGCCCAACACTGCTTATATAATTTTGTTTATATAATAGAAATATCCGTCAAAATGATCCCTTGGGGGGGGGCTTCTTTCAACCCCAACCTCTTTTTCGATCTCTAAAAACATCGTTAATTTGCAAAGTAATGAGATTTTATTCAATATTAAAAATATAACATGTTGGAAGGCAAAAGATTGAATGCACCAAAAGATCTCTAAAATATTTTATAGCTGGAGTACACAGACAAAACAACAAGAGTTATTAATTGGTTGAAACAATTAACGGGCACCCACTAGTTACACCTTATTCCAACAATGCAATATTAACTTCAATCTTAACTTCAACAATTACACTTAGGCTTTTACTTCAACATGATATTGTCTTAAACTTCAACAATTCCATTGTCAATATTTCTTGATTTTACAATGATCATCAACCTTCCCACCTACCAACCTTTTTCATATTGTTTACAAAATTAAGTTTCAAATCAATAGATTCTCCTAACAAGCCCATGTTTTCAAACAAGTTTTAACCTAATTTAGTTCACCTTTCAAAATGAAATGTATTTATTTCCAAACTTCCCTTACAAGTTATTTTTTTGAATTCCAATCTACTACTTACTACCCAACATTTTTTCTTCTCTCACAAGCTATTTTGGATCATTATTTCATTGAATAATCTTCATATTCATTTATCACGTGCATAGGATTTTTTACCTTAATTTTGATCATGCAGATGACATTTGTCATCCACAATAATTATTCTTCACCCCTTTAATGAAATGAAAGTGTAACAAAACTTGTGACACAAGTCATAAAGTAAGTTAACCAATATTTTCTAATGTATTTTCATGTCAGAAACATGTTAAATATATTTTAATATATCTTATTAATGTGACCTATGTTGTTGAACATATTTATATATTAAGATAGGTGTTTGTTTGTTTGTCGGTGTGTTTGTTTTTTTGTTTGGATTATGATCATGTCACAACCATTTCAAACCACCCTCCCACCATTTTTGAAATTGTTGGAAATCTCTAATGTGCATGTTTGTCATTTCACAATTTCTAAATTAAAAGAGGCAAATTTATTAAGTTTACAATGATTTTTTTCTTTGAAAATTAGTTGAATTTTTAAAAAATAAAAATTAACAAGGTTTCATAAAATTATAAAAGAAAAACCCCGTCAACTAAAATAATATTGGGATGGGGGACTTTACAAGTAGTTTAATATTTTTGGACCAACAACACAAGCCCACATGTTTATATATTATGACACTAGTTTGTTTTTTTTGTTTGTTCTCTTTGTTAGGATGTGACTATGTTGTAACCTTCCCAAATCAAGGGCCCCTTATTTTGCTTTTGGTACCATCAAAAGTTATTCATGGAATCGTGTGCACAATTGTGTCCTTTCATAATTTTCAAACCAATGGTGCAAAAGAAGTTATTGAATTTTTAAATATCTTTGTTTTTGAAATATTAATTATAAATTTTTACATGATTTTTTCACATAGCAATGTGTCATTGGAATAATATTGGGATGGGTGACCTTATAAAAAGTTTAATATATTTGGACTAAACAACACATTACACCTACTATGGCTAATATTTAAATGACAAACATTATTCAATATTTTGTATCTCCAACACCAAAAGTTTGAAAATTTATGAAATTACCTTGATACACCCCTACCTCATCAAGGGCTTTCCAATGGTACTAAAAGAACACCCAAATTTCCCTAAAATTTTATCGTTAATTTTCAGTGATGAATTATTCAAAATTTTATAACTTTTGCATTGTGGGTTTAAATTATGAAATTGCTTCAATGCACCCCTCCTTGTGAAAGTTTAATTAATGGCACCAAGATTTAAGCCATAAACCCGCACACTTTGGCACTTTTGAATATCACAAAATGAAACAAAGAAACTTCCATTAGGTTGATATCATGTAGTACTTGGGTTAGTTCAACATTAAATACATTTTTTGTGAATTTTTAAAATATAAATATTCAATAGTTTTGTTGAATTTTTTAGAAAAAACGTTTTTTTCCTTGTGTTTCTTTTTCCATGTTCAACGGGTCTTGTTTACTAAATTTTTTACAAAAAAATCAAGTGATTACCTAATATTTACACATTAGAAGGTTGTCAACTTAATGAAATATAATAATAACATATTTCATTGTTCATCAATAAACTATTCAACCCCTTTCATGAACTTGCAATTAACACCATTTTTAGTTAATTCACATTCATTCTTTGTCAATTTTTCAATTAATACCTTAACCTTTGCTAAATATCAAAATTATTAAAAATTTCTTGTCAATTTGAGTTTTTAAAAATTAATTAATTATTTGACAATGGATTATCAAACTAGCCTAAGAACTTTGGTAGTTCAACTTTTCTTTTTGCAAAATTTCACCATTTTGTGGACAAAAAATTTGAATTTTTTTCAAAAATTTTATTTTTATAATGTAAATTCAGCTCAATCTTTAAAGGTCAAATTTTTAATATTATAAATTAAAATTAAAAATTTAAAAATTAAAAAAAAAAAAAAAAAACCAATGATAGTAAGATGGAAACTTGTTTACTTGGTTTCAATCATTAAATAAATGTAAATATATTTAGTGAAATTTCCCCCAACTCTCATCAAAACCAATCTTAAATACAACCTAAAAACTCATCTTCATACTTTTTTCGTCATTTTGCATTTTCATGGTTTTGACATGAAAAATTATCCTTTGGTGACACACTTTGCAACATTGTGGTGTCATCGTGCTATTGTTTGTAATTTTTAATTTGTGCATGAGTGAATAGGGTTATGTTCAAGCCTATGGATGTGAAATTCATCATAATTATCATCCTAACAATAATTTCATAATCACGTCTACATTCATATAAAAGAATTCATTCAATAGTAATTTTTATGCCATGGCATTTTTCTTCCCACAATGTGTTCAAATTTTCTTCATCCAAAACTTTAAATTGAACCCGTTCTAATAAATGACCTATGTTAGATTGTCACATTCAAACTACCTTTTTAGTCATTTTATAAAAAAATTAAAGGGTATGTGTTATTTCTTAATAATTTGTTTTTGCTTTTATGTATTATTAAATAGGTAAACAATTGCCTGTTGTAATACAAAAAAATCCATTCCATTAAACTCAAATTTATTTATGAACGATCTTATGACATGCCCTATAATGACAAAAGGAACAACATGGGAATATGATAACCATTGGGAAATCACAAAAAAAGGAAAAAAAAAAAAAAAAAAACATCATGTGAACATTGTGGGAACAACATGAAAATGCAAGGGGCAATTTATTATGAACATCATGACATGTGAACACAATGGAAACATAAGAACATGTTTGTAATACAAAATCTCCTAGTTTGGAAGATAATAAACATAATGCCCTCTCTTGAAAAATTATAAACTATCAAGCAAATGACATTTGGCAAGTTGAAGAACACCAACACTACTTAATGTTCTAACTTTACCTTCAGGTTCACAACTAAGAATAGAACATGACAAAAAAAAGAAATTTGCAAAATTGTTTCAACATTCAAGCACACATTTTCATAAATGTGAGAGAATGCAAATGAATAAGTCCTAACACCCCCTAATATATTCCCCTTTTTAAAGTTGGGAGTCTTGAAATGTCCTAAAACTTTGGAAAAAAGTTTTCAAAACCAAAACATTGTCCACATTTGGCTTTCTTTAAAACCATTTGAAAACCTTTACAAAGTGAATAATTAGAGTCATGTCACATTCCTAATTTGAAATTTAATACAACAATCACCATTTGAACAGTAGTGACTCAAATTACCAAAATGACTATTGAGCATCCAAACATCCAGTACACAAATCAAATTAACTTTTGTTATAAAGCTTGATACATTGTTGAAGAAATCTTTTTCATGGGCTATGCCTTTTCTTTTGAAAGCTTTACAATCGAAGTTGAAATAAGAAAATTATGAAGCTCCAAAACATATAATAGACAAGAAAGTGATAATTCATCTCTAGATCTGTGATGTGTTTTGTGAGTTTGAATTGTTTGTGACTCAATCCTACACCATTTTGATTCCAAATTACACTAATCAAGCTCTTCTTTGAATTGTGTAGTTTGACATAACTATGAAATTGATTTAAAAGCTTGTCTTAATTTCATCCCAAAGTTCTCACACCCTCTCTTTCACTATGAAAGTTAAGAGCACTATCTGAAGTTTGCATTCCATTACAAAATTGATAGTGTTCATTATCTTTATCCCATTTGACATACCTAATTGTGCATCAACCAACCTAGGAGAACCAAAAATAAATGGCATAATCATTCAATTTCTCTTCGTGTTATATCTTTTCATTATCCTTGATTTGGAATAATCATTATTTTATATATACTCTTTCATATTCAAAGAATGCAATTAAATTGAACTATAATTATTTGAACATAGAAAAATATTGAGGTGTAAATTTCAAAATATTCTTGAAAATCATATTACTTTGAACCATACTACCCAAAGTTTTTCTTTCATTTTTTTATGTAGCCAAATTGAAAATCATCTAGGAACCAATTTAACCAAATTTGTTTGTCAACAAAATATGAAAAAATAATATTAAACATCCTTTTTTTTTTGGCTACTTACCTGAACTATGTAAAAAACATAAGGTGATTTTTTTTCAAAATATCTTGGAATTCACAACTGAAAACATTTCCAAGTTTTGCAAAGAAAAAGGCTACCACTTATTAGTCAATCTAGAAATTTTCTTTTTTGGCTAATTGTGGTTCAATGATTTGTTGGTTTGTTTTGTTCTATCACATTGAAATAATACTTGTGACATCTTTAAAATGTAATGGGCAAAGCTATTATTTAGAGAAAAAAATGAAGGTCCACACCATTACTGTGCCGAATGTTTGACATTAAGTAATATTAAAAACATGCAAGATGAAAAAGTTGAACTTTTATTTTTAAATTAATTTTCATGGTAAATTTCAAGTTTCAACATTAAAGGATGAATTAATTGGGGTTATGTATTTTTGTCAATTTTATTATTATTATTATTTATTATTTATTTTTTATTTTTATTTTTTGCAAACTTGAAATGTGAGTTTTGTGCTTCACATTGAAGAAACTTGATTTTCAATTTTTTTTTAAAAATGAATGCTTATTCCTATTTAATCCTCCAAATTGGGGGTATGAGTAAAGTGAGTGAAATTGGGTGCCATTTCATGAAACTGGGTATCTATGAGTTGAGTAGAGTTGGGGGACCTTATAATAACAAAAGCTTTGATTTATTGAAGGCACAAGTAAAGGCAAATTCTCACAAGAGGCACAATTTGGGTAAGGAAACTAGTTTGGTCCCCTCTTTTTTTCTTTTCCTTGTGTACTATTTTCATGCCGTCTTCTCATTTCGTCCCTAGTCTAGCTGAAACTGGGAGCCAGTAGTCCCCCAATTTGGGGGTACTTTACGGCACACTCTGTGATGGTGGATGTACAGAATTTTCACCATTTGGATGCACACAAAAATCCATTGCACACTCCTACCAAGGATTTCTTCATTTTAAAAAATAAATCTGCATAAGTGGCCATATGAGGAAAAATAAATAAATCTGAAATCGCCATATATAGACAATAGGTTCCAGCATATTGCCAAAATATAGCAGGATTCCTAATTTTCTAAACTTTCCTCCTCAACTTTTTACTTGACCTATAGCCAAATTTGGCTAATTCCTTTAGTGGATGATTGGCCATTGTGGCTACACCACAAAATTGACCCAAAATAAACCCTGCATACCACTTGGGAGAAAATTCCATTGTACATTTTCAGATTCGGCAATAGTCAAATTATTTTTGAAAATTTCCAAAAAAATTAAAATTATTTGGTTTGAAATGTCAAAATTTAAGGAGTTTACAAAAGGAAAATATTTATATATAAAAAAATTGGTCTCATTATGTTTGAGGTTTAGAGTCTAGGGAACCTACCAAAGAAGCCACCTATATTTATTACCAAAAATTTCATAAATTAATTTTTTATTGCCAAAGTGAATTTTGAGAAATAAAATAATTATTCAACACCTGAGTGCTGAAGCTGAAAAGGCACTAAAATAGTCAATAAATAATAATAATAAATATTTAAAATAAGTTCATGACTAGGTACTTTGAATTTCTCCACCAAACTCAACTATATACCTACAAAAAAAAAAAAAAAAAGGTTAATTGTGCACTTTTCTAGCTCCAAATTCCCCATACCCTCCATAATCCCCTCACAAACATGCCCTCTTTTTTGCAAAAATTCAGAAAATGCATAGAATATGCTTGTAACTAATTTTTGGTGGTGCCCTTAAAAAGAAGTTGCACAATAATTAATTAATTAATTCCCCACCAAGTAAGTAACCAAGTGTGGGTGAGAGTGAACAAGCACCCACGCCGGTACCTTCGCCTTCTTGAGGGAAGCCTTTTAGTGGCCAAATTAAACCCAAAAAATGTTAGATTTGGACTCGGTCGCCTTGTTGAGTGAAGCCTCTTAGTGGCCAAATTAAACCCAAGAAATGTTAGATTTGGACATGGTCACCTTGTGGAGGGAAGCCTATTCGTAGCCAAATTAAACCCAAAGAAATGTTAGATTTGGACTAGGTTGCCTTGTTGAGGAAAGCCTCTTTGTGGCCAAATTAAACCTAAGAAATGTTAGATTTGGACTCTGAGACATGATTTAGTCTATGCATAAGATATTTATAATATTTTGATGAAGCAATTTAGATGAATTTCGGGGTTTTTATCGTGGTACTAATGTGGGTGCTTGCTTGTTCATCCAAGGCACTAGGTATGAAGCGCCATTGCACTCTTATAATGGTGCATTCACACTTGATGTTAAGTCAGTGTTAAATGATAAATCTAGTTGGCATCCTAGGTGGCACCCAATGTTCATGGCTGATAGCTTAATGTTAAGTGAACCCTCTGGGGGATTGATCAACCCTCCGTAACTGATGGTCCCGGTTATTTCAAACCCCTCAAAGAACCTGTGGTTATCATGCAAGAAGCAAGGGCCGAAACCCCAGTCATTTCATGACCGGTTATTTGATGTTTTCAATTTGTGAGAAGTGGGGTTTGTATACCAACACCGGGTCATTGATTTTTGGAGAATCATGGTTATGAATCTTAAGAACCGCCCTGATAACCGTCGGAGGTCTGTTCCTTGTTTCTAAATAAATCACCAGGTGGAATGTGCCTTTCAAATGCTTTTTAATGCAAATTCTGGTTTGGTGGAATGTGTCTGTCCATCCTTGAAAGGTAATAATACCACATCAAAAAGCTCTTAGGTATTTATTTTTGGGGAAGGCATGTGGCTGATGCCATGTCCCGGGTCTCTTGGGCTATACTGCCCTTGAGTATAGGGGAAGGGGCTATCTCTATGGCTGCTAAAAATCTTTGAAGGGTTTAAAAGTTACCAACCCTACCCTACCTAAACTAGAGTAGATTTTTTTCCCTTGTAAAGTACAACATGAAAAAAAAAATTAAAAATGAAAAGATGGATAGGCTAGCAAATAACTTCCACCAATTAAAACTTATCCTAACAAGTTGATATTCATACACATTGTCATCATCAACCCCACTCAACTTGATTTGATGTAGTCGATTCTGTTTTGTTCATGGGGTTACATTGATAGTCATGATTCGAATGAAGAACAATTTTTGTATTGTAATCAGCATTCTATGGACATGTTTCTCTCTCTCTCTCTCTAATTGTAAAAGTTTTCAGATAGTTTTCAAGGGAACAAGTTTTCTTCATTGATATGCCCACATGGCATGAGGAAGGAAAGACACTAAAAGCTCTCTTTGCACACATTTCTTAGGGGTGTTAACGATGTTATAACATGTGCAAGTGATCTTTATTTTGAGATGTGTTATTGCAATAGGTGAAAAAAAATTTAGACTGTGCGTCCTTTCAGGAGGTCCTCCACAATTTGATTTCCAGCTCTTGCTTGTACATTGATATTCCAAGTTCAAGCCAAAATATTTTCAGCCAGAATAAATTGGCCCCAAAAAAAAAAACTTGGAGAAACATATTTTTCGGCAAAATCTCATATCACATTTGGCAAAAATTTAAAGGCCAAAGACCAAAAAGAGTGAAAACTGGTGTTGGGCGGTTCTCAAAAAAATATTGTGAGAACCGTGGGTTTCGGTTCTTAAGATCGTTCTAAAGAACCTACCAAGTTCTCAAATTTTTAAAATTTCAAACTTTAAAAAAAAAGGTCTTCGAGGCTTCAAAACTTTGAGAAAAAAGATCCAGCCAATTTTTCAGTCGAGTCGGTTCTCATAAATTTTTGAACCAATGGGTTTCCAAAGACAATTCTCACAACCCGGTTATCACAAGAAAAAAAAATTACTAAATTTTTAATTAGAACAATAATAATTAGCCTGAAGCCTAACTAAAACTTAGCACTATTTTTTCATTACCCTTATAAAGTTCTCATATCTTTTCAGGTTTTCATAACGGGTATCATTATTGGTTATGCTCACTATGAGTTTTCAATTTGAGAATCGACCTCAAACCTGTTAAGGTTCTCAAGAACAAAAGTGAGAACCGCACACAACCCGATTGAGAACCGCACAACCCGAGTGAGAACCTCCATTTTGTTACTCTCCTCAACGCGGTGCCTTACCCGTTGCAAAGAAAGAAGCCAACCGACGAGATCAATCAAGACGAATATAGAATCCATGGCTGAGATCATAAGAAATGGGAACGTGGGAACGTGGGAACTCTCCTTGGATTGAACAATGTCTCCATGTGATTTGGTTGTCTCGGGAAAAAAATTATTGTGTGGAGAATTTTTCGCCCCCATACAACCAAATCACAAATAATAATAAGGTATGAAAATTTATTGTTTTAATGTTTTAATTACAATAATGGGTTCAAGAATTCAAACCTAGCTACGCATTAACCGTCCATGCAATGAAAATTTTTAGGACTATAATTAGGACCATAATTTATGTGTGGTCAACGAGAAGGCTCGACATGCACTCATTAGAGGGCAGCTCAATTTTTTATTTTCTTTTGGGTTTAGAGAGGGCCCGGGGTATAGGGGATTTTTTAAAAAATTTATTGAGCTTCCAATGTGTTCCCATTGAGTTCCCAAGGATTCTCGTCAACTTCCTCAATTTGTTCCCACAAATCTATCAAAAGTTCTACAAAATTTGTTTGACATTATTACTGACCACCTGCCCTAAAGCTTTGATTGTGGGGGCGCGCTTATGTAGTGCAAAATTACATGGCATTTTTTTTTCCTCCCACCTCAACTATCAGAATTTCAGGAATTTTTTATTTCAGGAAAAAAAAAGAAAAAAAAAGGAGAATTTTTCTCTTTTTCTTGTGAGAATTGGTAACAAACATCATCATCCTGTACTACTTACTACCTATGTATGATGACAACAACATAATTGAAGAGCCAGGAAAATCATGCCATGGACATACATACACTTTTCATTAGAGAGTTGCAATTGGGCTTGAAATGTGAAAAACTAATGAGTGTTGTTGAGAACACTTTTTGAATGAAAATTTACAATTCTTTTTTCTAAAGAACTTTTAAAGAAACATATGTTCCCATACAAGAATAATGACATATGTAGTCTTCAAGTGATTCAGGAGTTTGATTCACAACACTCCAGGCTCTAGGGACCAATGAATTCAAGCAATTGTATTGGTCGAAAGCTTTAAATTGGTCCCCAAGGCCTTTTGACGAGGGTCCAAGACCAAAAAGTGGCAAATTGGGTGAGGCTAAACCTACATGGCACCTGTTTTGGAGGGAAAATAAATTGGTTTGGACCCAAAAAACAGTGCTAAAAGGAGAGCTCTTGATTTGGAGAACCAAGAATCAGACTAGGGACCAAGGTATAGTCCAACTCAAGGATTCAATTTGCTTCAAATCAGTCCAAATTGGTTCCTAGGAAATTGGACCCTGGGCCCTCCTCTAAAGTGGGCCTAAAGGGTTTCCACCAAAAGGTATATTGGTGGGTGTTGGGTCACATAATCCATCTTTTTTGTTGTAATCAATGAAAGGAGGATGAAAAACTCTTGGCTTACTGAAACTTTTCAAATTTTATTTTTTTAAAGCCTACCATTTAGGGTTTTTTTTTTTTTTTTTCAAATTCCTCAAGTAGGTGCACTCGCTAGGATCCTCAACATTAATTAGTAGTAAATTGCACCTGCCTATATTTGGTGACCTATAGGAACACAATGTCTAAATCCGGCGACTTCTAGTTTTTTTTTTTTCAACATATGGCAATTTAGTTTTTTAATCCCAAAAAGCCATTTGTTAAATTCACCAATCTTTTTTTTTGTGGCCAAGTTGAAAAAAATCAACACAAAAGAAAAATGCTACTACAATCTATATCATACCATATATCTAATATTGAATGCCTATACATCAAAGACTTTACATTCAAAATTTTGGTATGGAAATCGTAAGAAACCCATAATTCATGGTATCATAGTTTTTTCACACAAATGTTGAGCGTTTAATAAATGTATGAAGCTTATATCACTAGGATGAAAAAGAAACACATATTAAGGGTGTCCAACTATCTACAAACCTTGAAATACACCTTTAATAAAAAAAACAACAACAAAGAAGTTTTGTTGAGAGGCAAAGGTTTAACCATGAGAAGATATAGGTTTCACCAAATAATAAAAGTTTAACTAAATAAAAATCAACATTTTATTGAACGATAAAAAAATTTATAGGAAAATATAAAGGTTTTATCGAGAAGAAGTTTAGCTAAGGAATAAAAATGTGATGCCAAATGATACAAATTTAACCAAGAAAAAAAAGGTTTAATTAATAAGATATAAAGGTCTTGAGCCAAGAAATAAAAATTTAGCCATGGAGTAAGAAAGTTTTGCCAAAAAATAAAGGTTTAATATTTTTTTTTAAATTGCCAAGAGATAAAGCTTTAGCCAATAAATGGTAGAAAATAAGTAGGTAGGGGGGTTGGTTGTAGTTGGTAGGTAGGGCCAATATGTAGGTGAATAGGGTAGCTAGGTCAATAGAGGAAATTTCACACTTGGTGTTGAATGTACATGAAATGAAAAGGGACAAATCAAGATTACAATTCACATATGAAATGTTCACTAACAAGAAAGGTGACGTGGTAGCTTCCTAACATGTGGTGTTATGACAATGTTAAGCCCTTTGTTTATTAAAACTCAATCTTCCAAAATTGAGAATTTTCTATCAAAAATTAGATGTTCCGTAAGAAGGTAAAATCAAAGCCTATAATTCAATGTATGTAAAATCCAAATATTTTTTCTCTATGCATTTCCTTGCCATTGTTGTGAGAAGTTTGCATCCTTTTTCCTCTACTATCACCATGCAAATCTTTTCACGACTATCACTACAAAAAGTTTTTTTGTTCATTACCTTGTTCCATAATCACTAGATCACTACACTAGATCATTACAAAAAACAAGCTTGCATAATAAAAAACAAACCACAAAAGTGGTCCACATAAGCCAACCAACAATGAACCATGGATTTACAAAAACTTGCACACACAAGGTCACACAAAAGAAGACATCAAAGAAGCCTGGGCGTGTCCCAATTCAACCCCTCCAATTTGGATAGTTGAAATGAAACACCTAAAGAAGGTAAAACAATTTGTAATTGAATTGAAGAAACAAAGAATTAGAAGCAAACAAAAATTGAAGATGAACATCATAGAAAAATAAATAAGAAGTTTCTTGATAATGTAACAATTGTTAAACATGTTTTATACCTTGAAGCATTCAACGTAATTGTTCTTGTTGTTGTTAGATTCTTGCAACATCAAATTGTATCAAAATGTAATTGCTCAACTTTTAGATTTATGCCACATCAAATTATATCAAATTGTAGTTATTGAACTACCACAGTCCTATCATCAAATTGCATTAGACTATAATTTCTCTACTATTCAAGGAAAACACATAGTTTTATATGTAGCACATCTCTAGATTTTTCTTGCCTTTTAATCTTATGGACTTCATATTCTTCTAGATATGCATTGAACTTGTTAGCCATGTCTACTTCCAAATTGATTTGCACATCATATTTTTCAATAATTATCATTAATTGTTAAGTGGAAGATTATGTTTAAGACCAAAACATGTTGTGTAGAATACAACAAATGAAATTATTTGGTATGAAAGATACATTCAAATTAAATTTTGTTCACAATTTTTGAAATGTTTTCTTGAGTATGCCTAAACCATTTTCAACAATTGAGTAACCCCATTTATGTTTCATGTTGTAGAGAAGTTCTGAAACAAAATGTTGTCCCTTTTTTTCTAAAGGGTCATTATCCATGGAATCAATGGGTACCCCTTGTCACCTAGAAGGTAAAGGGGGAAACCCATTTTGAAATCTTCTACCAAGTTCAAACAACCCATGGTGTCAAGCTTTCTCATACAAAAAACACTTGCACAATACCCTTGAGTGGTTGAAGGCCCACAAAATTGTTAATAAGTTTTTTATTGCAATCAATGACGACTTGTGCCATGATGCAATAACCCCTTGTTTTGTGATAATAATAATCCTTTGCAAAGCCACCTTGAGGTTTTATGATGGATATATGAGTTCCATTGATAACACTTTACATGATAAGAAGACCACACCACTCTTTACATTATTCCATAACAAGGATCATGGTAGGACCTTGAGGTTAAGATGTCAAACCTTTGTAAACAAAATTGACCACATTGATGAATTCGTGTACAGTAAGAGACATAATCAATTTTTCCATTGCAAAATGCTCACTACAAGAACTAGAAAGTTGGCACCTTGAACTAGTATATACAATGCACAACAAACTTGAATATGCATAGGAATGGCTTTCTTGTATTTGGTATCTTGTTTTTGGATGTTGGTTGTAGTTGTTTTACAATTTTAAACAAATTATATTTAGTCATTCAAAAAAATTCTACCTAATGATCTTCATCATATTTTGTCAAAAGAAACTTAGAAAACCATGTAGTACCATGAGGCTTCACCCAATGACCAAGGTCATCAAGCAATGCTTTCATAACACTCATCATCCTAAGTTCTTGCAACGTAAAAAAAATTGAACATACGTAAAGTGGAACATTGAACCTTTTATGTCTTCAATGAAGTCAATTTAAAAAAAAATTGAACTTGCATGAACAACTCTAAGAAACACCTCTTGCAACATCTTGATCAACAACATAACCAAGATCACTAGAAACAAAAAATCTTGGCAATTCATGGCAACTGCACAAGTGAAAAAGACATCTAAAAAAGTTGAAGTTTGTGAGATGCAATAGCAAAAGGTGCAACTTGAAATGGGAGCTTCACAAAGCTTAGAGTTCCTTGCAATTTGGTTTGTTGAAACTTTGCAAAACAACCAAGAAAAAATATAGAGGTGATAACACAATTTGCGGAAACACAGTTTGTAAAACCTTGGAACAAAACAGACAAGAATCGAAATTTGTAATCATTGCAACACAAGTTTGTAGAGAACAACTATATTGATGAAAAGCAAAGAACAAAACCCATAACATGAAATAGGAACTTGAGAAAGAAGATTGAAACTCTCGACAAAACACACATAAGTGAAAAGCTTGAAACTATAACTACGATGAAAAAAAAATTGACTTAGGATAATTTAAAAAAAATAAAAATTAACAAAGATGGTGTATGTATGATTGTTCATGATGTCCAAGACATGTTAGTGAGCGATGTTAGGAAGGGAGGTATGAAAGTGTGAATGCTCAAGCACCATTAAAAGCCTCTATAATTGTTACTTTTGCAAAAATAAAAGGAGCCACTATGGGATAGTGAAATTTGTCGAGGCGTTAGTTTGGCCTAGGAGGGAAAAGACTATCACTAGGTGTGAAGGTTGCTTAAGATAGCTAGGTTTGTAAGGTAACTATGTGGGAGGGTAGTATTGAGGTAAGGATTGGGAAAAAAGGGCCAAGAAAAAAAACAAAAAACCAAAGGGTTTAGGGTTTAGGGTTTAGGGTTGCCAAAACATTGACTATAATATTATGTTGATTAATAGAGGGCGAGGAGCCGGATGAAAAAGAGCAGCCCATCCTATGTACAAAACAACCAGCTGATGAAGTTGTGAGGGCTGGTTCACACTGACCCACAACTCATATGTTCAAGATATTATGGGTTGTTTTAGGTGTGAAGACTAGGCAAGTTTGAAGCTATCTTCCCAATTTCCAAAGCCTTTTGAATGACGACAAATCACACTTATTAAACTCCAACTTGAACAAGAATCTTTGGTTTTTGTCTTTCCCTTTCTTCTAGTTACATGCAAAATTTTTCAAACCTCTCTTGTTCATGATGGCCTATTCCCCATCAAACCTCCCAAGCACAAAGATGAGCTTCCAACCTCATTTTGAGACCTCTACGCAACCTCCTCATCATTGGGTTTTTAAACCTTGGCTGTCTACAGACAAGGATTAAAAGATTAGTATACTAGAGGGGATTGAATATTCTTGTGTGTAGGTGTGCAATTTTTTAATTTATTTTTGGGTTATTGGCCAATGAAATTGCTCGATTTGATAGTCTGAATTTTTTTCATTGGTTGTCTTGAGTGAACTAAGAGTGAAATGTGTAAAATAGGGTTGTGATAGATTTGTGAGAATTTTTAAAGAATCAATGGAAATAGCAGAACGGAATTCGTAGTTTCAATGTTTAATAGAATAAGGTTGTGTGTAGGCCTGAAGATTTTTTTTAAAGCCAATGACATATTGTTGGATTTTTGTTGGTCTGAATTTTTTTTGTCTTAATTTTCTTGAGCAAACTAAGAGTTCAATCTGTAATAATATCATAGTAATAGGGTCAGTTTCCACATTGAAAAAACAAATAATTAATCTTTTTTCAAAAAATAAATTGAAATATATATATATATATATTCCATTACTTACTATAGTATAGTGATGCGAGTAAATGAAATGATTTCAAAGTGTATGTAAGCCTATGATAATTATGATGATTTTCAACATGGCAACTTCATATTTTCACAAAAAAATCATTTCACTATTGTGAGGATTATTTATTGATGAAACTGGCCTTAAGGTAAAGGTTGCTATTTACAGATAAAGGTTCTAAGCACATTACTTGTGCACTTTGTTTTCCTTTGTGTACAAAAAAAAGCTTTGATGATACGCACACAATAATCATCCATCAAAAGATTTGATCACACTTGCGTATAAACAAAATATGACAATAACAAAGATAGGTTTGCCCCCTTTCTATTGTTCCTATAGAACTCCACCCACCAGAGCTTTGATGAAGAAACCTTTGAAAACTTTACAAAAAAGGAAACCAGTACACTAGAGGAGGAGAATCCCAACACTCAAAATGCATGGTTGTACCCAACAATTTAATTTAATGGATCTTATTTTGCATGGCTATTGTCGGTCATCATTTGAAGAAGGCCCTCCTCTCATGGGGTTTCCAACTTCCAAGGCTTTTTTGAGTCTTTAAACTTTGGATCCTGGATGGACCCCATGTGGTTTAGCAATCTCATTTGTGGATTGAATCTCTTTGTTTTTGTTTTTGTTTTTGTTTTTGGGTGGGTGGTGGAATATTTGACTTGGGTTCGGTTGAGAGTTTGTTGCATGTGCTCTGCTGAGCAGCTGTTTCAGATGTGTGAGATGTGAAGGAGAGAGTCTTTTGTAACCATGCAGTCACCATGTCATTCCTTTTGCTAAAATTGCTATTGTGTCACAGCAATCAAAATTGCTGTTAAGTCATTAATTTCATTTGAAGTTTGAGCTTTTGTGTATTACTAATATTTAGAATTAGAACATGGAATCTGAAATGGCTAAGAAACAACAAAATTGAGATGGTTGGTGTTAGTATCTGCACTATTTCTGCAAGAGTATTTTGAGCATGCTTTTAATGTGTATGTGGTCACAAGGAGGACAAGGATCAGGGTCATGCATATAAAGGGTTTGGTTTCTTTTGGCAGCAAACAGAGTAAAGAAGATTCATTTCCATGATTGAGTTCCAAATGCTTTATTTGTGTTTTGGAGGCTCATATGTAGATGATGGACACACGAAGTCATAACAAAAGCTGATGTTGTTTCAATTACAAACATGTTTATATGTGGATCTTCATTTACAATACTGGATTAGTTTCAATCATTAAATACTGTGCTGCAAAACCCATCAACATTTGGTGTGGAGAAGTAAGTGACAGAAGGGAGCTTCTCTATATCTAATTGTGCACTCACCCTAATTCCAATGAATCTAGATCTCAACAACAGTTTTCCAAATTCTACCTTCAAGTCGGACATCAACACATCAACTTAGTTAGAGAATTCAAAGAACTGGAACTTCAGATGCTTTGGGATGTTGTAAACCTATGACAAACAAAACAAATAGAACATCTGTAAGTAATGAGAACATTTGTCATGTTTGGAAGAAAATGATTTAATCTCGAGCTCATTGTTGCAAACTATTAAGCTTTTCTTATGTATGCAATAGACAAATGCAATAGAAAACCTAAAAGAAAACATGAAATAAACCCCAGTGTTTTCATTATAATAGAACTGAACTAATTCACAGCACAATTGGCATAATTCTCTGCTAGACATAACCCAGCTTTTGCAACACCAAACCATCAAATGTCTTGTAGGAATATTGCAAATTTTGATCTCTCTAGTTCACTCAGGTTGGGTTGTAGGATAATTTGACTTTTGGTATTGATTTTGAGATAATGCACAGTGATCAATATGTAGACTGGACATAAACAAGGCCAACATGGTGCAAGAAATCTTGCTGGAGTAAAGTGTGGAACAAGGATTTTGGTGGATATACATACCAACAATGCTACACAAGTGGTGTCTTGTCAGGTTTGAAATAATCGAGCATGATTGGATTGGTCCTGATATCATCGATGCTCACCTCCTTCAATTTCTTGAGAGTCTTGACATCCAATTCCAATCTAGCAATGGTTTCTTTCTTGATTTCCTTGTCCCTCTTGGCAAGATGGTTTACCAGCACAAAGAATAAGGGAACTGGGAGCTTCTCCCCAGTCTTAGCACCAAATAGCTTGAACATACCTCTCATCACAGCTATGAAGCTCTTGCAGGTAGTTGTGAGAAGCAGCACAATGAACTCCTTGGGATCGACCAGATCTGAAGGAAAGTTTGCAAGCTTGAATACATTCTCAACAGCTACAGCATTGATGCCAGCATGCGCTGCCATCTCTGCAAGGGGCTTCTGGTTGATGTATTCAAGATCTTTTGTGGCACCAAATAGTTCTATGAGCTGATCCATGCTTGGTGGTGGAGCTGTGGTGTCCAGCTTGATCATTGTGGCAAGTCGCTGAAAGTATTTGAGGGCAAAATCCTCCAGATTTGTAGGCTGCGCTCGGATCACTTCCTTGGCAAATGTTTTGAGCAAAACTGGTAAGCCATTAGGAATCTTGATCTGCTCCACACAGTATATAGGTTCCTGATCTAACAAAGACTTTGACATGCTTGCCCTAATTCCTTCTCAGTTTCCTTCTATCCACAACTCATCACTGTTGCTTGAGCCCAAGTTTCTCAATTATATCTGCAACAACAAATCTGTGTACACCTACCTGCAATTGGCATGGTGCTCCTTGTAATTTCAGGAGATGCAAAGTATTTCAAGAGTGCATGCAAACTTGATGCCAGAAATATTTCTTGCCAAATGGAAACTACGAATTCCAAATTAGTGAGAAATTTTTTATTCATGTGCACTGCAACTGAGATGAAACATATTAAATGAAAGGAGATAAATGACAGAAAAAACTAACCCCCTCCCTTGTGTTTTCTCATGTACATAAGCTTCTTCCTAATTTCGATAGAATCAAAGAACCAAAAGTGTTTCTGCAATGGAGCTTCTCAATCTTGACCACATCAAAATGGGTTCTAATCTGCTCCAGAAACAATGCATTCTGTAGTCCAAACAATCTGATCTTGAGTTTGACACAACAAATTTAACATTTGTTAGAATACTTCAAAGGGCACACCTCTCTCTCCTTTGCATCTTCTTAGTACTACAAAGCTTCATCCAGATTTGACTGGAATTGAAAGAACCAAAAAAAAAAAGTTTTTTGCAATAGAGATTTCTCACCTCAAAATATCTCTGATCGTAGTGAAAATGGTTCCACAATTTTGCTCCAGAAACAACAATGCATTTGGATGTTCAAACAATCTGATCTTAAGATAGAACTTGACAAAACAAAATCTGCTGGCATTTGTCACCACACTTCCCATACACAAAACATGTGAAAAACTCTGCAAATCCAAAGAGAAAAAAAACTGCAAAACTAAAATGATGCAGAATTGATATAAGCAAAAAAAATGCAAAAGAGATTTTAGTAATCCTTTGTGATAGATTAGCACTTTTGCTTCCTCTTCCAGAAAACCCACCCAAAATGCTAAAAAGATTTTGAAAGAAACAAATGAGGGGATTAACAAAAAAAAAAACTAACCTTCTCCAACTGCAATTAATTATGTTGACAAATTAATTGTAAATTAACATTATAAAAAGAAACCCCTTCTTCACACATAATTAGTTAATGGGTTTTTTTTTTAAAATTAAAAAAAAATGTTCACTTCAATATGAAATTCATTGCTCTTGTTTAGTGTTTTTTACCTTGGTGGGTACCCCATCCATTAGGTATCTTGGAAAAAAATTAAAATACAATATCAAGCTTTATGAAAATGGAATGCCTCAAGGAGCAAAACTTTTGATCTCTCGCCTAAAATATACAGCCAAGAACCAACGAATGGAAAAGGTAAATTTAGATTAACTTAATTAAGAAAAAGAAGGAGATTTGAATGTGAATTGTTTTCATACAATCCCTAACCCTAATCTGGACCCTAAACCCTAACCCTAATTTAGTGAGCTGAGGATTTAGTGTTTAGTAGACATTTCTCTTCGCCTGTTTGGTTTCGAGCGCGCCTGTTTGGGAGAAGAAGAAGGAGACGAAGTCGCTTCGTGCTTGTTGCTGCGATCGGATATGCAAATGGGTTGTGAATCTTTTGGTGTCTTGTGGCGTGAGAATTTGGAATCTGAATTTCAGACTTCAGTGGCGGAATTCTGTCTTCTATGATGGAGAAGAAGAAATTTTCGAAGATCACTTACTGTCGTCTTCGTCGTCGTCGTCGTCTTAGTCTTTGTTGCAGGTTTTGCAGACCGAGGGAGGCAACTTAAGGCGGTTTGTTTCCTTCTGGTTGCTGCTCGGTTTTGTGCAGCAGCAGGCTAGAAGAGCCTCTCCTCTTGATGATAAAAGAGTAAACCCTAAGTTCTCTCTTCTTCCTCTTGCCGGTTTTGGTCATGGCAGAGGTGAGTAGTGAGCTTCCAGCAGTTGGTTGCAACAATCCTCACCATCAGAAACCTCACTCTGCTGCTGTTGCTTCTTCTTTTTCTTCTGCTCATCATGGTTTTCCATTTCATCCGCATCAGTCTTCTTCTTTCCATTCTCTTCCTTATCCCTCCTGCATCCTGCCGCCGCCTCCTCCGCCTTCTTTGCCTCCTCTTTTCAACTTTCCCCATGGCCTACAAGCCCCACATCTTCCTGCATTCCTTCTTCCCTTCTTTTTAGGGAAGAAGTCCTTCCCCACACAATGTCCACAATTCCCTTGTGGACCTCCTCCACCTCTGCGGCAAGAGCCTTTCCTATGTCGTCATTGTGGTGCATGGAATAACGCCTTCTTTTCACCACCTGCTCTCACATCTATTTTGCCTCCTCCTTATTACTCTCGTACTACCTCTTTCTCTCAGCCAGTGGATGGCTCAATCCCGCTGCAATCTGTGAAGTTCAGTGCTGCGGAAGAGGAACCTGAACTTCAACACTTTTATGATCAGTAAGGATTCTTCCTACCCACTGAGTTCAAAAGAATCCACTGTAGCTTCCTTTGGAGTGAAGAAGAAGAAACTTTCCATTAATTTTATGCTGGCAAAGACATGGGTTGTTTCTGTTTTCTCCCTTCTTTTCTCTTCCTTCCTGAGACCAGTCTGATGTTTTCAACTTTTTGCAAATCGAACTGATTGCATTTCAAAAGCTTCTGTGGATTTCAGGAGTTTGCAGGTGGATTTTCATGGTGTGGAGGAAGCAGAGGAAGGGGTGGAGGAGTATGTTGAAGATGAAGACAACGACGAGGATCCCCAGTTTGTTTTGGCTGATGAGTGGCTTGAGTTTTTTGCCAAGTCTGAAGCCAGACGGAAAGAAAGTAAGGATCTGCTCATCAGCTTTTTGAGACATGAGATTTTCTCTGAACCTTGACAGAAGTAGACCTCAACTGGTAAGATCACAGTGGAAATCAATAAGATCACATCAAGGCAATGTTGTGGATGGTTTTCCAAAGAACCAATCACTTTGGGATCCGTTGCCATTTGCACTCTCTTCTCAATAAATTTTTGGAAAATCTTTTTTAGGAGCTGTTGCAATTCGTACTTTCTTCTCAATGGATTTATAATCCTGACTCATGTATCATTTTCCTCCTCAGAGAAGCGACAGCAAAAGAAAGAAGCAAAGGCAGCTCGCAAGGCAGCAAGATTGGTTAATTCAAAGCCCAAAGCATCAAATGATGGCAGTTTACCAGAGGATGTGGTTTGTGCATTTGAAACTGGCTTATTGCTGAGCTCAGGTGCTGAGTTTGGAGCTGAAAAGCTTGGGTCTATTGCCTCTCCCAGTGCAATGAACCATCGTCAAGCTCAAGAGTCCGTCAATTTGCAAGAGTTTCAAGATGGAATGGAGAGACCATTTCTTAAGGGCTTTGATCACAGTGGCACAGAGGAATCTATGCTTGTGACCACTGGGGCACTTTCAAGTGACTATTTGGCGAGTACAGTTGCTGAAGGTGGTTGTGATGAGCTTGAGTCTGGTGATTGTCATCCCCTCGTTCAAGAAGATGTGGCATTTGATGAGACCCAAAGGCCCAGAGAAGAGAATTCCACCTCTGTGAGCTGTTCAGGTTTTGAACACAGCATTGTTTAAGCAGAACATTGGCAAAAATCAACTCTGGGAAAGGTGAATGTTTGAGAATGTTTCAGGATGCAATTTCAGCATTTTGCACCTAATTCACTGGCAGGGTACGTTGCAGTAGGGGGTGTCAAATAAGCCTGAACCTTGTCGGACTACATGCAACTGGCCATCCTGCGCAACACTCAATTCAAGCACTGTATGTGGCTACATATCACATAGCAGCATACTTCAAGATGCTCAAGCTATTGGCAAGATCTGAAAGATGGTAACAATGCTGAAAATCACAGAAACGTCTTACAATCATTGTACCATTGGCAAACATGGCTGGATTTAGCTGAACAAGCAGAAGGTTTCAGCAAATGCACCCATCTCAGTGTCTGCCAGTCTTGAAGTTTAGGAAATCCGAGGAGCAGCTGAGATGACTGTAGTGATCCAGCAGGGTCTAAACCTGGTCCAAACTGGGTGATACAGGAAATTGGATTTATGTGTGATCATAATATAGGAGAGTATACACAACACATGCATGCTGTATGCTCTCCTTCATCACAGTGTGCTCTCTGAATCCAGACTCTTATGGTGGAATTCTGAGTAGAGCAGGGAAATTGATGCAACCCCACTTTTGACAGTTCCAGGAGTGAAAAACCTTTATAATATATTTTCAGCTTTTATTATGTGACTATTTGTTGATAGCTTCCTTTTATGTATACACATGCACATATACATTTGTATATATTTTCCTTCGCTCTCTTTTCTGTCAGTAAACTGTTGCATGACTTTGGGCATGGTTAAAGTTCACATCTGCTTTCTCTCCAGGTATTTTTACCTGTACTGTGCTTATTGTTCCTCTTAGTGATGTGCTACAATGTTGCTGTATGTTGAATGCATCTCCCCTTTCTCTGCAGGTTTATTGGTTCCTGTGTGGTTGGATACCCAGGTCTGATATTCTGATATGCAGCAGATATTGTATTGTAGGGATTGACTAGTACAAGCTGCTGTAGATTGTTGTAATGGACCCAAGCATCCATGACATTGATGTGTACAGGAAGCTCTGACAAGACAAAAAGGTATATAAACCCCTTTTGTTTTGGTTGCTTCTTTTGATTTTTGAGCAAACTTTTGCTCACAATTTTGAATCTTTTCAGTGGAATTTATTTGGTTACTGGTGGGCTTGGTTTGTTGCGAGTTTTATTTCCTCTAATGCAAGCACAGAAAATGTTGTGAATAATGTGGTGTTTTGTTGTTGAAGTGAAAAAGTTTGCTCCAAACTCCCACAGTTCATATCCATTTTGATGACAACGTTTGCTGTTCTATTCTGTATCAGAATGCGAGGTCTGAGAGGAAACTTCTTTTCAGTGGTCCATGTGGTGAAACTGCTTTATTGCTGATTTTGGCTTCCTCAATTTGGATCAGCACCATTCCACAGGTGGGTGCAAGGTCTGAGAGGAAACTTCTTTTCAGTGGTCCATGTGGTGAAATGGCTTTATTGCTGATTTTGGCTTCCTCAATTTGGATCAGCACCATTCCACAGGGGGGTGACATATGATATAGTAATTTGTGTGCGTCCTGTATCTCTCTAGTGCTGTCATCATCACATCTGAGGATCCAAACATTCATATGAAGGTTTACCCCAAATTTTGGGCAGATTGCCACATTTATCTATACCCACTGTCAGGAGCTGATGAAGTCTCATCAGTCAAGGGACATTATGGCAACTTTTTGAGTGTAATGGTCTGATGCTTTTTACAGTCATGAAAATGGAGTCTGAACTTTTTTTTTGGCTTGACATATTTGGAGCTCTATTTTTATGGGTCAAGCATCATGTTGCCAAGCTTCCTGGATTGCAGCCTTATTCCATTCATATAACGAAAAGCCACAGATTTCCAGTACCAAGAGATGCAGAAAAACAATCTTCAGTGACAATATTCACCAAACACTCTTCAGTGACAATATTGGTGAATTTCACTAACACTGTGAAATGCCCATTTGCTAACATTTGTTATGCTTTCCTGAAATGCCAACTCTTTTGAATGCGAAGAATATTGTACCTGCTTATAGATGAGACAATCCTCTTACTCTTAATGATTTGGCTAAGTAAATGTAACTATCTTTCCCACTCTTCACAAGTTCTTAGGCATAAGAACCCTCCTTTCTGGGAGGTGTATTCCAGGATACAAGGTGCCCTCCAAATACACTAAGAAATTTCACTGAGTGCTTTATGATAAAGCAATCAAACAGTTGAAATAGGAAATGTTTCATGAAGTTCCCAAAAATTGAACTCACAGTTTGCAGTAACACCTGGTGAGCATTCCTCAAAATGTGGGACCAAATGAAAACTACATCGTTCCATAATCTGTCCCCCTTCACAGGCAGAGCCAACAAATGGTGCATTGGTGATAGATCAAGTAAAGTCCAACAGAAAATGGATTGTAACTGGACTGAATAGAACAAAACCTTGCTTGCTCCTAGAAAAAATTGCTGTAGAAATTGCAAAAGTAAAGAATGAGAAAGCAACGAGAATGAGAAGCCCGACGTACCTGTCACTGCAGCGGCTGTTGAAATCCCATGCTTCTGTTGTAGAAATGTGCAGCAAATGTTGCAGTAAAATTGATTCATAAACAATGGTGCCTTTTGGATCTAGAGGGGGTTGTTCCATACAGGACACACATATGTAGAACATAGTAAGCAATAACAGACAGGGCTTCAACCTGCAACCTCTTTTGTTCTTTGACTGTGAAGAATCGTACCCAAAGAGAACTGGGCATGAACATTATGAGGACTGGGTATGAACATTTTGAGGACTGGGCATTTAGCCATTTGGGTTCAGACATGAAAAACAGCATCAATCTGCTGCTCCTGAAGGCAAGGATGGAGCCACCAACGTGCAAATTACACTTAAATGGACAAAGTGCTCAGGTCCACACAGATTCCTAGCAACCCAATCCAGGGGTAAGTCCAGGCTGGGTTCTATCCCCTGAACTCGTACAATTCCATTGAACTCATTATGCACTGCAATTGGACCTCCAAGCTTCAAATGACTATCAATTACTATACCAATAGAAGCCTCACTTTTCTGCACATCTGAAGCCAATGACCCGACATTCTTGCCACCCTCATTTGATGTGGATGGCAGTCTGCTGATCTCAGCTGCTTCCTCTGGTCTCTCTGCAATTTCTTCCCCAGTTACTACTGTATCCATTGTTTCCATGACAGATGTAGCTGGCTCCGTTGCACCAGCATTGCTGCTTGCTCTCATAACAGAAGGTCCTTCCGAAGTTACCTCATTTGAAATAGTAGGAGATGATGAGAAAAGGTGTGGCACCACCTTCATCAATGCATCTCTCAATGTGAGAGTAGTCCCTAAACACAAGCACAAACATCACCACCTCTTTCAAGTCTTGTCCTAAAGGAAACATTTTAGTTGCTAGCTAGCACACATGCAAGAAAACTATCATGCAAAAGAGAGAGAGAGAGAGAGAGAGAGAGAGAGAACCCTTGCATTTGTTGAACTTTTTACCTTGTCTCTTGGGGACATCAATAGGACATGTCACATACACCACATCATCCCAACTGGAAACAGGCCTGACGTCAAAGAGATCATTCAAGTCCTGATCCACCATCCTCAAATACATTCGCATAGGTATCCTTCCAGGCTTTCCTACTTCACTCCCTGCAATATGCCACAGCCAAGAAAATTAAATTGAAAGTTGAAAGATTTGCAAACTTCATTAGCAAAATTCGGAGCTTCACAATTAGACCTGCCCTACTTGTTCCCCACATTGCTTGCTATCGCTTGCTTGTAGAAGTTGAAACCCGCATTACTATACACTTTGAAACAAAGAGTAAACATCAAGAGGTATTGAATATTGGTGCTTTTGTAGACTAACCTGCCCTTGTCACTGGGTTGGTAATGGCTGTTTCTGCAACAGAAGGTGGATGGCCAAATCCACGCCCAACATTGGCACCAAAGCCAAATGCAGGTTTCACACGGGCTGCAAGACGATCGTAGCCTTCAAGATCCCCTGCATAAGTTTATTGGATTTGTAATACATAAGTCATTTCAAAAGACAGTCACAAACCCTTTGTGTATACTTCAGCAGATAGATGTAGCAGATTATTTCCAAGTCTTTAACTGCACATGAGCATCATGGAAGAAATGGCTGAACAGAAAAAATTGTATTCTAGTGGGTCTTGCCAGTAGAGCTAAAACAAAATCTGATCAGTGGGGTCTATACAAGCCAAATAGCTGAATACCTTTCATGACACAGTGCCAGAGCTCCACTTGATCTGACTGAGACATGTTCATTATGCTCTTTGTATTGCCATACATTACATAGAATGCCTGTGGGCCCCCACCCAATAATTCAATACCTAATCCTCTTAACACTCCAGATTGCTAGCTTTCTGACATGAATCTCTAAATGGAAGCAGGAGCAATGGCTTGTCAAACTGAATCATGAACCAAAAAGACATACAACTGTACTCAAACACACCTTTCTCTATTTTCATCAATGTTATTTCTTGGGCATCCACTCCTTGCAGTGTTAAGTGAAAACAAATGCCAGTTTTACCTCTTTGAGAGCATTGATGAAATTCCATTTGACTGCCTCATCCTCACATAAGCTCAATACACCTGCAGGATATGATCTAAAATGTACCTGTGTGCAACAATACAAATGCAAAACCTTCCAGTATGAATCAGGCTTTCTACCATTTAAAAAATATATATATATTATTATTTGTTCCAGCAATAAAAAGGCCAGGAAATATCATCGTAAGGTAACAGGAGAAACCCATGAAGAACTTGTGTCTGAACTCAGGTCCATACCGTAAGATTCCATGGTCGTTCAGGTTCCGCACACAACAAGTCAAATAACACACCTGTTGGAATGTTCCTGCCATTATTTCATTTGGCGCACAGTCTACTTAGGCCTCTTGAAAGGTGCAACCCAAAACATGAAAGACACAAGAAACTGGAAACTAAAAAACACAGATAATAGACACCGCTTGATCATTGACACATTTGTGGAATTGCAAGATCTCTCTGCAAAGAAACGGAGAGAAACAGTAAGGAAAATGATAAGAAATTGTTGTTGTTACCATTTCAGAGGCAATCCTTGATAGTCAAACCAAATGGTATCAGATCCAGGAGGCAGTGCACTGTTGAAATGGGGGCGGATGGCATCAACCAGAAGTGGTAGGTACCCATTCCTTGGCGCCAAAATCTGCACAACACACACACGCATGCATGCACAGAAAGATCAAGCGCTTTTCCCCCCACCACCCTTTTAACCCATGGAAATCTGTGTCAGGATGAAACACATTCTAGATCATTATGTAAATCTGAGATTTGCAGAGAAAAATCCTCTCGACAACAAAGACACACAATGAAGCTAAGCTTGATGAATGTGGCTTTGCTAGTGGTGGCATAAGCCTACGAAGAAGGAGAGAGAGTTTAGACCGCCCGTCATGTTTAACCTCCTTCAACTAGAACTGAACATGATAACAACAAACAGCATCAAATGCAGGCTGGGTTCAGCTAGCTGTGCCATCACAGTTGCAGATTCTCTAAACCCTAGAATTTCAACTGTGCTGCATCACAGTGCTGATTCTGTTGTAAACCTGAGAATTTCAGCACTGCAAATTCTCTAAAGGGATCAAATCTTCTTCCCATGGTGTGTGTGTGAGGCACAGAGAGAGCTCACAGACAGATTTAGTTGTGGCCAATAGGGAATAAATCTTCTTCCAATGCCATCTGTGGGAAAGCTGACACGCAGACAGACAGACAGCGATTGTTGTGTTCCATAAGGGGATCAAATCCTCTTCTCCTTCTTCCCATGCCATCCATGTGTGAGAGCTGAAAGATAGATTTGTTTGTGACCCCAAGAGAAGTTGATTCCAAAAAAATATCCATTACAAAGAAGAAGAAGCTCATCAAGGTAATGAAAAACAAGCAAGCAATGGTCTGAAGACCATGCCAACAAGCCCAAGACCTCAGAAAGAGAAACAGAGAGAGACCCAGAGAGAGACACAGAGAGACAGAGTTTTGGGTGTACCAGAAACGGAGGAGGAGCAGGCAGTGAGGTGACTTCGGACGAGTGCAGGTGCAGATGCAAAGGTATGGCTCCCATCCACACATGCCTCCGCGCCTGCACTGTCATTGCTCGATACTCCTCATCAGAAGAACATACTACAGCTCTTTCTTCTCTCCCATCTCCTCCTCCTCCTCTTCTCATTTGCTTGTCGTTGTTTTTTCTGCTTCCCCAAGGAACTTTCCTTTCCGCGGAGGAGGAGGAAGAAAAACTCCTTTGTCTCTCTCGTTCACGCCGGACAAACCCCTCGGCACTAACTTCTTGTTGTTGTTGTTTTCCGCAAAGATGAAAAACTGTTCTTGATTACTGCGATGGATCTCGATCTCCCACAGAAGCACATCGAGATGGAAGCTGGATCCTCAAGAAAGCTGCAGTTGCTATTTGCTTCTTCTTCTTCTTCTTCTTCTTCTGGTTTGTGTTTTCCAATCAATCCCTAACCCTACTGCAACCGAGTGAAACGAGAGAACACGAAGAACAAACGCAGAGAGAATACTGGGAGTGGAATAGAGAGCGATCTTTGTTCTTTGAACATTGGATTTGGGTAAGAGGAAGAATAAGGACTTCCGAAGCAGATCATCAGAGGGAGAGAGATCAGGATTGATCGATCATCACAAGTAAGCAAGCAGATCTTTATCTTTACTTTCTTCCTCTTCTCTCTTGCAAGATCTTTGAGCTCTTTTGTTCAGAAGAAAGAATTGCTTCGAGGGTCTTCTCTTCTCTTCTTCCTCTGCTTTCTTCCAAGATCTTTCTTTGAGCTCTTTTTCAGAAGAAGAATTTTTTCAAGGATCTTCTCTCCTTTTCTTCCTCTTTTTTCTTGCAAGAGGCTTTGATCTCTTTTGGCAGAAGAGGACTTGATTCAACAGGAGGTGAGAATTCAGTTTTCTCTCTCTCTGCTCAGATTTGAACCTCATCTGTTTCTCCATCTTTCTATGAGATTCTCTCGGAAATCAAAGACCCTGCTTCACTTCTGTTCTGTAAATCAGTCAAAGCTGCAGGGATGCACCTCTCCGCGCAGCAAAACCGCAGCACAAACAGAACTGTCTGTGTTTTGCAGCCATCAATTAGTTGTTGTGCATTCTCATTGCCGATCCTTTTCTTTTGCAGAAACAAATTTTCTTAGTTGCACATTTCTGAAGTGGAAATCTTAGAGGAGGAAGAGGACGCGGCAATTTGCTGGAACATAAACATAGCAAAGAAGAGGCATAAGTGCTTGTTTGTGGTGCTATTCATGGTCCAATCTGTCTTCCTGATGATGCTTGGGGTCTTGAGATTGCCACCACTGCATGTAGTGCTTCCTGATGAGATGCTTTGGGGCTTGAGATTGCTGTTGCTGCATGTAGTACTTCTTTCCTGGTGATGCTTTTGGGCTTGAGATTATTGTTGCTGCATGTATTGAGCTTCATCTTTTCTAGCCTTTTTTCCTCCATTGTCTTTGTTTCTATATTCAACTTTGCTCAATGATGCTTTGTCAGTTCACTTTCAGATTGTTGTTGTGGAGATTTTTTCGTGTGATTTCCATTGATATGTGTGGAGCTTAGATGATGTCCCCACTTCCATGTCGTTGAAAACACTCTGTTACACACTTTGGAAGGGAAGGAGAGTCTTTTAAGCTGGAGTGTGTAGCTAATGTTTGGTCACTATGACATTTGTGCAAAAGGGCTTTGGTGACAATGACCCAATTTGCAAGATTCAGTTGTGGTGCTCATTGTCTTGTTTGTTTCATTGCAAATGCTCTGCAGGGTAGCTTACCTCTCAATTCAGAAAGTACATCTTGTGCCTGAGTCCTTGAGCAGCCACAAGGTATGAAAAGTACAGGGACAACAGCAAACAAGGCTTCATAATCTGGCACTGTAAAGGAAGAAAAACAGGTGAGTACACTTAAAGTATATTTTGAGATTAGCTATGTTCTCCTGAGTGCTAGGCAACATCATTTACTGAGTCTTCCTCTTCCAATTGCTTCCAGAAATGCAACAGAAACTCAAGATGCAGATTTTTGTAGAATGCTTTGCCCAGATTTTGCGCAGATCTGTTATATACTCATCTACACGATCTATCAGAAGCTGATGAAGACGTCGGTAGTCAGTCATTTATGGCAGCTCGTCATGGCCATTCCTAATGAAGAAGGTGAGAGTCTGACACTTTGTGAGCAACTCTTGTAAGGTTATGTTTGCAACTCAAGCTCATGTTGTGGAGGTTTGTCTTTGGTTTTGTGGATATAGCAATTTGCAAAGGCAAATGATGAAGGGTCAAAATGTGTAACAAGGAGGCAAATGGATTGCTTTGGAAAACGATTGCAAGTCCTTTTTCTCAAAAATAAGTTTTACATGCAAATGAATTTTTTGAATGAAATTTTTTGTATCTTGTTAAAAAAAATATTTAAATTTTTCTCAATGCATAACATGTTTTTTTTTTGGGTCATTATTGAATACATATGAATGTTTAAAAGTGTGTAAATTCATTATTATAGGTTCAATGTTTTCATCTTGAAAAATCATCAATATTTTAAGTCATCATTAAAAATTAATTTTTCACATTTTGTTGTTTTATTATACTCTAAGTTATAACTTTTCTTAATACATCATGTATATTATAACTCATTTATATGTGATAAAAGACTTTTGAAGTTTTCAAATTTTGAAACATTCTTTAGATTTTTAAAGTTTTAAATTTTCATATTTTAAAGATTACGATTGATTTTAAAGTGTGACTAATATGTTTTATCATCTATACTATATTCAATGGTTTTTTAAAAATTATATGAGTCCTTTTGATAGTCTTTGTAGAATTGATTTTTTTTAATGCAATAGGTGTATTTTTTCAAATGTTTTAAATTAAAATCAAAATTCAAAATTGAATTTAATGAATTTTTATTTAAGTCATTTGCTATTCATGTGAGAGAAAAAACAACTTGTCATGATTATTGTGATTTCAAATGATAATAAAAATATTGTGTTTGATTCTAATTAGTTATGTTTAACATTCAACACCCTTTTGGGCTCCTTATTACATGTTTTGACCTTGAAGGATGAATGAAAATTTGAAAATTGTTCACATGTTGGTAACATGAAATGGTATCTTGGGTAGACCAACCATCCTCATCCATTTGGGTAGAAAATAGGTTGTTATTTACTCAAAGCCCATGATTTAAGCTTGATAGATCTTGTAGCAAAGATCATTTATATCATGATCTTATTAATGTGATTCAATTTATTTAAATTGAATCGCTTGTTTTAATTAAGTTATACATGGGTTAATTAACAAATGGATTTGGTGAGAAGTGTTTTAAAATCTAAGTGGAAAGGTGGCATGATTTGAGAAAGGAAGGTAGGCCATGAAAGAACCTAAAACATTCCTAAAAAATTTGTTGCTATCAAATTGTGATTTTTTTCGGTCCAATCACAAGTATTTTCACTCATTTTAATTAAGAAAATTTAAATTCTTGGCCAAATTTCCTTTGGTGACATTTAATTTACACATGCAAAATGAAAATAGGTAGTGTGTTTTTGAATTCTTGGAAGGGATTAGGTTTAATGGACAACTATTGCTTCCTTTTGCAATGTCTCCCAATCTCTTGCTCTGTATCAACAATAGCAAATGTGAGTCTCTTATTAATTTCTTTTGTCACCTTTTGAAAGAAAAAAAAAACACAAAAGAGATAAAAGCAAAAATGCATATTGAATTGTGTGTTTTTTTTTTAATGTTTTTCAATTTTTTGTTATGTATTCATACAAATGAGTGTGAGTATTTTTCTAGTTTTTCTCATCACCTTGTATAAGAAAAGAAAAAAAACACTAAGAAAAGAATATTAAAAATGTATGTTAAATTGTAATGTAAGATTTGTGATTGTATGAACCAAAAAAAATGTAGGGCCCATTTAACATGAAAAACATATGCATTATGGTGATACGAATAGGGACATGCTAAACCCAAAAGAAAGGTATCAATGATATTTACAAATTTAATCCAAGACCAAATGGGAGAAGGATGCACATCAAAAGCAATGCAACCTTTATAACCAATGATTATTTATGAATGTAACATGTTAATTGATGATCAATTAATTATTCCTCTGTTACATACGTGACCACATGCAAGACATGAGAGATGAAGACATGAAAGGGCCCATGTGAACATTAATAGAAGAACATTTTGTGTTTGATGCAACAAACAAAAGGTAAAGTGTGCTAACGTATTATGTGAATATAAAAAAAAACTAATTGAAATGATTTTTTTAAAAATTACATCTTCATATTCGTACCATCATATTCAATATGTTTTTTGTGTTAATATTTCATGTCTTGCGTATTTTTTAAATTCATATGACCATCAACTCATTTAACATTATAATTTTATATGCATTTTTGTTTATTTTTTCATATTTGATGTTTGCATTTTTTTTCATGAGATAATAGAAAATATCAAAAAAAAAATTATGTTTCACTTTGTTAATACAAAACATTTGATTGCGAAACATTATAAAAAGATCACATAATTAAAGTTGAAACTATAACTTTTCAAAAACATTTGAATTTTTTTTTAATATTTCATCATTTCCATTAGCATGACCACATTTCACATGTGAATTTGCGCATGTAAATAAATACATTTGAATACTATGTGCATCAATTTCAAGCATTATAATGATTTTATTCAATGAAACCATGATAACCTTTCACATTTTTCATCCATTTACATAAGTGATTTTTTTTTTGTTGATGATTTTCATTGAAAAATAAAAGTTATTTTTGACTTTGAAACATTTATTTTCATTTCACCATATTCATCATTTTTTCATTTAATAATCTTTTAACTATGGTGTATAAGTTTTTATGATATTATGTTGTCTTAGATAATTTTACAAGTGATTTTGAATGCTTTTTGAAATATGTGAGCACATTATTCATGATCATGTTTTTTCATTTATATTACGTTTGCTTGTGACATCATGATCATTCATTTTGAAAAAATAAATCAATGGCATTCAACTTATTGTAATTATAGAGATGATGTATTGATTGGTTGTTCCCACATCCGCCAGTTTATTTTTAAATACAGTTACAAAAAACTTTAATCTTCATTAGTTTCATGTGGAAACATGGAATAGCTGTGACATGATGTTTCATTAGGTTTTTATTGTGTTGAATTTAAATTCAAATTAGGTAGACATCCAAAATGTTTTCACTTTTATATTATATAAAACATTTTATCAAAAGTTACGATTTTATATTAATACTTTAAATTTTAAAAAATTCATTTGTTTGGATGTTTATGCATGTTATTTGCATTATATTTCTCACAATCTTTTCGACACAAAAATTTCATAATCATTTCGTTTAAATTTAATACGCAACAAGGGGATTTTTTAATTGGAACATAGTTCACCTTAGCACATATTTGTATTTTTTCATTGTATTACAATAACACACCTTTGATCTTGTATTTTTATAATTATAGACGAAATTTGTAACAAATTTTTTTTTCATTCAATTAACAAAATGTGTAATTTGATATTCACAAATATTAGTCATCCATATTATTTCCTCTAAGTTTTTTTAATACCAAACACAAGTTTTTATATTATAAAAGCTTGTAACATTATGTCAAATTTCATTTGCATATCAGATTTATCTTTGAAAAATTATTGGGTGTAGAATCTTTCGTCATTATGACAGGCTTTGTTCGTTGTCATGTCACTATACTTATTTTTTGAAAAAGGCTTGCCTTTTTTTAATGATTTGATTTATTGCTTCCATTTTTTTGGAATGTTGGGCTTCAATTGTTTTTGCATTTTTCATTCATTTTTGATGGAATAATTACCCTAGTTTTTTTTATGTGATGGCACATGTTGAAACTATTTTTTTTCACTTGTAATTGAGACTATAAAATACTTAAATTATATTAACTCAATTTGTTCATTCTCATGTCCCCCTTTGAAAATCATGTGGTTTGATAACATCATTATTTATAAGCTTTGTGTGAAAAATCGCATACACGAACAAAAAATTATCATATTTTTAATACATGCTCCATTGAACGTTATGTGAATAGGTATTCAATTTTGTGCATGTGTAATTATTTGTTTGATTATTAACTTATTATACCAGATTTGCAATTTTTTATTTTCAACTCACTTTTTTACAACGTTGTGTACTCACTTTAACTTAACATATTTTAAAGTTGCACATCTTTTATGTTGTTTGTGTGAACATATATCAATAATGATCTAGGTATACATTTCCTTCAATGTTCGTGCAAAAATGAAAACATTACAACCTACAATATTTTCATAATTATTATTTTAAATATTAAATTACATTTACAATAGAATTTTCTCACCTTTTTCCCCAACACATTTAGCAACCACTTGATATTTTATCAACAAATATTATTTTTAGATTTTAATCAACATTGTCATAATTAATCCAACACACTTAAAATATAAGACAATTTACATTATTCACAATAATGCATGCAACAATAATTCCCATTGATGAAAAACACAATCATACACGAAGTGCACATCAAGAGATGATTTCATTCTCCTTACCATAAAGATTTATAGTTGTCTTCATTTTTATTTTGAATCATTTTTATGTTTAGGCCACCATAACACATCAATAATAGTCCAAAGTTTTCAATTCGCATAATGTTTATAATTTATTATGAATAACATGCACAGAGGCCAATCCAATTATGCAACGTGCTTCCACATTTGGGGGAAATGTTCATTGTCTCTTCCACACATTACAACCAATGCATTTTTATCGTTAATTAATTTGTGATTATATATAAAAGCAACAATGGTGGTGTCTATTTGTTACAAGGTTGTCTGTTCTGCATAACCCTGTCACAGTTTCTATGGCAGAACCAGTTATTAAAGGAAGAAAATAACTGCCTGCCAATAAGGGTGGGGGGGGGGAAGTGGGGCGGGCCAGAGAGGGGGGGCCAGCAGGGGGGGGACAACAAGGGGGGGAAACGGGTTGGGGGGGGGAAGCAGGGGGGTACGGGCGAGGAAGGGGTGGGGGGGGAGAGGGGGGGGGCCGGCGGGGAAGGGGAGGGGGGGAACAATTTTTTTTTTAAATTATTTTCGTTATAGAACATTTTTAAAAAATTAGAATCTTTTTGAAAATGTTTTCGGGGGACTTCATAGTGTCCGAAGGGCACGGGCACCCACTAGTTTGTGATAAAAACATCTTTTTAATTTATTATATTTTGTTTTATTACTGTATTAATGATGTCTTGATTTTTATGTTATTTTGTTACATATGTTTTCATGATTTTATTAGCCTTATAGTTTTTGTGGATGGGTTTCCATGTCACATGCATGAAAATTAATGATAAAAGACAAGTTTAAGTTTAAATATAAACATGAAACATACAAACCAATAAAGAATAACACAAAGTGTGCAAACAAAATTATAAACAAGTACAATGTATAATGTATAAAAATATAAACACAAAAACAACAAAATAAGGCTATGAAACAAAATCATATATTAGATTAGTGTTGATTATATTAAAAGTAATGGAAGGTCTTACCTTAATTTATACCCCTCTGGGTACTTACACTACTAGAAATCTTGTCATTTGCAACCAGTTATTATAGAACTAACATGCAACTGGTTGTCATTTAGAATTATCTTCATCATGTTTACAACTATAAATTTCATATTGTATAATTTTTGGGCCATATGGTTATGTGTGCAACTAAATTGCAACTAAATGTGTACAACATGGACACAAGTCATAAAAATAATGAACTAAATTTATACATATTTGAATTAGTATATACTTAATATATCTACATAGGATATACACAAATATTATGTACCTCTAGTATTAAGTTTAACCCCATGTTAACTTAAACTTGCCTAAATTAACCTAGGTTAAATTAATGTACACTAAATAAATTAAAAAATTAAATACCCATGGCTAAATTAAATTAAATTAAATTAATTTCTCAGAGTTTCATCTACCATACTTACATTATTATTTCATTCGAAAGCATGATTTCTTAACGTTTCTTTTCCTTTCATCGTCATATTGATGCACTACTAGCTAGATGTGGCCAAGTTCACCTTGTACTTCACTCAAATTTGAGTGAACTAGGACAGATTAACTACAGGCCAATCATGGTAAAACAGCTTAACTGCAGGTTAATCTCCCAGTGACCAAGGACCAGTTGCTACATACAGGTCAATTAAGCTAGTGAAAGCTTTTGTCGCCCTAAAAAAGAAACAAACCTAGTAAACAAACTTCACCCTTAATAAACATGTACACCATATAGTGAACCATTTTCACCAATGAAGGTAAAAGCACTGAAATTATAGTGAATTAATTCACTTTTATGGTTCCATAGTTAAATAGTCTAGTGAATTACACCCCACTTTCCTAGTAATGATGTCGTGCAGAATCCCCAAAGCACTCCAGAAAAATTGAAAACTGAAATGTGTGAGTATTTGGGGAGTAGTTTCTTGGGGGCTATTCTGCCCTTTACCAATGAAAGAAATAGAATTATGGACTAACACTATTTGGGATTCAGGACCCATGCTAGAAATTATTTTGGAATTTTGGCCTAAGGATTGAAACATTTTTGGCTTAGGGTTGGATCCATTTTCAAGCACTGTGGAAGGGTTATGTATTTGAAATTTGTGAAGCAATTGGTTTGGTGATCCTCCACAAGAGGACTTGGCTACATTTGGCAAGAGATGAAAAAATGAAAACAGAAAATTTGGAATTCCCCTTAAAAAGTGAGTGGAGATCATAGTTTTGGAATCTATTCTCTACATATGTGGCTTTAGATTTTTTTCTCCTCATGATGTGGCGATTTGGGCCTAATTTTTAAAAGAAATACCATTTTGCACCTCCCCTAACTCCCATTGGTGAAGGGTTGGAACTTGGAGTTTCTTTTCGGCATACCTACACCCCCATAATTACGTTATTATTATTACTAATATTGTTATTAGTTTGGTGGAACCAACATGTAGTTTACATCCCCAAGTAGGGTTTTTTCAAGAAATTTTTTACCCAGCCAAAGTGACTATGATCCCTAAAAGATGTAAAAAAGGTGGCGATCATCCCTTGAACGATTTAACCAAATCTGGCTATAAACCAAAGCGAAGTTGTCGAGTTGAGGGAGGGTTATTAATCAGATGAGAGCCGAAGGATCATGAGCGAATGGTGGATGACGATAGTCGGCTCTCGAACAAAACCCTAAAACAAAGGGTTTCGATGGGGGGGAAGGGGGGTGGCAAAATTTCAATTTTGTGCGATCTACCATGTGTCCGAAATCCGTTTCATTGTCATTCCTAAATTTCCTCGCCTCCTCCGGGTTTGGTGTTTCTACTCGCTTCCCCCTTGACCCAAAACCCCTAAACCTGGAACCTTGTCAAAGAAACAACAGAACAATCTCGTGGCGGCCGGTCCCATAAAGAGCAAGAGCGTTTGTTTCACAAAGTTGCATATTTGTCAACCTCATGTTCACAAGCAATAAGGCCTTCACCTTCCTCTGCAACAGGTGCATGAAGGTGAGGTACGAGTGATTCCATTGTTCCTCCATCAACTATGGTTTGAACATGTTTTTCAGGGCCACCGTATGAAAATGGAAAGGAGGAGACATGGAACTCGACTCAACTTGGAGGTGGTCCAAACCTTGCCCATACCGGCAGCAAACCTTAAATTGAAAACCAAGAGCCTCGCAAACAGCATATCATATTTCGACGAACTCCTTGTCATAACCAGAAGCTGGTTAGTTTAGCCTAATTTAATTTAATTTAATTTTTTCCAATCAATATTATTTTTTCGATTTTATTTAGCCCTAATTAAATTAAGTTAAGCTAAATTAATTATGGTGAAATTAAATTACACTAAAATTAACCATGGTTGAATTTAGGCTAAATTGATTATGGCTAAATTAAATTAAGTTAAATTAACTATGGTTAAATTAAGTTAAGTCGTATTAATTATGACTAAATCAAGTTAGGTTAAATTATTTACGGTTAAATTCAATTAAATTATATTAATTATGGTTTCATTCAAATAAATTAAATTAAATTGGGCTAAAATAAATATGGTTAAATTAAATTAAGTTAAATTAATTATGGCTAAATTAAGTTAAAATTAACAATGGTTAAATTAAATTATGCTATTAATTATGTTAAATTAAATTTAGTTAAATTAAACCATGGTTTAAATATGTTTGATTTTATTATTTTGAAAAACAATATGTCTATGCAAAATTCATGGGCTTTAATGTGTAAAAATGACACAAATAAATTATATATATAATATTTTTTCCTTATGATTTGTTGATGTGAAATATGTACAATTTACCTTTTAACTAAATATGTGTAATTATCGTGATGTAATTTTGCTTAAAACTATGTGATTTTTGCACAATCCTATGAATACCAAATTTTGCACAAACCTATGAAGCTGATAAGTTTGTAATGTGGAACCTAATTCTTGGTTTTATTTATGTTGGAACTAGAACCTAAACATTTTTTATTTAAAAAAATAAATTAGAAACAAAGTTTCTTTGGACCCAACATTATTTATTAGGTACAAAGTTGTGTGTTAAATGTTTTCCCCTTTCACCCCAAACCCTAAACTTGCCAAAGAGTGTACCTACCCAACCATTAACCCATAAACATGAAAAAATAAACAATACAATTCGAGAGACTATTTAAATGCCCCAATATGACCCAATCATTATAGTCAACCAATCACAAAATCATTTTAAAAATCTTCACCTTGATGTTGGATTTTTGTATCGTATGCAAATGTTAAAAGTCCAAATCCATTTTAATATTTGAAAGATATATTTCATCCAAACACAATGTACATGCGATTTCACTATTAATGAACCTACTTTTTTAAGGCTATTATAATGTGAAATCATAACCTTTGTCACAAAACCTAGAAAACACTTGAGTGTGTATATGAAGTTTGAAAACCTTCAATTTTTTTAATGCACATATCACCTGATTTAATTTTTAACATGTTATGCCCAAGGTTTTTCTTTTTAAGTTTTGTGAAATAGCTAGGTTGGCAATATCCCCAAGAAATCATAGGCAAATTTGGCTACATATTAGAGAGCTCAAAAATTATGTTAGAAAAAATGAAAATTCATGTTGTGTTGGTGACATGCTAAAACTTGTTATTTAGATATGGAAAATTTAGTTTTTTTTTTCAAAATATGGTGAAATTGACATTGTCATTTTTTTGTCATCAAGTTGCAAACTTTTGTACATGTGTGCACAAATCTAACATATAATCTTTTTTTCAACATGATATGGACTTTTGAGAAAAATCATTATTTGTAATGACAAAAAAATTCATGAAAAATAATATACAATTGATATGATATGAAATCTTTGAAACTTGCTTTTATTAATATATTGTATAACAATCATATTGTCAATGATTGGACCATTTTAAAGTTCGTATTATTTTCTATTAACTATAACGTCCCTTGTGTTCACTTTAAATGTGCATAACTTCTAAATTTTTATGTATTATGGATTTAAATATTTACATCACATTTATATTTCAATTAATAATTTCAAAATATATCTGTAAATTGATGATTCCAATTTTTTGTATACATGTGCTCTATTTGAGTCAGATTCACACTGGATATGGGCACAAGCATGTTAAAATAGTCCAATTGTTGATCCTTGTTAAAAAAATAAATATAAGTGGAAAGTAGATTTTAAATGTTAGGCCTTTTACAAATGTTATAAATTTTGGGGGTGTACTAGCCACATTATTAAATCATATGTGACCATACCCAATCTATATTAATTCAAAATGTTTTATTTATTGCAAATTTAGATCTAATGTTTTTTCCAAATCAAACTATTCAAATGATGACTTTGCATGCAAGTGAGGGAGATTAATGAAATGTGGGGCTAGACTTGGTGACTATGTCCTCCTAAGGCATGTATTTTGAACATGCTCTCACCTTAAGGTTTTACTCCACACATAAATGTCGCCCTTTTAAATGATGAAATTTTGTATACATAATTAATTTTTGGGGATTTAAAAAAATAATGAAAAATCTTGTTTAAACTCTTCATTTTGTAAGGTAGGTTTGACAATAACCCATCCATTATAACATAAGATGATTTTTCATATGGCAATTGGCCATGGCGTGGCAATAAAAAAAAGGTTTACACATAGATTTCACAAATAGTTTTAGTGCCTACTACACTTGTTTCATCTTAGATGCAGGTTAATATTAAATCTCCATTCAAGCAAAAGATCCTTTGAACAATTTGCAATGGAAACAAAAAAAACCAAAACTTCAATTTTGAATAATACTACTAATTTAATTGCAACCGTTTGTAGTCCTGATACAATTTACCAAATCATTGTCTTAATTCTAACCATGAATGCATCTAGATTTCTTGGAATATAGCCAGAGATTATTACTTTCAATGTTCTACAGGTCATTTGAACTATTAACCCACTAAAACAAAAGGTGTCCTTGTACGTCAAATGTTTTCTTTGGATTTTGAATGAATTCACTGGTTGTAATGAACAGGGACCAATGAAGAAGCAATGAATCCACTGGTTTAGTGACTCGTTACTAGTGAACTATTTTTTCCCTTTTATCTTCCTATTATAACAAGGTCCTACCCTTAGCATGTGCAAAACTTAAGGTTATGTAAAATCACTCAAGGTATGGGTAAATATACTTTGATTGAACCTATTTTGTTAATTCCATCTTTAAGTGCATATATTGATTTATGACATTTTTTGTACTTCTACCCCCACCACAAATATACCCCAAAAAAAGGCTTTTCATGTCTCTTGCTCCAAGACTAACCACCCATATGGACTTGAATCCTTAATTTTCTTTCTTTTATTGAATGCATAATTCATAAACCATTATATGCCCATTCAACTATAGCTCTAACCACCTCACAATCTTCATATCTCAATATCAACCCTTCATAATATTTTGAAGTACATGATATGTCGTAACCTATCTACCACTAGCACAACAAAAGAAACAATAACAACTACTATTTTTATCCAACATCCCACACAAGTATATTTGAGCTTATCACCCAGCCCATTTTCGCTCCTCTTGTTTCATCCCCTTGCCATCCTCTTATCTTCCATCACATAGCTCCCAATCATCTCCTTGCAAAACTTCTTCAATCCTTCATAAATGTGGCATCATCCTCCACCAATAGCAACTCACCCAAAAACAATGATGAAACATGCATTACACACAAAGAACAAAACACATTTCCTCACCCTCTACTTGCCCACTCGAATTCACTTTTCAAAAACAACCAATTGAGGTTCCATATGCCCAATGTTTACCCTTTTATAAACACCACGTATACAATTTACTAAGAAAAAAAAGGATGAAACCACAAAGTTACTTTGTATATTCATGCACCCTATACCTTATATAGCTATGAAGTTGTAGAGGCTTCAGATTTGATCTCTAGGTTGGATTTCTTGCTAGATAATTTGTTTCTTTGTTTTGGTCATTGTACTAATAGACAATGTAGTACTGGTATCCCCAAGGGTACTCATTGTGCAATCTATTTGGATCATTTCTATCTCTTTTCTTATGAGTTTGATTTCCTAAAGTGTCTCTTTAAGAATAACACATGTCGTGTGTAACTTCTTGCGATCTAGCTATGAAACAAAGGTATATCCTCTGATATCTTTGAGAAGTTTTGTCAACCAGAGTATGCAACTGTTGGAAATGATTTTCATACCTTGTCCATTCCAATATCTGAATTACTGCTAAGTTGGGATTTGTATCAGTAGTCAATTTTACAGGTCTCTGAGGCTTTGTAGTTGTAAAAAGTTCTTTGTCTCTCAGATGGTCAGTCTTATCGTTCTCCTGAAAAATGAAGGCTACCCTGTAAAGATTCTGTTAAAGAGGACTAGAGGGGTTGCTCAGTAAAGGAAAATTCCTTTTTGGAATTTCAGCATTTGGAGTAGTGGAGTATTTCGAATGATTTTGTATCAAGTCTTGTAAGTGGGGAACTTCTCATAAGCTCACTTGCTCTTTGTTTTTCCCTGCTGTCCTTTTCTGTGGGTTTTGTCTATCCTGTTCTGTTTTTTCTGTTTTTTGGATCTCCTTGTGATGTTGTTTGTTGCTTGTCAGTACCATGGCTGAGTCTTCCTGTCGCTTCTGGAGTTGCTTCCAGATTTGCAGCAGAAACTTGGTATGGAGGTTAGTTTTTTCACTGGCCTTTACCCACTGCTGGGAGCTGATGAAGTCAAGTGGGAAAGTTGTGAAAGTGAAGTCACTATCAGACATGCTAATATTGATGGTCCTTGAACAGGTGTGAGACCAGCACTGTTGTTCATACTGCCTTAATGTTTTATTTTGTTCTTTGGTCCTCTGTTTTCTGTTTTTTCTTCCCTTCTTTGGAATTCTCTGTGGCTTGTTGAAGAAGTGTTAGCCTTGCTTTGCCTATTCTGAATCATGAGAATGGAGATTTCTGAATTCTTATGAGAGATATATCCTGAGTACTGAGAGGACAAAAGTCCTGGGGACAAGACATTCAATTCCTCCAAAAGCAGAAACTGGAAGAAGGCTCTTGAAAGTACCTAGAGTGCAGAATTGGCTTTTCGCTAGGGGAATATCTGGTCACCACCTAACCATAGAGGAGTGTGATGCCAAACTACTTTGCCAACAGTTCTCATTGGCAGTAGTGCAGCACAAATAATGCACAACTCCTCAACACCAGTGTATTGACACAGGTTTTGCCCCTTTTCTTATTTCGATTACTCATCATTTTCTCTCCATTGCCTTGTCCATTATTCTTCCTCTATAGTAGATACACAGGTTGTGCAAGTGCCAATGGCTTTGGCAAGCATTTTGATTGAGCACTGTTTATGCAGTCTGCACCCATTCTATCAACCTGACAGTAGTGCATCTGTAGCTCTTCTTCATTTGTTTGGTGTTGGTAGGATTGTTTGTCCAAGTTCAGCAATTTCCCTTGGTATATCCTTACCAAGCAAACCTTGGCAGGCAGAAGATTTTCCAATTTATGGCTCAGCTCTACACTGAGCAGGTTACCAAGATGCTGAAGCTGAGTGACGAGATGAACAGACTTGCTGGGTGCAGTAGAGGCCCCTAGTGAATACATGTGTCTCAAGTGCATCGAAGTGTGGATGTGTTGTGGGTGTGTTGTGGATGCAGTCAGATGTAAATGCACCTAGGCTAAACATACTGCCCGCTTGGACACGTGTCATCAGCAAAGTCTTCCATTTGAAAACTGAATTATGAAATACAATCTTGAATCAGGGACATCCATGTCATGTCCTCACACAGGCAGGCATTGCAACATTTCTGAGTTGCAACACTTGTGAGAACTACAGATCCCAACTTGAATCCTGATGCTACAAAAATCAGCAATCATGACAGATGGTTAGTACTAGTAGTAGTTGCATGTGTGCTTTGCCATACTTTTTTTGTTGCATTGTGGCAACAAAAAAATGATAAATCATACCATATCTTCAGATGAAGAATCTTGTACAGTGAAATGAAACCTAGCTAGCAAAATAGAAATTTGAAACCATTTCATCATCAAATGTGACGTTAATAGTCCTCAAATTAGACTCACCAACTTCATCTATGAGGCAAATACTCTACCACGTGTCTGCTACGTAAGTCAGTGCTACTATTATCCACACTATTTTCAGAAACAGCATTGCCATTATCTACTCCTAGCAAAGGCAGTGTTACATACATTTGAATGTCTTCTTCACAGTCTCTATAATATGGTGCCCCATCAGAATGGCAACCCTCCTCAACAGATTTCATCATCATTCACAACTCATGTCTCTGCAAAACACTTCAATCCTCCTCTGTGTCACTGAATTCATCAAGCATCTTCAGTACCTGCATGTTTACATCAAACATATGCATGAGAAATGTCTGCAAAAGACACTTGCAGTGGGGTTGAGTAAAATCTCATTATGTAGAGATGAGACACTACAAATGGTGCAATTTACCTTATACAAAAGATTTTAGGAATCACATTTTTGCAATTATGGGTTGTGCATATGCAAGGAGAAGGGTTTACAAGGATTCTAATGCATCAGATCTAAATTTTCTCACTGTAGATAAGCTTTTTTTGGGAAAAAACTAACCTCACTAATTTTAGGTCGCTGTTGTGAAGACTTTTGCACACATAAGGCAGCAGCTGAGATCATTGCTTGCATTTGAGAAACATTGTATGTGCTGCGCAACCGTGGATCAACCAGCTCATTCAGGTTCCCCGCATGCAACAATGGCATTGCCTGTTGAAGAGATGAGAAGGCGATGTTAATACTTTGACAAAAGAACATGCTAATCTATAAAAGTATTCACTTCATCAAGTACTATTGTAACTGTGGCCCAACCTGTCAAAGAGACAAGATGAGACATTAATACTTGACAAATAAACATGCTAGTGGATAACAGTCTTACACTTGATCAAGTACTATTGTAACTGTGTTTTCAGTAAAATAGACACACTAAGTTAACAACATACTGCCTGCTTGGACACGTGTCATCAGCAAAGTCTTCCATTTATATAATGTTTGAAGCATTCACATTATGAACAGCAGCACATACCCAAGCAATTACATGTTCTTTCCCTTCTGGTTTTGTTATATCAATCCATATACAACCAGTGATCTGCTAGAAGAGACAAGATGAGACATTAATACTTGACAAATAAACATGCTAATGGACTCTTCACTTGATCAATTACTATTGTAACTGTGTTTTCAGTAAAATAGACATACTAAGTTAAAAATCAACTGCATCCAAATGAATTTTCTCCATAGCAAGAAATCCAGGATATAAAACTAACTGATAAATGAAAGAATGAAAAAATCATCTTTGGCATGTATATAATATTTGATATGTTCACATTATGAAACAGCAACACATACCCAATCCAGTAGGATTATTTCACCAGAGGACCTTGAAAAATCTATTGGTTTACGACCAGTGATCAGCTCCAGAAGAATGACTCCAAATGAGTAGACATCAGACTTGTCACTGAATCTCCCAGCAAGAGCATACTCAGGATCTAAATACCTGTGAACACACAAAGCAAGAACATAAATTCAATCATCTACCAAACTGTCTTCATTTCTTTAAAACTAATGGATGACACAACCGGTAACTACATGACATCAATAAACACTGGTTCATGTATTTTCATACATTGCTTGACTCAGGCCATTAGAAATTCCAATGTTGTGAATAGGAGGAGGAAGAGGATAATTACCCTTTTGTGCCACACACGAATCCATCAACGTATGTCCTTTTGGGAGCCCAAGTTGCAAGCGCAAAATCTGACAACTGCAATCCACACACCATAATTTAGTGCTCCTTTTAGCACAACTGTGTCACAATCTGACAGTAGCATCAACATACTATAAAAAGCCATGATCCACAAGAGCATTTTGTACTGCTGACATCTTTAGACTTCTCATGATGAGCAGTTTCAGAGGAGGATCAAAGACAGCTCCTGTCATTGGGCTCCTTCAAAGCCATTCCTACTTTCAGATCTCAAATGTAGGAAGAACCTGAGGTTGGAAGTCATGGGATAGAAGTATGTAGGAGGGCTTGACATCCCTATGAATTACAGATCGAGGACTTCCATCATGGAGATACTCCAATGCTTTGCATATGCCTACTGCTACCTTGTAGCGCACTTCCCATCCCAACACATTCTCCTCTTCTGCACATGAATGGGAAGAACAGAATCATGTGTCAGAAGCTATCCAGATATCATTTGTCTGGTAAAAGCCTACACTGAAACCATGATAACAACTAGATTAGCTCTTTGAAGATTCTCCAACAAGATAAGGATTTCTGTGTCTGGTTCTTGTACCATGAAGGTGATGATTCAATGTTTGCTGCTGCATGAAATCATAGACAAGGATCAATCGTGTATTTTCAACACAGTAGCCAATAAGTGACACAATATTGGCATGTGACAGACAACTGTTGATCTCCAAATCCCGAAAATTGCAGGGACACTTAATGGCCACGAGTCTTCCATCTTCTAGCTTACCCCTGTACACTGTATTAAAACATCCTTCCCCCACCAAATTTCCTGCATTCCCAACACATGCCCCAAATGGCTGGTCAATTCAGCCAAATTTTGGTTGCTACAATCTTTGGAAGTTAATTAACCTCTAGGGGGTTAATTAACCATTGTAGGTTAGCTAATTAGGGGTTAATCAAGGAAACAAAACCCTAATAATTAACTTTTAAGAGCTAATTAACCCTTGGGGGCTTGATTTACTCAATTTGGTGAACCTTTAATCATTGATGAGGTTTGGTGAACTTTTTTTGGCTAGTTGATCATCATCCTTCAAACTAGAGTCCATTCATTCAAAAGTTAAGTCCTAAAAGGGACTTTTTTCTCCTTTTGGGTACCTCATCCTTACCAGCAATTTTGTTGCCCTGCTGTTTGAAACAAGGGCTACCCAATAAGAATTCAACAATTTAACAAGGAACCCATAGTATTCTCCCTGATGGTTATGGAACGTACTACGAGAAAAACTGCCAGTGGCCCTGTCAAGCTCGCTGAAAGAGAATCTTCTGGGCGAGGGTTGATAAACAAAAATGCTTTGCACTTGCTGCAGCACTGCCAGATTTCTAGATGTCAAACCTTCTGTTGATGTGCATGTAAGACGAATGCAAGTTCATGCTTTTGTTCATTTTTCTAATTAGTTGCAACCAAAGCCTGATCTTCTGGAGTTTATTTCACTCATACATGAAGTTGTTGAATTATGAGCACGGTGATTGATGTATGTAGTATCGGCTATAGACACAGGCTCAGAGTTCCCTCCTGTGCTTAAAGCCTCCTCCCCATTGCTTTCTTTGCCTAGCATCTTCAACACCTGCATGTTTGCCACACTATGCACACACATGCATCAGAAAGACATGCAAGAACAGTGCAAGAAGTGTTGAGCAAAACTGGCATCATTCAGAGATGAGAGGAGATACAAATGGCACAGATTCTCTTGTACAAAAGATCACTTGAATCATGGTTGTGCAATAACCGCTTTTGGATATGCAAGGGCAAGGGGTTGAAAGCATTTTGATGCATAAGTCTAAATTTTCCTACTGCAGATGAACTTGCTTTGCGACAAAACTCACTTGACTAATTTGAGGTCGGCGTTGGGAAGACTGTTGCACACATAATGCTGCTGCTGAAATCATTGCTTGCATTTGAAAAAGATTGTATGTGCTGCCCAACCACAGATCCACCAGCTTATGCACGTTCCTCTCATTCAACAGTGGCATTGCCTATTGAAGAGTTCAGAAGGTGATGTGAATACTTGACAAAAGAAAATGGCAATGGATAAAAGTGTTCACTTCATCGAGTACAATTGTAACTGTGTTTTCAGTAAAACATAGACACAGTATACTAGAAATCAGCTGCACAAGGATGGATCACCTACATAGCAAGAAGTCTAGGACTTAACCAGCATGGTTACAAACATCTTTGGCACACATATCATGTTTGATGCATTTGCAGAGGAAACAGCAACACATACCCAAGTGACTAAATTTCTTTCCTCTTGCGGCCTTGTTGTATCTATCGCTTTACGGCCAGTAATCAGCTGAAGAAGAACCACTCCAAACGAATAGACATCTGTCTTGTCATTCACTCTTTGCCACATCATGTACTCTGGATCAAAATAGCTTTGAACATACAAAGCAAGAATATGAATTCAGTAATCTGCCAAAGTTTCTTCATTCTCAGTAAAGAGATAGACAATGCAACCACATGACTTCATCGAACCCTAGTTTATAGCTTTTTATACATTGGCTAACTTGGGAATTAGACAAATTTCCTATGTTATGAATGGGGGCAAGAGAATTATTACCCAAATGTGCCAGCAAAATCATTGCAGCGTATGTACATTGGCCTTTTCGGAGCCCATTTTGCAAGCCCAAAACTTGACAACTGCATTCCACAGCAAAACAATTCACTGTTCCTTCGATCATAACAGTGTAAAAATCTGAAACTAGTGTCAACAGACCATTAAAAGCCATGACTCAGAAGAGCATTCATCATGGCCAGCATCTTTAGACTCCTGATGATGAGCAATTCTTGAGTACAGTCACACACAGCTGATGTAGATTCAGCTGATGAAGTGTGCCATTCTTAACCTGAGGTTGGAAGTCATGGGACAGAAAGAAGTTGGAGGGCTTGACATTCATATGGATTACAGGCCGAGGACTTCCATCATGAAGATACATCAAAGCTTTACACATGCCTACTGCTATCTTGTATCGATCTTCCCATTCCAACACCTCCTCTCCTGCACATGAGTGGAAAGAAAAAAATCATCTGTCAAAAGGTACAGATATCAATTGTGTGGTTGTAGCATACACTTAACGACTAGCTTTAACCTCTTTGAAAATTGTTCCAGGAGATGGGAAGAATTTTTGCATCACGTTCTTGTACCATGAAGGTGATCATCCAAAGTTCCTTCAGGCAAGAAATCGTAGACAAGTATCAGATGTGCTTTTCCAACACAATAGCCAATAAGTGGCACAATATTGGCATGTGATAGGCGAGTGTTTATCTCAATTTCAGTTAAAAATTGCTTCTCTTTGGTTGGCTCCTCTTGATTCAGGCACATAATAGCCACAGGTCTTCCATCTTGCAGCTCACCCCGATAGAGTTCACCCAAATAGTCTACTCTCCTCACCCAATTTCCTTCATTCCCAACAAAAGATGCCACACAATGTTACACTCCTGACCAGTCTGCCTTCTGTGCAAAGCAGGGACAAGGTGACCAGAGTCAAATTGGGAGTCAAAGTATGTGGAGGGTGTTAAACAGGGGTTTATCCAACAAGAATTGAACAATTCAACAATTCAACAAGGAACTCATATGATTTTGCTTAATGGCTCTTGAACTTACTTGGAGAAAAACTGGCAGTGGCGGCCTTCAGCTCCTTAAAAGAGAATTTGGAATATCGTCGATCAACAGGAAGGCTTTGCACTTGCTGCAGCACTGACAGATTTCTAGATGTCAAACCTTCTGTGAATGCATCTAAGGCCAAACCAAGCTCATCATGTTTTCACTTATTTTTTTGATTAATCACAAACCAAAACACAACAGGAAAATCTTGTGGAGTCTTCATACACGAAGTTGCTGGTTCACGAACACAGTGATTGTTGTCATCCTCAAGAATGTACGTCGTATAATCTGTGTCTGCTGCGTCCTCAGCTTGTAAGTTTTGAGGATAATCAGGTGGTACATCCTCCTGGCCATATGGATGCTTCAAAACCCTAGCCTTGTAATCCACCAACAGTTGGCAGATTATAGGAAACTGGGGACGCTCTACAGCATTTGTAGCCCAACATTTCTCAATGAGTGCAGAAAGGTAATCAGGACAATAGTCCACATCTGGTAACTGAGGCCTCACTCCGTCACGAATGCTCTGAAGAAGAGTTCCGAGTGGTTTGTCTTTGAATGGGACAGCCCCAGTGAGAACCTCAAAGCAAAGCATTGAGAAACTGTACACATCTGCCGATTTTGTGTACTTCTCTCTGTTTTCCTCCACTTCAAACACCTCCGGTGCCCTCCACGAGGTTGCACCGACCATCGGCGTGGTGTACCCTGGAGTCGTGCAGTTTCAGTTTTGACTGGCCAAAGTCTGTGAGTTTAGCTTGCACAGATGACGAGGAGAGTTGTCCATCTGGACCCTCCACAACATTTATAAGAACATTGTTCGCCTTCAGATCACGGTGCATCACCCCATTCTCATGGAGGTAATTCATTGCCTCTGCAATCTGTAGCAATATGTTCATAGCTACCAGCAGGGGAAGAGGAGGTCCTTCACCAACATTCTCCTTCTTTTCATCTAAGTATCTCCGTAGGTCCGTGCTCATGAGCTCCGAAATAATGACGGGCTGATTTTCCTTGACTCCATAGCCTATGAATTGAGCCACATTTGGGTGTCGCAACTTGGAAGACAGACGTGCTTCTTTCTCAGCTGCCTCCTTGTTCATGCAGTTCCTTTTCCAAACCTTAGCAGCTGCCATCACTCCCAGGAACGTACACTTGTACACGGTTCCAAATGATCCATCTCCAAGACAATCCTTGTAAGAAATTTCAACATCAAGTGGAAAATCTATGGTGTATGGATGTTCATGATTGGAAATCTCTGCCTCCAGTTTTTCTGAAAGGCGTTTTGCAAGCTTTGCAATTTTCGAGGTAAATATTATACCTCTTCTGTACTGTTTCATGCTAAGTATCAAGCCTTCAATGTCTGTTCGACAGGCTTGTTGAACGCTTGAATCGAGAGAATCCTAGGCGGGACCATATGTCATGTTTGTCTTCATCTGCACACACACGTTGACACAGGCAAGAAACTCTCTCAGGTGTAGAAGGACCTTTTTGTCGAGCGATGCAGAATCGGAGGACGTGATCACTGACATCCACCAATCCTTCTGGGTCCATTGTTTCACCAGCAGTTGGCCACACCACATGATGCGCCTCAATTCCACAAGAGCTGTTTTGTAAGGAAGACCTATTGAAGCATCCTCCTCCCTGAATATATAGTTGTCAAGGTACGTGAGGCAGGCCACGTACTTATTTACAAGGAGACTGCACAAAGATTTGTTAAACTTGACCTTTCCAAATTGCAAACTTAAAGTCCTCACCACAGCTTGACATTCCTTGTACAGATCCTTCAGGGACGCCATAGTGAAACAGACCGCGAAGATGAACCGTGGCAAGAGAACGAAGATGTGAACTGGATCAAGAACACAACAGCTCGAGCACAGATGATCGATATGCAAAGGATTTAGAACAACACGGTTCTACTTTATGTTAGTCATCCACACCAAGCCGGGAACGGTCTATTGTGACCTCACCCGTCCCAGCCGAAACTCGGGACCCGCGGGCTTACTGTGGACTGTCGACAGAGAAATCTTTGACCGAAACTGTTTGCCAAACCCTATCAAACATCCCCAAACATGATTCGACTGTCGCCATATTGATGATGTCGGAGATTTCTTCATTCCAATCCCCGCTACTAGTCCACAAGGTACACGATCCCCAAGGAAAAGACGAACAGATCTCTCTTCTACACGAAGCACTAGATCAAATCGAAACTTGCTACATCCTGCTGTTATGAGGGGTTCCACCAATTATGACTGCTATTGTGAAACTTCCAACCCAAATTTTTTTCTGAAGTCCCTCTTCTCTTCTCCAGCGCACATACACATGTGGATCACACACAAATCTAATGTGGATCACACACACATCTACTGTGGGTGGGTTGCAAGCACTGGTTGAATCTCTTCTACATGGACTCGAATCTGAACGCTCCGACAACATTTCCTACTTCACGTATGTAACGAAGCTGCTGAGAACGACCCACCAAGCAGGAAGTAAACGTAAACGACCTGTCAAGAAAATTCAATGCATCTGCACTAAACTTTTATTTTTTGGCAAAACGTAAATATTTTATTGATTAAATTTCTATCTCTTAGCTAAACCTATATGTCTTATTAGCTAACTTCTATTTATTTATTTATTTTGCTAAACTTATGTTTCTTTTTTACTAAACTTTTATCTCTTGGCTAAACCTATATTTCTTCTTGGTTAAACTTATATTTTGCTAACTAAATTTCTATCTCTTAGTTAAACCTATATATCTTACTGGCTAATTTCTTTTTTTTTTTGCTAAACCTATATTTTTTATTGGTTAAACTTTTATCTCTTAGCTAAACTTTTTTTTTTTTTTTGGCTAAAATTTTATCTCTTGGCTAAACCTATATTTCTTCTTGGTTAAATTTTGATCTCTTGGCTAAATCTATATTTCTTTTTGGTTAAAATTTATATTTATTGACTAAACTTTTATCTTTCGGTTAAACCTATATTTCTTCTTGGTTAAACATATATTTCTTGGCTAAATTTTTATCTCTTGGCTAAATCTATATTTCTTTTTGATTAAATTTATATTTCTTGGCTAAACTTCTATCTCTTGCTAAACCTATATTTCTTCTTGGTTAAACATATTTTTTGGCTAAACTTCTATCTCTTGCTAAACCTATATTTCTTCTTGGTTAACGTTTATTTTTTGGCTAAACCTACATTTTTTATTGGTTAAACTTATATTTCTTAGTTAAACTACTTTTGATTAGCTAAACCTATATATCTTACTAACTAAACTTTTCTCTCTTGGCAAAACCTATATCTTTTAACTAAACCTATATTCTTTTTGGTTAAACTTATATTTCTTGGCTTAACTTATATCCCTTAGCAAAACCTATATATTTTCTTAGTTAAATTTATTTCTTTTAATTAAACCTATATTTTTTCTTGGTTAAATTTGTATCTTTTGGCTAAACCTATATTTCTTCTTGGCAAAACTTATATATCTTATTAGTTAAACTTCTACTTAATTCCTACTCCAAAATTAACTAAGGAAATATATACATTTTTTAGTAATTCCATCTTAATTATTTGCAAAACATGTATTTATTGGCAAAACTTACCTACCCACATGTCATTATACCTACCTATGCACTTGCAAATTGTGGACTTCAATTGCAAAAATTATAATGTAAAATGTGGGTATTCCAATTGCGAAAATGTTTTTGGCAACAATCCTCTACTTCCACTTTGGACCATTTAATGCAAGATGTACTTAATTTAATTAAAGAATAGGATTGATAAATTTAGAGTTAAAAAAAGACATCAAACGTTTATGAATATTTGCACAATTTTTAATACTAATCAAAATCAATCCTAGGTTGGATTTTGGGGGGAAAATTTGGCCAAATCTTCACATACAAATACTTACAACAAGATTCATCTTATCTCTTTTGAAGGTGAATGAAGAAAGTCTCAAGTTGAAGTGACCACACTACAGGTAAGAAAATAAATTTTTATTTCATTCATTTTTATTTTCTTTTCATTATGTTTCAATTTTAATTCATCACTCACTCTTAAAAGATTATTTTGTATGGCATTTGTATATGTTTATATAATTATTAATTTTTAGGAAATTTACCATTAAAATTGTTTAAGTTTATATATAAGTATTTTTGGGTAGTTAGTTTAAAACTCTAAGGCTAATGCTTCCATTCATTATAAGTTTTAATTGATTAACTTTAAAATTCAGAACATAGTTGTTATAAATGTTTTTTGTATTCCATTTGTAGTTTTGTTTGTATAATCATTAAGTTGAGAGCATTTACCATGAGGATTATTTAGGGTTTTAAGTTTAAAGTTTAATGAAATGTGTGTTGATTTATTTAGGTTTTTGTTTTTAAATCAAAATACAACTCCTTTAAATGTGATATCATCCTTTAACATCAATGGTATGATATTTTTCCATAATCATTTTCTTATGTTTTCTTATTGTTTTGTTCTTAATTTAAAGAATTCAATTTCCTTGGATGGTTTTAATACGATCATCAAATTTCATTAAAAATGTTCCATGTTTAATATATGGATTTAGCATTTTGGTCCCCCATAGATTGTGTGGATTTAGGGTCATAATGCCAATATTACATTTTGCCACCCACATATAATGTACATCTTTAAATTGTTATGCAGGTATTACATTTCCCTCTCCCATATATAGTGTGGATTAGGGTCATAATGTGGATGTTACACTTTGCCCCCACATACAAGTGTGCATCTTTAAATTGTCATGCATGTATTGCATTTAGGGCTCCCACATATAATGTGGATTAAAGTCATAATGTGGGTATTACATTTTCCCCCCATATATAGTGTGCATTTTAAAATTATCATGCAAGTACTACATTTAAGGCTCCCACATATAATGTGGATTAAGGTCATAATGTGGGTATTGCATATTTCCCTCATATATAGTGTACATCTTTAAATTATCATGTAGGTATTACATTTAGGGCTCCCACATATAATGTGGATTAAGGTCATAATGTGAGTATTGCATTTTCCCCCTATATATTGTGTGCATTTTAAAATTGTCATGTAGGTAATGCATTTATTTCTTCCATAAATAATGTAGTTTGTTAACTATCATGTGGGTATTACATTTAGATTATCCATAGATAATATGGATTTAAAATTTATAATTATGGCCATAGACCATATCATATGTTCTCCATACTTAACATTTAGGGTATTGTGTGCATGATTGTAAAGGGTGTAGATGAGGATACACATTAAGTGTTTAAAACATGTACATTGCATTCGTATAGAATATGAGAATTAACATGTAATTCAACATATTGCAAATATAAAGTTTTGGACATCAATATCAATTTATTGTTTTTTTTTGTACAATCAGCTCAAGGCATAATTTCAAACATGAGTGGTGTTTCAAAATCTCAATATATTGATATTCAAAACCCAAAGAAATCACCTTTTAACAACATGGACTTGGCGTGGAAAAAAAATGTTTGACATGGAGGGGCACATATAATTGAGGTTGAATGTGCATACATCACACATGCACAAATCTTGGAATTTCTAAATGGTGAGCGAAGCCATGAAGACTCCCCAATGGAGTGAAATATTTATAAATAGGTACCCTCACAAGAAAATGTAAAAATGCCAAGAATCCAAAACCACTTCAGCCATATTTGGTATGATGTTCTATTATTCATTGTTTTAAAACTTCATATTGTACAAATCCTAAATTGATTTCACATTTTGTAGGTATGCATGTGGGTATGGGCCGCAAGATAATCATGAAGACCCAAATCACCATCAATCCATTAAACAGGGTTGTTTAGTTCAATTTTTGATTAGGCGATTATACACACAACCAAAGGTGGCAAAAATAATCTTCTACCATTGACCTCATACACATGCCAATAATGAGCCTGCACATGGCAAACACGACCTTGATTCCATTTCGCGACCCATCTTTTTTGCCCCACGAATGTCACAAGCCTTCAAGGACCACATTTGGACCCAATTGGGTTTACGCTACACCGTCAAACAAATATATAACAAGCATAAGGTAATATGGTGGGCTAAAATCAATGCAAAAGAAGCAATGACAAAGGATGATTTCATTAAACAACAAGACATTGCTTACTTGGATCATAAACATTAAGAACAAAAAGGTGTTTACGCAAAAATCCGACCATTTCTTTTTGTACATGGGCATTTAGTCATCCAAATGATGTGTTTTATTTTTAAGATGCAACTGAGGATAATGGGATTCATGTCCCATTCACAATAGGGTTACAACCCCATTTCAATTGCAAGCCATGGTTTCATTAGGTGATAATGGGGCAATTTCAATGGATGCCACCTTTCAACACTAATGATGTGAAATTTCATTTGTTTGCATAGATGGTGTTTGATGCACATCGCATCGGAATACCAGTTGCATGGATCATTACAAGCCACCAAACATGTGATGATTTGGTGGAATGGCTAACTCCTTTGAAAACAAAGCTTATAAAGAATAACCCTAAATGGAAACCTTCATGTTTCATTATTGATGATGCTCCACAAAAGTTACGAATATTGTGGTGAATTTTATTTTCATTCTACCTTTTTTTGAGCTTTTATGTACATGCATCCATTTCAAATTTTCATCCCACATTCTTCATTAGTTAAAAATAGGTTAAAAAAAACTTGTTGGGCATGGGGGGAAAATAAAATAAAAAATCTAAATTGGGTATGAAAAAAAAAATTAATTAAAATAATTTCAATTTTTAAAAAATTGAAGTGTTTTTGTATCAATGTAAAACAAAAGGTGTCTTCATTAAAGTGTGATATTTGTTTCAGCAAAGTGGCCAAAGTTACTGGTTCCCCAAAGGTGCATGTAGGCTCTTTCATGAATTACAAGAAATTTCTTGCTTACTTGTGTTCTTTGCCATTTTTTACCTAGGCTAACGGCAAGGGGCATGAAGTTATTAATGTTTCTCTTTGTAGTTGAGAGCCCCTCACAATATATGGAATAACACAAACCAAAAAATTCCAACACCCATCCCCATTCTCCCCAAAAAAAAAATTTTGAACCTTTATGCAATGCTTCATTGGTTGAGTATAATTTGTTTTCTTAACAATGTTCATCACCTATTTTTGCCTAGCTTAATATCCCCTTCCAAGAGTTGGGGTACTTATTGGAACTTATTATTAAAATATGGAGACTTGGAACCTTTTTTTATCCAAAAATCTTGAAAATTTGGGTCATTTTTATATATGTTTTAATACGTCCAAATCATTTTTTTCAAATCAAAATTTAGAAAAAAATTGGCAATAAGAAAAATTCACTAATGTCACAAAGAAAAAAAGAAAGCCCAACATTTCAAATTAATAATCATCAATGCAAAAGCTCAAACATTGAATTTTAGCTAGAAGTCATGGTCATCTTTTCCTTTTTCTTTTAAAAATATTATAGTAGTCAATAAGTTCTACAAGTTCATTAAAAGAGAACATAACAAATTCAAGTCTCAAAATTGACTTACTTTGCAACAACAAAGGAAGCTTGAATTGGTTGTTGTCTTATGAATGTAATTGCATGTGTTAATGGATTTGGCACAATTGCACGTGTTGTTGCATTATGTACTTGTGGGGGTAGATTAATGGTTAATGATGTACCTATCTACACGTGTTGTGTTTTTTCTCCAAGGCTTGTAGTTGTTGTTGTTAAGATGGTGCATGATTCTTGTTGAAAATTAATGATTATGAATTCATCTACTAACTCTCAAATTGATGTTGATTCTTCTACTAACAAGAGGGTTATAAACTACATCCATAAAAGGCATGCATATCATGAAGCCCAAAGTGAACCAACCCATGATTACATTAGTTGGGGATGCATGTGGTTGAATGATCATAGATTTTTGTTGGTTTAGAGCACATAGGTGAACACAATTTGATTAAAGTTCTTTAAAAGGTTCAACCTTGCCCTTCCTTAAAAACCTTTTTTTGTCCTTTTTTTTTTTCCAAATCCAACTACACCCACTTACCTACCACCTTGCCCCTACCTACAAACTAACACACCCACCACCTTAGTTTATTTTTTAAACTATTGACACACTCATGTTTACCTATTGATTTACCTACCTACTTAAAAAACCCACCAAGGTTGTGATCCCATTGACAACTAATGAAAATATAACAATACATATGAAATTAATATTTCCCTTAACCCCTATCTACATACCCACCAAAGTCGCAATGCCGTCAACAACATATGAAGGTATTGCATATGCATTACATAACCACCTCCCCTTCAAGCGTTGTCTAATAAAACCTTCATTTTACCCCTTTATGAACATACATGAAACAACATTCATGCATGTATTGCATACAATGAACCAATTATGATGTGATGGGGACTTAGACGATGATGAAACAAGTTTTCGTAATAACTTTATATGGGGCAATGTGACATGGGGCATCAATAGATGTGATTGAAGTCAACCTTGGGTGATACAGGAATAGGTTTTTGCAATACCCACATATTCAAACCCTATCATGGACCAAGGGGGCCCCTTGGTGAAACCATATAATACAATTGCATGTAAGTATTGCAATACATTTTTTTGCTTGAAGTTTTTGTGCAAGTATTGCATTATAGGAATAGTGAAGGTTTATCAATGTGATGAGGATATTGCATTATCAATTGCGCTAACAATTACCATAAACCTTCATTGATGAACTTAGTATTTTTCATTATGTTGTGCCCATACCATAGTCAATGTTTTCTTCTTGCAAATGAGAGTATTGCTCATTTGGTTTTATGATTAATGGAAACCATTTGTGTTTGATGGGGGCAATATGTGGAATGGAACATGTTAAGTATGTGCAATATGGCATAGGGTGATCAAGGTTCACGAATTGAAATCGCAAAAATTCAATTTGGAAAATAAAATTAATGCGAAGTTACAAAAATGAATCCATGGACATGCACGAAAATGTATAAAAACGTTCCAATGATCATTTTACAAAAATGGTGGTGAGATGCAAAAAAAAAATCCCACCACAAAGAAACTCAATAATTTAATTTAGGGCTAAAATATAAATTATGTGATCGTGATTATATCAAAAGAATGGTGTGCGGCACATGACAATATTATTCATAGCATTATTGACTCAAGAATTTAGATTAGGGATGAAATGAAAATCTGTGATTTGTACATGTATCAAAAGGAGAGTGCAATGACCTAAGCTTTCAAGAAAAAGCCGAGTTCATGACAATATTTTTTCTGATGGAGGCATCCAGATCTGGAATGTTACAGAGTGTACTACAGGACAACTCTTGGGGAAGTAACTGAGCTGGCTAGAGTACTCACAAGAAGCTCAAGCAAGTGAGTGTCGAGCTAACCAGCTGGTGCAGACTCTCATTGTGGACCTCGCGGTTTCGAAGATCTTTTTTTCCCTGGACACAAGTCCATCTTTACAGTGGCTGCCATGCCCCACAATAGATCAGCTCCAGGTACAAAACAAAACCAAAAATCCTTGGAACATCAGCTGATGATCCCTATATGATTGTTTTATTCTTTTCTGTGTTGAATTGAATCTTTTTCTTCTTCTTCCACTGCAGGTCTCACAGAAGTCTTTCTTCATGATGTATCCGGATCAGTAGAGCGAGTCTATGCACAAGAGTTTCTGTGTGAGATGAATCTAGTGAACAGTGAGGGAAATTTGTAGCACTTTCAAGTGCATCCCAGTATTACAACCCAGTTTGTTACACAGATCAAAACAACAAAAAGAACAACACCAACAACAACAACAACAACAAGTACTCTTGAATAACTTCAAGCTCTAGATCAGTTCAGCAACAACAACAAAAACAACCAGCCAATTTCTTATCAATTCCTCCTTTCTTTTCCATCACCAACCATTCCTCTTTTCCTTGGTTGCCTGTGCATCTTCTTCTCCTGAAGTAAGTAATGGAGCATGCATGAGACATGACCAAGAATTTGATTTCAAAATGTCTAGCTTGCAGAAGGCCTTCTCAGGCTGGAGGCCCAAGGCAGATCTGCAAGTCCCTTCAAAGCTAGACATGTATATGTATATATGTATATAGTATCTATCAGCTGATTTCAGGCTTGAGAAAATGGCTACAAAAACACACTTTGAGACTAACACCTGCCAATGAATCATCATTCTGCAATACAAGCAGACTTCAAAGGATAGAAGAGTCTAGACTCTGGATCCTTGTTGCAGCAGATCTTCACTATATGTTGATGCAGCTTGAGTTTTTATTTTGGCTTCTTGCAGATTGATGTCCACATATGAATGCAACACACAACAAAGTACTATAGTGGTTGTATCAGAGTCCAGTGCAGATTGAGTGATTCCAAGTTTGTACAAAACATGATAACTCTTCTGTAATATCAAGTCAATTTGTAACTCTGATCAGAGCTAGCTTTTCTTATGCTCACACCTTAGTTCCTTCTCTCTGTCTGAGTGTCTGTTCAGCTCTTCTGAGATTCAAAAATCAAAGTTGGCTGCAAAATTTGGCTGTTTTTGTGAATTTTGTAAAAACTGCTGCTGCTTTCATGACTGATTTTTCATCACCTGTGATTTTTGTGTGGATTCCTCTATTGAATGCTCTAATTAGGATGCATGTTAAACTCTCCTGAATTTTACACTTTGTGCAAAATGGATATACAAATCTCTTGGTTTCTTTAACAAATACCATGCTCTATAGACAGGCCACCAAAGTGATTTGTTAGCTTAAAAGTCACTAAGTGGCCTGTTATGGATTTTTGAAAATGGAATTATGCTGCAGAGAAAACTGAAGCCCAGACCTGTGGGTCAGGATCTGCAGTAGGGGCAGAGTCAACCGCACAGCCCTTGATCTTATCCAACATGTGATCACCTCTCTCTTGCAGCCTCTCAAGCATGACACCATACCTGCAAAAGAAACTTTGCTATCATATCTCTGACTTGACCTATACATGACAATGACCTTGAAAACATGTTAGACCTCCCCTCAAAGTAAAGAAACTTTTATAGCTATGCAATTACTCAAGAAACTCCACAACAGCAGTTTGAAGGCAGCCGTTGTGTGTTCCAACAAAACAGTTTGAAGGCAACCATGTTCAGTTCCAAAAATGAACATGACAAAAATTAAGTGTGGTGTTAACCTTACCACGGTCATGGACAAAGTATCCAGCAATTGCCTCTTTAACAAAATCCATGTTCTATTAACAGACCACCTAGTGATTTGTTAGATTTAGAATTCATTTCAGTGGCCTCTAATGAGTTTCTAAATATTCTCAATTCTTTAACAAGTAATAATACCCTTGTTTTAGTAGCAGGCCACCAAACTGGTTTTTAGGTGAAGGGCACTAAAGTGGGACCTGTTATGGGTTTTGAACCTTGGAACAGCACTGGAACCACATTGAGATCAAAAACCCTAAACCTGGACAGCAATCGGGACCACCTCCTCCTCTTCAGAACATGAAAATCACTATACCCAAAAACCACCATATTTTGAAAAAGGCCACATTAAATCTTGTCGGGAGGTTTTCACATATTTCAACATTTGCTCAGAACCTCATTGATCAACCAGAGGTTTGATCAAATTACTGGAAAAAAAAAGAGAATAAAAACCAAAAACAGAGGTTCCCTTAAAAACAGATAACTGGCCAACACTGGACTGTACCTCCTCTTTATGCACCCAGTTACACGTCAAGTTTGTGCCTGCCAACTCAAGTCCTTTGAACACACACACAGCTGGGAGTTGTATTTCTGATCTTCCTTGGAAGCATCTTGTCTCAAGCATGAGTGTTGTTGTCACTGGCTGAATTGAAAGCTTCGCACACCTGTGAAGCTTTCAGGAGTAAGCACATGACTCAAACTATTGTCCATGTAAACTCATGGATTTACCTGCTCATTCATTGATGCCAAATGGAAACTATGTACATTCTAGAGTAAATTGCTATATTAGTTCATCTGCAGCTGCTACACCTTTAGTGTTGCCAATACTGAGAAACTCTGGGATGAACATCTGGACAAGCTGCAGTGTAGCACAGTGCTTACCTGGTTCCTCCATTGCCAGTGATCAAACACTGGTCAAATTCTCAAATCACCAAAAGGTTGAAGGCAACCCAAACAACTAACATTCCATAGAAACCCTTGATCAGCAGATTCATGGATTTTTCTCCAACTTCAGCATTCCTGACCCAGTGGGAAGCCCCATCTCACAAGAACCCAATTAGAGTTCAAGTAAAATCAAATGCAAGACCCTTGGGGGCTTTTGTAAGTATTCTGAAAGCCACTAGACACAATGTATGAATTGGCTAAAACACAGAATTCCAAAATATGCACAAAGCACATTCCTGTGTTGAATAATCTACTGTAGGAGGAAATTTTCCATAGTACCCTAAACAGGAGCAGGATGGACCTGCAAGTAATCACTAATGTATCCAACATCAATCCTAACCACAATCACTCTGCCAAAACTTTGGCGCTCTTCCCTGCCACCATGCTGTCCATAAAATGATTGCTTGGAAAATTATAAGAATTCAGCAATTCCAGGAGGCACACTTGCTTCAATGAGTTCATTGTAGAACAGATGAAATTCTAAACTGGCACAGAGAGAACATAATCTGGCAGCCATGGTATTTTAAAGAATGTGACATACTCTCTGCAATTTCAAGGTCAATCACACAAGTTCACAGCTGGCACAATGGAGAGATGAAGCACTACAGATCTTCAATCCTCGCCTTCCTCAAAAATCTCTTGGTCAACTTGCTCATGAGACTTCTGGAGTGCATCCAGAACTTGGTTGAAAATGTGAACTTCTTCCTTGGGAAATAAGCCTTGTTGCATAGCTGCTGACATGAATACCTGAAGTGTAACTTGGGTGCTTTTCTGCTTCTGAAGACTATCCTCTTGAGGAGGCATCATCATAAGAAGTTGTTGCAGTGCAGTCTCAATTGCCCGTCTTTTGGCACCATCTTTGCCTAACTCATGCCGCCACTTCTCATAAGCCACTGTCCAGCATTTTAACATGGCCTGCCGACTCTCTTGTAGCCATCGATCTTCTAGCCGCTGCTTAAGCCTCAACACCTGAGATTTCTTTTTCTTGCTAGATGCTTGAACATGTCCAATACTCATGCTAGTTGCATCCTTCGGATCAAGTATTTTTACAAAGATGCCCATGAAAAGGATCTTCTGAGAGATTGCATGCCGCAGCTTGGTTGTGTCCATGCTAACCTGCAAGCTTAGATTTGACTTCAAGAATGTCGTGATACGCTTCATGATCTTCAAGGCCATCGATTTGGGTCCTGCAACACCCATCAGAAAATTATCTGCAAATCGCACATACCTCACCTTGAGGTACTCAGGATCTTTGTAGTTGTAGGGAGTGATTCCTAGTTTCCTTGCAGTTCTCACTCGATGCCGCTTCTCGCGTCTCAGAGCTTCTGCATTCCTACCAAGTCGTGACATTGTTCTCTTATCAAGGAACATAAGCTTCCGATAGGCAGGATTGATGCTGCGCATTGTGGGTGCAGTGTCCCACTCTTTCTTGATTTGCTCAACTTCATGGTCCAATTTCTGGAAGAAGATGTCACACAGAATGGGAGCTAAAATGCCTACTTCTTCTGCACCAGTGGACGATCTTCTTCCAATGTTGATCGTTCCTGCATTGAACATCTTTGTTATCAAATCCAGAAAACACTGGTCTTGAATCTTCTCTGCAAGGATGTTCTTCAGTCTCTTCTGATGTTCAGTATCAAATCTCTTCTCAAAATCAAATTCCAGAAACCACGACAATCCTTTCCAATCTTGTTTCAAGGACCGCAATGCAGCTTGTCTGGATGCAAAAACATGATGCTGTGAGAATGTACTAGGTTGAAAGATGCTTTCCAATGCTGCTCTTGTTGCCTCTTGTATGATCTGGTCTTTGGAATTGATGAGTGTGAATGCCCTTGTCTCACCAGGTTCTCCAAGCTTCGGAATGCTAATCTTTCTTGCTGGTCTAAATTCATAAACTCCTGACCGCAACTCTGCTGCCGTCTGTTCAAGCCATCGCCAATCAACAATACCTGATGATTCCTGAGAATCCAATAAGCTGATGCTGCTTCGGCAAATCTTCAAACGGTTTGATTTCAAGCACTCATGAGCTGATGCAAGGAAATCAGGATCAGTGATTGTATCTATCACCTTGCGGTACTTCCCATCCGCACTTGCTCTCAACTTCTTGTGTTGCCGGATGCCAAAGCTTGTTGACACTTCTTGTGAGAAATGATGATCTTCTTGAGGAGGAGGAGGAGGAGGAGTTTTATCTATGCTGGTCTTTCCTTGAGCATCTCTAGTAGCTAGCTCTTCTACATTCAACAGAAGATTGTCACTTCTTCTTCGTCCACCATGCTGCTCCCCTTGTGGATACTGCAAATTCTCAGAGGCTTTGTATGCTGCTGCTGAACTTGCAACGATTTCTTCCCTCACCACAGATGTGCTCATACTCCGAATCGAGCGCATCATCGCATGCCAAAAGAGCCGGTGTTCCATAAGAAATCCTTCTTCTTCGTCGTCGTTTGCAATAGAGAACTTGATCGTTTCAGCCGCAAACAGAAGAAGAAGAAGAAGAAGAAGAATACTGAGCTTCATTCAAAAACCGCTCTCGGCATCCTTCCGTATCCATGAAGCACGGACGGACGACACTGCAATTTTTTTTCCTGCGCAGCAAACACACAAACAAAAATCCAGAGCTCTTGGTTATGAAACCCTAGGACGATTCTGTATATACCTTCTGCTAATACGCTCGACAGAACAACACGCTTGAGTCGCAATTTGCGTTCAAGTCTCTTTTGTTTCTCGAGCGCAGATTCGATATGAACTTTCTCTCAACTTCATCATCGGTGTGCATTGCATATCCGCAGCTGTCAACGAAACCAGGCCAAGCGCACAGATCCGGAGGAAAAGAAACAAAAAAAGCTTGTGTATATTCTTCACTACAAGTACAGAACAGACATAAACCTCATGCTCTCGATCCTGTCAAGATGGTGCTCAGCTTGTCCTTGTTCTTGTATGCTTTCGCGTTTTCAGAAGAATCCACCACAGCACAATCAAGTAGCAGAGACTTCTGTTTTCCCAAGGTTTTGCCGTGATGCGAACAACAATTATTCTCTGTATCAAACAAACAGGAAAACCTCCGTTTCTTGTCGTCGCGCTTTCAAGTGGAGACGGAGATAGAATGAAGCGTGATCTGCATGAAGGCTCTAAGACTAAAGACACAATTAGGGTTTGGAGTTTCGTGAAGTCAGCAACGCCCAGAGAGAGACATAGAGAGCCTCCTTTAACTTCCTTCCTCCAAGAAAAGAAGTTGAGAAGGTCTGGAGGTTCACCTTGCCCAGAACTAAGATGGAAATGACAAATTATATTCAGCAGGTGGGCAGGATGATCCATGAGTGCAGGAATTGTTTTGTACAGTTTCTTTTAATATCAACATCACAAGATTCTAAGAAGCGAGGTGTCTGGCAGATTGAAATGTGCTTTCAATCCATGCAGACCAGAGCACACAAGAGCCACCCTCCAAGTCAAGAGTTCTTCTCCACGGGTTTTTGGGCAATTCTAAGAGAGGTGCATGTATATTGCATCTTCAACACGTTTTGGAATTTGAGGAATCAATCAGGAGGGATAGTAGCCTGATTGATCATCCCCTGCATAGGTAGAAATAGGGCCACTTGCAAACACACTGTTGATGAACATTCTCTCATGTATTGACAATTTTTACAGTAGAGAATACGGTGGAGTCAGAAGAAGGGTGGATACTCCAATTCAAACCATCGACTGTACTGAAACTGAACCAACAGAGTTTGTGCACAAAACATGGCAAGCTGCAAGGAAGACAAAGGAGAGAACTTCGGGGTGCCAAAACATGCAACTAATGATCTGAGCAAGGCTAGGTTTTGAAAGTAAGTGGAAAATGGAACTATTTGGGAATAGAAAATCACTCATATGTTTGTGGTGAATCTAAGTTCTACTCTTGCGTCTACTTCATAGCACAAGATGACCAAAGTGGAGGAAGAAATTCTAAGCTGCTGGAGATGAAAAACTCCAGAACTGCCTGGTAAGACTCTCCATAGTCGATCCAATAAACAAGACCACCAAACCAGGAAGCAACTTACACTTCTCAAAAGTGCACTCAACCGTGCATATTCAGTAAATAGGAATGCTCTTGGCTTTCCAGTCTAGGATTTTACTGTGAAATAAATCAGTTACTGAGTAGATGTTCCCAAATCTGAGCTCTTCATCTGGACACATCTGAGCAAGCTGCAAAATGCTCACCTAACAAAATCTCATGTATAGGGATCAACACTACATCACTCCACTTGATGCACACGGCCGAATTTTTGCTTAGTAACCTTGGAGCAGCAATTTTAACAGAGCCATGCGAATGTATAGGCCATTTTTAGCCTGCCGGAAGTAGGCAGCTCGAGGATCACTGTCCACTTCAACAGTTATCTGGCATGGAAAAGAACTTTGTACATTATTACCACCTCCTGGGGGATGTCAAAAAACAGTCTAAACATGCAGGTTTCACTGGAGCAATATGAGAGGCAGCTCATTTGAATGTTGGCAACAATTTCAACCTGGGTGGTTGGATAAACCTAGAGAATTGACACAGCAGTATACTCTGGAGCACTTGTAGCACAGAGTGAGCCCTGTTGTGAGAGTACATGATCAGTCAAACTGCCAAGGCAAATCACTTGGGAGTCCTGTTGTGGGATCTCACCTCATCAAGTCGGGGGAGAGGGTGGAGTATAACACCATGCTCAGGGAGCATGCTCATAACCTTAGTATCCACAATGTACTTGCCCCGAGCCTCATTGTAGAGATCAACACGGTCACCAAACCTCTCACGCTGGATGCGTGTTTGGTAAACCACATCGCAATTGGCTGCCACTTCTAATAAGTCTGAAGATTCTTCCCAGTGAACATTCCTTGAAGTCAGATATTGCTTGATATCATCCTGAAGTACCAACACTGACAGATTAAAGTTCTACCTGAAAGCATCTCGAATTTGTGCAGAACGTTTCATGCATAATGACAATGCTGTAAACAACAACCACAAGGGGTGATCAAGGCCCTGGCCATATTCTGCAGAACATCTGAAAAATAGGGGGTTGTGTTGTGTTGTCTCTGATGCAAATCTGACAAAGAGACACTGAGAACTCATCCTCTTTCTTGCATCCTTTTTTCCTCCAATGATCACCAACCTTCATCTTGACCACATCAGGAGCGACAAAATAGATCTGCACTCCAGTATACTTAGCCAGAAGATAGGCCAGTGAGCGCACAGTGCGGCCATTGGCAAGATCGCCCACAAGTCCCACTTTGATATTATCCAGATGTCCAATCTCCCGCTGTATGGTGTACATATCAAGCAGTGCCTGCAAGCTCCAAAATGTGCACAATGCCAAAGTGAGAACCAAATGTGCACATCCATGAACAAAACTAATCAATTGATTTCCAATCAGGTTTTAAACCAACCCTAAACCCTAAACCCTATTCTGCACCAGATTATGCAGCATGGCTGCCTGAGTTGGAAGTACATGCAAGCAATTGGCAGGCAAGAGCTATCCATGCATGTGAGCAGCCTCTTCTTTCAGACCCACAATTTGCCCAGTCTCATTGCAACAGTTGAATGAACAAGCTAGCTACCCTAGGGAAAAGAAACGAGCCTGTGTTGGATGCTGGCCAGGCCCATCCCCGGCATTTATGACAGGAATGTTGGACACAGCTGCTGCTTTCCTTGCAGCTCCACTTTCAAAATGCCTCAACACAATAATGTCCGAGTATCCCTCCACTGTCCGCATAGTGTCTGCATATGATCAAAAGCACACTCAGGCAGGGTTACATGCTACATTCCATCTGGTGGTAGATCTCTTGTGGTTTCAAAACAAAAGATAAGCAGAAACCCGATAGCTTTTTCCGGAAATTCAGAACTGCAATTTTCAAAACTGATAAAAGGGAGGAATTGAGACCAACTGACCGACCTTCAAGGGTTTCCCCTTTAGCAGTAGAGGAGAATTCACGAGCATTTTCAGTAGTGAGGACTTCACCGCCTAATCTCTTCATGGCCGACTCAAACGAAAGCCTTGTCCTTGTAGAAGGCTCATAAAACAAAGTGGCCATGAGATATCCTTTGAGAACTTGCGATCCTTCTGAGTTTCTTTCCACTTCCTCCATCTCCCTGGCCACTTGGAAAATGGAGTTGAGGAGCTGGGTATCAAATTGCTGCGCTTCCAATATATGTTGTAACGGAAATTTCCCTGTTTCCGTGTTCACAGTATCAGCCGACGCCACCAAGGTATCATCCCTCTGCTTGGCACTATTCCTGCTGATCCAATTCCGTCTCGTGGAAGAAGAAGAAGAGAATGCTTTCACAGAGAGCGGCAAAAATCCATTCTCTAATTGTCTACTTCCAGTCTGAACAAATGACGAAGAAAGACAAGACTCCTTCACCACCACAGCAGCAGATAAAACTACACATGCTGCAGAGGATGATGACGAAGCCGCCACAGAGTAGTAAGCCATTTGATCCTTGCTGAATTTCGAAGTTCACCAATTCAGCATGGCCATTGGCAATACTAATACAAAGTTACTCGTGCCAGAAGCAGCGCCACGAACAAAATCAACGTTTGCATCACACATGATTCCTTCCTTGTTCGCATATTTTGGACTCGAAGAAAGCTTGCATTGTAAGGTTCCACTTCCGAACCTGCTCTCCCACCTAGCTATCTAGAGCGGCATTGCATTCCAAAAAAACACGGGAAAAACAAAACGAGAGCCAAGAAACAAGCCAAACGGAAATCTACAGGAGCGCCAAACCCTAACCCTAACCCTAACCCTTGCATGACCGAACGCCACCAGGTGCACTAAACCCTAACCCTAACCTTTGGATGACTGAAAGCCACAAGAGAGCCAAACCCTAACATCTTCATATCCACAAATAGTTGCATTTGGTGGTTATGACAAAAAAATTCAAATATTTATCTTATTAATTTTAAATTTTATTTGTTAAATTCATATTTTAATCCATCTTGTGGGTAAGATCATCCCATTTGGTGGCCACCATATTCCCGTAGGATTTATGTTAAATTATGAAATGATTAATGATTTTTTTATATAAAACTCAATTAATTTACACAAGATTACAACTACATTAAATTTATGCATTGAAATTTCTCAATCTTTTGTGAAAAGTAACACATTTTTGTGGCCAGCTACCACATAATTTTCATAATTTACACAATTATATCAAGCCATTACAAAATAACATATATATATTATCATTGGATAGTAATACATTTGATAATTTATACAAATGAATTGTATTTAGTGAAAAATAAACACATCTAGTGGTCAACAAGTAATTTTCAATTTTCAAATTGTTATACATTAATAAAAACAAAACAATCTTATGTGGATACACAACCCAATACAAATTTACATATACACAATGCAATAAATAATATTACATCATGTCACATAAGAACACAATATGTTTTATATATATATATATAATATTATTTGAGAATTAAAAAAGATAATATAGAATGAATGAATTTTTTACCGATTGTTTTGGATATGTTAAATTGCATTATATCTACTTGCCTTGCCAACAATGTTTATACAATAATTGTTCATCCTTTGCTTCATTTTTCACAGACACCCATCATTGAACTTTTATGAAATGCTAGTCATTCTTGATATGTATTGCTTTTTTTTTGCTCTTATCATCCACAAAGGAATGAGCTCTAGATTATGAGGCTTGACAAGAACACAAAGTTTCCTACATTTACGCACATTCCTAAATGATGTGCATGGTGATGTTCTCAAAAAAAGATTTCATGTTCTTTGGCCAATAGTAAAAGAAGATGATTGAATCTTATATGTCTAACAACTTCAAACGTGTTGAGCAAAGTAACTTTAACATGATTAGACCTCCAATTGATTGAATGGTGGTAAAAGCCTTTCAAAAGAGTCCAACTTTGACAAGGTGGTGGTCGTGATAGGTGTAACAAAGTTACTTCCTAATAGTCTACATAAGGGCCCATGGCTCTTGCTATAGGCTTCATCTTTTAAGATGTCTTGCTTCTAAAGAATTCCATAACACAATTTCTATCATAATATCCATCTCATCATGTCAAGGGCTATGCCCATCTTATGGCAAGTTCAAAGCAACAAGAAGTAAAATATGAAATGTTCCATGGTAACACCTAGTGAACATTGCTTCAAATTTAGGACTAAATGGAAACACCAATGTATAGGCATTATTTTCATCAACCATCTCTTAATTAGTTGTAAGGTGGTGCATCCCGAAGTTCAATTTTTTATTATTATTATTATTATTATTATTATTTGCAATGGGCCACTTTGATTGGCCCATCAGAGGAAAAGAATTCCAAATTTTCTACACTCCCCCAAAAGTTCTCCCAAAATAGGACTTTTGTGCACACGTGCCCCCTCACCTACTCGCCCCCTTTCTTGGGGAATATTGCTCAAAATGTGGGACCAAATGAACTTCCACAACATTCAAGAATCTCTCCCCCAGGGCCCATAGGCAACAAGGGAGCCTTTTAAGTACTATGGAATGGGCCCAGTTTCACCTAGGAACAGGTGAGTGCGGTGCCATTCCACTATGTGGAAATGCATTGTACGAGGGAGGGCCTATTCCAGAGCGTAAAGCACTGCAAGGTTTTCTATTTGTATTTGAAAGCACCTCCCTCCATGCGAGAAGGTCTATTTGACCAAAGCATGTTGTAGTCAAAAGGACCGTCCACATCCAGAAGGTGCTTCGGTGTAAGAAAACCTTGACATACATGCTTTACGCTGAGGAAGGCAACCTTGACATACGTGCTTTACACTGAGGAAGGCAACCTTGACATACATGCTTTACGCTGAGGAAGGCCTATTCGAACAAACCCGTAAAATGGCTTAATGTCCCACCTAGCGAAAAACCCTAAAAAGTGCTTCAATAGTACACCCAAACCGGTTGCGTCACCAAGATAGACATTTGGTACCAAGAGGGGACATTGATGAGGGGAAGGCATCATAAATAATGTAATTTAAAGTGTAATTATAATTAACTTTTTATGTAAAAATATTGCAAATATCATGACATGGTTGGAGGTCCTTGTGTACGTTACACCTTTCCATGCATGTTAATTATGTTTAATTTTTAAAATAAAAATAATGCAAATATCATGGCACGGTCGGATGTTTGAGTGTTTTTTTTTTTAATAACTTTACACACAATTTTTGTAGCTATTCATTGCAAGCAAGTGTAACATGTGTTTCTTGTGGTAGGAGCCATTTTCTTTGTTCTTCTATTTTTCTCTCTTTTGGGATTGTTTTCTTCTCTTTTTAAAACAAATCTCTCCAAAAGGTAGCCTAATAAGACGAAGGCTTCCATGATGGTTGAAAGGCCCACTTGGTTCATTTCTGTTTCATAAGCCATGAAAATATATCATATTGCTAATTCCAAAAAGAAGGTAGCAAAACTTAAGGTGTAAAGATAAGATAGAGATGCTAGTCATGCCAACTTTGATTAATTTCAAAATATATTTCCTTATATTGGAACTTTATGAAAACTCAAGTTTAAGCTTATGGGGTTTTTTTTTTTTAAGCATTGCACCCAAAACCAACACAAAATGTTGAATCCCAAGAATAAATCAAACCCCCTATTAAACCTATTTTCAAACAACTCGCCTCTTAAGTTCTAAACCAATCTTGAAGACTCTTCCTATAAAGTTGCAAGCATTTGTTTTTTTGAGGGGTACTAAAAGTACTTTGGCAATCTAACCAAAGCAAGGATTGTTATTGTGTTTGTATATATATATATATCATGTTCAAATATACAATCTCACACTTTGAAGCATGAAGGTCAACAACATAATGCCCATTGCTAGATTACTCTCTACAATGCTTTTTTGTCTCCTCAAATCCTTTCAAACTTCAAAGACATTGGAAGAATGAATGTGTGTGGTGTGAAGTCCAAGCTTTGACATTGGTTTCCTAAACCCTAAAAAACCCTAAACCCTGGGTTTCTTGCATGTAGTTCCGAGAGCAAGTCATTCTTAAAAAACCCCCATTTGTGTGCATGGTATGTATAAAAAAGATAATTGATGAAATATTTTACTCCTTTCTTTGCAAACACCGGAAATGTTCATCATTTACTTGTACCCTTACCCAGATTGATACCCTTTTTAACACCTTACTTTGTGATACCCGGAGGGTACCACAAGAAACGAAAACGTCTACCATATTATTAGGTGGGAAAAATACCCTCAGATGGGGGTGTTCCCAGTGCAGGTTCTCTATCCACCAACCCAACCAATTTGCTGATAAATCCTCTACAAGGTCCATCATAGAACCACCTAACATGTTCACCCAACTTAACCTAACCTAACTTAACATGTCTCCTTAACCTAACCTAACCTAACATATTTACTTAACCTAACCTAACATGTCTACTTAACCTAACCTAACATGTCTACTTAACCTTACCTAACCTAACATGTCTACTTAACCTAACCTAACCTAACATTTCTACTTAACCTAACCTAACCTAACATTTCTACTTAACCTAACCTAACCTAACATTTCTACTTAACCTAACCTAACCTAACATTTCTACTTAACCTAACCTAACCTAACATTTCTACTTAACCTAACCTAACCTAACATGTCTACCTAACCTAGAGCAGATAACCCTAGGAGATTTCCAGGTTAAACTTAGACACCTGTCCCAGGCAGCCTTGCCATATGGCCTTGGCACATGGCAAATCTAAGCCCCCCCTGCCTTAAGCCCCTTGATTTTGCCCCTTCTTTGCCCCCAAATAAGAAGATAAGGGCAAAAGTGGCACATCCTTTTTGGAGCACATGTTGGCAGTTTCAGCAACTGCAAGTGATAAATGTTAAAACCCATTTTTATTGAATTAGGGTTTTATTTTTTCTATAAGATATTCAATTTTCAGGGTTTAGTTTTTTTTTTTTTTGGGTTTTAGCATTTTGAGATCTCTGATTTTTTGAGCTTTTAATATTTTGTGCTCTTTTATTTTGTGAATGTAAAGCTTGCAACAAGTTTTGATTATTCATATTTGAATTTCATAGTTTGGTGTTTGCAATGAATTCAATGATAATTGATCTTTTTTATATTAAAAGAATTGTGTTGAGGTTTTGAGTAATAATTGTCATAAGAGGTGGAGATTGGTTAAATTGACAAATTTATTCTTGAAGTTTGAGGTACCATTCATTTTCCATGTAATTTTTTTTATAAATAAAATAAAAATACATACCAAACATGTACATGCATAAAAAATTTAAGTTTTTTTTTAAATAAAAAAATTGATCAAGAACCCTAACCCTAATACATATGTTTATACTAAAAATACATTTATATTTTACATCATACAAAGATTGTGTTGTTTGTGTCATGTGTTTGTCCAATGTAGCTTAAAACTTGGGGGGAGCACATTAGCCCATCTTCTCTTATTCAATGGGGGGAGGTTTGATTCTTGTGGTTCATTCACATGTATGAACGCCTTCATTGCCTTCAAAGGGGTACATGGTTGTTACCGTCAAAGACCCCCATCCACTTTTTAACTAAGCACCTATTATCATGCAATCTTAACACCTCCCCCCATCTTGCTTCCAATTTGGTCACAATTGTAATGTATGTTATCTCTTTTTCCATTGGTGCACCAATCGTATCCTTCATTTGCTCCATGGAGGCAAACCTACCTTTAAACGAAACCCAAGCATTTGTGACTATTTGCCATCCTCCAACGATAAAGTTGATGCCCCACTTCTTAATAATCCTTCCTGCCATGGTTGCCTTACTTTCTTCCATTAAAAGTTGATCACCAATATGTGTTTCATGTATGAGGAGCTTTTTTTTTCCAATCGTTTTACTAATTTTGCCCATGCCCTTCTTACCCGGTTTTAGATATACAACCTAGGAGCCATGTTGTGTTCATGTTGAAGTGACCATTTGAGGTTAGTTAACCATCATCACAAATTTATAGGTTTCATTGGTTTGTTTCAAATCCATGCGAAATTTATTATTTCATATGTTCATATTGTTTAAACACAAATGTCATGCATTATTTAAACATGCAAGTCGTGTGCATAATTTTCATGTGTAAACAACATGAATAGACATATAACATATGTGTCTAAACAATCTGAATAGGCGTATGGCACTTGTGTCTAAAAACTACGCACAACATTGATGTTCAAACAATACAAGTAGATGAATGGCATTCGTGTTTATTCCATACAAAACTATGGAAAGCAATTTTCACATGTTTTTTTTATAATGGGTGCCTGATTTAAAGTATATGGGCTCAAAGTAATCTTGTCTGCATAAATATTATTATTGCCAAATCATGACCCATGAAGTTTGTGGTGACTTGTCACCTCTATGTGGTTGATACTTCTTTAATTGGTAACAAATAAAACTTTAGAGGTTTGATTCTTCAACTTCAATTGCATGTGCGATCCATTTGGTCAAGAATGCCTTCATTATCTCTATTGGGTCAATTAGGCCAAATCCACTTGCATTTTTTTCTCACAACATTAATTCCATGTAACAAAGCAACGAGAGTTGTGAGACAACCTAAACCACATGTAATTAATTAGTAACCATTTAATTATCTTGGTGGTTTTTTTGTCTCAACCTGTATGTTGACAAAGTACCACAAGGATGATAAAAGAATGTTATCTACCGCAATTGTGCTTCTAGCCAATGAAAATTTGGTTTATACCCAATACTTGAGCTTGTACTTCATCTTGTTTAGTAAGAAGTTAACAAAATACTGTAACAGAAAAAAGGGGCTACATACATGGGCTAACAACTATTAAGCGTTAGTATGAATTCAAAGCACAAAATGTATGAAGATTAATAGATCCTATGAATCCTTTTTTATTCTTACCAAACCCCATATTTCTAACTTGTTACAAATTTAAATTTTACATAAGAATCATCTATTTACATTCATATTTATCTCTAATAAAATTGGTCTAAATTATCAATATTATATGATTTAGATGGTGGGTTTGGTATATCAAATTGTTGTAGACTATCCTTTTTAGGCTATCATGGTGTCACTTAGCATCAACATGACCAACATTACTACTCCCCATCCCAATACTATCCACAACTTCACACAAGCAAATTTAACAAGACTAGGTTGAGCAATATCATTATTGACAAATTTCCTTTCCCCTCAAATTTTATAACAATGCACAACCCACAATCTCGGAGTTCCCAACAAATTGGGTCTCTTTCCCAAATGTGTTTCCTTAGAGTTTTTTAATCCAAATCCCAAAATCAACCAAACTACATACCCTTCTTTAGACTAGCCTATTGTCCCCTAGTGAACTTCATCACTTTCACCAATCCCCAATTACTTTATTCATATACATGTTTCTACCATAATCTATCCTTTTGACTCCATGCACAATGAAAGAAAACATGAGTAAAAATTTAGAACCACAATTGATGGGCATTATTCCCAACAGTCCTCCATAAGAAAATTAAACATAATTTCTACTCAACCACAATGCATCCACACAATAACTATCAAGAACTTGTGTACTTAACTTTCCATAGTTTGCCATTTATCCCTTCCATCACACGCGCACCTTTCAAAAACTACTTAAGAAACATCTCATTGATTCCACCATTGCCAAAATTCATCAAGGGCACCACAAAAAAAAAACAACTCAACTCCTCTTTCATCACAACATAACTTGAGCAAAACAAAACCACATAATTCTTCAACTCCATTATCCTACAACAAACAAACATTCACACACATAAATACATCAATTATTCAATTAAAGAGCATGGGGTTAAAGTGCATTTTAACTTAATAGGCATTATTTTATATGTATTTTCAGCTCGGTTAAGAAGGGGGTTTCTTCGAGTAGGTCAGATAGAAGTGTTTTAGGGTATGTGCATGGGCTAAAAACCCAAAAACACGGCTTTCTGACCTACTTGAAGAAACCGTGCTTAACCAAGCTGAAAAGACATATAAAATAATGCGTATTAGGTTAAAGTGCACTCAAGACAAATAGAAGGTAGATTGTATGTTCTTGCACATCACTCCAAAAGAAAAAGACCACAATCCCCCTTCCCGAGCTCAAATTCCCTCCAACCCAAACCCAAATCAGATGTACTCCTACAATTTCTCCAAAGTTTGGAAGTTTCAAGCCCTTCTACCTTGCACCTACCCCAACAATTGCCCACCTTCTTAGGAAATTGGTGAACTAGTAAATAGAATTTTTTCATTTTTTTGGGGTGTGTTCTCACCATGTTCCCAATGATGTTCCTCAAGTTCCCAATGTGTTTCCCAAGGGTGTTCCCAATAACACCGCACTTTTATTGACCCGGTCTAGAATAACAAATTGCGCTACCCCCAGCCTATTTCTTTCTTCCACATGATGATAAGGAGAAAACAAAACTCGAGTATATGAGATTCCCTCTTTCCAAGGACCGACCTTACAAAGGTCTAAATTCCGGCATATATTATTTGTTGTGCAAAACTTGGGTATGTGAGAATCCCTCAATCCAAGGACCGACCTTACAAGGTCTATATATTCGGGCATCTATTTTTTGTGTGCAAAACTTGGGTATGTTAGATTCTCCCTCTTTCCAACGACCGACCTTCCCCAAGGTCTAAATTCGGGCATATATTATTATTTGTGTGCAAATATTTGAGTTTGTGAGAATCCCCCTTTTGCCCAAGGACAGACCTTAGTGTCTATATTTCACCATATCATTTGTGTTCTCCATATTCTCGACAATGCACTGTATCCGAAAAAAAAATTAATTTTTTTTGGCCAGTTTGACCCTTTCAGTAAACCGCACTTCTTAGCATCCGAGTAGATCACAACACAACCCGCACAAGCTTCGTATGATGACAACAATCACCCGAACACGAAGCACATCACATGATCCCAATCATGTCCGTTAGACGATGATGCCACGAGAGTAAAATAAGTCACGGTATTTTTGTGTTACAAACACACGTGTCGTGTGAAATTTTAGTAGTAAACGGGCTCCCCGTTTTTTCCTCTTTTTTTTTGTTTTTTTCTTTCTTGACACCCACCTTTATAGATATATTGAGAGAGAAACCCACATTTTTCACACATTGTTTGTTTTTTTGGGGGGTGAAAGAAGAGATCAAAACACTATACTTTTTTTTTTAGTGTACTTTTTGAAATGTTTATTTTTTTTCGTCATGGGGAAAAATAAGGCGAACCCTAAATCAAGTTCCCAAATTGTGTAAACAAGTTAACCCTAATATTTGTGAATGTTATTCTCCTATTAATGAAGGTAGCATGTTTGTAAAATAGGGAAAACCCTAAATCAAATTCCCAAATTGTGTAAACAAGTTAACCCTATTATGTGTGAATGTTATTCTCCTATTAATGATGGTAGTGTGTTTGTATGGTCACATTGAGGTCACCCAAACCATCCACTCCTAACTCCGTTTTTGTAATGTTTAGTATGTTGCATTTGTTGTTTAAATATGACGATTTAAATGGTCATTACAATGTGTGTTCAATGACACAAGCTCACATTAGTGTGAGCAACTCGTAATGGTATAATACTTCTTAGCCTTGGGAGGGGGGGGGCGGCGGCGGGGGAATTGTTTGCGAATATTATTTAAAGTATTGCATATTACAAACCTACATGCTCATATTGGACACCTTTGGTGCACTCAACCACGTGCAAGCATCATCGAAATAGATCACATGATAAATAGAGATGGAAAGATATGCACATTGCATGTGCCTCGATCCTCTTACACTTTTGCTTTCCATAACAAGTTTAAGATTCTTGTTAACAACAAATGCACACTTGAATATTTTTAGCTTAGCAATCCAACGCAATCGTGGTGGATTGGGATACAAAAAAGTTATCCATAAAGTCATGAAAATCATATTGTAAGTGTATCTAGTTTATACACAAATGATTCATCACTAATGGAATGCACAAGAAGAAGGTAAACTCTTTGTGGATTGGGATTAATTAAACTTATCCCACTTATCCGTGAAGTCAAGAACCCTAAACCTTTTCACACAACTTCCGGTTCTTCATCATTTATTTCATGAAAAGTTTTGGTTCTTTTGAGGGTATCTGAAAATGTCAAAAACCCCAAACACAAGGGTTTTTTTATTGATAGATTAATAATTGTTTTGGATGCTAATGAATGGAATTTTTATCATCCAAATGAGGCAGATTTTTCATTAGAGGTTGTGGGTGGGGGAAGTTTGGATGGCCCTAAGGTTGAGCATGCAAAAATGAATGAGCAATATAAATGAAATTCATTAATATTTGAAATCGATATTTATAAGGTGAAGAGTAAGGTTTGCGAGAACCCCTTTTCTTTGGCTTTTACATGTGTTAATCCGCTACATGAGTAGCTTGTGGGAAGGGCTCCTTAGTTACCCTTCTTAAGAGCATGGGTACCTAGTGTGCATTTGTTTAACCGTGGTGGACAGACTTTTTTCATCGAGAACTTGACAATCAGCGATGAGGGTGCAAAAACCCTTTTATACACAATTTCTTATTTTTCAATCTACCAACACAAGTATCTACTTATGGTGCATTCACACTTGATGTTAAGTTAGTGTTAAATGAAAATCTAAGTGGCATCCTAGGTGGCACTCAATGTTAAATGGGTGATAGCTTAATATTAAGTGAATGTTAGCTTACATAAAATTGTCATGGTAAATAGGTTTTTGTCCTAATTGACTAGCATGGTGTTAGGGTATTCAACAGCCCTAACACCAAGTGTGAATGCACCTTTACAACACCAAAATACTAACACAAGTGCAATTAAATGCGGTTCCCTATTTGGGGCCATCTTGGTGTTAGACAAAAAGGAATTCAATTGAAAATAAAATTGAAAACTCTAATATGATCAAATTGTGTTAATTGATTAAATAATTAATTGGGCCAATGGTTGCAAAATTCGAGTTGCAATGTTTTTTCTCCTTGAAACCTATTTGAATTGCCCCCAAAAAAAAATCGCCAAATTTTCGATATCAAAAATTTATATATATATTAAATTAAAAAAAAACTGCTGGGAATTTGGTTCCTGGTCCGGTTCTTGAAATTTCCAATTCCGGTTCTTACGTAACAAGACCGGTTCTTAGTTCTTACCCTAGGTACCGAAAGGTTCACAAAGGTACCTAGTTACCAACTTCCCCCAATTTTTGAAATGGGGGGGGGTGTGCGCAGAGGGGCCAGATTTTGTGGCATCCACCAATCAGAATCCTCCCATTTGGTTACACGGTTATCAAGACTCTTACCATAGGTGGCAAAGTCGCAGGTGGTGGGCACAGCTGAGGTGTTACATCCTTGCATTCGGGCCGCCGCTGCGGCCTCGCATGTCTCTCTCTCTCTCTCTCGGTGGCTCGCTCGCTCGTTCTCATCGCAGTTGGCGACGGCCGGCGTCGTTGTCGTCGTTTTCTCGCAACAAGAATCGAGAGTTTCGTGGAGCAAACAAGCAGCTGATTCGATTACGCTTAAGCTTTAGAAGTATCTGTGCCCCTCAAAGCTTGCAGAATTCTTTGGTCGACTCCTGACAAAAGGACTAGCTGTGGTTCTTCCCTTTCGTTTGAAACTATCGACGTTTGCTTCATGAGAACACACACCCATTTTGCTTCTCTAGAGTTTTTCGTCTTCTGGAAAATAGCTTGTGAGGAGTTACAGTCGTCCTTTGGAGGATTCTTGTAGAAAATATCCCGTAAATTGGTTTCTGGCTATGGGTTTGATGCAGAAGGGAAAAACATACCTAGAGTAAAAATTCTTCTGCTTCTTCTTCTTCTTCTACGTCTGGGGATCATTGGGTGCTGCTGGAGTTGTGGGGTTGTGTGTGGGTTGGGGGGGGGAGGGGGGGCTATTAGGAGGAGGAGACTATAGGGGAGGAGAGGAGGATTGTATTGAGAGGGAATTCAGCTGGAGGGAGAAAGATGACAAGCAGAAGGATGCAGAGGGAGGCCGATCAAAATGGAGTCAAGAATTACTAAGCAAAAAAGAGTTGATTTCTAGTTTGTCCTTTTGCTTGGGAAGAAAACTCTGGAGCTTGTCGGTAAGCTCATGATCTAAGCTAGTTGGTCGCATTCGAAAAGCAGCTGCCATACTGTTCTGCAGACCTTGAGAGGAAGAAGAAGGGAGTAGTAGCATGCAGGGATGGTCAGAGACATGGGGGGGGCATTTGCAGCAGCAGCAGCAGGGAATGAGATTGTGAATGTGCGCAAAGGACATCACCAAGGTGATCCCAGTGAACTAACAATCAATTGCCCTGACAAAGTCGGGCTTGGTTGTGATTTTGCTCGAATTGTTTTCGAGTTTGGCCTTAGTGTTGTGAAAGGAGGTAAGCAAGCCAAGCCAAGCCAAGTTTTCTCTTTTCTGAAACACAACAAAAAAAGTACATAGAAAATTCTACCATCATAAAAAATTCCTTTCGTTCTTCTACATCTACACATGGGAAGAAGAAGAAGCTCACACTACAATTGGGAAAATATAGTGCTCAAAATTCTTGGAGTTGTGCTTGCCCAGATGTAATGTGAACAAACCAACTATTCTTTCACTGGAAGTATTTGATACTGTGCACCAGAAGGAAGGTTATGCTTTTGTCAAGTGATGAACAAGACTTCCATGTAATGCTTTCAGTTGACAATACCTCTGAAGAGAATGTGGGGATTGTTTTTTTTTGTTGCAGATTTGTCAACAGATGGGAAGTGGTGTTTTGTAGTCTTGTGGGTAGTACCTAGAGTAAGGCGGCCAGTGCAGTGGTCTCTTTTGAAGAGACGAATAGAAGAGGTGTGCCCATCTATTGAAACACAGTTTGCGCCCCCTCTGATTCCACCTGTGTCATCCCGCAAAGTGTTGCTCCTTCAAGTTTGCTCGTCAGATCGCACCGGCCTTCTCAATGGTAGGTAGCCTTCCTTTGTTGATTGCAAAGGACCCATAGTTCCCTCCTCTCTTTGTGTCAGCAAGATCTGATTGTTGGCCAACTTGTTTGATTTTTGACAAACCATTTTCACCAGATGTTGTACAGAAGCTGTGGGAATTGGAGTTCACTATACACAAAGTGAAAGTGTCAACAAGGCCTGACAACAAAGCAATCAATCTTTTTTTTGTCACCGACAATCAGGATACTCGGGATAACCGGTATTGCTCCTCCTCCTCCATTCACACCAGGGGTTCAATTGCACCAGAAGAAGGGCTATGTCCTCCTCCCTCCCATTCAGGAGTGAGTGAGGTGCCATATTTTCTTCTGATGGGTGTTGTCATGTTTATGACAGGAATAAGCTGCCATTGAAAAAAAGGGGCGAGCAAGTTGGAGACCAGCTCAAAGATTTGCTGGGGAGTTCTTTCTCATACTCTGATCTCAGTGAAGCGAGTCCAGAAATGGCGGACCTGAGTTGTGCTCCTCTAGCACACACAGTGGCAAAGGACTTGTTTGCCGATGTCATTCCACCAACAGAGACTGAGAATGACAGAAGTCAGGGTGGATCACACACCAGCCTAGGTGGAGAAGGCACCATGGTCACCATTGACAACTCCATCAGCCCTGTCCACAGTCTTCTTCAAGTGACTTGTAAAAGCCGGAAGGGTCTGGTGTATGATTGTCTGCGTACTCTCAAAGATGTAAACCTTCAGGTTGGTGTAGAAACTTTCCCCTATACTGCCTAACAAATTCATCTGGTTTGGACCTGAGTCTAGTGCAGTTTCCAACCAATGCATATGATCTCCCTCAGTTGTACAGCCCTTTGTGAAACCTTCTTGTTGGCTTTTGAACGAACCAAGTCTGTTAGTAACCTCTTTTTGCAGGAGTGTTGATATAGTACCTCTTCATGTTAAACAGGTGGCACATGGGCGTGTTGCAACACTCGAAAACGGCAGCACTGAGATAAATATCTTCCTGTTACGAACAGAAGGAAGGAAAATTACAGATGTGGAAAAGCAAAAGTTGTTGTGTCGGTGCATGCATGCTGAGGTTCAGCATCCTCTTCGGGTTGCGGTCGTATCCCGAGGGCCAGACACTGAACTTCTTGTTGCTACTCCAATAGAACTTTGTGGAAGAGGTCGCCCACGTGTTCTATATGATGTTACTCTTGCTCTCCGAGAGTTGAGTATCTGTATTTTCAAGGTCAAACCTCGACTCCTGTTCTTGAATTGCAGCTCAATGGTCGAATCTTAGGAAAACACTCTTATGCTGTTGAACAAAGTCTTTTTCATAGCTATTTCTGAATAATTTCAGGCTTATACTCTTTTGAGAAGATAATGATGATGAATGGTGGACTGTAAAATTTTTGTTTAGGCTGATATCGGGAGGCATGTTGTGGCTGACCGACAATGGGAAATTTACCGCTTCTTGCTTATTGACAGACCAGACCTGTCTTTGACAAGTAGCCGGATCCGCAGCCTCATTGCAGAACGAGTCCAACGCATCCTCATGGGTTGAAGAGAAGGACCTGGATTATTACTTCCCTGCATCTTGAAGCTGCCATCAAGGCACACAAGTAGGAATTAGAATGGATCTTAACTTTCATATAACTTAACAGTGTATAATTGTAAGACTATTGATAGATAATTTGGGAACTGTAGATTATTGTTTCAAATTGCCAAATGTGATGAATAGGCTGGCCTTGATGAGGTCCTGATGTCCATAGGAAGCAATTAGAGCTCAAGCTGTAATCTAAGTATGGCCTCATCGCCAAAACTCAAATGTCCAGCTGCTCCATTCATCTTGATTCTGACTCACCCACTATGCTTTTCTCGTCTTTTTTTGCAATAAGCTACTATGTCAATTGCACTAATTTCTGCTGCTGAAAAAAGCTTCTGCAGGATCTCTTATGATTGTTGTTTTCTTTATTCTTTTAGGTAAAGATGGTTGTTATAGTGTCTTTCTTCTCAAAGAAGAAATTGAAGCAAAAAAATCTGATAGCACATTTTTGGTGTGAAGCTGCAGAAACATGAAGATGACCTAAAACCCAAAGACAAAAGGGCACAGTCCAGAGCAGAAGTAGTGATCACCTCTGGCACCCCAGATAATGGAATCCTAATACCATGGCTTTGATCTTTATATTATTGTTATTCCTGATCTCATCACAAGTCTCCTTGATAAGCTTCATCTCCTCTTTGATATATTCATTGTCTGTAAAATCAGGGTAGTGGGAAAAGAGATTGAAAGCATAAGAGACTGAAGATAATATCCATTGATTGTAGTATCAGCTTGAGTCATCAAGTCTTTGGGGGATTCCTTGGTTGTGGAAGAACTCCAGAGGCTTGAGGATTTCCACCAACAATACAAAACACAATTGCATCACACTCCAACAGCAGCCATGGTCACTACAAATACTTGTTTCAAATCAAAAATGAAGACAAATCCATTTACAAAGACAAATCAAAATGAAGTATCCAACCATTCAGACTTTCCCATGCAAAAACTCATCAATGCCTCCACACCTGAAATCAACAGATTCTGGGGCATTTATTAAAATTATCTTCACAAGTGCAGTATAAAAATTTCATTACATGGAAAATACTATAGCTCTATACAAGAGTAGCACCCATGGCTACTCATCCATCCAGTAAAAGTATCACCACTCATCTTGTAATACCCCACAGGATAATCACAGATTGTTGTTCTCATTCCGCTCCAAGGCTGCAAAGATTGTCAAAACCCTTTATCAGTGTGTACACCTCAAGTCTAACTGCAACTCTTACAATCTCCAGTTTTGTCTGAGTCATCCACTTCAATCTGAACTTGGGTGACTCTCTTGCGACTGTGAAAGAAAAGAGGTTAAAGAAATTTGTGAGAACATGAACAACCCATTGTAGTACCCTAATTCAAGAGTTTCTCAATAAGAAATAAGATATAGCTTAAAAGACATTTGTGAGAAGAGAGTTGATAAACAAGGAACTCACAGTTGTTATTCAAGAGTTTCTTGAGTTTCTTGATCCACATGAGTCATCAACATAGGACAGCAGCAGTATGATACCAGTGCTAAAGCATCCAGTGCATCTGTTCAGGCCATCAATATGTATGTAAACCTTAAACCCTAAACCCTAAACCCTAAATATTCTCTCTCTCTCTCATCTCTCCAGGCAATACATATGTATATAAAACTTAAACCCTAAATCTTATATGTATTCTCCATCTCTCTCTCTCCCCCTCTCTCTCTAGTGCATCTCTCCAGGCCATACATATGTATATATACCTTAGACCCTAAATGTTCTCTCCCTCTCTAAATTCTAGAGGTCATGAGGTTGAAACCTATTTGTCTCGGGTAAACATTACACTCTTGTAACTCCATCAAATAAAATGAAAATACCAGCCAAGCATTAAGGTACCTCCACACTCAATAAGAGATTGTCTATAGCATGGAAGAGCTCTTTGAATCTTTACAATGATGAATGAAAAACCAAAATTGATTCTAATTTTTTAACATAATATGGACCAAAAGATCAACAAGTAATCCTTGAAAGAGGGGTCTTGCACAAACACACACACACACATATATATATAATATGAACAAAACAAAAAATCACCATATGGGTTCTATGGGAGGGTTCAAATTTCAAATTTCACTAAAATTAGTAAAACCAATATAATAACTATCTTATGTTGTATATTTTTCATGAGTATTTATGGACAACATACAATGACATGTTCTAGAATACCGGATGATCGATAAATAAGTACCAAACATCAAGCACATAGAAGATTTGTTGATGGTACATTGTTTCCTTTCATGGCAAACCTTTTTCTTTGTTTCAAAGTTTTAATAGTAAGTTGATAAACTCACATAATGGTAGAAAAAATTGACTTGTTGCAAATTTGATTACAATTAAGATTTAGTACTATATTATTACTTGGTTCCATTATTTTAAAGTAGAATGGGCTAGGCCACTATTGTTGATTCAAATATTTCAAGCCAATACAAAAAGGTTTTGGAAGAGACCAAAGAGAGGGTTTATATTATAGTGGCCAAAAAAGGGGTTTACAACTAAAAGCACCACTAGTGTGAAAAGTTGCACTAATCAACATTTGGAGAAAGTCATATTTGTGATATTAGTGGACAATAGCATTCTATGTGCTTATTGATCCTAGGACTAAAATGTTTTACAAAACTATTTTGTTGCACAAGTAATTGTTTAAGGAACACATGGTTTTTTAATGTGCACAATATATTATGATTGGGTAGTAAGGTCTAATTTATTTTTTTGTTAAAATTGCAAGGCATTGATAACAAGTTGGCAAGGCTATTGAAGCTCCATCATTCCTCATGCTACTTCTAACTTTGTGTTTTGGGGTTTCGATGGGATGGGTTTAGGGTTTATCACTTATAACATAAAGATATGCATCCAAAATATTTATAAATAACTTGGGTTTGGAAGGTTCATGAATGATTTGGATTGCAAACTTGTAGATCAAACAATTATAGTCCACATCTACATATATAAAGATTTCATAATGAGGCTTTTGTAGGATATTATGTACCTATTTTTTTGGATCGAAGTTTTTTGCTTGGAAAGATTATTGTTGAATTTGGTTCATCTACTAAATGGGTCCAAAAAATAATGTGAACTTATCTATATTATCTTTCTAACAAAACAAAAATGGTCTCCATGTTATGGGCAAATGAAAAATAGAAAAAAACTATTTCTTAATTTGATTCAAGATAAATTGTTTGAAAGAACAAAAAAATAATAACTTTCTTTATGGTTGAATTATGACCAATGTGACAACTAAACACATTATCTTTGGTTTGTCAAAGGATGTTGATGGATGTTCCTTTTTCAAACATTCCATAGAATGGATGTGGTAAAAATAACATAAGTGTTGCTAACACATTCGATTTCTTGTGATGCGGTGTGGGTTGACTAAGCAAAACACACACACACACATCTAATTGCCAAAGCTTAAGGTTTTTAAAGTACACTACCCTTTTGTCAACACTAACCAATGATGTGCAAGCAACATTTGCATGCATCAAAAACAAAACATTTCACAATTTTTTGTAGAGAATGAATCAAAAACACCATCAACACAATAAAAAATGATTGTGAGATGTTGCCTATAATTCTTGAGACGCTTGGCATTAAAGATTGGATGCACTTTTTGGAAGCATCCAATATGGACAAAAGATAGGTTTAACTAAGTTGAAAAATGCATACACAATTTTATACTGCTAGAAAATGATTTTAAGGGGATTGAAGAGGTTGTTAGTATTGTTGAACATTTCCATGTTGTGTTCACCATAACCAACCTTGTAAATTTGGAGGAAGTAGAATTTCTATGGCAACACTTTGAATAATCATCCTTTATATCCATTTTGCAAGTATCGAAGGTAGACAAGTTAACATGTAATGACTTCATAGAAATGATTGCAATGTCATTGATGGATTTGGACAAAATTGCATAAAGTTCAAGGAAAATTCCAACATCTTTATTTTTTCCATATAGAGATGTGGAATTAGATGTGCCCAATTAACAACATAAAATGTAGTTGCTCTAGAATATCAACCTCTTAACACCAATTTCAAAACATGTGTGACAATTTTGGGGCAATGTTTTTAAGAAATCATGACATGTAAAAAGATGACAAAATAGGGGACTCCCTAAATCAAAATAGTTGAAAGCATTTCAACCACATTCCCACCATCCATGTTCGATTAAAAGAAATGCATGATTGGTGTAAGAATGGTGATCATGACCAAGCCATATTTGTTTATAAAGAATAATCAAACTCACGCCACAAGGACATACTATGGAACAATTATCAACCTTTTGTTATATGTGGTTGTACATGGTTTGGATTAGCATTTGGCTACCATGAAATGGTTTAAGCACTATATCTAATACATTTTTAGCAACTTGGAATTTTTTTCCTTGACACATAGTTTTCATCCTTGAATTCAAAATATTATATTTTTGAAACTTGGTTGTTTTCTATTGTTAGACCTAGGATAGTAGCTTCCATCTCCTTCATATTCATTAGAGAGATGATGGTATGGGTTGCAAAACAGTACCTCAAGGACCCTAAAACAAAACTCTTCCCAAATTTTGGGAATGCACAAGGTGTTAGAAAGATAGAGGAATTGATCAAACCAACCATTTTCACAATAAACAACTTGAACATTTATGTTTCAATCAACTATAAATGTTCAACAATCAACTTGAATGTTATGCCCTTGAACTCTTTTACATTAGTTTCAAACAAGTAGTTTGGTTCAAATCATCTAGGTTTGGATGACATGAAAATTATTGTGGCAGAAAAACACTCCATCGCAAAGGTGGTGGTACTACACCTAGAAGGGTTTATGACTCCAAATTAAAAGGACATAAAATGATGGAAACATTATAAGGGACCAAATTATTTCAAATGGTTTTCTTATTAAAAGTAAATTATTAAAATGGGTAATGGGTATAGGATTTATTGATGTGCAAGTAATGATATGCATGACCAACACTAAATAGATGATGAAAACATGAAGGATAATTTGGTAGAATCACATAAAAGTGGGGAGTGTGATTTACTTGGTAAAAACCTATTGGTGATTCCAAAAAAGGTTAACAAGATATGTTACTATTTTTTACATAAATAGAATGATGGAGTTGATCAAACCAAATAATATATGTAGTGAAACACTAAAACATTTTGGTATGGGTATGATGTTTTGCTACCTAGACATGTTCATTTTTTACTGAAAATATATGAACATAGTCAAAAATGACGTTTACAAACCTAACACTATGTTTCAAAAAAAAAATTCAATAATTTTTTATACCTTGTTGTGGAATTGGATTGTAAGAGATCCATAGAAATATCCCATTTGTTTATGAGCACTTGGCTCCAAATCACCATGACCCATTGTTAACAAATCCTTGATCCCCCATGCTTGACAAATAAATGTTTAAAGAACACCCATTTCTTTTGTGTATTATGAGTTTTCTTGAAGCTATTCCTTCTACCTCCCCATTCCTAGTTCTAAAATTGAGTAAATCTTCATCTTACAACAACAAAGTCCTTAAAGAGGAAAGGGTTCCATTGACTCTTTAACCGTACAAGATGTATATAATCTCCATCCAAAAAGAAAGCATTGCAACATGAAAACAAAGCACTAGAACAACAAGAAAGTTCATAGGGACAACAATTACCATTAAAATTACATAATAACAAATGTTCAGCTTAGGGTTAAGGTTTTTTTTTAAATATATATATTTATGAAATTACACAATACCCAAAGTAGGGTTAGGGGTTTTGGAAGAAAAAAGTTAATGCAATGAAGCACAATATTGAATGTCAAAATTTTGGGGGAAAAATACATTCATGCAATGAATCCACACAATAAATGTTACAATTATGATTAATGTCTTGGGGAAAAAAACATTCAAGCAATGAAATTACACAACACCAAATGTTAAGGTTAGGGTTCAAGAAAAAAATATTTGTGCAATGAAGCTTCACAATACTGAATATTAAGGTTAAGGTTTGTGGAATTCATGCAATGAAGTTACATGATACATAATATTTTGGATAAGCTTTTGTGGGAAAAAAAAATTGTGGAATTTAATTACACAATAAATGCTAGGATTAGGATTAAAGATTGAGGGAAAAAACATTTGTGCAATGAAACCACACAATACTAGTGTTATGGTTAAAGTTTTTGAGAAGAAACAATGAAATTACACAATATTAAAGTTAAGGCTAAAGAATAAAATAAAAAAGAAGAAGAATGCATTCATGTAATGAAACCACATAAAATTCAATGTTACAATTAATGTTTTAGGAATAAAACATTCATGCTATAATATCATTAAGTTTTTGTTTTGAGGTCAAACCTTTAGAAAATTATTTAATATTGAACATTAGCTAAGCAAATATTTTGCATTTTTATTTGCTTGAACATAATTGATTCCAACATATTGTTATATACATTCAAATTGTTGTAGTTAATAGCTCAATATATGCATTCTTGATAAACATTAATAATAACATAACTTGAGTGTAAACCTATATGCCTTTGCATATAAGTTTGGATTTGGACTCCACTCTATCCACATTAACACCTAATACTAACAATGAATTGATGAAAAATTAAGTCAATTTTTGTGAAAATTAAGTTATATTTGAAGGAAAATAGTGAATGAATTTGCAACTTTCATTGAGTGCAATTCAATTGAATTCAAACACATTGAATGGAATACATATTTAATTGAATTGAACACAATATTCTTCTCCTTTGGATTCATTAGGGTTAATATGTCATTGAAATTTCAATTCAATTAAATTAAACCAATTCAAATTCAATTTGATTTCAATTCAAACCAAAGTTAATTGAATTGAATGTTTTTCATAATTTGATTCAATTCAACCAATTATGAAATTTAAAGTATTAAAGGCACATGTTTATTTAACTTTTCATATCCATGCAAGTGGTTAGGCTTGGAATTCCATATGGAATGTTTTCACAATTGTGGAATTGATGACCGTACTATTGGACCTTATACATATTTCACCTAAACAAGTTCCAATTATAATCTTTATTGGAATTTTATAAATGATTTGTAAACAAAGTCATATATGTCATAGCACACATTATTTAATTACACATCCTTTCATGGTCTATTTGGCACAATATTACCAACCTATAACTATGTAGCAATCAATTGGTGATTTATTGTTTAATTGTAATACTTGTCAATGTATCACAATAAGAAATAAACAAATAAGCATGAAAATTTCATGTCAAAAATATTCTAAAAGATTAAAAATGTCATTACATGTTGCAACTTTTACATAGAAACATTCATTTGAACTACTTTAGTCAACTATTCAATTCACTACATATTGGGTAGCAAGTTTAAGCTTCATAAGATTATTACTTAAATTTAAGTTAATTTAATGAATACCCATGTCCAACCTTATTTTGAGAATTGACTTTTAAGACCTTTTACAAGGTTTGAAAGTGTGGCCAAAGAAATGATGTTCCTCTATTTTTCTTGTTTTGGATTGGGGGTTTTATGTGTCACGGTCTAGTTTGTGAAAATTATCTAAGAACAAAACATCAATGTTAATCATTGTTGAAATTGTTTGCATGGGTTGTTAATCAAAGGCAATAGATTTGACTTGTTACCATGTAGAAATATGGTATCTGAAAAGTAGTTGATTAGACCAATATTGTCTCCCCTTTCCTTGTTGTTTGGTTACTTTTGATGATTAAACCTAGCCTTACATATATTCTTGTCTTAAAATAAGAATTGAATTGTTGGTTAATATTGGAATAACATATTGAGATTGACCATCAATGTGATATCCATTTTGTTAACCATATTCCAAACTTTGATGTCATAAATAAATCTTTTAACTTTTGTCAAATTGAAAAAAAATTGTGGAAAAAAACACACAGGGTATTTCAAATGTTGCATTAGTCATGACTTAATAAATTTTCATCACATTATTTGTTGATCCACAATTTCCAAATATCGTTACTAAAATATTGAAAACATCCTTAATGATGCTCCTTGGAATGCATGCCCACATTGTTTTTCAATATGAAACAATTTTGGAACAAAATAATGGAAGTGCCCTAATTTGCATAAATATGCATGGGTAGGTGTGGATGAACAAAAAATCATATTTAAATCTTGCCTTAATGTTTGTTAGCCGAAATTTTGACATGTTTATCTACATTTTTGGGGATTTTGTTGTCCATAGAATTTCTACTCAATTGAAGCAATGTTGAATGAAATTAAAAGGTGATAAAAAAAAACTTGTCAACATGATAACAAAACCCAATGTTGAATTGCAAAAAGATTGTGTAGTAACCAAGGATGTGGCCAAGTTCATTAGGAATCTCATTAGGTTTTGGGTGAAAGTGATAAAATTTTAATAGATAAGAAATTTAATGAATTCATTATGCCCCTTACTAAATGACAACCAATTGATATGGACATAGTCATTTCACTAACACTTGGTTTAATGGGGAATTTATGTATGGCAATTGAATTCAATGATATTATGTATGATCAACATGTATATGTTTGTTGGTACTAAAGTTTGAACCTTGGTCTTTTTCGAGACTAGCTATTGTATTTGCCAACCAACCACCTTGATTCTAGGTGTCAAAGACTACATATGTCGCAATAAAACAATTTTTTTTGACATTTATTTTCCTTCTCACACTTTGTTCACTCTACTTTGTTTCCAAAGGTCTACACATGTATAATAAATAAACGTAAAAAATTACAATCCATTTGAGGGAAAACACATTTGATTTTTTTTTATTTAATAAAAATTCACAAAATGTCTTTTCATGAAAAAATATACTTTGACATGCAACCTTTGTTTATGCAAAATAATGTATGACTAATATTAGCAAAATGTAAAGACATTTATGTATATTTATAATTAATTAATACTACATAAAAATTACTATTAATTAATTTACATTAATATTTCATATTACATTATAAACTCAATATTATATTATTTTTACAAGAGATACCATATTATTTATTAGGTATATAATTTGTAATATATTGGTTATTAAATGCTAATCATTAAATATAATATGTATTATTTTTAACAATGCAATGCATTATTAGTGTATTAACATTATATACATCTAACATACATACATTGAATAGTTTTATCCATAATTGCAGAACAATATATGGATTAATGATTAAATTTTTTAAAAAATCAAGATTTTAAGATAACTACAAAAAATTGACCTTGGTGAATTACCCTAAGCGAATTGCTTCCATTAGAAGTGGACACAAACAATTCAAATTTCACCCATGGTGAAATGGCAAAAAACTATGGTGACCTAGTTCATTTTTAGGATCCCATAGAAAATTGAGTTAATGAACTACTGTAACCAAAAAGGACGGATCCACAGAAACCCACAGCCCTATGCGCTGCTACCACCCGGACCCTGATTTGTCACACCCCTACTATCCGATTCACATTCATGTACACTCATCCCACCTCACCGGCGAACAGCCTAACTGCCTGATCGCCAATTCAGCTCAATCCGAACTGCTACGCACCCAGCAACACAAGACTCAACACCAGACACAACTCGGATCATGCATCACAGATGAAAATGCTCAAGACAGAGCTTGGATTCTCATTATCAAGTTATTTACATCTCCCGAGAGCACAAGCCTTGCCCTCGGGACTTAAGTTCCTCACAACTAGAGGGACTGATCATTCCTCAAAAACACACACTCTCTCTCTTGGAAACTCCTGCAGCAACGAGCTAAACCAAACATCAGACGCAGCGGAAGATCACGATCATGGTTACCAACTCAGCGCTACCGAGCTATCTGAATTTCTTTGTCTTCTTTTGTCCGACTCTACTTCCTCATCTGAACACTGTCTGCTTCCTATGCGTGCATATTCTTCTGCTCACAAAAAGAGACCAAGCTTTTACAGCTCCTCACTCACTTCCCTAGCTTCTACATACTAGCCATTCCTGACCAGCTCTGCATCCTTTTGCACATTGAATCTCTCCTACATCAGACACCACACCAAATCACTCAGCTACTTCCGTCCTCCTAACAACACACCGGTTCATCTCCCACTGAAGTTCTCTCCTCCTACACCTCCTGCCCTCCTAATGATCTCTCTCGATCCCGCCTTTCTCCAGCGCCTTGTCTTCCTCCTTACGCTTCCAAAGTGCCATCCCTCATAAACGCAGCACGAACCCTGATCATAATTTGGAACCGCCATCCAGCCCCCAAGCTCATTCACTGCAGCTGTCACAGATCCTCAACCTAGGCATTGTCCATGCAGATGTAATGCATGGGCGGCCGTCACAGACACGAAATGGCTCAAAGAAACGTTGATTAGGCACCCTGATCAGTGGGCACTCAAAAACTAGGGTAACCCCATTTCCCATTACACTACATCCATATTTCTTAATAACGATTAAATTGCATTACCACAACATAATGAATCATATTTTAAAAATGTGAGATGAAAAATTATATAATACTAATAAAAATTGAAGTATCAATGATTACATTTAATGCACTAAATGTTCGTTTTCATAATAATAGGTGTAAATATCTAATACAATTATGTATAATCTATAGATTTATGTGAACATGTGGGATAAAAAGCTCATTTTGATTCATTCTTAAGTTATTTTGTTAAATCATAACGTAATTATCATACATCAATTTTAATGATATGTTTTTCATTTAAGGTTTTACAAAATGCAACGAGTGCACCATGTAATTGTACAAGGAATGATGTTCAAAGTAACATTTGAAAGGATTTTGGATGTATATATATATCATATTTGAGATCCTCATGTTAAACTTTTGATTAAATGTTAACCAACCATGACATCATGGTCTCCAATGACCCACCATATTTTCAAGTTTGTATACCATTGCATACACTCATTCACACACCCCCATTTCAACACAATGCTTGGAAAAAATGTTTGTGGCAAATTTTACTTCAATGTGAAGAAAGGATGTGAATAAAGTTTGTTGTGATGGAAAGTAAATAACACAAACAAGTTCAAAACATAGTCCAAGAATATGTTGAACTAGAAACTTCAATCAACATTCAACATAGGGATTAAATCTTATAACAAGAAAATATAATTCTCACATTTCCATGTTCTTAAAACTTTTTAACCTATAGTTCCTTCCTTAAGATTTTGATCTATTGTAATGGTGGTCAACAATGAATTGTGTGTTCTTATTGAAGAAGTATGGGCAATAGCTCATTCAAACATCTATCAACGCCTTGTCCATCTTGATTCTATGCATTGAACCTTTCTACATAACACCTTGACCTTGACAAGGAGATAACGCATCCATTTGACAACAGAAACCACAAGAACATAATTTTTTGAAAAATTCAAATGATTTTAAATAAATATTATGGGCTAAATACATTATTTGAAACCCCTACTATACATGTTAGACCCTTTGTTTGTGCAATAATTTCATGTTATGAACAAAATAATTCCATTAAAAAAGTTGGACACTAAGATCCATGAAACGAAGGCAATTCAAAATATTTTCCTTAAATGTCAAGTTTAAAAATATTGCATCTTCTTAGAAGTGAAGTTCATGTGTTTTTTTTGGTGGCATTGTATCTTGAAAAGCCACACATGCCAATGTTAGTTTTAACTTAATAGTAGTGATGTTAATGGATGAAATTAGATAGTGCATCCAATTTAACTAGGTTGCTTCTTAAGGTCTAAATGCTTTAAAAAGTATTCCTTGGAGCCTTTAAGGATGAAAGGAACAACTCGATTAGGATTTCCATCTTTTGAGAGATTAATATGCTATGAAAATAAGATGTTACAAATCAATGTAAAGTTGTTGCGATTGATGGGTAATGCATTTCACACTATTTATCAATATTTTCAAATATATATTTTGCGATAGGAAAATAGGATTGTTATTACATTGTTATTTTTATTTTCAATAACTAAATCATTAATATTTGTGTGTTTTGGTTCTAGGCGATAATAAAGAAATTCATATGTTCATTACATCAATGATCCCATGACAATGAATGTTTTGGAATGTTAAGTTGAAGGCTTTAAAAGAGATCAAATTGTTGACGTAAAACTAACCATGAAACAATATTGACAATTTTTTTGTCAAAATATTTATATTCCAATTACAAATAATTGTCATTTTTTGGATGGTTTCTCATTCAACTTCAAAGGTTATTATGGGATGAAATTTGATTTCATGTATCAATTCAAGGTCATAGGCTCGATGACATTAAAAATATGTAAACATTTTGTAGAATATGACATTTTGGACCTTTGAGCATTTGAAATAGAAAAGAATAATTAAATTCCACATTGATTTTTGAGAACATTCATGTAATTGTTACCAATATTAACAAGTTCAATGATCATGTTATTCTTAAAGCATTCTTGAAAATATTTATGTTGTATATACAACATGTTTCACAACAAAAAAAGACAAAAAATCTGATTTCCAAAAACACTTCACATTCTTTTTCACATTTTTGCCAAAATTTATCTTGTATGATTATTCTACAATAATAGGAAAATTCATGCAAATATTTAAAATGAAAAAAAGTGCATGTAAATTTTCTAAAATGCATAGATATAAGATATATTTTGAAGCTTAAAAATTCAAAAGTTTTCAATCAAAACATGTGACCTAGCTAATGAAGTTTTAAAAATTAAAAAAAACAAATGACAAGGTTGATTTAATAGAGGTCGTGTTTTAATTTTGCATGTTTGTTTTGTTCATGGATTTTTAGGGTTATATTTGGGATTTTGTCCATTTGACGAGCATATCCCATTGTTTATATTAAATGCTCATTGGTACAACTTCCATGCATGTATTTTCTTTCATTCTTTAGGGTTTCATAACTATTCTTTAGGGTTTAGTAGGCTACTAAGAAAGTAGTAGTAGTAGAAGTAGTAGTAGTAGTAACCATACGATATATCCAAAGGGAGGACTTGAGTTGGTGGAGGAGCCCCGGGTGGGGGGGGGAGATTCTTATTCCAAATCTCCGGCAGACCCATTCAAGCTTTTAGAAATAATAGTGACAAAGATTTAACCAAGTATAGCCCTTTTTTCCCAATTATTTTCTACAATTTTCAGCTTCCCTAAAAACACCACCATTTAAAAAATTACATATATTCAGAAAATTATATAATCTAAAACTTAAAAGACATATTAAGGAAAGACATTTTTTTTATAATACAAAAATCAATAATAATAGCCTGAATAAGCTTTTTATTGATAATATGTTACACCCAATTTCCAATACTCTAATACCGTAGCACCTTGGCAACTTCGCCCACATGTATGTCAAATTATTAATTAATTAAAAAATCATTTTGACAAATAGAATAGTGTTGAGTGTTAAATACTTTACCTTCATAAAAAAATTATTATTTTTTAAAAAATTGAAATTTTAAAACATTTTTGAAAATAATATAATTAGTGTAGAAGCTTGCGAAAGTTAGTAGGGGGGGGGGGGGGTACATATGTTGTGGATGTGTAAAGAAGAGGCTCGTTGACAATTTTGGGTTTTGATTTCACGTCAATTCTGTACATTACGGTGTACTCGGTTGCAAGCATATTGTATCACTAAAACACAAATTGTCAAAATTGTCGGAGCTCACGTTTGATGGCTCGGTTATTAAGGACAATATTTCTCACAATTATTTTTTTTCCGAGACATGCTTAAATTACACTCAAAGTTCATTGCAAACTTTTACACTAACAACTCTTCTCAAGGAGCCTAGTACACAATTTTGAAAAAAATAATGTTTCGAGGGAGGGGAGGGGAGGGGACGGGACGGGACGGTCGGTTGGTGCACTTTGGGGGTCAACAGGTGCACTTTAGGTCGACTGGCACTTACACTCGTACCATTCTATTAAAAAAATAAAATTCTCCTCCTTCCACACCCCCAACCCCTGCAACCCAAAAAAATAATAATTGTTTGATCGATTTTAAACATTATAAGTATATCCCATTGTTCCGACTAAAATAGCCACTATATCGATAAGACGGACTCGCTTGAGAAGGTGGGCAGGACACTAAAAACACCCCCCTTACGAGCTTGAAAGGTGCTTGTTTCACCCTGGCCGGTGGCTGGGGAGTGAAAGTCGTATGTTGTCGGTTATTTCACCGACTCAAAAAAAAAAAAAAATTTTACTCAATTTACATGTGCGGGGTGCCAGTTCTCACATGTTATGTTTTCTTCAATAATGCACCACCCCACCTGTAACTAACCTTTCGGACCCGGAACCATGATTCCTTTTGATTACAATTTTTTTTTAATATTGTAACTTTGCTCGTGTGTGGATGGTGTGGACGGGCAAACTTTCTTTCTTTCTTCCAATGTACTTGGTGCCAAATTTTCCGGACACTAAAAGACAAAACAAAACACGGGATTTCACCTTATGAAATGAAAGACGGTAAATACCCCTACTGAGCACTGGCAGGGTGTCAGTGTGTAGTCATACAACTGGGGGGGTGTGGGGGCCCTCAATCATTGGTGAATAAAATGCATTTTGATTCCGAAGCCATTGGTTGGAGTCAAGAGTTTCCCCTCCACAAGAGGACTCAATTCTAATATAGGACTAATTTATTTATTTTGTTTTATCTCTTTTTCTTTTTATTTCTCCCCCCCCCCCCTCCCCTCAAATTTTTTATGTAGCCAAAATGGTGATCCACTTGGGTTGCTCTTGTGTTATAAAAAAATTGGAAAAAATAAAATCCAAATAAATAGCAAAATTAGTCAAATTTACACACACACACACAAATAAAGCAACATTTTCCAAAAAATTCCCAATTTTTTGTCCAAAAAAAACAGCAAACTTTGTGCTAACAAAAACATTGATAAATCACCACCCATAACCATTCAGTCAAATTTGGTTATAATTAAGATATGAAAATAAAACATTTTAGCATGCTTGCAACTTATTTATTTATTTAATTAATTTTTTTTCGCTATATACACAGTGATTAAAAACTCCAAAAAATCTGCATATGTTTAAAATTTTCTGTTTTTAATTTCGCAAAACAAATTAAAGCTACCAACAAGGTTTTGAGGTTCAAGTGTTTATGTTTTTTGAAAAAACAATATTTTTGAACTCATAAATCACCTTTATTTCATTCATTCTACCCTATTATTATTTTTCTTTTTTAAGGTTCTTTTGTTCCCTTGGCACTTGATGATATTGAATAATCATACACAAGTGTTTACATATATTATTAACACAAAAATCCCATAAATATGGATAGTCGGAACCATCACAAGGGAAAAAAAAAAGGGAAGGCCAAAAAAAAATCCAGCCCTTCTAATGTCACCTGCATGCAAATCATGAGATTTAATAATAATGGGAGCATATTTTGCACATTTACAAAGCAAAATTTGTGCTTAGTGTAAACCTTTGAAGGGGATTCGCTGATGATCTCCCCACCCTTCCCCCCCCCTCCCCAAAGTTTATTAAAAAGGAAAAAAAAATCCATATGGTCGGTAAGCTCAATAGAATAAAATAAATATAAAATTTCTAAAAAGTCAGAAATGCATGTGGACCTGTGACTTGCAAAAAGGAATGGTGGCCCGTCAAATACTCGGGTCCCACGCGCCTACTTACGCCTCGATTCCCGGGCCACCCTCCCGATTCCCCGGATCCTGTTTCACTCCGATCCTACCAATTTTATTTTTGGGGAATAACCTAATTTCAATTTTAATCCATTTTTTAAAAAATATTTTATATTCTCGCCATTTATTTGACCACCCCCTCCCCTCCCGTCTTGAGCAGCCTAGGTCCAAAGTCGCTTTGTCCTTTGGTCCTTTTCACACTATGGCCGTGGCCGGTTGGCCCACTTGCGAAAGTGGGCCTACCACTATGGCCATGATATAATAAAAAATCAAACAAATTATTGGGAAAATTTGAGTTTACGGTACATCAGTAGGGTTTAGGGTTTAGGAAAGTCGACTATTGACTTACTCGTTCCGGAGCACCATCCTCCATCCCATACGCACAGCCATTCTTTTGTCCGACAAGGTAACAAACGGATTCTCCCCACGATTCAACTTCCATGTTACACCCAAAAGAAAAAAAAAAACTCGGGTGAAAATATGTGGTATTGTTTTGCCCTCGGGTGCCTTCCGCTACACAAAGAAAAATACCAATGCCCCCCCCCCAAACCAACCTGTTTACTGTTTACAAATTTAACGTCCGTTTGGGACCAGAGAGTCCATTAACCAAAACCAAAAAAAAAAAAAACAAAAAAAAAAACCATCAAAACCAAATACTTCAAAACCCCAACTTCGAAGAAAGAGTGAATAATTAAAAGATTTCTCATTAGGTAAAAGAAAATGCTTCATAAACCAAAGGATTAAATTTTCAGCGATTTTTTTTAAAAACTACTTTTTACGTTTCATTACGACGGTGGTGGTAAGTCAGGATGGGTCTGTACATAGTATTTTACCGCAGTAAAAATTGAGTCATGTGAGGTTAAATCTTCAGAGTGTTTTTTAATTATTTACTTTGTACGTGCACTACTGCCACGGTAAGTAAGTTCGAGATGGGTCGGTAACTAGTACTTACTATTTACCGCAGTAATTGGATCGTATGAGGTGAAAAGAAAATCTTGAGCGAGTTTTGTTTTTATACTTTTTGTACGTTCCTTTACCACCGTAGGTAAGTCGAATTGGTCGGTAATTATTATTTACTATGTACCACAGTAATTGGAGCGCGCGAGGCGGGTGTCGACAGAGACGAGAGAGAGAAGACGCGTCACGAGCTTCGCTGCTGCGATCCATTTTCTCCCTGCGGCGAGCGGGCGAGCGAGCGAACGCTCACTTTCCTAGTTAGTTAGTTTTTTGGTTTTGTTTTGGTACCTCCGTGAAATCTTCCAAGTTCTTGAGAGTATTCAGGAGCTTCATTAAGTTAACAGGATTTTTTAAGGATTTTTTAGAATTAAAAAAAAAATTGGTTTGGTTTTTCTTCTGCTGCTTGCTTTCTTCGGTTTTTGTTTCCGGGAATTCCACGTTTGTCGTCGTAGTGCTGCTGGTGTTTCTTTTTTTCTCTCTCTCTCTCTGTGTTGGCGTGTCGCTGTGTCGAATCCGATTTTGGAGCTTTTCTGAGACGTGAATTGTAGTTCAAAGACGTGGAGTAGGAAGTCTTTTTCTCGGAAGTCGGATGTTTGAAAGAGGAAGAACAAGGAGAACAAGGAAGCAGCAGCGGAAGAAGAAGAAGAAGAAGAAGAAGAAAGAGGGAGAAAGCGTGTCTGGAGAAGAAAGAGTGTTTTGGAGCTCGACCTTAGCGTGAGACGAAGAGGAAGGTGATCGTCGTCGTCGTAATCGTCGTCAGCTAGAAGGATGACAGGAGAAGGAGGTTGCGGAGTCGGAAGTGCGGCCCCGGAAGAGATGGAAGGTGAAAGCGGATCGCGAACTGAGCGATGCGTGGTCCTGAAAGATGAGAAGGAAGAGCTGCTTGTCTTCCTGTAACAGGCACTGCTCGCCGCGCTGTGCTTCCAGTTCCTTCACATGCTGGTAAACTCCCTGCCTCTTGCTCCAATAATCTCCTTCAATTGCTCTTTTTTATCACGAGCAGACCTGGTTCACCAAGTCCTGTGGGAATCCCAAGAGACTTTCACGTCCTTGAAATTTTCTTCTTGGAGTGGTTGTCTCTCCAGGCTATTAGCATCAGAAAGCTTTCCAGTAGTCCTGGAAAGTGTAAGGAGATCCGCTCTGTGCTTCCAATGAGCACTGTCCTCTTGTCTGTGCTTGCAATGAGCACTGTCTTCTTGTCTCTGTGCTTGCAATAGCACTGTAGTCTGTCACTCGTCTGTCACTCTTCTCTTATCAAAGCCTTGAATATGTCGCAGTGGTCCTCTCTGACATTTTCTTGTAATGCTAACTCACAATGCCTGGGCAACAATCAGTTTTGATCAAAAACTTTTCAGAGAATTTTCTCTGAGCCTTGAGAGCTTCGCTATGAATGTGTGCTCTGCTGCAATCTGAAGATGAGTAAAGGGTTTTGAATTGAGTGATCAAGGTATTTGTATGAATGTAGCACAGCACCAGCAGGTCATGCAGGTGGCTCAATGGGAAGAGGTTCTTTTATGTTCCAGGAATTTTAGGTCACACTGCAGCAAACATAACTTCTTCATTTGTCAAGAAAACAAAACTCTTGTGGACTTGCCATCTCTGATTTCGTTTCCATTTTCATTTTGCTCATGTGATTTGGAATGCATCTACATGTTAGGTTCCACATGAGAGCTTTTTGCTTGTGAGCTTTTTGTTTGCATACACTTGTGTAGTAGTAGTATATGTGGTGCTTCTTGGCTCACATAAATCTTACACCGTGGATGCAGGTCTGGTGAACCAAAATGCCAAAGTTGATGAAGTTTAGCCTTCGGAGCTTTTTGACTTTTTTTGCAGGGCAGAAGCATCGCAAACGCAGGTCATTGCAAGTAGCAGAGATGAGGTCTGAGTCAGTAGTAGTAGCAAAGAGACTTAGCATAGATACAGAGCTCCCTGTCAGTGAGAGAGAAACTCATAACCAGCTCTCCAGTTACACTAGTCTACGGGACTTGATGCCAGCAAGCCAGTCCATCAGCCCAATCAAGCAGAAGAGAGAAAGCTCAAGAACTGCTGAGAGAGAACTGGAGGAAGATGACCCCCACTGGCCAGGTGGAGGAGCACGTCCTCTGATAAAGAACCGACTTGTGGAACAAGCTGCACGTGCTTATCTCCTTCCTGCAGGAGCACAAACTGCACCTTCTGAACAGTTTTTTGCACGCTATTGGGCGAAGCTCACCAGCAGTGGCAGTCTTCATGTTCGTCCTAGTACTGAGGACCTTTACACCCCTGTGCATCATGACTCTGGTCATCTTGATAGCCACTTCGAGTGTGGCTTCAGCTGCCTTCCCAGCTTCCTCTGGGTTAGCTTCACCCACATCTTCAGCTGCCTCTTCAGCAATGTTCGACCTCAGTCTGTGGGTTTCCCCAGCGCTTAGCTCTGCACTTTTTAGGGGCTCTGAAACTTCAGAGATTTCTTTAATCCCCCAAAAGGCCATGGCATAGTCAATAAGCTCAAATAGTTAAACGGGCCTTATTGTCTCATGAGTCTTCTGGCCTAGATGATCATAGTGGGGATTTATATGCTGGTGCACGTTATGGGCCTGTTGACTTTGATGTGCCTTGTATAGCTCAATAGCCAGCAGAGGTCAGATCATCCCACAAAGCCAAAGAGATTACAGGTTGCAGGCTTACATTACCTTGGGGAGGCTTTTTCTGTTTTTCAGGATCTGGCAAAGTCCAACAACTGTTGGGCAAAGATTCAAAGGAATGTGATGGCAACTGACATCCGGAATCAAGTGATTTTTGGAATCCAAAATTTGTGGATTCCATGTGGAAGGGAGGCAGTTCTGGTATGTACAATTTGTGTGATTCAGGTGTGGGCCCTTGTGAAAGATGACCAAAAAAGAGAGTGGGAGCGTGGAAAAACTCTCAGGGCTGTGAAATATCAATAGACAAACTCTTTGCATGTGCTTTTTGAGCAGAAGGTTTGGGCAAGAGGGATAATGGGTCCTTTTTTCTGACCAACAGATTCTGTAATCTGTAGTGAGGTTTGTAGTTTATACAAACATCTGAAATGTATTCAATTTTCTGAAGTAAATGGTGAAGGGGGAGGGGGAAGAGGAAATGTTCAATTCATTTTTGTAGGAGTTCGATTTGTTTCTCTTAGACAACTTTAGTGGAACCATTGTGTATTTGTTCTGTTTCAAACGCACCCATGAATTTTACTGCTGCATTATTAGTTAGCACAGCAGGTTTCTACCTCACTATATTGTGTAGGAAGAAGCTTTGTTGCAGGAGTGCACACCATTCTCAAGTGGAAGAGAGAAGCTGGCCAGTTGTACAAGAATGCTTGACACTGGTGTTGTTCCTCCAATTGCATGACAACGGAAGCTTGCTGCAGAATTTTCTGGTCAGTTTCTGACTCAAAACTAAATCAGACTGGTTGAATTCCCTGCCACACATCTCCTTTCTAGCTTGTGGGAAACTAGCCAGCTATTTTTGCCTTGACGACCACACACGCTCATGAAGGGACGGTAGGGTCAATTGCATCTCAATTCCTGTGTTGATGGCAGAGAGCTTCTGTTTGTTGTATGGAGGAGATTGTGGAAACTTGATCTATTGAGAGTTGTATTGACAAAGATAATCTGACAAGACACATGAGATTTATTAGTCCAGATCTACTACTAGACCAAGAAGTAGTTGGCATGTAGCAAAGTTTGGATGGATATATATGTCTGCGATGTGCCTCAAAGACCCTCTCTTGCCATTGTGCAAGTGCTACAAACTTGCTTTGGAATAAAGAGTTCAAGACATTTTGAAGAGCCTGTTTTTATGAATCCCCAAACATCAACCGATTGTAGGGAGTGTCTTGCTAACATGGCAGCGCACCATTGGATGGAAGCTCCCCAGTTATTATCATGTATCCTGCTGCCTTTTTGACATTTTTGTACTTCCTAATTCATTTTTGCACATTCTTAGTTCCTGATTGAACCTCATAACTCACACTCTTCTATGTCCCATAACTTGTAGGCTTGGTCCTCCCATACAATTGGTTATGTCTGGTAACTTGTGCACTCTCATTGGGTACCCAGTCCATAATAATGTGATGTTTTCAAGAGATTTTTTTTAATGAATCCTTGAACATTGATTATTAACACATTGTCATTAGAATATGACGTTGGTGTACAACCCCTTGGATTCAAAGATTGTACAAAGTCTCAAACTGCAAATGTCTAAAGACTCACATAAAGCTTGAAAAACGTTTACACGTTATGTTTATGTTTAAGATGGTTGAAACTCTGAACTTGAGCCATTTGACAAAAGTCTGAAAACCGTTTTCTAGCTATGAATCCACAAATACCGACTACCACTATCGAATCGTAAAGTCATTCATATGTATGGCCTTTGCATGTGTCGTGAAAACAAAATATATTTTATTTGAAATCTTAACTAAAAGACTATGTATAGCAAATTGGAACAATAGGGTATAGAGGGGTCGGTGCACGTCAACCAAAACAATCTATGTTATAAAAACCCAAATAAAAAACCATGTTAGCAAATCAGAACAATAGGATAATAGAGGGGTCGGTGCACCTCAACAAAAATCTATGTTATAAAATCCCAAATAAAAAGCCATGTATAGTGAATCCGAACAATAGGGTATATATAGAGAGGGGTTGGTGCCCCTTGGGGGTGGGTCTACATGTAAAAAAGCTGGGAAGAAGGAGGAGGTGAGCAAACACTTTTAGTAGTCCTCTTGATCCTTCCAACACGACACATTGAGCATGATCTCAACTCATCACGGATTAGTGCTCAAAACAATGCTTTGAGCATGATCGTAAGTTGTAACCCATTAATGGGTTGCTTGACAATTTGCATGTCATTTGCATGCAAACCTATTCATTCACTAAGGCAATTCTTAAATAACTTTTAAATCCATGTTCAAGGCATTGATTGGTTTGAACAATATCATGGGTCATAATTTTTGAGGGTTTTTTTTTAGGTTTTGAGTTTTTTTTGTCATTGGAAATGCAACAATAATCAGAAACCAACTTTTTTTTTTAATGAAATTGGGTTTCCCATACAAGCATATTACACTTTGTAAAATTAAGTTACAATATGTGCTCAATGGTGCCATGGGCACACTAGTTACTTATTACATGTGGATGGATTAGGATTGCCATGGAGATAATGGTCGGTCTTTTCTCTCTCTCTTGATGGGTCTTTGTGGAACCAAGTCCCATTGTTTCTTTTTGTTGTTTTTTTGGCCACTTGAAAATCCAGTGTGAATCATACATACGAAAGGATTTTTTTGAGAAAAAAATGTCAAGTCACCAGATTTCCAGGAATTGTTTTTTTTTTTAATTGCAATATCTAAACAATAGGTTTGATGTGGTCACCAAAATAAACGAACCTATGGGTGTAGCCCTACTCATCAAGGCTTTCCAATTCTACCAAGAAAGCACCCCTAATTTTCATAATTAAAAAAAAATCTTACTAAATATTTAGTGACAAAAATACTCAAAATTCAATAGGTCCCACTGTGGCCGGTTGTGGGGTGATCGAACATTTACCTGATTTCGGCCACTGGGGTTTGGGTTCTGATCTTCTGTTTAAGGGTTTAAGGAATTAAAACCGCCGAAAAGGAGAGATTTAATGGAGACGGCGTGATTATGATTTGGAGGGAGTGGGTTTCGTAATGGTGCATGAAAGCTTGTGTGGGAAGCTTTGGAGTGAACGGAAAGAATGGAGGAGGCAATCCTTTAAGCTGGAGACGGTGAGACTGAAGGCAGGCAGGTTATGTTTTTGGAAGTAGTCTCTGGAGGTAGGATTGCAGCTGTTGAGCTAATGACTGATCTTCTTCCGCTGCGCAGATCTGGTAGCTTAAGCTTGCAATCTCTGCAGGGAATTAGCATGTAAGGTATGAGAGGGCTGGGTTTTGATTTTTGGATTCTGCAGGACTCTAGGAATGCGCATTGTAGAGCAGACAGGTTGTACTCGTTCACTCATTAATACAACTAAGAGTTCAGGGAGACACACTCTGAGGTTTTGTTTTGGTAGTTCTGTCTTGAGCAGGATGGCTTCTGTAGAAGGATCAGACACTTGTGATTTCAGATGTTCGATGGATTGACTAGAGTGAGGGTGAGAAGCTGCAGCTGGGAAGGCCAGAAAGCTCAGATCCGTGCAGACCTGTGTGCCCTCCACGGTCGATGGACCCCATGCTGTTATTGTTTGCTCTCATCTAACTCACTACCTCTCTTTTGGTATCAGAGCAGTTGCGATCAGGTAGTCCTAGATCGGGCTTGAATGTGTAGATGCGATGTCAGTAGAGCGATCATGTCGTCGTCAAGTGCAGATGAGATGTCAATCGAGGTACTAATGCGGGTGACTCGTGAGGAAGGAATCCTTCTTAGCTTTGATTTTTATACTAATCAGGGAGGACCAACCAGGGGTGCTGTGGTCTTACGTTTTCAAGGTTTTGGTGTAGTGACCATCGTAGGAATAGACCCAGAAGCGGCTTGAGTGGGCGACATCGCAGTGGAGATTGCTCACAGCGGATTTCATACCCGCGTTGAGGTTTGGCTAAGGGTGAGTAATGGACCAAGAAGCTGGGTATCAACCTCGCGCATGCAACACCAGTACTACTTCACGACGTACCTTGCGTAGAGTGACGCCCTCTGTGGCTGATTGACTACGAAGCATACTGAAAGTAGGGGATATCTGGGTTCCTAAATCGGCTCCCACAACAAACCATTTCCCCAGGATTTACATCCCTGGAGTGAAAGATCTGTTCCAGATCGGGGATAGGATCATCAAGGTGGAGCATGGAGGGTCACGATCACGTTTGATCTGTTGGCAGATCTGGCGCGATGCAGGAGATAGCTGGCAGTTCCAGCAAGAATCTTCAGATGAGCAGACTTTCTCTCTCATTTCCTCTAACTTCTCACCTTCGCCCTTAAGACCTATTGCTAAAGGTGAGCAGTCCACATTTTTCGGTTGAATTACAACTGACTTCTACCTGAGGGTGGTGGATCGAACTTGAATTTCTTGACAGGATGACGAGTCCACAAGGTATGGATGAGTTGTTTTGGGGACGGGAATACGAAGATGTGAGCGATTAGGCAGAAAGACTGACCATGGCTGCGGAGGTACGGGATCTCACCGCAAACAAGTTGTTCAAGATCGCAAAGCTGAACCTAAGGGGCCGGGCTAAAGAATGGTTCAGAAAGTTGCAACCAGCGCCAGCTGACTAGGCCAAGTTGCAAACTTTAATTGTACAGAAGTATGGTGGAATTGATGCTGATGACATCCGCATGAAGATGGATGTCGTTAAGCAGGAGCCCAAGGAACGGGTGCAGAAGTATTTCGAATGGCTGGACAAGCTGTTTTGAAAAGGACAGATACAAGATGTGGAGCAGCGCAGACGGTTCTTGGCCAGACTGAGGCCGGAAATCCATAAATTGTGCGTTGTAAGAGCATTTGCAGACATCGAGGAATTGGTGGCTGCTGCGATGGAGGTAGAGAGGGTGTTGGGCGAGCTCGGTGAAACGCCATTGGAGCCTCTCAAGGAGGAGAGGGATGAGGTGATCGAGGAAACCATTATGGAAAAACAGGTCACTACGTTGAATGAAACACTGATCAATCTCTTCAAGGGAGTTGTGAGTAATCAGGAGGCATCATCTTCTTCCACGGTCATAGGAGGATGCCAGATATGCAAAGGAGGGGACCACTTGGCCACTGCCTGTCCAAGGCTTAATGAAGCACAGCCGAAATGTGCAAAGTGCGGGATGCCACATAGGACAAAAAATTACGGAGTCAAATGCAACTACTGTGCGGGTCTAGGACATTCCAAAGACAGGTGCTGGAAGAAGCCGAAGAATGAAAAATCACCTTCTAGGGCAACTAACTACTTGGAAGTGTTAATCAGTGACAAGGCATCAACCCTGCAACAATTGAATAAACTGTGTGGGAGTGAAAACATTTTCTCTCACACGAGGGTGCCCAGAAGGAGAGTACCTGTAGAAGTAGCAACCGGAGGGGATGTTCCGACCCCTCAGATTGTGGGGGATGGATTTGGCGTCGACCGAGATGTTGCAGTCAGATCCAAGATCCTTTCTCACTTCATAAAAGGCAAAGTTTCTCTTTCGCCAATGGAGACCATCTTGCTTGTTCCAGGGGAGCTAGAACACCTGGAAAGTTTAGTGAAACTGGTCAGAAGAAGGAGGGATTCTGAAGTGAATGAAAATCAAGTATCGATGGTATTTGCAATGCCCACATTGAGAAGGATCTGCATTAACAAGAGCCATCGAAACAAAACTCTACATCTGCTTGTAGAGGTTAACAATTATATTGTTGAAGGATTGGTGGACACGGGGGCCTCGATGACAGTCATGGCAGCTGCTGTCGTAAGGGAATTAGGGATGATGCACTTGGTCACTGGATCAGAGACATACAAGATGATGTCGGGCGTCATCACTCAGGCTCTCGACAGGATTAATGAAGTGCCAGTGAAGGTTGGGGGAGTCCAGTGCACCATGACATTCATGGTGGTTGACACAAACAGCTATGATGTGCTGTTGGGTTTAGACTTCCTCATGAAAATAGGTGCGATTATGGATGTGGAGCGCGACCTCATCCAAGTGAGGCATGGACCAAGTGCCAATGTGGAAGTATTGCCCTTAACAATGGTGAATCTGTTGCAGAGAGTCGAATCGACGAATATGGTGTCAGAGTCTACATCCATTTGGCAAAGCTCATCCACTAGTGATAATTCTAACTGGGTCGCAGATCAAGAGCGCACAATTCCATCCAAGGAAGATGTTGTGATCTCATCGGATTCTGATACGGGCACAGAGGGCAATGAGCATGGTGAGGTGTTTGCTGACCTAGTAAAGCAGTTTGAATCTGAGGATGAGTTTGGAGAAGATGGATTGGGAAAATTAATAGAGGCAGAAGGACCGCCAGAGATCCTGCAACTAATATTACAAGAACAGGTGGATGATTTCATGAAGGAGGAGATCACGGAAGGAGATGACTATGCATATTAGATAAGGTGGGTGGCTGATGCGGAGCAGAACATGCGCGATGAGCGCACGCCCAAAGACACGGTGACACTTACGTCATAGCAACATCGCTCAACGGACATTGCATTAGTGCCGACACTATAGCAGGTAATCCCGACCAAGAATGATGAATCTGAGTGTACTACCACTGCGCAATTAGGCTCATCCGTTCATGAGGAAGGGGATACAAGGTGGAGTGAGATATGTCAGCGAATCAAGGTGGATCGCAATCTAGATGAAGGAAGGCAGCAGCAACTCTGTGGAATGCTAGAACAATATAAGGATGTTTTTGCCTGGAACCATAGTAGTGACATACTCTCAAAATTTTCAAACATACGTGTATTTTATGTTTTTTTGGGCTTTTTAAAAAATACTTGAAAATACTTGATACAAAGGCCAATTTTCAAGCCTTTGTATTTTTATAATGTTTTTTTTAAAATACTTGAAAATACTTCTTTTTGAGCACCTTCGAAAAATACTCGTATTTCGTATGTCACTACTATGCTTGGAACAAGGGTGAGTTGGGTTGTTGTATTGTTGGGGAGCATGTTATAGACACCCAAGGATTTCCGCCTTGCAGAGCTGCTCCTGGTAGATTGTCCTATTGGGAGGAAGCCGAAGTGAAGAGGTAGATCGACGCCTTGGTGGAGCTGGGTAAGATGAGACCCAACAATTCTGAATATGCCTGTCGGGTTACTTTGCCTGTAAAGAAGGATGGAAGCAAGCGCTTCTGTGGTGACTGCAGGCCGTTCATTACACAGACTTGACGTGACTCATTTCCAATGCCTCTTATAGAGGACGTGATTGATCAGCTGGGAAGTTCAGCATGGTAAACTGCTCTAGACTTACAGTCTGGCTTCTGGCAGATTTGAATGGCTCCAGAAGATGTGAAGAAGACCGCGTTGATCACCAAGACCGGATTGTATGACTGGACAGTCATGCCATTTGGCTTGAAGAATGCGACAAGTACGTTCACCAGAACCATGTCGGAAATATTCAAGGATTTGGGAAGCAAGTTCTTGAAATTTTTTGTGGATGACCTCAACGTCCACAACTGCAATTGGGACGAGCATTTACAACATCTAGATATGGTTCTGTGCAAGCTTAGGGGAGTGAACCTGAAACTGAATCCGAACAAGTGTTAATTTGCTGCAAAAAGTATTACATTCCTAGGTCATGTTGTTAATAAGGATGGTACAAAGCCCAACCCAGGGAAGATTGGAGCGGTCCTACATTTCCCTCAGCCCAGGACGGTCACGAACGTCAAATCTTTTTTGGGATTGATAGGCTATTACAGAAAGTATGTCAAAGGCTATGCACGTCTGGCAGCCCCTCTATTCGAGTTAACCAGAAAAGATGTTGATTTTGTGTGGAATATGGGTTGTCAGTAGGCCTTCCAAGCGTTGAGGACCGCGTTAATTAGGGCGCCCATCCTCATACGGCCCGATTTCCAGAAAGCGTTCTGTTTGGATGTCGATTGGTCACCCAAGGGGGTCAGAGCCATCTTGTCCCAGAAAGAAGGGACTTTAGAAAAGGTCGTAGCTTATGCCAACAAGAGTCTGTCAGTTGCGCAGAAGAAGTTCCATCCCATGGAAGGAGAGTGCTATGCACTCATATGGGGAATTATGCATTTTAGACAATACTTGTACAGAAGTCATTTTGTTGTGCGCACTAATCACAAACCACTCGAGTGGTTGGCAACTGTGTCAGATGCACATGGTCGGCGAGGCAGATGGATCGACCTATTGCAGAATTTTAGCTTTCAGATTGTGCACCGTCCAAGCCTAAGGCATACTAATGTTGATGCCTTGAGTAGAAATTCGGTTGGGCTCGCGGTGGAGGATGATGATTTTTGTGAAGAAGTGCAGGATGTTGGGAGTGCGCAGACTGATACACAGTTGGAGGAAGAGAGGTTGCTCGTCGTTCGGACTGGTACAGAAATGGAGTGGTATGGGATCAGAAGGAAGGACAAGGAGCTAGTCCAACATCAGACCTGTTGTTTTGGGATCAATCACTCTAAGAACCTCAATGACCACCATCTATATATGGTAGATGTGGTATCTGAGGGTGAACAACCGCTAGAGCCTGTTCTGCATAAGGATGAAGACATTGGAGAGAATGCAACTGTGCAGGTCAGTGCCTCTAGATTGTGTTTGCAGAGGAAGCATCCACAGTTCTACGGCAAGCAACAGCAACTGGAGCTGGTCTTAGCAGCTCAATGACTGTTGGAGACGGAAGGACATGATGCTCCATCCGAAAGTTGTGATGAGAAGGAAAAATGTGAAGCGGGCTCCAGGAACAGTGACATATGGGAGGATAACAACTACATGAAGTTACTGCAAACAGGAGTGTTGCCTGTTTCGATTGATACTCTGGAATCCAAACGAACAAGGAAGAGGATCCTTAACTACCACTGGCAAGGGCAGTCACTGTACTTCAGAGATCGATTGGTTCCAAAGCCAGAACACCGATTGGGGCTAGTAACGTAGATGCATAAGGATCTGGGGCACTCTGGAGAGGAAATCACGTTAGCTGAAATATGCCAAAGGTATTTTTGGCATGACTGAACTAAGAATGTCAAATTTGTGGTAAGGGAATGCCAACAATGTTAGCTGATCAGGAGCACTGGGAGTATGCGCTCTGGAGACGAAGAGTTGAAGAGCATACCTGTGTGTGACTTGTTTTACAGAATGGCTCTGGATACTGCGGGGCCCTTACTTGAAACCAAGGCTAGGAACAGATATGTCCTAGTAGCTATTGACCACTACTCAAAGTGGTGCGAAGCAAAAGCTGTAGCTGATCATGGAGCCAAAACAGCTGCAAAGTTTCTGGAGGATGAGGTGATCTACAGGTATGGCATGCCACGATTTGTGTTGACTAACAATGGAGGAGAGTGGGCAGCTGAATTTGACGCCATGTGCAATGACTACGAGATTCATCACCAACGCACTGCGCCTCAATGGCCATAGTGTAATGGTATGGCTGAACATCTGATCCAAACAATCAAGCATGGTGTGACAATACTATCTGCAACGCCTGACAACGCAAACTGCTGGGATGAGCAACTGGCGAAAGTAATGTTAGGATATCGGTGTGGAATTCAGTCAAGCACGAAGTTCTCGCCCTTCATGATACTGATAGGGCGTACATCGCGCTTGAGGGCTGACAACTATTTACATGTGTTGACCGCCGAAATTGATGACATAGTTGATGAAGGAAATCGAATCTGCATTCTTCAGGACGGTGATGGGAATTAGTGGGAAAGACCCCGTAGGGATCTCCAAGTTTATCACACTCCACGAAAACAGAAGAGCTGAGGGACTCAGCTTTTTTGAAGAACGGAGGGGTGACATATGTGGCCGGTTGTGGGGTGATTGAACATTTACCTGATTTCGGCCACTGGGGTTTGGGTTCTGATCTTCTATTTAAGGGTTTAAGGAATTAAAACCGCCGAAAAGGAGAGATTTAATGGAGACGACGTGATTATGATTTGGAGGGCGTGGGTTTCATAATGGTGCATGAAACCTTGTGTGGGAAGCTTTGGAATGAACGGAAAGAATGGAGGAGGTGATCCTTTAAGCTGGAGACGATGAGACTGAAGGCATGCAGGTTATGTTTTTGGAAGTAGTCTCTGGAGGTAGGATTGCAGCTGTTGAGCTAATGACTGATCTTATTCCGCTACGCAGATTCGGTAGCTTAAGCTTGCAATCTCTGCAGGGAATTAGCATGTAAGGTATGAGAGGGCTGGGTTCTGATTTTTGGGTTCTGCAGGACTTTAGGAATGCGCATTGTAGAGCAGACATGTTGTACTCATTCACTCATTAATACAACTAAGAGTTCAGGGAGACACACTCTGAGGTTTTGTTTTGGTAGTTATGTCTTGAGCAGGATGGCTTCTGTAGAAGGATCAGACACTTGTGATTTCAGATGTTCGATGGATTGACTAGAGTGAGGGTGAGAAGCTGCAGCTGGGAAGGCCAAAAAGCTCAGATCCATGCAGACCTGTGTGCCCTCCACGGTCGATGGACCCCATGCTGTTATTGTTTGCTCTCATCTAACTCACTACCTCTCTTTTGGTGACACCACAATGCAAGTCTAAACATTACAAGATGACTTTTGTGCACACCTACTCATTGAGGGCTTTCTAGTGAGACCAATAACATAAGCAAGAGTCACCTAGTTTGGGAGATCTCAACGTAACATGACAAAACAAACAAACAAACAAATAACCTTCCTTCATATAAGTAGGATGTTTTCTAATAACATGTTAATAGGTAGAAACTTTGTTCCCATTGCATTTAATCGCCTTTGAGTTTGCAAATGTGAAAAAACCATGGCAATATTACTTAGACCTTTAAAAATGAACTACTTGTGGACTTTATTAAAATAAATCAACCTTTTACAAATTATAAGTTTTTCATTGGAAATTTGTGATAACCTTACTTATCATTTATAGTTCTTACTATTCATTGAGGAATTCGCCCTTTTCTTTGATCACACAATTCATCATTTATTTTGAGTGAATTTACATTTTTTTATTTAAAGTGCATTATGTTCTTACATAATGTATTAGATTATGACACTACATAGGGAAGGCAAACATAACATTCTGAAGAAACTTTACAATATAATATAAAGCATAAGAAGGGAAGGTCTATAGTTGAAAATGAATTGAGATTCTAAAAAAATAAAATTGAAAGGTACGTGGAAAATTTGAGATTCATTTTGCAATTGACCTTGACATGGTCACATGTTGCCACATATTGCATAACATGCTATTTGGATGAAACAATATGCAACAACTTGTGGCATGAAAACCTTGAAATTTAATGCAAGCACAAAACAAGCATCATGTTGTGAATGAAACTTAAGTGATGTTTATTTTAAAACATCTTTTCAATTGAAATTGATTGGAAATGTAGTCCAAGTTAAAATTATAATGCAACATAAATTGTAGAGTCTTAATTAGAAGCTTAACTATTCAAATTCACAATTCATTTGCCTTTTGATAATTATTAGTCAAATGCATTTGTGTTATCTATGCACATTGGCCTATAAATTCGTACATCCCCATGACATTGGCAAGTCCAAAAATGACTTCAACCATACCCCCTTGTTTATTGTTGATTTTTGTATCACTTTTCCTATGGTACTCAAGTTTGTTATATTTGAACTTTCTCTTATGCATGTGACCTACGGTATTCAATCACAAAGTTTACTTTCAGATATAGGACATGTTTGTAAGCAATACAATCATCCTTCTTGGCATATGCCTTTCTTAGCATGAACCTTTCTTAACGTGAAAAATCAAATCCAATATATAAGAGTGGAAATCTAGATGAACTCTCTCTCTTTTTTATTTTCCTTGAACCTTGTATGTCAATGCAAGACTACTAAGCCAATGCCTTTGTCCCAAGGTTTTGTTATTTGCTTTAGAGTGTTCATGAAGTTGATTGTTCTTGCTATCTACGAATTGCGTGTGTACTTTTTTTGTTCTTATCAATACAATTACATTTCAAAAATTATTTTGGGACATTATCACAAGTCTATGAACAATCAATATAATCAAATATATTTTGTCAATTAAAGCCACTAATAGCTTGTCTCCTCTTTTGGTCCATTTTGACTTCCACCAAAACATTAATTGTTGGCACCATATGATTTCCTTTTGATACCTATGTATTTCCCCAAAATTGTTTTTGCCAAGCATAGGAGGAGGTTTTAATGATAACTTTCATATATATATAGATTGTTGGTGATGAAAATATCATTGTTCAAATATATAGGTTGTCCTTAAGAATGAGTTGGTGGAATGTGGGCCACTAGAATTCTTAAATTGGTGTAGATTTTGGCACATTTTGTCTTAGGGGTACAAAGGCTAGTGAGAACATTGTATTGCCACAACACATTGTTTCACATTGATACCTCTTAATATAAATGAACATTTTGTGCCTTCTTGGTCTTCCTAGTCTTGGTCTTTTTATCATTTTCTAAATTGTGTTATGGAGTTACTATTAAAGGGAAGCGTAGAAAATGTCATTTAGTGCCATTAGATCACAAATTTGAAAAGGTTTTAACATGGATCTGCTGCCCGTAAATGAAGTGATCAATTCATACATACCTTTTTTGTAATCTATCAAAACTCAAAGTTTTTTTCATGTCAAGCCCAATATCTTTGTGTTACGATTAGTTTTAATGATGTAAGCAAATAGCCTAACGAAATCCCCATACATTACCCCCAACTTTTCTTTGCAAGCCATGCCATTCTTCAATAGAGATGAATACCTACTTGAGTTTTAAATATTTGTAATTTTACACCATGTAGATGTGGTAGTTTCAAACTAGTCATTGGGTCTATTTTATTAGCCTTATAGTATATGTATATTTGTATGAGTTCAAGTACCTATGGGTACTCCCAATTGTGTTGGTGAGGTCTCTTGCTTTGAATTTCACAAGTGGAATCAAATGATATTATTTCAACTTCTTGCTTCTTTCCTTTCTACATTTGAATCCCTCTTGCCATGCATGCTCCACATGCTCTTCATAACTTTGGAATATGTATGTCTTTTTCTTTTGTTGTTTGTTACAGTTGTTTAAAAAATTCAATGTTTACATAACATGTTTGATAATGATTTCATTTCCATCATGAACATGTTTGAGCTTGGAAGGTGAAAGATTCGCCTATGTGTGCTCGCTAACATTAAGTCTAGTCTTCAACCTAAATTTTGGGCTTTTGAGTCAATTTTATGTAAAGCTAACAAAAGAATCAAATAACTCAATGTTACAAAACATGGAGATAATTGTGAGGTTTGGTCCCACCATCTTTCTCACTTAACCCCCACCCCACCCCCCAAAGGAGAAAACAATGGTTTTGGTGTGAATCGTAGTTTTTGTTAAACACTAAGGAAGGTTATAACATGCAATGTTGCCCTAACGTGTAAATGTCCATGTGTGGCTAGCTTTCATGATTGCTAGGGCAATAAGCTAATGAATGAACAATTATGTATTCAAAGGTGGTTGAGTCCACATTTTTCCTCTACTTCTAAAGCTCAAAGAACATTTATAGTCTTCCACCTAACACTTCCACCTATGTAAAGGAATGTGAAAGTTAGGTCATGTTTAATGTAAGGGGGCTTAATGTTTGATGATGGGTGAATTAAAATAGATTAGGATTTCAAGCTTATAATTTTTCATCATTGCATATTTGCTTTTGGAATGCAAAGAAGTTTTGTAAAACCCTAATTGGTGGACCAATAGGTTTTCAATCCTTCAAAATGAATTAAAAGTGAGGAAGACATGAGGTTGGAACCAGATAGAGGTCTAGAATTTCTTTTTCATAAAAATGAAGCAAATATCATTTATCCTTTTCCTATGTTTTGTGGATTGCTCCTTTATTGTTGACATTCAAAAAACATTTGTAACCATTCAGTTTGTCTGTCCAAATGACACAAAAATCGTTCAATTTGGTTAAGGAATGAATAAAATATTAAAATTTATTTAATGATAGATATATGTTCAATGATGGGTGGTTCTACCCTACCACTAGGTGCTTAATTCCACAAAATGGTAATGGTTATATCGTTGATAGTCCTTTTTTACTAGGGGATAACTTAACATTGTGTGTGAATCATGTTTTAGATTCCTTGTCAAATTAGATGTTAGTGATAACATTAGGTGTAGATGGGTCAAAACTTTTAATTTGTTGACATAGACTTCATTCTAGGTGTGAACACACAATTGAATGGGTATGTTAAGGGATACACATTTAAAATAAAAGTTTGACATTTATTTACTTAAAGTAAATAGAAAATAACATTGTTCTTGTTACCACATAGAATTAAGTGAAGAAAGAAAGGTTTAGGCAATGTAGCTTAGGTTTGGGGTTTGTGTTTTGCTTTGAAATAGGTGAGGGGAGAGTTTCAAGTAACATGGTTCAAGTTTGGGGCTTGGTGAAAAGGATGCTTGTGGTGGTGGGAGTTGTTGGTGTCGTCATTGTTGTTATCATGAGAGGAGGCATGTTGAGTGACGAAAAATGATTTTTTTTTTTTCTTGTCATTGTTGGGGATTGAAGGGAAGCTTGTGTTTTTAAATAGCTCTTGTTCATATCTTATTCTGGAACTAAATATCATTATAGAAAAGAAATTTGTTTGATGTGTGTCATTGTGTGTCATGGTGTATTTCTTGATTATTGAGGAGATTTTTTTCTAAGGAAAGGAAATGTTTTTGTGGTTGGAATAAGAATAAGAACAATTAGAACAAGAATTTCAAATACTTATGAATGACATGTTGCTATCATGAGCTTCTAGCAACTTTATTGTTTTTGGTTGCTTGTAAGTGGTGACGATATCTACTTTGTCTCTGCTTCCACGAGGTTTGAGAGGGAATGATCTTTTTGGTTTGTTCAAGTTTTAATGTTTTCCGAGCACAAACATACAAATAGAAAAATGGAAAGATAAGCACATAGAAAAACGCACACACACACACATAAAAAGACATAAAGACATAGATAGAGATTCAAAACAAAGACATAGGGAGATTACATGCAATTTGTAGGGCTGCAAGAGCTTCGAAGATAAACATTGCAATTAATTACCTATGTGCCTTTCAATGGAAATGTTGTCATTATGTGTTTTAGTTATGGGGAGCTTTTGAAAATCATGAAGCATGCCATATGGAAGAGTGTGGTAACATTTGTTAAAATAATAATTCATGTGGTCAAACTTGAATTATTGTTTAATTATTAATTCTTGAAATTTTGAATTTATAGGTGTTTAGATTAATGTTTAATTATGCTCACACCAACTTGTTGGTTGACTTTCACCCATTGCTCATGATGATTTATCCTTTGATTTGGGATCTAGGTTGTTATGCATTTATGCATCTTTGTTGATGTTTTTTGACAATGTTTAGTATTTAGTTCCATGTGGTTGCTTTCTTTGATGTGATTAACAAATGTATATGAAACATATTTAGACTAACATATGTTACAATGCTCTAGTTATGATGTGTAGTGTAGTGGTGATGTTAAAAGATAACATGCATTTATTATAGTTTAGAAAACATATGCGTTATAACTACAATGTAGTTTTTTTCTAATACATCGTTGTTCACCAACTTGCATGTATTGATCTTTAAGCTTGATCACAAAATAAGGTCTTGGTCTTTCTTTGTAATATTCTTGTAATATTCAAGCAATGGCATACCTTGAAGATTCACAAGTTATGGGCCCACTATATAGCCATATTGACAAGTTTGAAAGGCAATATTACATGTTGTGGATATTTAAGATAAAGACTATCTCGAGGGTAAGGGACCTGTGGAGTCTTATTGGTGGGATTAAACAAAAGTTGGCTACAACAAATGCGAATGCTCTTGTTGCATACACCAAACAGGGAAAATTGTGTTTTGAATATCATTATTCAAAGTTTGTTTAATAGTCAACTAATGATTGTATGTGTGTCAAGAGACTATTGCGATAAAGGTATATGGGAGGCTCTTGAAAAATGGCATCTTGACAAAAGGTTGACAAATTGATTCTTTTTGGTGAAGAGGCTCTTCACCTACCAAATGAGCTCAAGCGAGACTATGGAACACTATGTGAACAATGAATGGGATGGTAGAAGAGTGCAATGCCATTCGAGCAAAAGTGCTTATTGAAGTCAAGGTGATGGTGCCTCTTATGAGCTTGCCAAATAGTTACACTTTTGGTCATGTCATATGAATCTTTACGAATCTACAAGATTAACATGGGATTTTGTCATTACTAGACTATTCAATGAAGAATTCATGAGGAGAAAAAATGATGATAGTTTTAGTGCATTTGGCATAGTTCTTGTTCACACAAAATCATAAGAGTGTAGGGTCTAAGAAGATTGCTAGAAACAAATTTCAAGATATTTGTAACTATTGCAAGAAGAAATGTCATTGGGTAAGAAATTGCACAAAAAGAAAAGTCAATGAAAATTTAAGAAAACTGATATAGAGAAAACTAAACATGGAAATAATGTGATTAATCACAATGAAGCTTTTGTTGTCGCAACTTTGTCCATGTTTAGTGATGATGCTTGGTATGTGGATTCTAGTGCATCTATGCATCTTTTTCATAGAAATATTGGTTGTGAATTTGAGAAAACTTCACCAGTTAATATGGGAAATAATTAAACACAAAAGGCTATAGGCAAAGGAAAAATCAAGATGAGACTAGTAGTGGGAGGAAATACCATATTTGCAACATGAAATGATGCCATCTATGTTCTTAGTTTAATAAAAACCTCTAGTTTGTGAGTAAAGCAACATTGCAGGGTATAATGCAGAGTTTGGCGATGATAATTGTAAAGTAAGAAACAACCATAAAAGGTGGTTATGCGAGGGATTAAAAAAAATTGACTCTACGAATTATAATGTGCTACTTTTGGTGTTAAAGAGCAAGCTCATGTTGCATGTAGAAGCGTCAATGATATGAATTGATGGCACCAATAGCTAGGCCATTTGGGTGTCAACAATCTTAAGTTGATGGTGAAATATAAGATAGTAGATGGATTGTCCATCAACAAGGATGCAAAATTGGAGTTTTGCAAAGGTTGCACACTTGGAAAACAACACCAGGAACTATTTCTTAAAGAGGGAGGATCAAGAGCTACAAAACTTTTGGGACTAGTTTTTTGCAACATTTGGGAACCAATGAAGACTTCTCCTTTTAAGGGAGTGTGGTATATTTTATTTTCACCAATGATTGTTCAATGAAAACATTTTGCTATTTTTTATGCGAGAAAGGAAAATGCTTCTTCAAGTTTAAGGAGTTCAAAATGTTCATTGGAAGACTAACAAAAAGGAAATTGAAAATCTTGAGGGGTGATAATAAAAGTGAGTTTGTTTCCAAGGAATTAAAAAAATTCCTAAAATTTCATGGAATCCAATATCAAAAGTTGACACCCTATAGTCCCCAACAAAATGGAGTAGCAAACTAGTGAACCAAACAATTGTGGAGGCTACACGTAGTATGTTACAACATACTGGTTTGAATCGAAAATTTTGGGCAAAAGTTGTGAACACAATAGTCTACCTCAAAACTAGGAGATCTCACAAAGTTGTGAGTGAAATGACACCTGAAAAAATGTGGAGTGGGAACAAGCCATTTGTGAGGCATCTACAGGTTTTTGGATGTGTAACATATGCATAAAAACTTGATAATGCGAAACTAAACTAAAGCCTAAAAGCATTAAAAATGTTCTTGTAGGCTATAGTTTGGATTTTAAAGCATATAGGTTAATTGAAAAATCAACAGGAAAATTGATCATTGGTTGGGATGTGATGTTCAATGAATTTGTGAAGAAAGGGTCATCAATGGGAGTAACGTTTACATGAACACAAGAAGACCAAAAGTGCATATAAACATGGAGCTTGAAAACGATGAAGAAGTGGAGATGAAAAGTTAATTTCAACTTTAGTTAGCATCATTATGCAACTAGATTCCCAATTTTAGCTACTTGGGCAAGTTGCACCACAATAGTCTACTTGCATAGTGATAGATGTGCAACCAGTTGTGAGGTGGGCAACTAGATTAAAAGGTGCATTAACAAAGCTAATTCATTATGCTTGTGTTGCCACTTTTGATGATGAGCCTACAACACTAATGAAAGCTCTTAAGAGGGAAAATGGGAAGCAATGGAAGGAAGTAACAAACGCATAATACAATTTTCTATTGCAAAATAAGACATGGGAGCTTGTGGAGCTTCCTAAAGGAAGTTAAAATGAGTTTTCAAGATGTAATGGAAGGCAAATGGCAAAGTAGACTACTACACATGCAACAAGACAAAACACATTGACATTCAACATCATTATGTGAAGAATATGGTTGTGGCTAGTGAAGTGCAATTTTTGTATTTCTCAACGTCAACCATGTGGGCCAATGTTTTGACAAAGGATCTTCCTAGTCAAAAACACATACCATGCATTGAGGCTACTAGACTTGGAAAACTCAAGATGTGACTAAGTGGGAGTGTTAAAATAGTAACTCATGCGATCAAACTTGAGTTACCTGTTAAATTGTTAATTCTTGGAATTTTGGGTTTATATGTGTTTAGATTAATGTTTAGTTATGCTCACACCACCTTGTTGGTTGATGTTCACCCATCGCTCGTGATGATTTCTCCTTTGATTTAGAATCTAGGTTACCCATTTTTGCCAGTGATTTTTTACAAGTATTTAGTTCTATGTGGATGCTTTCTTCGGTGTGATTAGCAAGTGTATGTGAGACATACTTTAGACTAATATCGGCTACAGTGCTCTAGTTATGATGTGTAGCATAGTGGTGATGCTGAAAGAAAAGCATGCATTTAATATAGTCTGGAGAACATATGTGCTATAACTACAATTGTAGTTTTTCTTTAATACATTGTTGTTTGCTAATTTGCATGTAATGATCTTTAAACTTGCTCACAAAATAAGGTCTTGGTCTTTCTTTGTAATATTCTTGTAGTATTCAAGCAATGGCAGGCCTTGAAGATTCACAACGTTGGGATTCTCTAGAGAGAGGGCATTCTCTTGCCATGAAAAATGTGGTTGTTAGAATGATGTCTTGAGAAATCAACACTCCATAGGTATGTGGCTTGTGAGAATGGCTGAATGATGTCTTGAGCATGGTCCTTGACTTCCAGGGATGTCATGCTCATAGGAAACCAACTGTGTCTCAACTTCAACTTGGTCATAAGTGTTGCCTGTTTCTAATCCTTAACTAACAGTGGGCCTTGGAGTCAACATTGTTGTGGAAGAAGAAAAAGAAGAAGAATCAAGGAAAGCTGTGGTTAGTTAGCAGACTGAGTGGAGTTGTGAGTTGAATTGACCCCTTGTGCATCAATTGTGCTGCAGAACCCAGCTTAATGCAGAAGTGGGACCAAGCAACAGCAATGAGCATGCTGGACAGCTCACTGAACCTCCACATTCTATGTTCTGCCTCGGATTAGCACTTTTCGATGTTATCATTTGATGAAAATATGGCACAAAGAAAGGGCACTGTGACTAGCTGCATGGGTCTAAGTCAGCCTTTCAGGAAACATGAGTGTGCAATATTGTCCAGACTTGGGCACTATTGGATTGGTAGCACAGAAGCCACCTACAGACAGAGAGACTATTTTGTGGACACAGCAAATAGCCAGCAAACAACCAGCTATTGTACTGCACAACAGCCTTACACTGAGAAGCAGAGGCAAAGTATACTCTGGGGTAAATCAAATTAAGAACCAGGGGTCACCAATGTCCCCTCTTCCACCACTCGACTAAACTCAGGCTGCATCTGCTGATACAGCACTAAGCAGTGGGCAAGGTTGCAGCCCTGCTTCTTTACAAAATGAGGCAACCTCCCGCAGTAATGCCTCTTTGGAAATACATTCAGGTCATGAGGATGCAGATTTTTACAGGCAACCAAATGGGGCCTCTTTGTATTGCAACTCCTCATCTCAACCATATCATACCAATCAGCTGCAACCAAGTCATATGACACAACAACCTACAACCCAGGGGCCAATTATGTTGCTGAACAATGGCGGGCACAAGCACAGAGGGTCCATGCAAGTTCAGAGATGAGTAGTGAGGTGGCACATGTGCTGCATTTCTTAGAAAGAGATTTACTAGATGATGAAGCCGATGAAACAGATGTGGCAGCATCACTTAGCCAGGAGTGCAATACTGGCTCTGATGGGAACTGGGCAGATACCCTTGAAGAGCTTCTTGCAGTTGAGAGCTCCCCTCTTTATTTCTGCAACATCAGCATCTAATCAATCAGTTTCCTGGCAGCAGTACCAAAGCAGTTCAGATACTTCTTCAACTGCTGCCTCAGAAGAAGTAATCTCCATGCCTATGTTAGCTGAGGGAACTAGCTTCAATTAGTCTGTCTGGCCTGAACTTGTTCTGTTTGGACCTCTTATTCCAGGTACACACTAAACTTTCTTTATTCTCTATTTTCCATGAGACAGGTAGAATTAAACAGGAATATGCAGTTTGGCCTGCTCTTCAGTTCTTTGAATGTATGTAGAAGCTTGTAGAGTTCTCCTCAGATGGCATGATAAATTTTCATTGAAGTGAATGCTTGAGGGTTTCACTCTAATAGTTGAACAATCACCTCAGCTAGAGTACTGACTCCTGTGGACCTTGCTGCAGGTGAAAAGTGTGATGGAGACAAGGAGTCTGTGGGAATAGTTGTGTGTAGCATATGCTGAAGCAGTTGCAAACAATGACTTACAAATGTGGCCATATTGCAGCTGAATCAGGTCGTCTCCAAATTTGGTGACCCAATGCAGCAGCTTGCAGCCTAGATGGTGGAGGCCTTGTTGCTCAAATAACATCAACCAGTAAAGGCCTGTACAAAGCACTGAGGTGCAAGGAAGCCCAACTGCCAATTTACTCTCAGCCATGCAAATATTGTACAAAGTGTGGCCCTCCTTCAAGTTTGGGTATATGGCAGCCAATGGTACTATAGCAAAAGAATTTCAGAATGAGAAACTTGTGCACATCAATGACTTTGAAATAGACCAGTGTGCACTCATACAAGCTCTGGCTGCACTACCTGGGGGTACCCCTCATCTGCGGATCACAGGGGTGGATGATCCTGCATCAGGATTGGCAGGGATGTCACCTACAGGAGGTGTAGAGCTAGCGGGTCAAAGGCTTGCCCAATCTGTTGGGGTCCCTTTTCTGTTCCATCCAGTGGCCAAAAATGGCACATATGTGCAGGAGTGGATGCTGGAACAACAGCCAGGGGAAGCCTTCACTGTCAATTTTGCACTACAGCTTCATCACATGTGTGATGAGAGTGTCTGTACTAACAGCTCTTGGGATTGGATGTCGCAAATGGTGAAGGGCCTTCATCCCAAGGTGGTGACACTTGTTGAGCAGGAAGCCAACACAAACACTGCTCCATTCTTTGCTCACTTCAGGGAAGCCCCGAGCTACTACTCAGCAATTTTTGAGTCTCTGGACATTACTTTGTCATGTGAAAGTCAGGACAATGTAAATGTAGAGCAACAGTGTTTAGCTCCCAACCTTGCCGATGTAATTGCTTGTGAAGGTGCTAAGTGAGCGGAGAGGCATAAATTGCTAGGGAAATGGAAGGCTTGGATGACAATGGCAGGGTTCCAGCCTTACCCCCTGAGCTCTTCAGTTAACCATACAATCAAAACATTACTGGAGTCCTACAGTGATAAGTACTGATTGAAAGAGGAAGGTGGAGCTTTGATTTTGTGCTGAGTAAATCGACCTTGGTTGTAGCATCAGCATGGCACTAGTGTTGATCTACTAGAGTTTCTCTGTACAGATATCTCTCAATTTGGGTTTGTTTTTGACTTGGAAGTTTGATTTCCATCTGCGGTTGAAGACTAATGCATGACAATAGTCCTGAAAGGGTTCACTTAATGGTTTGCTCGATGGTCATTCAACCATCAGGCTGATGACAATCCTCAAGCAGCAAATTGCAGCAAGCCTGGTGAATATTTTTCTTTGGTGCTGCTTTTTCACTCACTGCAAGAGAAACATTCACCACACTTATTGATAAGATGACAATAATGGTTAAGTTCATGATTGAACTTAAATAAGGTTTAACAATTTAACATGTTATATTTATGTGATAAACAATTTATACTCATTAACATAAGATTAGAAACCAAATTAGATTGAATTTGGATAGGTTTTTACTAGTGTTGGGCGGTTCTCGAATCTTGATATGGTTCTCACAGTGAGAACTAAACTGGTTGACATGGTTGATTGTGAAAATGGGTTTGAGAATTCAATTCTCACATGAACAAAAACCGGTTCTCACATGAATGAGAATTGGTTGTGAGATTTAGTTCCTCTTTTGAAAAAAGAACTGGATAGGTTCTCTTGAAGAACTTCCATTCAGTTATTAGTAGTTTAGGGTTCCTAAACAATCATCGTCGCCTATGGCGTTGTTTAGGGTTAGGGATAGAGAAATGTATAAAAATGAAGCCCACATTTCATTTTTTGTCACAATGACTTTTTTGGGGTCTTCCAGTGTTCTTGTTATGCTCGTTTCGTGCTTGTTGGTTATGCCCTTTGTGCTTTTGTTGGTATTCTTGTTTTGTGTTGCTATTGCTAGTTGTTAGATGCTATTTTTCTCACATTGTTTTTTTGCATTATTGTTGATGTTCGCATTGTTTTCTAGCATCACAATTGCTATTTGGGCTATCTTCTCATATTATTGTTGTTATTCATGTTATCTTCTCACATTGCTTTCTCACCTTATCATTGTTGTTTGTTACTCGCATTGTTTTTTTGTGCTCGTGTTGGCCTTGTTGTTCACATTGTTTTCTCAAGGTTCCATTATTACTCTTCTTGGGCTATTGTTCCTACATTTGTCACATTGCCTTTTGTGCTGCTCTTCTCGCACTACCATTCCTTTCATGTTGCCATTCTTTTCATGTTGCCACTCCTTTCACGTTATTCTTCTCGCACTATCACTATTTTCATGTTGTTATTTTCGCAATGTCATTCCTCTTGCGTTGCCACTCTTCTCGTGCTGCTCTTTTTGCACTACCGTTTCTTTCGCGTTGTTTTTCTCGCATTATCATTCTTCTTGTGCAACTCTTTTCACATTATTGCTCCTCTCTCATTTTAGGTGTCTGTTGGACCAACCCCTGTTGATTTTCTTGCATTACCATTGTTACTCTTTTCATGTTGTTGTTGCTTTGTTTCGCTTAGTTAGCATGGTACTTGCCCTCCCCTTGCCATGGGTAAGTTAGAACTTTGACACCAACTCAAACACCAAAGGTGAGTTCTTTTCCATGTTTTCCAAAAATGTTGAGTTTTTTGAATTTTTTTTGTTTTGAGTTTTTAAAGTTCATTTTGTGTTGTTTATTTCACTATGTACCAATTAATTTTTTTTTCTTTGTTGTTTATTTTTGCAATATTTTTTTAACCTACATATAAACTATAAGGTTTTTTCACCTAAAAACCCCATACCTATTTCCACCTTATAATCCTTGTAACTTTTTTTGAAAGTTTAAAAATATATGTATCTTGTTTTTGTAAATTCTTAAAAGGTAGTTTGCATTTTGTAATTGCTTGCAAATGTTTATTTTAGTCTTTGATAAGAGCATATAATTGTTTGTTTTTCAATATCATTAAGGTAGTTCTTCTTAATCTCAAATTGAATTAATAATGGAACAATTTTTTGAAAATGAAAATACATGTGATGTATTTATGAATGAAGTAAGAATAAAATGTGAATGTTTGCTAGAACCTGAAGAAATGAAAAGTCTTCAAACAAAAGGAAGTAAGAATCCATAAATGAATGAAAATAATTTAAAGAAGTTACATGTACAAAAAGTATATTGAAGAGGAAATAACATAAATGCATTGTGTTGGGCATTTTATTGTGTTAATGATAACAAAAAAGTTAATGTAATAATTCCTCAAACTATGTGTTGTATTTTTTGTCACAATAATCCAATATTCAAGCTAAAAAAAGACTAATCATATATAACACAACTAATAATATAATTGCATTGAGGAAACATGTCAATTCAAATCATTCTAACATTTAAAAAAAGTTTGAAAAAAAAGTTAATCATCCTTTGAAGGAAGATGAAAGACAACCTTCTAAAAAGAGATCAAACATTTCTTCTAACTCCATATTTAATTCTTTTGTTGCACAATTTTTTTCAAGAAAGATGATGTGCAATAAAATTTGTTTTTGGAATATTTGGGTCTTTTAATTATCAAAAACCATTTTCCTTTATAATTTGTAGAAAGTAGTTGGTTGAAAAGATTTAATATGCATTTGTGTCCAAGAATTGTTTTTCTTTCCATAAAACAAATTTCTAATGAATTATTGCCTTGATTAATGAAAAAAATTAAACAATTATATGTTTTAATTAGAATGTAATTTTGCAACTTCAAGCCTTGATCTGTGAATGTCAAAAGCTAAACATGATACCTTTGCATTGGTGATTAATTTTTTAAGAGGTGATTTGTAGCCAAAGCACATTACCCTTGGTCTTTTTGAACTAATAAATACTACTAGACAAAGTTTGGTTAAAAATTTGACAAAATTGTTGGATAGTTATGCATTGAAGAAAAGAAATATTGTTTATGTCAAGGATGAAGGATGTAATTTGTACACTATGACTATAACCCTAAAATCAATTGTAAGTTGTGATATGTTGGGTTTGGAAGAAAGTTTTCAGGCCATTTGTGTTTTGGGCATGCATTTTCTAACGCTTGCCAATATGCTACAACAAAGGAAAAAATTTGTGAAGACTTACAAAATGTGTCAATCAAATTTGCTCAAGAAGATTTGTAGAAATGCATAACTTGGCCAAAAAAATCTGGAAAGGGTAGGCAAGAATGGGAAAAGGCATGTGTGAAATCAAGCTTTCCCCCTTAGAAATTGAATACTCTAATGAAGACATGGTAATTTTTTTTTATAAATTTTTTTGTGTACAATTTTTTTCAATTTTTACTTTACATATTCTAACATTTTTTTCATTTCTTTTTCAACCATTATTGTGTATAATCTAACATTTTCTTTTGTTGTAAATTTGCCAACAAAGTTATCATTTTCCAATAAGCTTTGCAATTCAAAAAAATAAATATATTATGTTATAGTAGGCATAATTATGTGAAAATGAGTGCATGAATACCACCTCCATTGACATGGCACATTTGTCACATTATTGTTTATTCTTTTGGGACTATTGTGTCTACTTGTATTTTGAACTAGTTTAGTGGTCATTGGTTATTATGCGATGCACTAAATTCTGCCATATCCATGAGTTTAAAATTCATGGATGAAATTGATTTTGCAACCTTTGACAATTTTAATGGAAGAAGATGGAAATGTTGTTTATGAGTTGTCATGTTTGACCACCAACATAAAGAAAAAAGTTGTTCAGGTTTTGGGTTTTTGAATTTCTTTCTTAAAAAAATGAAGAAATAAAAGCCTATAATATGCTTTCTTTAATGTTGGACCCTAGCTTTAAAAAAATTTGTCCTTTCCCCACTTATTGGTTGTGAGCAAGATAAGGTAATTATTGAAGAATATGACAAAAAAATCTTTCTTTCTTATGTTTCTTAAATGTTATTATCATTTGCATCCATTGGTTGAATTTTAAAGGGGTGTTGATCAAAGGGTTGAAGAGGACATGAGTTTGGATATCTTTGAAATGATAGCCAGCACAAGTGAGCCAATAATGAAATTGGTCATTAGAAAGCTTCTGAATTTCAAGCATTATCAAGTGGATGTTAAAGACATCAAGTGTCCATTATAGTGGTGGGAAAAACATGAAAACATGTTTCCTACAATTGGTTTTTGTGTTAAACAATTTTTGAAAATAGTTGCTTGTCAAATTGAGAGAAAGAATGTTTTCATTAATTGGAATCCTTATTAGTATTTGGAGATGTCGTTTATAATTAGAAAATTTGGACAAATTGATTTTTGTAAGGAAAAATTGGCCCAATGATTTAAAATAGGTTGTAAATCTCTTTCTACTTTAACAAATTTTATTGAGATTGGGCTCAATTTTTAAAAAAAAGTTGGAGCAATTTGAAGGAGCTTTTGAAAGAGATGAAGTTGTAGAGTTTTTAATTTCAAACAATTCTTTTTCTAAATTTCCATGTATTTTAAGTAAAAACTTATTTTAATAACAGATAATAAAATAATTATTAGATTCAATTTTAATTTTTGAAAAATATGAAAACTGGGTTGTGAGAATCAAAGAGGAGAATTGATTATTATCATATATGCAAGAACCACCCTATTTGAAAATTGGATGAATTTTAAAAAATTAATAATTTTGATAACTTGGTTAGTTTTCATTAGCCCAAAAAATAAATTATATATATATAAAGTTCTTATAACATAATGTAAGAACCAAAACCAATTAATTCTCACAAAATAGTGAGAACTACCCAACATTAGTCTTTACATAGGTGTGTTTGAAGATGACCTATTTCTATCTATAAGCTTCAAGCTACTTTTAACTTCAAAGTGTTGTAGACCCATGTGAATGCATACTCCTTGCTTAAAGGCATTTCAGCATTGCCAGACAAATAATTCTAGTACTTCAAGACATAACATTGAAAAATGCACAAAATGAACAAAAGCATAATAGATGTGTAATCAAATTTGAGCTTTGTTATCGATCATGCTTTCATAACAAACAAGGCATTCATGCCAAGACTTGTTACTTATATTAATTCCTCTTCAAAGATGATACGGTTGTATCAAGAAGAAGCTCTAATACAAGCCATTGCATTCAAATATGGTTAGTTCAAAAGGAACACAATTAGTTGCACAAAACAACACATGGTGAGGTTCAATTTGCATCATTCAAACCATTTGATTGTCATAAATTTCAATTTAATCCATTTTGATCATTTGCATATTGTATGTGTGCACATACACTTCAAGAAGTAAAATGGCAAGACTTGATTCAAGAAGGGGATTGTTCTTTTCTAGTCGTGCAAATGACGATGCCATCAATTTTGTTCAACAAGATGTCGATGAGACCTTGATAGTTAACCTAATTGCAAAGGCAAGTTTAACCCCAATTTCATTCATAGTATCATATGTTCATAAAGACCTCCTCATATTTTGTCTAGTGAATTTAGAGAGCATGCCATAGAGAGTAAAAACTTGCAAGGCATTTTGTTTTCCGAAATGTCTCATGCCATTTTTTTCTTCACAATATATGAAGGATGATTATGCCTCATGTGTTCGAAAAGAGAGTAAAAATTGACAGATTCATTATTATGTGTTTGAAATGTGTCATGCCATTATTTTTTCACATATATAGAACGATGATTAAAGATTTTTATTTTTATTTCTGGTTTATAGCCAGATTTGGCTAAATCTTTCTAGCGATGATTGCCACTTTAGCTACAAACAGAAATTCCTGGAAAAAAAAAACACCATTCCCATCCCACCCCAGTCACCTCCCTTGGCTGACATTGCTTTCCAAACCAAAGAAAAAACTAAAAATAAAAATAACAATAATAATAATTTTAAAAAACTACCTATCAGTGATTTGTTTTTGGACAATTTTTTTGGGCTCTTTAGACCCCAAAAAATTGGGATTTTTTCGCCACTCCGACTCCATCAGGAAATTGGCAAAACCCAAAAAAAAACCATCAATAATTAGGCTATCCATCCTTACTGGTGAATCCAGATGATGATGAGTGGATGATGATTGATGGATGATGAACCGATTGATGGACATTGATGATGATGATGATCAGCAACTTTTTTTTTTCCTGCAACTTTGTGATGTAACCAAAGTGGCAATCATCTGTAGTAAGGTTTAGCCAAATTTGGCTAAAAGCTACATACGAAAGTACTTTTATCAAACAATTTTAATATATTTTTGGCTAAACCTAAATGGAAACCATGTACAAAAAAAGATCTGAAAACTTTTTTCTTTATGAGAAATTTGATCAGATTTCTGGCTATTGAAAATCTCAAAAAACATTTTGTACTATCAATTTTGTATTTTTTTTGTCATGATAGTTATATCGACATGCACAACTATCGTTGTCCACAAACCACACAAAACAACATTACAAAAAAAAAAAAAAAAAAAACACTTTAATTAATGCATCATATTTAAAACACGCAATTGATTAAAAGTAATCCAACAAGTATCACTAATTTAATTGTGATTTAACTAGACAACAAAAAGTAACACTCACTCACTCACCACAATTTCTTTATTTGGCTACAGAGACCTAACCCTATAAATAAATAAATAAATAATGATGCCGATGATGATGATGATGATGATGACCTTCTTCTTCATCGGGATCATCATCATCATCAAATGTTCATGCATGTGTTACGATTCTCTCTCTCTCTCTCTCTCTCCCCCATGTCTCTCTCTGTTTTCTCTCTTGTGTGTCTGTGAAAATGAGCAGTCAGTTGGTGTCTTGGAGGCTCTGTTCCTCCTAGTCCTCTCTTGTTACTCACTCCTACATGAACTCTGGAAATCCATCCCTCCAAGCGAATTGCACAAGGAATTCCTTTCTCTTATTTTCCTTGAGAATCTTTTCTGCAGCCAGGTAGCCAGTCAGGTGAACATCTAGGACTTTGGTTGCAGCAGTAATAATTGCTGCAATTGACGAATGCAGCAGCAGCAGCAGCAGCGGGCGCTGGAGCGTTATTAGGCTGAGTGCATGAGTCGCTGCGGGGCTGGTGTTGCCTGCAGCTGCTACCTACCTCGGGCGGGCGGGCGGGCGGTTGCGCGGGCTTCAGGCTGGAATTCAGGCTGATCAGGTACACTGCAGCTCTAGTGCTTTTAGAATTGGCGGCTTATTATATAGTTACTCACTCACAAGTTCGTGTTGAGCGATTCTTTGTAAAAGGAATTCGTCGACCGGTAGCCAATTTGTGGATATGAGCATTTTGTTTTTGTTTTTTGGTTTTTTTTGCGTGAAACTTCTTGAGGTTGAAGAATAAGAAAGAAGAAGTTGCTGGAGAAATTTTTTCAGTTTCTGTTTTTCAACAAACTTGTAACGCTGTGTTCTATTGAAGGTTTTGGGAAAAAGTGTGGTTCATGATGATCAGCGTCGCGTTGTTTTGTCTGCTTACAAAAGCCGGATCAGTTATGGATTCATGGCTATCTCTTGTATTTCTGTCGTTTTGGAGTCCGTCACTGCGAGTTTGCATATGATCTTGAAGCAAAATTCCTCAAAATCTGCATTCATTCATCATATTCAGAGAGGAAATCGGAAAACAGGCAGATAGACATTCTGCAACACTTGCTGTACCATGCCACAGACAGACAGACAGACAGGCAGGCAGGCAGGCAAATAGACAGAAGAGACCGAAAGAGAGAAGAGTGAATTCTGGATTCCTAGTGCTAATGTTAGGGTATTGGTTTTTCATGTTGTTTGCAGCTGCAGATCTAGTCCCTTCTTAATTATAGCTGCTGTGTAATAATTTACTGCTATAATGGCTTCAACCGAGGACCTGGAGTCTCTACAACGAGAAGTATGTCAGAATCAGATTCGGATGTTGACTGAAGAAATCCATGCGGACATCACCTTTGAGGCTCAAGATGGAACTGTGAGAGCACATCGGTGCCTACTTTCCACCATCTCACCTGTGTTTGCGGCCATGTTCAGTAATGACATGGCGGAACAAATCTCATCAGTCATCAAGGTGCCAGACATCTCCAGTGAGGCACTTCGCACCTTCTTGAATTTTGTTTACAGTGGATCAGATGGAAGCTCAGGAGCATGGTTGGATGAGCACTGGTTTGAGGTGTTGGGCACTTGTCACAAGTATTGTGTCACCTCTGACACTTTGAAGACCATCTGTGCAAAGTCTATGCAAAAGACTCTCAACTTCAAGAACTGCTGGCTGTCGTTGGAGAAGATATCGATTCTGGATCCTGCTCGTGTCCAAGCAGGTCCATTTCGCATCTGTCTAGATTATATCATCAAAAACTTTGATGAGGTTGTGAAGGAAGAAAGTTTCCTTGCCGTGGCAATGAGAGAACCTGCTCTTATTGTTGATGTTGTGAGAGCAGCACGAGAAGCTAGCAAGCCTGTGCACCAATCTCACCCCCGTTATCATCGCTATTAGCACAAAAGAGAAATATTATTGCCACCACCAGCAATTAACCCTTGCTGTTCTTCTTCTATCAGAGGTCCTAAATGTCAATATTTCTGCAGACTGCTTCAGATGGTGTACAGGATTAAGAATTATGTACTTTGCTCTGTAATTATGGTGAACAAATTTTCCCCCTTCTCATCTCAAATATTGACTAGCATTATTGTATCTTGACCCAAATTTGAGTGATCCTGCTTGCTTGTGAATTCAATGTGCACTGGGAGTACTGCGATGCTCATGAGAAGCCCAAAATGCGGTACAAGAGATTGCAATTTCTTCAATTTCCAAATAGAAGCAAATGAAACAACTCAATTTATACGTGTCTCTAAAGCTGGAGCGATGTTGAAGCATAGCAATGACAACAGCGAGGTTTCTGAATCTTCAATGTTAAGGTATATTACCTTTTTCCAGCTTGCAATTTCCTACCCATTCTCTAGCAGGTCCCCATGAGCAACATGTTGGGTTGCTGGAGCAATGAAAGCTGTGCAAGCTTACCTGGTCTAGTAAGCTAGAAAAGAAAGGCAATATATGTGTGTGTGTGTTTGCTTATTCTTCTGCAAAGAACTCCAGAGCTTCACCACTTTGTAGGACTGTTTTGTACTCAGACCCCTTTAAGACAGAGAAACAACTATCACTCTGTTCTGTGTTGGACGTTCTCTTCTTCTTTACTTCTGCAACATGGGTTCTTGAGGTATGTTAGATCTCCATAGCTATCCTTTGTTTTAAGTTCTGCTTTGTGCCTGTCACTGGGACATTAGCTTGTTGAATGCAACTTTGGGAGGAAAACTGAAATGAAACTCGTATTTTCTCCCTGAACATTTTTGAACTACTTAAATGAGCATATTTCTCTGAAAGTTGGGGGAGTCTGGGAAGGAAATAAAACTTGGTTTCTGTGAAGGAAAGCTTTCTTGCTGCACAGCAATCCAACATCCTGCTCTAGACTTGAAGTTTGTTTGAGAAGCAATTAGAGAATCTAGCCAGAGATTAGACCTTGAATTAGAGATTGTGACAGAGTTGAGGGGGAACCTTTACAGATAGTTAGGAGATCAGGCTGCCGCAGCACCAATGGCTTCTTCCCATGACATGGAGGATCTACAGCAAATTCACTACATGTCACCATCAGAGTAGGATGTTTCAGAGAGGGAATTCATGTAGACATTGCAACTGAAGTGAAAGATGGTAAGAGTGCAAGATTGTGCTCAATGCTTTGCCAGAATTGTACTATCGGCTGTGTTTTTTGAGTCAGCTATGTTCAGGGAGGATGGAAAGTTTGTCAGAAGATTGTGTGCAGGATATCTCTATTGAAGTATCAAAGGTCTAGAGAATGGTAGAAGGTGTCAGGATGTCCCCAATTCCCCATTTGAAGCTCACCATTAAACCTGAAACACCCATTGAAGCTACTAGGAATTCCTACATACAACAATATCTCTTGTTAATACCCAAATCACAAACTAGCAAAGAACATGAATTTGCTTGTGGATAGAATGTATGAATTGCCTAAACATTGTCTTCAACTCTCTTGCTTCAAAATAGTTGGTGAAACCAACTAATATTGCCCCAAGCACTTTCAATCGCCAAATGGCCTTACAACACACACACCCCTACACCCATCCGTTCCAAATGACATTGTGAACACCTTCAACTAACACAAATGAATTGGAAGCCTCATAAAAGCCTACACTAAATTTTCTAGTCTATTTGGAGCTAACCTTATGGAGTGGAATTTTTCATTTGCAAAAGGTGTGGCACCTTGGAGTAGAGCATTTCCAAAGCAAGCACTCCTTGGCTTTGCCTCATGTAGGGAGGGGGGGGGGTGCGGGTGTGCTTACTTTGGGAATGCCATGTTTGCTAGGTGCTACCTCGCACTTAAGCATCTCAAATACCCAACACAATAATATTACATGCACATTATTCAAAATAACAACACGATAGGCTTTTGAGCATGCATCGCAAGCACATTGGAAACCACCATTGTGTCAATTCCTTTCGATGTTTGATGTCAAAATAGTAATTCAATAAAAATGACAAAATGCAAATGATATGCACACTAAAGATCCACCAACCAAAATATTTTTCATGTTTTTCACAAGTGATCGATCAACATGTTAACATTTACTGCTTCAATCATCACCAATTAATAACTAAAGCTAGTAGAACTCAATACAAGTTGTTGCAAATGTTTGCCATCTTTAGTATAATACCTACCTATCCATATATCGATACATTCACAACACTAACAACAAATTTAAATTGATCCACTTTGGAAAATATGCATTTCTTTGTAGACTGCACAAAGATAAGCAACAAAGATGGGAGTGCAATGGTTGATCCACTCCATCACCTTGGGGTAGCACGACTATTCACTTTTCAAAAGATTAGCAAACCCATTAATGAAGTGTAAGAACATTATTACTTTTTTAGCCATGAGGTCCTAATGTAGAAGCCAAGTGTTCACAAGTGATGTGTTGAGGAGGAAAGCAAAATCATGTGTCACAAACTATAAAAATCATCCAAGTGAAAGAAAGTAGTCAAAAACTTGTCATGTTTTTTCTGTTACTAAATGAAATCTAGAATTACAAACAGGATCTACCCACAAATTATTTGGCAACCCATGCAATCATGGCCAGTGTTAAGAATTGGGCTATTACTTTTGTAAACTAATTAAATTTTAAACCATGAATGGGACAAAGAGAAGCAAAGACATGTTCATTTTTGGACACTCAGTTTTGAGGCTTAGCTATTTTGTTTAATGAAGCTTTGAGTTTGCATTTATAAGTTGTTTTGTTGTGTTCAAAGAGATAGGAATGAACTTTCCACTTGTGGGGGTGTTTTTGTTGTGTGTTTGGTTATGGTGTGCATGGTGTGGTGATTATTTGATGAGTGTGATGGTAATGTTGAACTTTTAAAGTGAAAATTGTTCAAGAATTTGGGTATAATGAAATGATGAGGAAAAAAAATGTTATAAGGACAATTAAGTTAGAGGCAAAGGCAAGACATAAGCCTTGTTTCGAGAAATTTATGTTGCAAGTTTATGAAGTTTGGTATAACTATTTTGTTGTTGGTTCATGATAAGTTGTTATGTGTTTTGAATAAAAAGGAGTTGACAAGATTTGTATTTCAAGTGATGTTATAGTGAAATATCTACCACATTATGCAATATTTGTTGTATTGAGCTCTTCTTGTTGCACATTCTATTGCACACATTGGTCATCACAAGAAGAGAATGTGGTTTTTCTCACACAAACTATCGTAGCACATGATAGGTGTGAGTTAAACTTTGTGGTTTCATCTATTACAATGTACAATATGTGGTGTATATTGTGACATACATTACATTAAAATTACAACTTGACATCAAGATATTTATTTGTGTGATAAGTTCGTGAACATGGTTGGTAATGTGAGGTATGGATTTAAAATGGTTTTAATCATTGTGCAAAAGTGTGTACTACATTGAGTTGTATGAATCTCACTATGTACAACACTAATATTAAAAGTGCAAAATAATCATAGATGATACATGTTTATTGCCCTCCTCCCATTTTGTTGTATAATATTGTTGATTTGGCAATTCAATGACAAGGCTTTCCAATTATGGCTAAGGTGGAAGATGAAGCATGTGCATGTTTGAGTGTTTGGCCACTTGGGCATTCTTGAATCAAAACATCAAAAATGAAATAAAAATGAATACAAAGAGAGGACATTTTACACTGGTCTTGTGCATAATGATTTGGCTTTGTATTCATTGGATTGGCTCTCAGATGGCTTAAGATGTGGTTGGTAAAATCTTGTCCCATTATTTAGCTTCCTTGAAATATTCATGGACAATAACTTGCAAGCGATTTGAATAGGTTGAGAACAATATTGTCCTCATTGAATAAATATATAATTGACAATTGAATTTGAATTTGAATTGAGTTTTGCAATGTGGTACACAAAATTTCCATGTCTTGTCAGAAATTGTGAAATTGAAACACTCTAGCCAATATATGCTAAAAAATTATTCATGAATTTACATAGGTTCCTCCCACAAATAGATGCATGTCACTAGATCCTCGCCACCACACAATTTTAACCAATTGCCAAGTAAAACTCTTTGACCAGTTAGATCCTACCCATAACTTAATGACATCCTACCAATCACCCAATTTAACCTCTTTGGTTAGTCTCCTCCTACCCATTACCCAATTGAACTCTTTGGTCAATTAGATACTACCCATTAATCAATCAACCTCTTTGGCTAATTACAAACTACCCATTACCCAACTGAACTCTTTGGTCAATTAGATCCTATGCTTACCAACATTAACCTCTTTGGTTAATTCAATCCTACACATTGCCCAATTTAACCTCTTTGGTTAATTAGTTCCTACCCATTACCTAATTAACTGCTTTGGTTAAGTAAATCCTACACATTAAGCAATTATGCACAGAAGTGAAGTAGCTCCATTGAAGTTGCTAAATCAATGGTGCATAGTGAAGATGAAGCAAGCACAAGGAGAGCACCAAGAGGCAAAAAAAATACTAAGGGGAAAAGAAAATCAACCTCTGAATAACTGGTTGAATAACTGGTGTAAACTTTCTTTGGACTATTTTTATGAGTGTGTAGGAGAACTAGGCGGCACCAAGAGCACTCGATCAAACTCTTTTATCCTATCTACATCCAAGTCTAGAGGGTTAATACTATGGTTCCATCGTTTGTACACTAGTGAAGCAGACAACAACTCACTCTTACTTGCGCTACTACTTTGCGAATGACTATTGCTCTTACTTAACCCTAAAAGTTTGCGGTTGGCAACCACTTTGGAGGTGTCAAACTCCTGCGATTTACTGAGCCCAAGTGCCTTCTGTGGTTTCATCAACCCATTGTGTTGTCCAGTTAGAAGCTTTGGACCATCCATTGTAGTAGTTCCTCCTCTCTTGTTGTTGTTGTTGCTGAGCTGATGTCCATTTGCAGACATAGTAGTAGGAAGAATTGTAGTACTACTAGTACTACTAGTACTAATAATAAATGGAGGTGGTGAGATGTTACGTGGTGGTGGTAGATGTTGAAATTGTTGTTGTGGAAAATTGGCAACACAAGTGAGTTGTTGGCCTTGTATTGTTAAGTTGTTGGGTGGTTGCATGGTACTTGGCAAACAAGCGGGTGACTTTTGTGGAGAGCGAGGAGGAGGGAGCATGGCATCATTGTTCCTTTGTCCCCGGCAGACT